>CM057106.1:4618582-5357748 GCA_029959045.1 Taenioides sp. WSHXM2023
GAAGGTGTGTGGAGTTTAAAAACGCAGTGGGGCACTTCCTGTATTACCACATGACATCACAAGGTGGAACAGAGAAAAAAACTCAGCCTGAATATGCAGGATTTGTAAACGTGTGAATGAAACAAAAGAAAACTCCAGGTCTGTTTGTGATGCGAAAACATAACACAGATCAGAAAATGGCGTAATATGGACCTTTTAAACTATAAGGTTTTGAGAATGTTGTGATTTTACCTGAACGCAACCTATTATAATAATTTCCTGACCTTGCCTCGTGATGTGTTCGGGGGAGCTTGTTAAAATGACCGCTCCGTGTGATGCCAGTGCAGCTCTCAGCGCCATCAAATATTCAGCCCCTCTCTGTTTGTGCCTCTGCTGCTGCACCGTGGCTTTGGACACCTGTGTGTACTGATGTGAGACCAGCCTGCCATCAGCTGTCCACCTGCTCCAGCGTAACAAGGGTCACCTCCAGAACACGCCTGGGAGAATGCCAATGAGGAAAGTACAATGGGACATATGCAGATGCAAGCCAAACAAACCAGTGTGAGATCTGTCAGACATTTTGTTTGGAGGATCGTCCAAAAAAGATTCACACCCAGACTTTAATTGCTTGGAAATACTTTTCTAAATATTATACTGAACACTAATACTAAATATGTGAACAAAAACCGATACAGAAATGGTACAAGAGCTAATTTGAACCTTTCCTACATAGTTTTGCACCATAGATTGTGTAAAGAAGTGGACTAAGTTGGCGTCACCACAGCGGTTGGCTCCAGTCTGAAGCTCGCGGGGGATAACGGTTATAGGGGCAAACTTGGAGCAGAGTTCCATATTTCATTTCTTTTCATTTCTTTTTATTTATTTTTTAAATTTATTTTTATATTTTATTTACATTTATTTTTATATTTTATTTTTATGTTTTATTTTTTATATTTTTTTTAATTTATTTTTATATTTTTTATTTTTATGTTTTATTTTTATATATTTTTTTATTATTTTATTTTATTTTATTTATTTTTATTTATTTATTTATTTTAATTAGTCCAGTGCATATTAATCAACATGTCAACAAACCGCATCAACTTAAATATGCCGGAATTAGCACAATAGCTACTTTACATCCGTTGTCCTAGAAAAAGGAATTGATTTATGATAATGGCGAAAAATGGCGAAATAAAAACACCAGGACCATGTTAAGTGGGTTAATATGAAAATGAGGAGCCTGACAGCAGCAGTTATGAAGAGACGGGCAATGTTTTTTCAATACAAAGTGAATTGGAAGCAAAGTCGATGGAGCCAGAAGCGCGCCCAGGCTCACTTCCTATGTGGAACGCAGCAGCCAGCAGGTTAGCTACGTCCATACAGTCTGTGGTTTGCACTGTGAATCTTGATTTTAGTAAGAAAAGTCGGGAAAACAATTCTTAATGCACCTTCGTAGCATAGGTACTAATAAACCACAGTCACTTAATACACAAGGCTGTCTTGAGTTCTGTTAGCGAACAAATACTTCGCAATGATTCCTCTTAAAACAGTAATATTACATCAAATAACTGAGTAACTAACACGACTTTGCATGTAGGTTACTCAGACGATGTTAATACTGTAAACTAACGTTATAACAGTAATGACTAAAGCCTCTTTTTCATTGGCACAGTTCGTTTGAGGCCATCTCGGAGCAGGTCTGTTTGGGCAGCTCCCTCCAGCCCAGTTGTTTCCAGGCTCCAGCGGATTTGTTTTGTGAAGCGTATCGGCTCAACTCAAAAGTTGCCATCACAGGAAATACAGCGGTTTACAAGACCAGGTCAGTCGTTTTGGTGAGAAATGATTATTTTCAGTTTATATCTGTTTTTTGGCATCTTGATGACGATTGTTCATCCAAGAAATGTCCAACTTATAAGGCTTACGCTATATTTTGCCACACAATGACGACATGGAGGTGTGACCAGGGACCCCCACAAGCTGGTCCCAGGTCCTAACCACCACCACCACCACCACCACCACCAGTCCTTTTGGGAAGTGGGACGCCTCAAATGTGTGGCATGGGAACACTCAGGGTCCACATTGTTCTAACCTGTACCGAAACAAGACTTGCGTATTTCTTAGTAATGTTGCTGCAAATTTTAGGCTAAAAAGAAGACTCTAAACACAAATCTGAAACTCGTAAATCGTTTATTTTACAAGTAACCAGCCAAGTTGTGCTATGAATTGTGCTATATAAATAAAGTGTATTTATAAAGCACAGTTGTGCTTCACAGATACAAACACAGAAGATGAACCAGCATTGAGAACTCACTTGAACACTGTAACTTTGTCTTTAACAGTGAATTCAAAGCACAGTGACATTTGTGCTGTAACGTAAAAGGTCTATTATGAATAGAACAAAAGATTAAAAGAATGGTCTTGACATTTATTTGAACATAAAATCTAAAACTACTATTATTTTGTGCTGAAAATCCATTCTAAAGAAATGGTTTGTATTGACACTGAGGTATCAAAATTTGAGTATTAAGACTTTTCCTTAATTAATACTTAAATAAAAATAAATAAATAAATAAATAAATAAATAAAATAAAAACTTACCATAATTAAGCATCAGCCCATTTGTTTTCAGAATGATTTAATACTCAAAAATTCCTATTTCCATCAAAGAAACGCTGTCCTTTTTGCACCACATAACTTTTCTGGTGAAGAGCTGATGCTGCTTTGCCTTAAATGTTCCACTGTGGGTTTGCCTCTCCACAGATCTGAGCTGTAACTGAGCTTGATGGTGTCGTCTGCTTGTCTCCATGGCGATAGTGAGGTTTAATGCCACACTGTGGAACGTGTGGCGGACCATTAAAGAGGCGGTATTATGCAAGATCGACTTTTTGGAGCTTTCGACCATGTTAAAACGTTCCTTCATAAAAAACTGATGTCATCCATGCATGTTTGAGTAATTTAGCGATCTCTCCTGTCACATACTCCCACACGACAATTCTTAAATATACAAAAATATGATACACACAATACACTACAACTTTACAAACCTGATGCGATGTGCAGTAGTTTAATTAACAGCAACTGTAATATAATCGTGCTACGAAGGGCTCAAAAACAAATGTGAAATGTTGCATGTTAATGTTGTTTTTTGGCAAATATAGCATTTTCAAAACAAACAAGGTAACATGGTGAACTAAATATGCTCTAGTAAAATGTAAAAGTTAAATGCTCCCTCTTTAAAGCTGCATTTTGTAACTTTTCTGGTGGAGGGTCCGTCAAATTCGCCAGAAAATAATTTGTTAGGAACGTTTCACAGTTTGACATTAATAATCCTTTCTATCTTCATGCAGACCAAACCAGACCAAGTTACAAGTCAGATCTGTGGAGAGGAAACCCCCTCGCAATCAGAATGCCTGTTTTTTGAGGTATTTTTGAGCAATAAAACTACCTGTGATTTAATAAATGTAAAGTAGAGCTGTTTGTTTCGTTCCAGGCAGAGCAATGACGATGACATTTCCGTAGAAACAAGCAGGTGACAGACCGCCAATGAAAAAGTTACATAGCGACTTTAAACATGTGAGGATGAAACAAAACACAGCTCCATATGTAGATAGATTTTTTGATGACGAAACGACATATAAGATGGTGAAATTAAAAAGTAATCTAGCATAAGACCACTTCTGGCAAAGATAAAACTAGAGCAATCTTCTTAATGAAACGGACTTCAGCCATGTCAAAAACAACAGAACTCCCAATGCTAGTGCTAATGCTAATCCCCCATCACATATAATTGGATAGAGCCACAGACACACGCCGCAGTCTGACTTAATGGGATCAAACGTGACCTTTCAACTCTGACCCCCTGCTGTTTCCTGACCCACAGATTATAGTGAGGTTGAAAAGTGCCCTGCCAGATTTGTTCTTACGGAGTTTTGTAAAATGGAATCACAATCTCTAATGGGGCGAATGCATTTTAATAAATTAATATTATTTTTATGTAAAATTTTATGATAAACTGGAGCATTTCTATTTGTGAAAATATTAGAATTACGTAAAAATGACTCTTGTGAGCTCTAAGGCATGTTAGAATGTTGTTACCTCATCAAAAACATACCCAGAATTGTGTTTTGTTTCATTCACACATCTTTTATTATTAGTCTGTCTACATCTGAGCAGCTCAAAATTCTCTCTTACACCTTGTGATGTCATGAAGTGGTAGTTTTCATGTTCGCAGTTACCTTTTACCTTTAGTTCAGCAGAGATTGGAAATTCCACCGCTGAAATGACCCAAATGATTCTAATGAAGGTGTGTGGCGTTTAAAAACACAGTGGAGCACTTACTGTATTACCACATGACATCACAAGGTGGAACAGAGCGTTTTCAGTTTGAGAAAAGAACTCAGCCTAAATATGCAATTTTTTTTCGTGTTAAACGTGTGTGAATGAAACAAAACACAACTCCAGGTTTGTTTCTGATGAGTTTTATAACACAGATGTAAATAAATGTATTAATCTCATAATTTCATGAGACAATCATTGAGTTAGACAATTTATATCTAAAAAAAATACATTTTATCACTGGGCAAAACACAGGTTGCAGTCAATACGATGTTATTGATTGTGACAGGAAAGGCATCCAACATAAACTTGTATTTTTGAACTGTACGACAGCCTATCTCTATCGTTTTGGATTTAATTTGATTATTAGCCTATTAAAACTTAGTGTTAATTGTTTGTATAAGCTAATATTCTTTCTGTTTCATTTTAATATGAACCAGTGAATAAATATGAGTCATAGTAGTGGATGATAAAACCCTTTGTATCGTTCTTTTTGAGGATTCATTTCAAACAGTACACGTCACGGCCAAAAGAGGGGGCCACTGTGCCGCTGCTGCTTGTTGCTCCACGGTGCCAAGCTCCACGCCGCTCTCTCCGCTCCTCTCCTCCCTCTCTCCCCTCTCCTCTCACTCAACAACCCATCCGTCTCTCCTCCAGCGCGCAACCAACCCATCGGCGTACACTCCCGTCAAGTCTACCCCGCGAAACCAGCGCTTTTCCCGGGGCGCGAACCACCATGGCACTTCTGCGCCTCTCGGAACCTTTTGGGCTCTCCGCTGTTCTTTTCCTTTTCCTTCTACTCGCAACGTGGATGGCTCGTATCGGACCCGCGCGCTGTCAAGTCGCACGGCGGAGCGATGGAGTGGGTTTATCCGCTGCAAGAGGCGAGGAACACGGATCCCCACGCGTCAGGAGAGCGCTGTCTTGGGAGAAGCAGATGTCTCTTCTCAGCAGCTCGTTCGTGCTCAAGGGGGACGCGACCCACAACCAGGCGATGGTGCACTGGACCGGGGAGAACAGCAGCGTGAGTACCGCCTTGGCTTGTCCCGTCACCATCGCCGCTTTCTTTGTCACCTTTCCTTTCCTTATTATTGTTCCGTGCAGCGCCCATGGGTGCCGGCACGTGTGTATTTACGATCACGTGATTTACATAAAGGAATCTCTGGACGTTCTCCCCCGTGACATCACCCAGTGGGGTCAGAGCGTGCGTGTTGTCATTGTTTACCGCTGCGTCTCCACGTGCGCACCTGTGCGTTACGTGGACACGCTGATTACGCACCGGAGCGCATACTTTACCCAAAATGTACCGAGCGCATTGGAATTCATGTGAAGTGCGTTGTTGAGAGCGTTCAATAGCAAGTGTCCCGTGCCAAAACAAGCTTTACGCACGGATGGCCATAGCCTGCCACTGTCACACGAAGCGCCCTGTTGAAATATTCATAGACTTTTAATGCAGCGCTGCTTTGTTCAGCTCTGTGGGATTGACTAAGCGGAACTGTAACTATTTGGCACGGAAAAACACGCTGGAATTAACATAATGAACGAACAGAAATTGTTTCTGGGGTGGTTTGGAACATAGAGTCGCTTCTTTTGTCTGACCGGCGCAGGCACGCTGGACTTGTTTTGCTGGTGCGCATGTGTTTGCATTATTCATCCATTAGTGTAGTCTTACCACAGCTGTCACATGACAACTGTAGCCTGTGCTGTACGTGTTACTGCTGACAGTTAAAATACAAGGCTTATGAAGTGGTTATCGGTTTTGTTTTTTGGAAGCATGCAGGGTTTTGATGCTTATGGTCCATACAGGGTAAAGGTATTGTTTTAAGTAAAGCTACTCTTACTGGAGTGAAATATTTGGCTACTCTACCCACCTCAGTAAGAAAGTTTGCTCCTAAATGATTATAGACCTTAGATGAAGTTTGTAGAAAGTTACAAGTTATAGATTTTGGAATAAGCTTGCAGACTATATGTTTTGATGTGAATTTAAATAGAAAAGCAAGTTAAAATGACTCAAAATACTGTATTTTTTCATTTCTTCATGACAGCAGCTTTTGAATGGTTTTGTGTGCACTAAATGTCGACTGTAAAGGTGTATTATGCAACTTTTGAGATGTCTCTGCCTTACCGATCTATCTTGCATTTAATTACCTGCTATTGCTAAAAAAAATCCCTAAAAACCAAACATTCTTACTGTTAGCAGAGTCTCTTATCCAGACACGTGACCTGTAACTTGGCCTGCTTGTCTAGATACAGTTTAATGCCGTACTGTGGAATTACATCTCCATGGAGACAAACAGCTCACAGGCCCTCCACAAGAAAAGTTAAAGTACACCTTTCCGTTTGTTTTCCATCTTAATATTTAATGTGACAAAAGCAGTCCAAGAATACAAACGGCCCACTCACTGTGATGCATTGTGGGAGCAGTGTGGCGTCTGGAGGGGAAATCTCTCCAGGACAAGACTCGACTCTCAAACCCCCAAATTGGAGAGGCTTTTTTTTTTTTTTTTTTTCCAAATTTGCCTTGCTTCAGTATTGCAAAATCAGCTGTTAGACTCATCAATGTGTGTTGTCTGCATCTAACCATAAAGCATTTTTATTGTCTAGGAAGTATTGCTGGTTAGCATGCTAGTTGTTGTTAGCTCTGGAAAGTCTGGAAGTTGTGGAAAAATGCTAATAAACTCTTCGAATGATTAGAATACACTCGGAAAGTGGGGAATAACTCCGGACAGCTAAAGTTTTTGGTCTGTTTTTCAATTTTTTTTTAGTAAAAGTTCTTGAATTAGTTTAGTAGAATTTGTAGAACTGAACTTTGAAGCTCATGGACTAAAAATCTTTTGTGTATAGATAACAAGAATGCTTTTAAAGGTGTAATATGTGTCTTTCCTAATGGAAAATGCTAAGCTTGTCCAAACAAAACAGTGGTGGAAGAGGTACTTTAAGTAAAACTATGGATACAAGAGTAGAAAGATGATAGTATCACATGAAAAAAGTATTTCATAGCAGTAGCGGCCCTTTAAAATGCCCTACTCACTTCCCTTTTCCCCAGTTTTGAGACTTATTTTACGTTATTAATTAAGGGCAGTCCTCTTACTTAATTGACTGATATTTCAAACATAACTTTTGACTTTTTTAGAGGCGTCCTATAAAACATACGGCGGACATTCTTTTTACTGCCTTCCCATTTAGGTTCCATGTTCGGATCATAAAATTCGAACATCCTCCAAAAGCACTTTCCTCATGATGAACGCCCATGTCACATTCTCACACTCCGAGCGTTAGTCTTCCTCAGTCTTAATTACAAGTCTGTCTCCTCCCATTACACTGCACATGACAAGTTTGAATGCTTTTCTAATCCATTTATTGTTTGACGGTTTAATATTTGTGCTAAACGTGTTTTCAGTTCTGAATAGGCGTCAGTAACTCAATTTGGAGAGGGTTTGTCCAATGATCTGGAGGTTGGTGGTTCGAATTTTGAATCCTGCTCTCGACATGAGCATTATTGGTAGAGCGGTCAGATCTAACGACACACAGGTTGACCGTGCGATTCCACCTCCCACAGATTAAATCCTGTCGTTGGCGAGGATGGACATGGACATAATAATATATATTATTATTATTATTATGTGACCAATAATAATAATAATAATGAATTTCTATTTTGGCTGACAGCAGTGGGACAGATATTGCTTTGAATCCAGAATAAAATTGATATGGCCACTTACGAGGAGGAAAAATGGGGGAAAAGATCATAACTGAACTGAAACTGGGACTGAAAAACTTGCAAATTTCTACAGAATCAATGAGCGAAGCACTACAGTCTATTAATAAGAGGTGAGAGAAGTTTGATTTTATTCTAAATGATTGATTGAAATTAAATCTGTACAACTGCATATAATTACATCAAACACATTTCATCAAAAAACGTACTTTGAGTTGTGTTTTGTTTCATTCACACGTTTGAGTAACCCTTTATTATTAGTCTGTGTACATCTCCAAAGCTCAAAACACCGTTCCACCTTGTGATGTCATGAAACGCGTACATTTTAACCATCAGATTCAGCAGAAATAGAATGTAGAATAATGTAGAACACCCCCAGCTTGATGTCACCGCAAAATATCAATACTGCAATATACGTCTATAAAGAAAAGTACAACATGTCTGTGTTACGTGATCATGGCTTATTGCGTGTACAGTAACTGCTCAGTACGTACAATGACGGCGTCCATCGCTCATTCACGCAGACAGTCTCTTTCCATGACGGCTTAAGTGGTGCCGTTGGACATTTACTTGTAAAAGCAGTAACGGACCACTGTGATTGGTCAATTGCGGCTAACAGCTTTCCTCAATGCATGTGGAGAACTCTCGAAATCAATTCCACTTCAATAATTCTCCTGTCATTTAGTATAAAAAGTCTTCTCATGAGAAAGTCTGTGTAGTGGATGTCGAAATTGTGAAACTCTCGGTACCTGATGTTTTTTTTTTTTTTTCCCTTTTTTTTTATTTGAGCAAAACTTGCCGCAGTACTTGTCTAGTAAGGTCAGAATATGCTGCTGTGTGCTGTTTGCGAATTAGGAAGCGTTTTATTTGTCCGATAATCAGGAAGTCCGATAATCATGCTAGTTGCCGTTAGCATTACCATAAAGACAAAACTCCGCTCTCTGCTCTGAAAGTTGTGAAAAGTGCTTATAAATTCATCACGGTGAGTAATTGGGACGTTCGGAAGTGAGGAATAACTAGTTTTAAATGAACTAGTTCTGTTTTTTATGTTTTGGAAAACGGTAAAAAAGAGTTACAGCGCTTGTAATGGTTTTAATCGTATTTATATGTGAAATATTCTAAAGTCTTCTGTCGTACTCAGCAGATTACTCAGCTCATTAGCAGTTCCTGGAATTGCCGTGCACGCTCCATAACGCACTCGGATGAAGGCAAAGTGCAGTTATCTTTCAGTGTAGTGCAACAAGATATCTGGAAGCATTTACCATAGTGATATATCCTCTTTAATAGACTTTAATACAGACATCCATTGCCTATTTATGAATTTACAATCACAAAAAATGTATTGTGACAAATACATTTATGTCTATCTTATTTTGATATCCGCTGCAAAAATTGTATTGTATTGAATTGTATTGTCGATGTGTGGTTGAATATCAAGAGTTGGGTATATTTGTATGGAGTTTACATGTTCTCCCTGTGTCTGTAGGTTTTTTACGGTTTCCCCTACCGCTAAAAACATGCAGGACTCCCATGAGAAAGAGTCCAAATGTTAGTTGGGCTTTCCTGGTTTCTGATGCAATACTTTAAAGTATCTGCCAATACCTGATCAATCAATACGAGCGCAGAGACTGAAAACACAACTTAAAACACTTAAAACTAAAATAGAATGTTGACAGAAGTGATGTGTTATGTAGCTCTTATTTATCCCTCAAGTAACTCCATAAAAACTTTGTATAAATAAAAGTTTAAATATTATGAGACTTTCTGGGCCAACTACAGTAAAAATAGTCATTTCCCGATATCCAATACCAGTATCGGATCGGTGCATCACTGTAAAATAAGTCATTTTTAATCAAATCTATAATGTAAAGTCCTTTTTTATCTGGCTGTTTATGTCACATTAACTTTCTTTTCTCATTCAGAAAGTTTGATTTCATAAAACTGGAGAAATGGTGATCTATGAGACAAATTATTATGTGAATGAAAGAAAACTAAACACTGTTTGGTCATAGTGCCAATAACCAAAATTTGACATTGTAACACCCCAGTAAGTTTTATATTGTCGGCATGATTGTGTATGAAATGTTCCTCGATATACTGCAGCTTTTAATATTTTCTATCTTGCAACGTTTTTCTTCAAACTTCATGTTCATCCAAACATTCACACATGCACTCAAGATTCCCACAGACCATGAACGATCCCAGGCTGGTGAAAGAGGAGAGCAGCTCCATTCAGACCCCTGGCTTTGTGTCCAATACTGGCAGTGTCTTCAGAGTAGTTTAGCTGCAGGGAGCTCTCTTCTCTCTGTGTGCCCGATGTGAAAAGGGCCGCTTTGAAAAGTGCAACGTCACTGGAGGAGCAAAGTTAGCGCCCGGAAAGCTGAGGTTTGGGCTTTTGCTGCTGAGCTGGGAGTTGCAGAAATTCGGAATAAGGTCATAGGAAACAGTAATACTTCAAAGTTATAAGTCAAGACTCCTATTAAATGCTTTGTAAAAATGGCGTGATTAAAGCTTTGCACTTTTTGCTACTACACTGTGCATATGTAGTGTTTTAATCTCATTATTTTATGTATGTTATTAGGTTTTATTTTCAGACCAAGAGTTAGTTTTCATACCTGACTATCGGTCTTCCTCAGAGTCATGTGATGTTGCTGTGACGTGTCCGCTCAGCTGATTTATACAGATTTTGGCGCTGTTTTCCTACCGGTGGAGGCAGGACGACAGCGCCATCTGCAGTCCGACTTCCTCAGGACAATATCCCAGGTGTGTGAGAGCAAAAAAGCCCCCTCGTCCCGGTTTATAGTCCTGTGGGCAGGTTTCCGTATTTCGTTTGCGTCTTTAATCCAGCGACGATGTTGTGCTCTGTCCCAATGGTGTTTGCTATGGATTGGGATGGAGCAAACATCACATCGTAAATGCGAACTAGGTAAATTTGCAGCTTTCTGGTCAAAAATGCCTAAATCTATGCTTGTCCTGTGGCTCTCCAGTGGCCTCTGTAATTTCAAGTAGCTGGTTACAGCCAATCACACTGCAGATAAGCAGTTTTCCCGCAGAATTGGGCGGCTTTTTAAGGGTCACTGGTGGATCACTACTTTTATAAATACAGTGAAAAAATCAAGCTGGGCTGCGGACGGAACAGTAGCGATACCCAGACTTCCCTCACCCAGACACTTCCCTCCCAGGCCACATAGATAGCATTATCCCGCAAGCATACCCTCAGTTTTTTTTCTAGGTCTCCCTCTGTTGGTACAATAAATAATACAAATTTCCATCATGGTGAATACTTGAAGCTGATCAGTCAACGCGTCACTACAGCAGAACATACCAAGAAGTCAAAAGAAGTCAAGCTTTTTATATCCAGTTGAGAGAAAAGCATCTTTCCCATCCACAAATGCACAAAGCTCTTAGAAAAACTGCATGTTTTTCAAAAGTAAAATAGTCTCTATTTAGGCTAAAACAGGCTGAAGTGCATCCAGCTGCGTCACCATGTTTCATCAAATAGCCTTAATTCAAAATACAGCTTTTAACAGAAAATAAAACCATAAAATGTGTTCAAAACATTTTTACTATAATTGGTGGAAAGGCTATCATATTTATCAATAGCAGCCTTGATATTGAATGGTTTATAATAACTGAAAGAAAAACATCACACAAAGTTACCACAGTAATCTAGTCACTCTTGTCTTGCTGAGTGATATAAAAACAATCCTCAAATCGCCAACCGTCCCTTTTTCTATTTCTTTTTCTACATTAAACTACTTTCGAGTTTTGCATGTATGGGATGAATAATAACTGTCCAATGCGCCGTCACCGTAGCAATGCGAATCAGACAAAACTATAAAAACTATTTATCGCTCCTTTCTGTCCTCAGAGGCTGGTCAATAACAAAAAGAAAAAAAAAAGGGGGCTTTTGTGATTAAACCGAGATTTCCACACTAACCACTAAGACTCCTCTCCATTCTGTGTCAGTGAAAGATGACCCAGGCGACTCTATCAAGCAAAAACAGCTCCTTGTTATGTCGCGCTTCTACATTTGTGTGCTATCGATCGCGGTGCAGGCTATAATCATACATCGGCGTTGCGTTCACACATTTTTTACATTTGTGCTGGGCCCGCAGTAGCCCTAAGTGATTAATGAGAGAGGAGAGGGCAGCTGACAGGTCGAAGTCCAGGCCACGCCCCCTAACCCCGCAGGGACTTGTGGGTAATTCGTCCCGCTGCCTGCGTTAAGAGCCCTCCTGGGTGCGAATAAGTAAAAGGGAAAAGAACGCTGACCTTAAATCATTTGAAGCCAGCATCTGAAATAGTGTGCAAAAGCTATCTGTCAATATAAGCAGGACAGACAAAAGGATACTAATAAATCAGACAGTGTTTAGCCTACTGCGCAAACATGAATCTATAGAGTATTTATCTAGATGCCAAGAATTGCATATAGAAAAAATACACAATCTCTTACAGTATTGACAATTTGAAAAAGTAGCCTTGTGACCAGATTTGCTTATAGGACTTTGACTGTACGGCGTTGAGGACCGTAAAACAGGACACTTCATTTGTGCTACAGCTGGAAGCGTGGGACTAGCACTCAAGAAGGTTCCAGGTTCTTTCCTTGGGTCGCCCGGGCCTTTCTATGTGGAGTTTGCATGTTCTCCCTGTGTCTGGGGTGGGTTTCCTCTGGGCACTCTGTTTTCCCCCATCGACCAAAAACGTGGACAACAGGTACAAATACAAATCTTCCAGCTAAGGTAGTCCTGACCAAGACTAGTAACAAAATCACACAGACGGGTCCCAGCTTGTGGTACTGCGGCGGCCACTGCTTCTGATGAGGTGCGAGTGGGTCAAATGCACAGGAAAAATTTCCCTATGGGGCCAATAAAGTGTACCTTAATGTTAACCTTATCTGCACAGACTTAAAGAATGAGCCATGTAAGTTATTTGTGTGTATTTGCCCTTAGCATACATGGTTAATATGACTGAATTTTACTCCCAATTTGTCATTTTGCCGTATTTTTACAGTAGAAACCCCTCCTCCTACTGCTGTGCTACTACATTGCCACATATAGCGTCATTCTTAACACAGGCCTGTAATCCCTCAGTCGGTCCAGAGCAAAAGAATTTGAATTCTGTTAAATCGACAAATGTTTGTAGTAAATACTTTTCACCATTCATCCAAGAGAACTGATGAAGCTACTTGATGAAACTTTTATCTCTAAAAAGTGTGTCCAGTTGACAGAATTCGACCTTCTTTAGCTATACACTATAGAAGTATAATAAGACCGTGAAGATTAATCCGAGGTGGCTGTATTGGTTTCAGTGGGCCAGGCTCAGTGTTGCATAAAGAAAAAAAAAGAAAAAAGAAAGTTTGCCCATTACTTTCTCCAGTGCTGCTCACTGTGTGACATTGTCGGCTAGAGCGGAGTCAGTGCTAGGCTAAATCTTTTCAATGTTAAGTTTTTTTCATACAGATAAACATTGTGTTAGAATTTCTTAAAAAAAACAACTGAATCTTGTCAAAGCTGTAGGTTCCATGTCAACCAAAAATTGATTTCACAAAAAATACTGTACATTAGGAGAATTATTTTTGAGCTTTTACGCATAATATATTGGAAACGCGTCCAACATCACCTCATTCACTCATAGAACCGAGGTTACTATTCATTACAGTGACTTATTTTCCGTGTTGGATATTAGCTTTTGCCACCTCGTAACCTTATGTTTTCATTGCCGTTTCTGGTTACCCTGCCAACCCTGTTATCATCCCAGCCAGTACGGTGAGAGGATTATCTGCTAATCTAAACGCCGTGTGAATTTAAATGACGTATTTATGCTTTTTTAATAGGATGCTAGCTTCTATTTAAGATGGCAGCAGAGCGCAACAGCTGCAGTGTCACGAGGGTATTGACTCACTGAAAGAAAAATGTGTCCATGTTTCGATTTATTTGACCTACTTCACGAATTCTTTACATATTTTGCATATTATATTGTAGTTTGATTTATTACGCTATTTTCTGATCTATGTTATAATGTTGTTTCCTCATTTTGAGCTTTGGAGATGTAGACAGACTAATAATAAAGGATTATACTAACCTAACAGTCCAACAATAGTTTTCACACGAGGAGCTAGATTCTTTTCTTGTATTTCTGGTCAGTTTTGGTTCGTCCAGCGCTAAAAATAGACCCCAAAAAGTCTATAGGAGACAATGGAGAGACCTGTCCAACGTGGCAGCTTGAGTTAAGGCATAAACATGGAAAGTGTTGAAGATTGATGGCGTGTTTGAGTTCTATATGTCAGTTTAATGATGTGTGATGAATGTTCACTGAAGCGCTCCATGTAGGTGGCTCAAAATATAGCTTTAGGATATCTGTCTTTGTCATGGAAAAGGCATTAGTGTAGTCAATACAGTTTTATGCATGGCAAAAACAAAGAATCTCTGGTATGAAAATAGATTGAAATCGCTTCTCTTTTAAGTAGTTTGAACTTTTTTTAAGTTAAGTTCTTTCAGGGAATTTCAGGAGTTCGATATAAGTTTCTATAAGTAGGCTATGTGTGTCTGAGATTATATTTTTTGTTTTATTCATTTACATTTTTTACTTTTTTAGTGTATATTTTGGCAATTTTTTTTACTCCGTGGTCATGTTTTTGAGTAGGCAAAGTGTCAAAAGTGTCAAAATAAACTTGAAATAAACATAAAAATCTAGATAAATTAACAAAAATGTGAATTCAAGCTATACACCTTCAAATTTTCCATTAAAAGGCCTATATTGTGTTATTTTATGATCTGTTATAATGTTTTCTCATCACAAACAGACCTGGAGTTGTGTTTTGTTTCATTCACACATGTTTAACACTCAAACCCTGCATATTTAGGCTGAGTTCTTCTCTCAAACAGAAAACGCTCTGTCCCACCTTGTGATGTCATTGTGGTAATACAGGAAGTGCTCCACTGTGTTTTTAAATGCCACACACCTTCACTAGAATCATTTGGATGATTTCAGCCCTGTAATTGCCAATCTCTACTGAACAAAAGGTAAAAAGAGCTGTTAATTCAATTCTGAGTATGTTTTTAATGAGATAACGACGTTCTAACACGTATTAAACCTCACAAGAGTCAATTTTGCGTAATATATGACGTTAAAGGTGTGGGTTTAAAGCTTGCATGAATCATTGTGTCCCTGGGCAAGACACATCACCCACATGCGTAACCTCTTCAGCATGAAAAAATAAGAAAAAAGCCAATACACAACTCCAAAAAAGAAAATAACAAGTAATCGTTCATGGAATTAATTTGACTGTCCCTTGCGGCGACTTTATCTTGGTGTCTTAATTCTCTTAATGCCATCTTTATCCAGTTCCACTGTCTTATCCAGACATGTTGGCAGAACCGCTTGGCAGAAGGTACGATTGCCCCATTGGAAGACCTTAGGAGACACTGTAGAAATGTGTCTCATTAGAAGGTGCCAGGTGCGTGCTGGCAGTAGGACAAAGCAACGTGAAGTTTACTTGGACACATTGCTCAAGGTTGCTAGCAGGTTGGTTGGTGTCCATGTTAGGAGAAATGTTGCCTGAGCTACCTGCTGAGTACGAGAGTATGAATTTTGTAATATAAATAACAGTATCACAGCATTGGAAAAGTTGATCTCATAATTTCATGATACGACTGTATAGTTCGCAGTTTTGAAAGAAATATTCCAACAGAAAACTTATGTTGAACCTTTTTATGTTTGGTATTGTTCCAGAAGTGCCATAGCAATCTGAACGCAAGTCTTAAAGTCCTTTACGAACAACAATTGTACAATAATGTTTAAATATGCCAACACCTTTGATTTTTACCATGTTAAGTCGGCTGTGTACTGTCTGTATCGAATTAGTTTTATAGTCTGACAATCAGGAAGTGCTTGTTAGCATGCTTAGTGTCTGAGATTTGTGAAAAGCGCTGAGAAACTCATAGCTGTGAATAGTTAGGATACTCGGAATGCATGAGGTAAGTGAGGAAGTAGTTTTTCATGTTTTAAACACAGTAAAAATCACAAACCTTGAACCTTTCCTGAATGTCGATGTGAACCCAACCTTCGAAAAAAAAAAAAAAAAAATAGTAATTAAATTTCTAGTATTCTCTCTGCCTGGTATTTATCGTTCTATTACAAATTAGCTGCTAACGGATTTTCAAAACAGCCAGTTGTCTAGCTCTGGCTTCCATGCCCTCACCAACATGGCTGACACCGCCAGCACACCCTCCCTTTGTTCTCGAGTAAAAACATCCCAGCACGCACCCATTGTCTTCCCAGTATTGCATCCACAAACAAGATTTTTTCCCCCGCTTTCTCCTCTGCCTCATCCCCAGCCGCTCCGTGCTTTTTATCGGCCGGTGCAGTGTTGCCGTCATGGTTGAAAGTTCCCGCTCATGTTGCCGTGGTAACGTGGTGTTGGAATCCTGCCGGGGTCTTCCAGTGGTTTGGTTGATGAGTTAAATTCCGAATGGCCCAGCCTCACCAGAGCTTCTCCCGGGGTCCTGCATATTTCATAGAGCGCTGGTGCAAATGTGGGCCAGCAGTATGAGATGACAGTAATGCTTTGAAGGACCCATAGTGTTCACGTTTGACAATTTTTAGACGATAAAAGTTCAGATTAAACGAAGGTGGTAGTTATTTTAAGGAAGAGATGGCGCGTTGTTTGAACCTGATTTTTTTGTACGCAATCTTCGCAAAATGTCTATCGTAGTCTTATAGCGTACGTGCACACATGATGCATTATTTTGGCCTCTATTAGAAATGTATTAAACGTTGATGGACATGTATCGTCTATGTTTTTACCTTAAAAAACACCAATCAAAACTGACTTTTTTGAACTTTTAACCATGTTATGTTGTCCCTCGTCAAAAATATATCTGCTGTATTTAGTTTCATTCATTCTTTTTTTTTTTATTAATCCACTAAATCAAAGGTTGTCTTCTTTGAACATCATAGACTCTATATATAAATGAAATGGACATAGCTAACCCCCTCGCCGCCATGTTCTAGTAGTGAGCATGAGCGTGCTTCCGGCTTCATCCACTCCAATTTACTTTGAACTGAAAAAAACTAACTGCTGCTGTCCGGCTCATCTTATAAATGTTCG
This sequence comes from Taenioides sp. WSHXM2023, assembly GCA_029959045.1. NCBI lineage: Eukaryota > Metazoa > Chordata > Actinopteri > Gobiiformes > Gobiidae > Taenioides > Taenioides sp. WSHXM2023. The sequence goes on from CM057106.1 coordinate 4,635,730, forward strand.
TATTAATCTGCTCTACATGGTCCTGGTGATTTTATTTTGCTATTTTATCCGTAAATATGTTCCTATTGCTAATATGGAACTCTGATCCAAATTTGCCCCATAACTGCTAGCCTCAACAAGCTTCATTTGACTGGAGCAGAACACTATGAGCGGCGTCACACTCCCTTAGTCCTTCTTTTTTTAAAATTCAGTCTATGCTGAAGATTCAAAAACGCTCAGTTCATATATTAGCGCTTTAGTTGAATCATAGATAAAACATTGCACTTCTTTTATGAATTTTTTTAAACCATCAAAATCAAAATCATGCCTATGTTTCCCAGAGCGCCCTCTACTGGGGGAAAAAGAAAACAAAAAAACTCTTTAGCAGCAACAGTAGTAGTTTCGTAGTGAACGCGATATATCTGCAGAATGAGTCTGGTTTGCTTTTGGACTGCACCTCTGGTTTCCTGATGTATTAAGTAACAGTTTGGGTAAAATTGTAAATGATTTCTGGGCGCTCAGACAACCTTGTAAAAACAATGTTAACATGGTTGGAAGCTCAAAAAGCTCAGTTTAATATGATAATAATTTCACATTGGTTCAATTGTGATACCAGTTGTTATTTCATGAGAGTAGATCTGGTAATTATTACTTTAGAAATATTAACCGTCGCTTAACAAAATAATAACTCAACCATTAAGCAGAAAAAGATGTGAAGTTTAAAGTGTGATTTGTTTTTTGTAAGAATTCTTAACGTATATGTGTATTTGTGCTGCCATTTTTTATGCTGTTTTTATACAAGTCTGAAGGACAGATTTGAACAGTTTGAATCTCTTACTTATCGTTACTTATTATCGCCTATAGAACACTCAGAATTGTCTCTTTTCAGGCCTGTTCCGTACGCAGGAGTGCTTTCAGAGCTTCTCAAGGACCATAAACATCGTGGAAGGACAGCTGCTCTTACAGTGTCAGATACTGAAATTCATATTTACAAGATTAAATAAAACATGTGGTTATTGGATTAGGACTTTTGGATATCTCCATCCATAAAAAAAAGAAAAAAAAGGGAACTCATTGCTACTTCAGGGATGACGTTGTTAGCCTCCTAGCATTGCAATTTCAAAAGTTTTCAGTAAAATAAAATAAATAAACTGCCTAATTCTCATATTGTAGGTTATATTTTTGTAAAATTTGTCTTGTCCCAGTGCAGATTTACCATAGCTCGAGGTCAAAATAAATCTGCGTGTTGTCTACATTCTATTGTTTGATAATCAGGAAGTTCGTTAACTTTACCATCACAGCAAAACTCTGCTTTTTGTTGTGAAAAGAGCTTATAAACTCATCACTGTGAATAACTGGAATACTCGTTCTGTTTTGACATTTAAGACTGTAAAAATCAGGTACGCCAACATTTAAAATATTCCTTAAAAAATCTTGACAGGCAGTAGCTCAGTTGGTAGAGCTTTTGTCCACTGATCCGAAGGTTGACGGCTCGAATCCCGCTCTCAACATTAGCTTCATTGGTAGAACGGGCAGACCCACTGACCCACAGGTTGGCGGTGCGATTCCAGCTCCCACAAATGATTACTGTGAATGGGTGAGCGGTTCCTGGATCTAAAGACAAATTTTGACGTTACAACTGCGGTTAAAAGATCCCGGTTGTGTTCAGTATGCTGTCTATGGACAAATTCGACAAAATAAAGGTTACGGTATAGGTTTTGTGCGTATTGGCAGGGCTGCTGCTGCGAGGAGGAGCTGTAATCTGCTTGGAGCTTGTTTTTGGCGCTCTGGGACGGCTTTACCTACACAACCCCGTAGAGAGAGGAGGGATATGGCCCAGCAGGTTCCACACAAACACGCAGCGTTTAGAGATAGGATCTATTTTCAGATGATAACATAAGCCAACTGAACAGCGCCAGCGAGAGCCAGGCTTCCATGCACCAGCTCGGAAAGGGACAGTTGGCGGTGTGCGGTGAGACTGTGGTGAAAATACTCCAATGGTTGTGAAAAATATATTTGGAAATGGAGGTTTATAATACATTGTTTTGTGCGAAAGTGCGTGAGTAATTTTGAGGTTGAACTTGAGTCTATTTATAAAAATCCGTTGCTGAAGGGCTTTTTACACAATGTTGAGGAGTAAGCTAGTTAATCATTATGATACTTAAGGTTTTTAGTAGATTTTTTGCTTAAATTCACAAAGATCTGCTGATAGCACTTTTATTAATATAACTTATTTGTAACTTTTATAATGGAGGGTCCGCCATGTATTTGTCTCCATAGAGATGTTATTGCTTTTCTTGGAATGTTCCACAGTGGCATTAAACGTATCCATCAGATATTTACTTTTTATTGCTCATACACACCTGAAAAACATGCGTTCTTACTGTGAGGAGCTCGTCTCTCCACAGATTTGACCTGTAATTTTGCTTTGTGAGTTCCCCTGCTTGTTTGCGTGGAAATAGATAAGTTTAATGCCATACTACGGGACATTCCAGGCAAATCAGTATCATCTTTTGACAACACGCCTATGCTCCAGCAGAAAAATTCCATAGCACACCTTTAAAGGGCCATATTACACTATTTTCTGATCTATGTTATGTTGTTTCCTCATCACAAACAGACCTGGAGTTGTTTTGTTTCATTCACACAAACCCTCATGTTCCACCTCATGATGTCATGTTGTAATACAGGAAGTGCTCCACTGTGTTTTGAAACTCCATACACCTTCACTAGAATCATTTGGATAAATTCAGCTCTCATGACCATAGTATGAGCTTTGGGTAATGACTGAAAGAACAAGATCGCAGATACAAGCGGCCCGAAATGAGTTTCCTCCGCAGAGTGGCTGGGCGCTCCCTTAGAGATCGGGTGAGGAGCTCAGTCACACAGGAGGAGCCGCTGCTCCTCCACGTTGAGAGGGAAGACCCAGGACACGCTGGGGGGACTAGGTCTCTCGGCTGGCCTGGGAACGCCTTGGGGTCCCCCCAGAGGAGCTGGAGGAAGTGTCTGGGATGAAGGAAGTCTGGGAGTCCCTGCTTAGACTGTTGCCCCCGTGACCCGGCCTCGGATAAGCAGAAGAAAATAGATGGATGGATGGAAATCCAGCTCTGGAGTTTAACATGAAAACTACCACTTTATGACATCACAAGGTGGAACAGAGCATTTTGAGCTTTGGAGATGTAGACGGACTAATGATAAAGGATTACTCAGACGTGTGAATGAAACAAAACACAACTCCAGGTCTGTTAGGATGAGATAGCAACATTATAACATGCCTTAAAGCTCAGAAGAATCCATTTTGTGTAATATTGCTCCCCTTTAATAAGAATTACAAGCGTACAGCACCCGTGAACATCTCATAAACCTCTTCATCACTTACGACACTCCCTCCACAACTTTTATTGCATCTTACAAACCTATCAATTCACATTTTCACGGCAGACGGAGCCACGAGCATTTCATCTCCGTACGAATCTTTGCCAGCGTGAGTCCCTACCTGCACCGAACGCAATCACCAGACCGGGTTGCATATTAGCGGCTCCATAATCACCTCTTTAGTTTGCACACAGCTCGCAGAGAAGTGTCACTCATCTGCCTTTTGTTTACGCTCCAGACGTGTGAATCGCCCGACTCCTCTGTTGTGACAAGCTCCGGTCCCGACGCTAATTCAATTTGCTCTCCTCGCGCATTTGTATTCTAACTCGCGGTGCATGGCTCATCTGTCAAAGCCAAAAAGAACGGGCCAGGGGAAAGGAAGAGTGTATATATATCTGTGTACCGAAAGAAGAATGAAAGAAAGAAGTGTGTGTTTGGAGTTTTTCCTACTGTAAAAATAATATCCATACTGGTTAGAGTGAGTCATACAGAATGTTAAAGGGTTTATATTACTCAAAAACAGTTCTCGTGAGCTTTAAACCATGTTATAATGTTATCTCATCAAAAACATACCCGTAGTTGTGTTTTGTTTCATTCACACGTTTGAGTAATGCTTTATTATTAGTTTGTCTACATCTCCAAAGCTCAAAATGCTCTGTTCCACCTTGTGATGTCATGAAGTGGTAGTTTTCAAGTTAACAGCTACATTTGACCTTTTGTTCAGTACAGATCGGCAATTCTAGAGCTGAAATGATCCAAGTGATTCTAGTGAAGGTGTGTGGAGTTTAAAAACACAGTGGAGCACTTCCTGTATTACCACATGACATCACAAGGTGGAACAGAGTGTTTTCAGTTTGAGAGAAGAACTGAAAGAAAACACAACTCCAGGTAAAGTTGTTGTACCATATTTTTGTCCGTGTAGTTGAAAATGTCTTGGCCCAGTACAGATAAAAGCATCAGTCAAAACCGCTGTGTGCCGTCTGCATATTTATCGCCCGAGAATCAGGAAGTGCAGTGTTAGCATGCTAGTTGTTGTTAGCTTTAAAGCAGAGGTGCCTGAACTTTTTTTCCTCAGCAAACCAAAACGAATGCTTAGTAACAGAGGGTCAAACCTGGCGTTTTTCATGTAATAATTCAGTTTGCAAAAATATTGATTGTGACTAAATTGTCTTCCATTTTTGTGCTTTTTAGTGGGATAGACTGCTATGGGTTCCCTTTCATCTTCTGAGAGTCTTTTCATTGCAGGAATCAAAATAAATACTTCTTTCAAATCTCAGCCAGGTTTCGACCGTGGGCCCCACTTTGAGCGCCTCTGCTTTAGCGCTACAGTGAAACTCGTTCTGAAAGCTGTGAAAAGCATAGTTCTGTGTTTTTGTTTTAAAGATGGTAAAAATCAAGGACAGCACCTTTAATACATCATTTTTTGACTACTGCATAAAGTATTTCATTGACTGCAAATCTGTAAGAAGTGTACTTTTAAGAAAACGCATAAAACTTTTCCACCTTCACCTCGAAGCAGAGACGAGAACACTGTCCTCCTTTCCTCTAACGTCCAAAGCCCATGATTTCTTGTACACCTCCTTTATCCCCTGTATGTCAGTGTCAGCTCGGACCTTTGGAGTTGCGGAGCTCAGCAGAAAGTGTCTGTTCTGCCACAGCGTTTGATCCCACGCCTCTCGACTCTGCCCTGAGTTATTATGGGATGGCCAGTGCATCTATTCACTACAGGCAGAAGAGAGGGAAGGGACACTGCGAAATAATAATAATAAAACAAGTTAAAATGGCTTGAATTCAAAATAAGGACCTGTTTTGAGTGGTTCTGACTTTTTGACTCAATAGAATGTTGATTTAATGCCCCATTATGCAACTTTTTGCCAAAAAATTGACCCAATGTGTGAGCAGGCTTGCGTCTCCACAAACCTGACTCATATGTGGGCTGGAGTTGACCTCCTCCTGCTTTTTTCCATGGAAATGTTGTTCCTTTGGCTATAATCTTCCACAGTATGGCATAAAACATATTTATCTCCATGGAGAATGTTCCAAAGTATGGTTTTAACTTTTCCATGGAATCATACAGGTTAAAATGAATGTATCGCTAAATTGTATAGTTTATCCAGATTTGTTGTACTTGTTTCAGCTTTTATTTATTTTTTTCTTATTTATTAGTTGAAAGCATATTAAAGAAACATTCAGTTCATCAATTGATTTAGAAATTTCTCTCAATATTCAAATGTTAAAAAAAAAAAAGAAAAGTCAAGCCATTTTATCACCCCTCCATATCTATATCTTTCTTGCAGAAAAATATATGCAGAGTATTATAGTATTATAGTATTATTAGTAGTATAGTATATAGTATTATTAGTATTATAGTTACCATTTGAATCAACTAAGATATATTTCACTCCACAGACATATAAAATTCAACTGAAATACAAAATTGAAATTCCGAAATACCTTGAAAGCACCCAAATCTTGACTTATCCTATTCAGTCAATTAAATAACACAAATCAAAATTAAAAGCAATATTCTGAATTCACAATTTCACTTTATTGAATACTCCAAATATTTAGAGCGTAGGAAAAAGCCGAGTTGAGAGGTAAGGAGTTTGTGAAGTGGAGAGGAGTGAAGACGGATAGCCCCCGGTCTCCTCGGAATAGCGCGTGTAAACTGGAGCAGTGCATCACACAGGTAAATGAGATTCTCCACACGTGCATGCCCCGGCCCCGTGCACGTGGCCCCCTCTGCGGTGAAGTCGGACATCTTGTTTGTATGCAAATATCTGGAGGAGCAAAGGCACTCGGGAGGGCCAGGAGAGAGACGTGAACTGCTCTCAAGCGCCGAAGGTTTATTCAGACGCTGTTCTAAAAGAGGCTGTGTTTGACAATAAATCCACTTCATAAAGACAATGTGTTACAGTGTGAATCCCACGGCCCAATATATTTATTTAGTCACTGTTTTTAAGCTTTGTGGACTTTGTATGTGGATTACGATTATGTATTGAGTTGATTTTAAAACTGATGACAAACTTAAACGTCCTATATTACACTAAATTGATTCTTGTGAGCTTTAAGCCATGTTATTATGTTGTGACCTCATCAAAAACAGACCCGGAGTTGTGTTTTGTTTCATTCACACATGTTTGAGTAACACTTTATTATATGTCTGTATCTCTAAAGCTCAAAATGCTCTGTTTCACCTTGTGATGTCATGAAGCTGTAGTTTTCAAGGTAACAGCTACAATTTACCGTTAGTTCAGTGGAGATTAGCAGTTCCAGGTCTGAAATCACCCAAGTGATTCTAGTGAAGGTGTGTGGAGTTTAAAAACACAGTGGAGCACTTACTGTATTACCACATGACATCACAAGGTGGAAAAGTGTTTTTTTTTGTATGAAGAACTAACTAAATGTGCAACATGTGTGAATGAAACAAAACACAACTCCAGGTCTGTTTGTGATGAGGAAACATAACAGATCAGAAAATAGTGTAATATGACCCTTTAAAGTAACAATGTGGAACTTTCTGGAGTTGGCCTGTCACTTGCATGATTTGATAGAAATAAAAACAGACATCAGAACATTATAGCCAAAGGAGCAACATTCTAGGACGTTCTCCAGGCCAAATTAGTCAGGTTTGTGGAGATGCAAGCCAGTTTACAGTAAGGAGACATGTTTAAGTGCAATAAAAAATCTAATTAAACAAACATCCTTTTATTGTAGTCTACTTTTTGGCTAAAAAGTTAGATTGTAGGTCTTTAAGTTATTAAGACTTTGTATCATTGCAGCTGATGTCAAAACAGATGACACACTGAACCCAAAATAAACGATAAAGAATAAAGCTGAAAACATGCATTACCATTTTAAGTTTATATTTTTATTAATTAATACTTTGTTTTATATTTTTTGTCCATTTGTTGTTTTGAATCAGTCAATCAAAGTGTACATTTACAAGCAATATAGTGTTTTGCAATATACGTCCAAGTAATAACGAAAGTAATGAAAAAAGTTGGTTGTTTCCTTTGAATTGTTTGTATGCAAATATGTTACTTTCAAAACAACCTTTGCGGGCGTACCATTTCCACGGCGGTGCACAGCTCTCCACGCACCCAGCCTATTCATCTGATTGTCCCTATTGAAACACAAGCTCCTCTGGTTCTTTCTTTCCGCCGCTAATCCGCGTTTATTCTCATTTTTGCCTTTTTATTTGTCAGAGAAAACCAGCTTAGCCCCCAAAGCCAAGCACACAGATTTTTTTTTCTTTTTTTCCATGGCGTGGCAATTGCTCGTTCTCCGGAGACGCCATGCCAAGCCAGTTTTCGTTAAGCATTCTGGAGCAGGTTAGAAACACTCAGCTATGAATAAATTACTGAAATTTTGTGCAATATATAAAAACGCCTTTACAAATTTTGGAGGATCAAGCCAAGGTGCTTTTAAATGCCTTCAGGTGTGATGCGAGTGGGTCAGTGATTGAAAGTTGGTTTGATTTTGAGGAAAAAAAATTGCGATTAAACAGAATACATGTATCGCAAGTTTAATCAGAGTGCACAGTGTTAAAATTTGAGAAAAAATCTAAATATGAACTGATAAACTAAACTAAGGTATAAGATTTTCCTATACACATTTTGTACTTTGTAAAGACATTCTATATTCTATTAAAGGGCCCATATTACGCTATTTTCTGATTGTTGTTATTATGTTGTTTCCTCATCAAAAACAGACCTGGAGTTGTGTTTTGTTTCATTCACACATGTTTAACACACAAATCCTGCATGTTTAGACACTCTGTTCCACCTTGTGATGTCACGAGGTAATACAGGAAGTGCTCCACAGTTTTTAAACTCCATACACCTTCACTTGAATCACTTGGATGATTTTAACCTCAGAGTTGCCAATCTCGACTGAATAAAAGGTAAAAGATGGCTGAAAACTACCACTTCGTGACATCACAAGGTGGAACAGAGCATTGTGAGCTTTGGAGATGTAGACAAACTAATAATAAAGTGTGAATGAAACAAAACTCAACTCCAAGTGAGTTTTTAAGGAGGTATTCATTCTAACATGGCCTTAAGAGTCAATTTTGCGTAATATAGGACCTTTAATAATTGCAGTCATTGCGATTTTTATTCAGTATATTATGTAGACCAAGTTGAAACATTTGCCCAGTAACCAGACTATCAGTGGTTCAATCCTATACCATTGAGCAAGACACTTTTCACATATGGTTGAAAGTGGTTTGAGCATGATTGTTTTGATAGAAGCCTCTTGCTACCGCTCATTTCCCTTCGAAAGCCCATTGATCCACTGACACCATTTCTACCACAAAGCGTCCCCCTCTGACGACATCATAAAGCAGATATCGGCCTGACCCTGTTTAGAGCGTACCCGGAGGCGTGTGCAGCGTGGCTAAAGCTAACGGTTACATCAGAGGAGGAAGCCTTTATGTACCAGCTGATGAAAAGGGGAGCGCCGCTGATGTAACGCGATGCCAGCTTCCTCCTCTGAGAGTTTGGAGGTCGTGCTCTGTTCCTCTCTCTGCTCTTGGTACAGTAGGCTAGTTAAAACGGTTTCCTTATCTTTACTACTCCATAGAAACTTGCTGTCATTTTGAAGCGTCTTGCTCAATGGTACAACACCTGTATGCCAATGTGTATATAGCAGTTGTAGTATTTATCACTCTACCTTTGGTACAGTAGCCTTGTTAAAACAGTTTCCTTATATTTGCTAGTGCATAGAAACTGGAAGTCATTTTGAAGTGTTTTGCTCAATGGTACAACATCTGTATGAACTGGAGACAGCAGGATTTGCACCCCCAATCCTCTTAAGCCAATGCGGATCTTATAATACTTATTGCCAGATTTTGACACCGACCATAGAGAGAAATAATTCTGTTTTGATTGATTCTCTTGGCTAGTCTATAGAAACAGGTAGTCACTGGATTTGGACCTGTCCTGCTCAGAGGCACAACATCTGTATGAAATGAAGAGAACAGGATTTGCACCTCCAACCCCAAAGTAGAAATCTTTCCAAGCCAGTCGATTTTCGGCCACACATACACCTAACTAAGTATTATTTTAACAATTTTGGTGACATTTAAACCCCAAACTAACCATATATATCCACGGGTTTGAGGAATGTTTAGAAATTAGCACCGTTGCCATAGTGATTAACAATCGCAAACTACTATTATATCTTTTTGAATGTTGAAATATCCTCAAAATGTTGTATATAAGAGGAAGTTGAATAGGCTGGTCTTGGAGCATTGATCCTAGAAGTAAAAGATCCCTAGCTAGTCTAGTTTCAAACATCGCCAACATTGCAAGATATAGATATAACGCCTTGGTGGAGGTCTGTGCATTTCCTAACACATATTCCAAGCCAATGAACAACAGTCCTTCAAAAGCCCACTGAATGAGATTTTTTTGTTCCAATTTGTCATGGAAACTGTATTTTCCTTTGCCTTTCTCCATAAATCATTTAATAGAGCTCGCGTTTGCCAACACCTCCTTAGCTCCCAGACCACTAGTGCCAATCGGACTTGTTCTAACCCATGTTTTTGCTCTCTGGGTGGGTACAAATTTGGCATCTGCCCTCCCCACATCCTTCCAATAACTGCCAGAATTCCTACATGGCCTCATTCTCATTAAAACTAGCCAATGGGTTCGTTCACATGCCATCACAACATTGTAGAATCCCTGTAGTTTAAAACTGAGCTGGAGGAACTGCTCAGAATCCTATGGTGGAGTTTTAGATTTGTTGTTGTTGTTTGGTTGGTTAATATCGCTGTAATTACTGGAGCTATCTGTATGGAATAAAAACAGGCTCAAAGGTCAACGAGTGAGATTATGTTTCCAATAGCAGCTTTAGAAAGTGGAGCCATTATTTAAATCCAAAGACCTGATTGTTGTCACTTGAAAGCGCTTTAAGCCAGAAGATTCATATGGCAAATCTGTGGAGCCAATTCCTAACAAATAATAATAATGTTAAAAATATGTACGAGATCATAAGTTCATATATTTCCTCCAAAAACAGTAACTCTCCCGTAGAGTTACATTGGTTCTTGCCCGTCATCAACGTTCCCTAAAAACTTTTTTGGCTGTGTTTGCTGATGTGTGTCTTGCGTCACCATGGTAACTGATGAATTTATTCTGCCGTACACATACATCTAGAGCGCCCCCTGCATGATGTCACTGCAAAGTATTAATTGTTGGGTTTCAGACAACATCGTAGCGTTCTATAAACCTGTAATATTCAATACAGATGGGAGCAGCTGGGGGGGGGGGGGGGGACGCTAACTGAAAGCACTACTCTGTCTGAAGCTCTGTTACTCAAGTTTGACTTAATCTGAGCTTTGTTTTAACACAAACAGACTAGAAAGAGCCGACTTGGTTGGAACTACAACAGTCTTTTCACGCATAAAATTACACCCACAAGGTAGCTCGCGTTAGCCAACAGTTTTTCAGTTACTCTCACCTAAACAAGACCATGAACGCTCGTATTCATCACAAGCTCCTGAAGCTTTGTGCAATTTTTTCCATTTTGTATTTGTTCTTGAGTTTTCAAACAATCCTAAAACTTGTATCTGTGTTTGCTAATGTGTGCATTGTATCACTATGGTAACTGCTGAACATTCTACCATATGCATTCATATAGAACCCCCCCAGCATGATCTCACTGCAGTGTATCAATTGCTGGGATAGCATCGTAACATTCTATAGACCTATAAAGTTAAAATCACTGTTGTTAAAAAGGAGATTTTTGTTGTAATACAGTGAGTTCTTGGGTTCAGGATGGTTCATATAAACTGGCAGTCATATTGAAGTGTCTTGCTCAATGGTGCAACATCTGTATGAACTGGAGAGAGCAGGGTTTGCACAGCTAAGCCTCCTATGTGTACCCAGCGATTGTAATACTTATTATTGCCAAATTGTGACACCAACCATTGAGAGAAATGTGTTTTATCTTGGCTAGTCCAAATGGGCAGTCACTAGATCTGGAAGTGACCTGCTCAGAGGCACAACATCTGTATGAACTGGAGGAAGAAGGATTTGCACCTCCAACCCTCTCAAGGCAGTGCAGATCCAGTAGTTCTGATACCAAATACCACAGATAGAATACTTTATATACTATAATTTAATGTGTAAGTCTATTCTAATACGCCCACGTGATATCACTGCAAAATATCAATAGGAAAAACAATCTCTGACCTCCATACACCGCTGAAGAACCAAAAAAAAAACTCTTAGTAACAGTGTGAACTTGAACCTGGTGGAGTATACAGGCGGATAATTACGGCAGACAGGCTGTTGTTTTAGCGAGCTCCTGTTAGTCCTTGAAGGTCTCTCAAATTAATTACGCCTAGCAACACAGACGTGCAGCAGAGTTCCAGCGCGGAGAAATGCACCCGCGAAGATATTTAACAGCAATTTGTTTTGAAGTAATGACTTAGCTCAAGGCTGAGAGGGGGATGAGTCAGGGCTCAGATAAATGGAGCCGGACTCGAGCTAGGTTAATGTTTTATAGTAGTACTTGATGCTGACACATTGTTGTAGAATTGCAGACTAGAGCGCATTAAAATAACACTTCATGCTGCCTACGTGTACCAAAAATCGTATCATTATCAAATTTCTGGAGTTATGTTACTGAAATTGCACGTAAGCAGTTATTCGAGTTTATTTTTGAGCTTTCATACCTGTAGCAATGACAAGTATAAAATTTTAAATGTCAAAGATGATTTTTCTGGAGATAAAAATGATCAGAGCAATGACTGCTGTGTTTTTTTGTTTTGTTTTTTTTCCAACTTTTCTTGCCATTTAAGGTCCTATTTTACAAAACTGACTCTTGTGAGCTTCAAGCCATGTTATAATTATGTTTTCTCCTAAAAAAAAACAAACAAAAAACATTTCTGGAGTTTTGTTTCATTCACACGTTTGAGTTGTCTTTTATTATTAGTCATTAGCTCAAAATGCTCTTTTCCACCTTGTGATGTCATGAAGCCGTAGTTTTAAAGTTAACGGCTCCTTTTACCTTTAGTTTAGTAGAAATTTCCAACTGTAATTATAATTCTAGTGAAGTGTATGGAGTTTAAAAACACAGTGGAGCACTTTCTATATTACCACATGACATCACAAGGTGGAACAGAGTGTTTTCTGTTCTTCTTGGATTACTTAATGGCACTGAACCTGATTTTTACACAACTAGTTAATTTTAAAAGGTTTGCAGTGGTCCAAGTGTCGTTCCTCACTTACCTTATGCGATGAATTTAAACTTTTCATAACTCTGAAACCAAAGTAGACTTTTGCAATCACGGTAAAGCTACGAATAACTAGCACACTTCCTGATTATCTGACAATAAAACACTTAATTAGATGCAGACGATGATGAGACATTTCTGCCTCAATGTTGTGAAATCTTCATTCTCCACACAGTCTTAACAAGGACACATCAGTTCTATCATTGTTGACATTTCGATGGAGAATGAACATTTCTCAACAAAGAGCTGTTTATACAATATCTGCACTGGGCCAGACACTTTTTGCTCAAACGCACGGGAAAAATCGTGTACGGGGGGGGCTTTAATGATGTCACCAAGCAGAAGAGAGTGTTTTTTAGCTGTGGAAAAGAATAAAAGAAAAACTATGAAAAAAGCCAAAACAATTTATTCACTTGCGTCAGTCAAGGGATTATCTTTTCAAAATCTCATATGCCCCAAATCTCCTCACTATATTTCCCCCGACGCGTCTAATCTCTCACAGCTCTAGTTTTATTTTTACTCCCTGTTACTCGACAACTCACAGGGGGCGGGGCTTGGTCTCTGGGGGGGTGTGGCTAGTGCATCTCTGTAATCTACCCATCATGCATCCTGCCTCATCAACAACCACAAAGTCTCCAGGGCTGGATCCAGGACAGTGCCACAGGGAACAGTCAAAACGCTAATGGGAAAATGAGCATACGGCCTCGGGGACAATTTTAGCGCGACGATCTTATTATACGCATGGAGCTAGCTAGCTGCGTGAAATACCGTTTGCCATCAATTAGCCCGACGGCACCGGTGTAGCATGGGCATCCCTATGGTGCAACCTCGATTAGGGGCATAACAATCTTTTATCTGCCCTGGCATGCGCTGTTATCTGTAGATGAGATATGCTAATGCTAACGCTAACGACGGCTAAAAAGGGGGCACACCTGCTGCTGCAAATGCATATGTTATGAGCGAGGGACACATTTGAATTATCGAGTGTATATATAAATCGATACCGCTAACCCGCTAGTCACCGCGTTCCAAATAGAAAGTGAGCATGTGCGCGCTTACAGCTCCATCGACTCTGGCTCCAGTTGAGTTTACGTTGAAAAACTGTCGGCACTCTTTCTGTAACTGCTGCAGTGAGCCTCGTATTTTGTAATGATTTTAAATAAATAAATTCCTATTCCTAATATGGAACTTGGCTCCAAATTCGCTCCTATAACTGCTAGTCTGATGAGCTTCATTTGACTGGAGCTTAACGCTATGGGTGACGACACACTCTCTTAGTCTGCTTTTTTATACAGTCTGTGGCGTCAATTGTGCTGCTGTTAGATCAATTATAGGCTTAGAATCAGGTTGTAACTAAAGGTGACTAATGTTGGTGTTGTTTTTAATTTTACAGGTTACTAAGTCGTTAAAGAAAGTGGAAGGGCATCTGATGTAAAAACACATAATGCCAAATTAAAGCATGAAAACTGCCGCTTCATGACATCAGAAGGTGGATCATTTAACATTTAAGATTCGGAGATGTAGACAGTTTAATAATGCAAAACAAAACACAACTCCAGGTGTGTTTTTGAGGAGGTGGTAACATGATTTAAAGCTCACTAGAGGCAAGTTTACGCAATATATGACCTTTAACCTCTCCTTTTTCACCGTAACCTGCTTGTGCCATTGTTATGCAGAATCACTGCCTTGAACAGCGTGCACGTTTTCCAAGTATCGCTCTAATATATGTCCCCATTGTGAGGAACATCTTGCTTGAGTTTTCAATTTCCCACCAGTGTCAGGGTCTGCGTCCTCCTTGTGTGTGCGCGTAATGGGACTCCGCATGAAAACATGATTGGCTCCAGTGCGGCAACAGCGTGTGCTCGGGGATGGCCGACACACACGACATCACACTGGGCGACACCTGTGTGAAGCGGCACCCAAGGGAGACATCATCATCGGCCGGCTGAACATACTGTGAGGATTCTGTCAACTCTGTTTGCTGTGGATTCTGTTTTGGCACTTCTTCTTGTTAGTCTGACCACGGGCATAGGTATGGATTGGTTGTTTTTGAGATCTTGTGTGGCGAAAATAGGTAGTGTAGCCAAAAATCCAGGTAATCCAAGTTGTGTTACTTTTAAATAGTACTGTGGATGGAAATAGTACAGTGCTGAATACTCGTATATGCAAGAGTACAGTTTTTTTGACAAACAAAAAAGGTCAAATAGTTGATAACTGGACATAATGGAGCCTCTGTAATGTAATCATATAAATATATATATATTTTTAATTTTTTATATTTTAGTCATAGTTTCTCTGATACAACAATTTTAGTCAACCATACAGAACATCAACATAACAATAAACACAAATAAAAACAACAACAATATTCAACCAAAAATTTGAACCAAAAATTAAACCAAATTGACAAAAAATAAAGCAAAATATGACAAAATAAAAACAGAACAAACAGGTAATCCATAAAAAGACAAAACAGACAAAACACAGACATGGCGGACAAGACACATCAGAATCGATTAGAATTTTAATAACGCATTTTTTGTCAAACATATATTTTTATTTGAATTAATATGCAAGAAACACATTTTCAGTTCATTTAAATTGTCAAATTGTTAGCATCAGCAACAAGGTTTTGTCACTTTTCTTTCCACAGTTGAAAGAGTCACCAAAACTCAAGTAAAATAATTGTTAGTTTGAAAATGATTAGTAAAAGTAAAAAGTTATTCAAGTACTTTAACATCGCAAGTTGCTCCTTGTTTTAATTCCGCTTGGTTCTGGGATTTTTTCATACAAAGAATATGAAACCGCTTCACAAATTGTACATGACATCATCCAAAGCCACACCTGTTGTGTTTCGGCACCCGAGGGAGCCATCACCACCAACCGCCCGACCGCACTGTTGTGAGAATGCCTCCAGTCTAGCCTCATAGTCCTGGTTTGAATCTTGATGATTTACGTCTGTTGTTCGAGAAAGTAAAGTTGTAATCTGGTTTGTTTGGTTTTGAATTTGTTCTGGTTCCGTCCTGGCTTCATATTCACAACATTACTGAGAATCATCCGTGCTGGAGTTGCTCCCAGTGGTGCCATCATTTCAGAGCCTTATTTCCCACTATTTCTTGGTTCCTATTATGTCTTGACACATATTACAACGGCAACATAAATAAAATCAACATTCAACTTACATTTAAAACATACCCAGTAGAATTGTCATTAATATTAAGACATTCATACTGAAATTCATACTGTGAAACTAATACCACAATCACATACATTTCAGTACGTTTTTAGAGGTCTTTTTAAGTTGGTGTTTGGTCCAATCCACAAGACTTCCGGATATTTTGTCATTATTTTGAGCAATTGTAACGATTTCCTACTGCGTCCACTCAAATTGCTATTTCCTTTTCAACTACGATTGAGCTTACAAGCCAAACACAAGACTAACCCTTACTTTTACCCTCTCTCCAACTCCCCGTCTACCCCATCCTCACCACTGCCCCACAGCCATCGAGCCCACGCTAAGAGCCGATCTAATTCGGCTCCTGTCTCTCCCACAATGGACTCCATAATTCTCTTTGTATCCACGTCGTAGTGCTGGTAGCACGCTGATATCATTTTCAGATGTGCCCCAGCAGACTGTAATGGGCTAATGCCTCCGGGCCTGACTTGCCTTTGTCAGTGAGAGCTTCGCGCAAGTGCTCCCAATCGTACGAGTCTGCTCTGCGCACATGTGTGACGCTGGGGGAGACTTAGTTGGGATTCGAGTGGTGAATTCAAAGGGTTGTCATGTGCTAACTGTGCTTTCGAAAGATAGAAGAATACCAGAGTCTGTTCAGAATTTACAGATTTGGTCTTTGGTAGCTACACAAGTTGATTTTTGACACTCCTGAAATTATTTGCTGCAATGAATAACACCAAGGACTTGCTCTAGACAGTTACAATCAGGCTAAAAACAATAGATGCAAGCTTCAACGCTGAAATCCATCTAAAGGCAGTTATAGTGTGGAAATTATTATTGTTTGTTTAAGTGAACATTCAGTATATGGTATTTAAAAACCTGGAGGAGCACTTATTGTATTACTTAAGTACTGTACCTGATTAAAATGTGGAAAACTAGTTAATTTTAAAGTAGTGTATTCAATAGTGTTGTTATGGTGCACCCAAAATATATCACCACATTGTTTTTTGTTATTTTATTATTTGGTAATTTGGTATTTTATGGTAATCTAATATGTTTTTATTTTTGGTAAAGTAATGCCAAGTTTATATTTGGACATATTAACGTGTCATTTATAAGTACTTTCCTGTTTCTAGTGAGGGATTAGAAATTTAAGGGTAACGCGGAACCTTTGTGCTGGAGGTGTTGCCCCAGGTTGGGTTTTATGGCGGAACTTCCTGTTTTGCCCAAACGCAATCTGGACGTGAAAGACAACGCTCTTACTAATATTATATCTTTCAGGTCAGTACACGGTAGAAAAATCACCTGTAAGGTCATTACTTAATGTTTTATCAGTATGTGGTACTGTTAATGTTTACTGGTAATTGTCGCTAATATTTTCAAGTTAGTGGTGAAGGTTTAGATTAGCGGTGGAGTTACCCACGTGTGTAAACGCGCACGGTCTGAAGCGTCACGATACAACATAAGATGCAGTGTTACAGTTGAATTCAGTTTTATAAACATTTATACGCAAGTTAAATGGACAATACAATAAAAACGCAATCTGGACGTGAAAGGCAATGCTCTGTATTTCTTTTCTCTTACTAATTTTCTATCTTTCAGATTGCAACATCACTGCTATGGTAACCCCGGTGCTTGGGGCCCGTAACATTGTCATGTTTAACTGTGCGTCTAAAAGATGGGAGAAAACCAGACAGATTTGGTCTTAGCAACACAAATTGCTTTTTTTTTAATCAATATTACAAATGAGACAATCAGCAATATTATTTGTGTATACTAAAATTTCAAACTTGATTTCGTAACTAAGGAATAGATGGGATACTCTATTCCAATTCCGATACCATGATGAAAAACACTAACTCCTCAGTGGTCCTGTAGGTTCCATAGTGGTCCATGGGCGTATACTCGTCTATGTGCTTTTATACTTGTTCTGATTCAGCTCAAAATCATTCTAAAGCTTCAGGAAAGGTTCATTTCTGTCCTGTAAATGAGGCGTTTTAGTATCGATACCTGTTCAAATGAGAATCTAGTTTCGATACTAGATTTAGTGTGATTTTCAATACTTGTCCCAACATCAAAAAGGCAGATGTCTTCAAAGAATTCAGAGTGAACATTCAAAATGTCTAAAGGTAAAATATGTAACTTTTTTGGTTGAAGGTCTGGATTGTTTTCTTTTTTTTTTTTTTTTTTTTGCCTTATATGGTCCACACAAAAAATATGTTTTAAGTCATACTGCGGAATATTTGAACCAAAGTACGAACACCTCCATGGAGACAAGCGGTAATTCTAATAAAAGATGGGAACGAGGTAACATTGACCTTTCTGCGCTTTTAACCTTGTTATTGTTTTGTGGTGCTGTGCTGCAGATTTACAATTCTTGAATTAAGTAGGCACTTCCCCCAAACATGTGAAAGGATCCTGTAATAAACCCCAACTCTTTCTAATTAATTTCAATGTTACCCGCTAAACTGTACAAAGAAAAACAAAAACAGGGACTTCATAATGTGAGTCAAGTTGAGTCTTTTTTCACTTGTGGTAGACTTAGAATAGCTTTGTCATATTACAACATTAGTGTCATAGTGAAAAGCGACTTAGACTCAGACAAACTTTATTGATCAAAATGGGAAATTATTTGGACACAGCAGCTCACACATCACAATATATTATAATAAAAGAGTAAAAAAGGTAAATGGTAATAATAAATTCTAAATAAATGGCAAAAAATAGCAAGAGACAGGTGTCAGATAAGGCATAATTGTATAAATGTATATGTAGAAGTAAAAATAAAATAGAAAATGAATCATAAAGTAATAAGTAAAAAAGCTACAGCGCAGAACTGTTAATTTAAATGATATTTTTGTGACCGTTCTCTGACAGTTTGTTATTCTGTTACTTCAAAGTACGACCTTCAAAGGATCCACCTAAGTAGCCCATTTAGTCAATTATAGTATGTTTACTGCATTTCCGTTGTATGTATCACTTAAAATCAACCTAACCTATGTATTTCCAGAGAGATGTGAAAGCTGTTTGTGAAATCTCCGTAGTGGACAGTACTGGGAAAGTATCCAGTGCCTGAGAGAAGATACTCCCTTCCAATTCTCCAAACCCACATAATATCCTGTCATTATCATTCCACAAGCTTTTAAAAACATTAAACACACAAAGGTCCTGCAAGGCCAAAAGGGATTCGGACTTACTCCTGTAGACTTGGTATAGTATCCGGATTGTGTTTTGGTTTGTCAAAGTTTAGTTATGAATTCTAGGTTTGTCTTTTTTTTTCAAACACCGAAACTCATATGCACACATTGACGTAACAGTGTACAGCTTTTGAACTCTGGAGTAAATGCCAGTGAAGTGTCTTGCCCAAGAACACATTGGTAATACGCAACGACTTCTCAGACCTGGTTAACCTGGTGATTTTTAGTTAAAATGTGAATTTTTGCAGCAGTACAAACGTTTTCCTCATTTTCCAGACGCATTCCTACGCTTTTTTGAGTGGTGTTTTTTGCTTTCACGGTAATGCTGACAACAACTAGCATGCTAACAGCACACCAGCCTTACTTCCTGGTTCGCAGATGATAAAAAAAGCGCTTTATAATTAGATGCTGTAGATTTGCGCTGGGACAAGACGAATTTTGCTTTATTACATGAGAAAAAAATCCGGTACCGCCCCCGTAAGTCCTGGTTTAGTCTTTTTATTGCAAATCCAAATGTACAATACCACAGGGACTTGCTTCAATCTTCAAACTTTTCCTCGACTTTCTTCTTTACAGCCAAACAACACAATGGGCCCAAACCTGGCAGGGCTGGGATGGTGTCGTCCAAAAATACTGCTGAAAATGACCTACGGCGGATTGTAGCACCGCTCAAGATAGCAAGAGAAAGAAGAGTATAGTGTTAATCTGATAATAGTCCCAGGGCAGAATCGCTCTTCCAAAACACATATTGGCCCTGGGAGAGATGCTGGGGAAAGAGTATTCAGAGGTTTGTCATTTGGTAACTGTACTTTAAAAACACGAGAGGAATCCAGCATCTGTTGAACTGAAGAAATCTATCTTTGTTACTATAGGGATTGCTTTTTTTGATTGCCTGACACAATTTCCACAAGACGAAACAAGATATGGTGACTGTAGCTCAGTTGGTAGCTCACTCACACACAAGTTGGTGGTGTAATTCCAGCTCCCAACAGATGAATAGTGTTGTTGTGTCTTTGGGCAAGACGCATAACCCTGTGGTGAGTGGTTCCTTGATGTAAAGCTCATTGAGGTGAAAAGGTGCTACCTGAAAATGAGACCATTTAGTGATTGGGTCCACAAGAACTAGACTTTAACAGATTTTAACACAATTCCTGCTATATAAATTGTGCAATTCTGTTTCCAATTTTGACCTCACAATTTCCAGTGTTTTTTTTTTATTTTTGCCATTCTAGTATTGCTTTTTTGGGACTATCAAGGATGTAATCAACATAAAAAAAATGTTTTGTCCAATCGCAAATGAAACTGGCGATTTTGTCTTGCGAGATCTTGTGGCGTGAGATCTTCTGCCCATCCCTGCTTATAAATCTGGCCGTGCCAACGTGTCAAAGAATTTAGTGTGAAAACGTCATTCAAAGACGTTTAAGTTGCACCATGTAATTTTCTGGAGGATGGTCCGCTACCTGCTTGTCGTTTCCATGGAGATGTTCTGTTTTTTGCCTGGAATGGTCTAGAGAAAAGAACCTACGACGGTTTGTAGCCACGCTCAAGATAGCAAGAAAAGAGTATACTGCTAATCTGATAATAGTCTCAGGGTAGAATGGCTCTTCCAAAACACATTGTTGCCCCTCCAGTCGGCTAACCCTCTCCTGTAATTACATATTCTTCATGTGGATACGGCCGGAGAAAGCGTGAAGAAAAAAGCAGCCCAAATCAAAAGGAGGATTTCTCCCTCTGAACATTTGAGATATGAGAGAGTGTGGGAGTGTGGTGGCAGGTGGGTGCGGTTGCGCGGTGAGAATGGATCTACGGGATTTCATTATTGAGGTTTGCTTTGCTTTGTGTCCTAAGCTTCGTCAGCGGGCCACCTTTTGAACCGCAGATAGTGAAAGTATTCATAGGGGAATGGGAGAGTGTACGCTTATATTAGCAGCGGCCGAGAACGCTCGCTGGGGTTATATATGAAAACTGCAGTGGATTTTTTTTTGTTATTCTTGGAAAATTCTCAATTTTTACTAGACATATTACAAAGACGGCTTCTTTAGTTGGTTATTTTCATCCATGCATATCGACACTGGTGGTATGGCGAGTGTCTTTCCAAGGACACAAAGACAATAAGGACTGGGACTGAACCACCGACCCAGTGCTTTTTGTGTAACTTTGTATTTCCCTAAAGTTAAGCCATGTGCAGTTGCGAGCTGAAAAGTAACAATATAATAGGTTTTATTATGGGAGTTATATCACATAATTTAATGGCTATGAGCTAAAAACAAGAGAAACTGAAACTAAACATTAAACATTCCTCATTTACATCTATTGTCCTGCTTAAACGCTCACAAACGTCAAATCCATGCACCAACACCAAACTGAAACGGAATAATTTTATAATCAAATATGACTAAATAAACCTTACGTTTCTAACATGCTGCAAATCAAGATCCACACTTTTGTAGACACGATATTCCGTCGGTGATCTCCGGGTCAGATTCCGAGCCACAGGGCCTTTCCAGTGCGTCTACAGTCTCGGATGAGTTCTGGAATACCAATCTCCAGATACTCCACGAGAATGAGTCCTTTGTAATGGAATGGAAAATGCAAATGGGAATCGGAGGGACGTTTATCTCTCAGGCCCTGTAATTTTCACCTTGTCTTTGGACAGCCGTTGTATTGTATTATTATTTACACTGCAAAACTGGAACGTCTCTGCATTTATATAGTTTGTTTAAGATAATCAGGACTAGGTATGCTACGATGCAATTTTTTTTTTAATACGTTTGAGGTCTGAGAAGTGTTTTTTTTTTTTTTTTTGCTAATGTATGCTAATTAGCAATAGACAAAGATAGCAGAGTTAGTGCTTTATGGAGCGTTTTTTACTGTTTCTGTATCTACTTTTCTTGCTGTACCAAATAATAATGAAGTAGTACCATGAGTGCATCTGTGGGTTTCAGAATAGTGAAAGGAGGTGTTGCACGCTATTGGGAAAAATGCCCACAGCTTGATCGGAATGAGCTTTTGGTATAATAAAGTACATCTGAAAACTACATAGGAACCAAATTTAAAATGCCCGATTTGCATACAGGAAGTGAACTTTGGCCCAATTTGTACAAGAACTATTTCATGGCTACAATGCTTGAAAAAGCTAACTTTTTTACATGTTTCCGGATTTCAAAATAAACAAATCTTATTTCTGTGATTTCAGGATGACCTTCGGCTCATTTTGGTACCAAATGCATATCCACAGACCCAATATTATCAAAGTTATGAAAGATTTATTCAAGAACTTAATGATTTTTTGCAACTTTTTTGTAAAAAAGTCAATTTGTTTTCATTGATTTCAGTAGGTTCCCATGCTTGCCCACCTAAAATTTTTTCCACAAAGTTGCGTGATATAGTGTTGTATAAACCATAAAAATTTCATAAAAATTTGAGACCGGTAACAGTGATCCGGAGATCCATACATCGCAAGAAGTGCCATTCATCAAAATTAGAAAATCTTGTATTTGTCCAATACTGGAGATTAGGTTCAGTTTTTGTCACAAAAATAGTTAAATGCTCTTTAATGTAAAATATATTGACCTAAATCATACTCTAATGCCTTATTAATTGTGCGGATGTATTCTGGATCATATTCTGGATCATGTCCAAAAATATTAATAAATTGAGTCATAATATAATTTGTGATTGTATATATGTTCACCGATCATCTTAAAGTGATAAAATACATGCATTTATGGCCTCACTTTTTTCATCAAAGGCCTTCAGGATCATTGTGGATTCCACTCAGAAATGTTATCATGTCCTAAATTCACTAAACTGAAAACACTATAATATGTATGTAAGTATTAACATAGTTTCTCTAAATATTTTTCTTCAAAGGGGACAGTTGACTATTGTTTATTTTGCTTCAATAGATGTGGCATATTGCCGAGAATATGACTGTAAAGGTTTATCATGAGGAAAGTGTTGGTAATACCCAATGTAGTACAGTATGGATGCGACATGTGCACACATGCCAGCTGTTCTATTTCCTGCAGGACATGTGCAGTAATATCCCCTTATAGGATCATCTGAATCGTTCATGTCATACTGAATCCAAACATTATATTTGGTTTGACTTTTGTGGCGTGAGTGAATTTGGCCACGCACCAAATCATTGTCATGCTGATACACCCACATCTCGTAGTCCCCATCACTTGTTTGATGCTCCAACAAGTGAAACAAGTGGAATACAAGATTTTCTAATTTTGATGAATGGCACTTCTTGCGATGTATGGATCTCCGGATCACTGTTACCGGTCTCAAATTTTTATGAAATTTTTATGGTTTATACAACACTATATCACGCAACTTTGTGGAAAAAATTTTAGGTGGGCAAGCATGGGAACCTACTGAAATCAATGAAAACAAATTGACTTTTTTACAAAAAAGTTGCAAAAAATCATTAAGTTCTTGAATAAATCTTTCATAACTTTGATAATATTGGGTCTGTGGATATGCATTTGGTACCAAAATGAGCCGAAGGTCATCCTGAAATCACAGAAATAAGATTTGTTTATTTTGAAATCCGGAAACATGTAAAAAAGTTAGCTTTTTCAAGCATTGTAGCCATGAAATAGTTCTTGTACAAATTGGGCCAAAGTTCACTTCCTGTATGCAAATCGGGCATTTTAAATTTGGTTCCTATGTAGTTTTCAGATGTACTTTATTATACCAAAAGCTCATTCCGATCAAGCTGTGGGCATTTTTCCCAATAGCGTGCAACACCTCCTTTCAGGACCGTTGCCATAGCGATTAACAACTTAAAATGTGTATATAACAGGAAGCTTAAACCCTCGAACTGAGTCACATGTGTATTGCAAAGTGTCATATATAGATATATAGGATTGAATACTATAGTGAGTATATACTGTAACTTCCCCACCATAAATATTTAAAGTTTTATTACTGAACTTTTGACCTTTTTGACTTTCAACATACTGTATTTCTAGCTGTTTTTTTTTTTTTTTAATATAATAATCTCTTGTTTGCAGCTAAATCTTTTCTGTATGATTCCATGGAAAGATAAGTTTAATGTTCTACAGTGGAACATTATAGTCTAAGGAACAATATTTCCATGGAAACCAGCAGGAGGAGGCCAACAGGGCAAATGAGAGTCAGGTTTGTGGAGATGCGAGCCTGCTCAGAGTAAGGACACTTGTTTTTTCAATGCAAGTAACACAACCAACATGAAAAAAGGCCAAAAAGTACTGTGTCTGAATTAAAGGTACACTATGTAACTTTTTGGTTAGAGGCCCACTTGTTTTTATGGATATGTAACTGATCTGTCTGGAATGTTCCACAGTATGACATTAAACCGCTCTTCCTTACATTTATTAAATTATAGATGGTTTTATAGCTCAAAAATACATAGAAAATCTGCATCCTGACTGTGAGCGGGGTCGCCTCTCCACAGATCTGACCTGTAACTTACGCTGGTTTGTTCTCCATGGAGATGGAAAGGTTTAATGTCATACTGTGAAACGTTCAAGACAAAGCAAAAACATCTCCATGGAGACAAGCCTTTACCAGAAAAGTTACACCTCTAATGCCAAATAAGAGTCAGGTTTATGGAGATGCAAGCCTGCTCATAGTATGGACCCATGTTTTGAAAAATGAAAAAAGAAAGATTGATTTTTGAGTTTCTGGCTAAATGTTGCATATTGTAGCTTTAAGATTTTTGAAAAAAGTCAATGAAAAATCCCATAATCCCTCACAGCAAAACTAGTCTAAATTATACTAGTTTTGAATTGACGTCATGGTAACCCCAGAGTGATATATTTTAGAGTCTATGGAAAAGACAAAGGGACGGCATGTGTACTAAACAGATGGGGAGGTTTATGGAGTCACGCTGAGGCCTTTGTTAGCCGCAGAGGAAAGGAGACGGACTCTGGCTCTCCTCACCTCGGCCAGGTGCTGCTGCTGGAACTGTTTCCATAATCAACTCATGGACATGTGTGGCTAAAGAGCACGCTGTAAGCTTTATCTGGCTACAGGAAAATGCTGGAGTTTGTACTGTGAATAGTGGTTGAACAGTTTTAAGAACATGAGAATGACGCACAACAACTAGTAAACTTGTAAACAACTAGTTAGCAACACATAACATATTTAGATCACCGTGTTACCTTTTATTGTTTTGAAAATTCTATAATCAACTTAAACAGCTTAATGTGTAATTAGTTTCATTTTTCATGATTTGAGTCTCTCCTCCTCTTGCTTTCTGTGCTTAGTCACTCCCCCAGAGTGTTATGATCATGTCATGATCGGCGTGTATTCTGTTAATGAAACTACTGCACACCACATTAGGGTTGTGAAGTTGCAGTGTACTGTTTCGTGTCATGCTTTTGTTTATTGTTGTGTGGCCATACTTCCTTGTCAAAGCTTGATCTCAGAAGCTCAGCAGGACTGGGCCTGGTGAGTACTTGGAAGGGAGACTGCTGGGAATACTGTGTGCCACAGTGGGGCGCCAGCGGCCATTGTGTCCTTAGGCAAGGCAATTGTCCATTGCTATGGCAACAGTGCTCATTTTTTATCATTCTGAAACCCATAGATGGGTTTTGCATTGCCTTGAGAATTGCACAATTTGTACACATTCTAGACAAACAGCTCTATGGAGCCTTGTGAGCTAAAAAAAAAAAAGTCTCTTCATTCCCAATTTCACATTACACTCGCTCTGGTTTAGTCTTGAGCCCGTGGAGCTTATATGGTTCTTCTCAGAGCGCTGGTGCACAGATCTGGCCTGACCTTTGCTGGAGACAGTCCCGGCTCTTTGCACAATGCCCCGAAACTTAACACCGTCTGTGGCATTTACAGTGTGTCCAAGTGCAGCCTCTGTAATCAACTGGAACGCTCCCGAAGAGAAGGAAGCCATAGGAGCCGAGCACTGGTGAGGAATGGTGACGTCACTCCATCAGCAAATTTAGGTTAGTGTAATCATTACTTAAAGGTGGACTATGGAACTTTTTGGTTGGGTAACTTGTTTCTATGGAAATGTCATTAATAAACTGATATAAATTGATGAGTATAAGCTTTGAATTATGCTATAACTTCATTTCCTTACCAAAAACATGCCATGAGTTATGATTAGACTAATACAATGTGACAGCAACTTTATATTGTTAAATTAAAGGTTTGTCATGTAACTTTTCTGGTGAAGGGTTCACAACCTGATTGTCTCCATGGAGATGTTATTGCTTTGCCTTTAAAGTTCCACAGTATGGCATTAAACTTTCTATTCATGAAGGCAAAGTTACAGGTTAGATCTGTGTACATGTATTTCAATGTATTTTTGAGCATAAACTCACCCGTAACTGTATACATGCAGAATACATATGTCTAATGCCGTACTGAGGAACATTCAAGGCAAAGTAATAACATCGGCATGGAAACAACAAAGTGCACCTTCAAGGTTTAAACTGCCAGAAAAATGCCTTCCTTGTGCTCAAATCGTCCCTGCATTTTGGATGCAATTTTCTGTGTTGATGACATACGTAGGTAGAGCTATTCCCTTTTAGAACTCACCTCTACTTTATAGTTTTGTACTTTCCTTTTCAACTTTTTTCCCCACAAATTGCCACTTAGCTGATGTAAGACTACAGTATGATCTTTTTTTAACACTATCCCAGTACTATTCCACCAAACCAAGTTATAATTAGGAAAAAAAAAAAAAAACGCACAAACCTGTCACACATACTTTAAAGGTGCATTGTGTATTTGTAACTTCTGGTGGAGCGTCTGTCAGATGCTTTTCTTCATGGAGATGTTATTGCTTTGTCTGGAATGTTTCACAGTATGGTATTAAACCTTTCTATCACCAGGAGATCAAACCAGACTAAGTTACAGGTCAGATCTGTGGAGAGGCGACCCCGCTCACAGTCAGGATGCAGATTTTCTATGTATTTTTGAGCTGTAAAACCGCCTGTAATTGAATAAATGTAAAGTAGAGCTGTTTAATGTCATACTGTGGAACATTTGAGCCAGAGCAATGACATCTCTATAGAAACAAGCAGGTGACGGACCCACAACCAAAACGTTACACAGTGCACCTCTAATGCTAACGAGTGAATAATAATTAGAGATAGCGAGACTCTAAAAAAAGGTTATTCTACCGTCTCCAGTCTCTACCCCTCCTCTGTCCCGGTTCAGGGCTGGGTCAGGGTGACGTTGTGTGGGCTCGTATTGGGAGCAGGTGCCCTGGGACCCTGCAGGTGCTCAGACCGCCCTCGGACCTTGCTGGTGTTCAGGTTGTAACACAGAGGTCCTTTGTGAGGGCTGACGGGGTCTGTACCTGTCTCCTCTCACCTGTGATTAGAGCTGACCCCGGGGCAGTGCTAATCAGACAGCACCTGCAGACAGACACACAGCTCAAGTGCTACTGCTCATGTCAGAATAGAGCAGTTTTGTGTTTGGTTTTTATGTTGCCAAAAGAAGACAGAATTAACTGGAAAAAATACAATTGTAAATGCCAAGATTATACAGGAGTTTTCAGAATATTACGCAAAATTTACCCTTGTCAGTTTTAAGTTGTGTTAGAATGTTGTTACCTCATCAAAAACATACCTGGAGTTTTGTTTTTTGTTTCATTTACACGTTTTTAATAACATCTCCAAAGCTCAAAATGCTCTGCCCCACCTTGTGATGTCATGAAGCGGTAGTTTTGAAGTTGAGAGCTACCTTCAACCTTTTATCCAGCAGAGATCGGCAATTCCAGGGCTGAAATCATCCAAATGATTCTAGTGAAGGTGTACGGAGCACTTCCTGTATTACCACATTCCATTTGAGAGAAGAACTCAGCCTAAATATGGAGGATTTGTGTGTTAAACATGTGTGAATGAAACAAAACGCAACTCCAGGTCTGTTTGTGATGAGGAAAAAACATTATAACATAGATAAAGGCACAACTGAGGCTATGTAGCTAATAATCCTAAACAAGATTATACTGAAAATGATCACTCTTATTAAGTTTCTATAAGTAACTAAGCTAATGTTTTATAATTTAAATTTGAATGGTGCAATGATCAGAATGAGCCTTTTCAAGTTAAATCATAAAGCTTCATTACCCAGCTTCTCTCTTGTAAATGCTGTTTTTCCCCTCCAAAGTGTATGGTAAAACCACTGTGCCCTGCCTGCATCTTTAAAATGTTTTATTGATCACAAAGCCAGAAAAAGAGCTACTGTATGAGTTAGAATGAGGACTGATTGGCTGTGTGTATGAGGTCTTGCTTCACTTCCCTGTTATATCTGAAGAAGCTGTTCTAAAGCTGAGCAAGTGACTAAAAAAACATATGTAAAGACTAGCAATGTGCTAAAGGGGTTGTGAGAGCTACAGTATGAACTAGGTAGATGCAAATACTTCCTTCTTTCACAGTTTGATCAGGTCGACCTTTAAAGGGCCCATATTACGTTAAAAAGTTGTTTCTTCATCAAAAACATTCCTGTAGATGTGTTTTATCTCATTCACACATGTTTAACACACTAATCCTGCATATTTACGCTGGGTTCTTCTCTCAAACAGAAAACAGCCCTGGAATAAAAGGTAGTTATTAACGTGAAATCTCCCACTTCATGACATCACAAGGTGGAACGCAGCATTTTGAGCTTTGGAGATGTAGACAGACTAATAGGAAAGGATTCAAACGTGTCCAGGTATGTTTTTGATGAGGTAACGGCGTTGTAACATGACCTAAATCTCGCAAGAGTCAATTTTGTGTAATATAGGTAGGACCTTAGTATTTTATAAACATTACAATGCAAAAAACATTTTAATTACAGAAAAAAGCAAACAAAACTCCCTTAGGCGCTTTATAATTTATCTGCTATCTAAAACAGATCCACGTTCTGTTACGCTTTGTATGACTTCTTCTCTGTACCTCTGGGCTTCTTTCCACCGGCGAGTTTTCCTGACAGTAATGAGCAGCATTACCTAAGCCGCCGTGTGCTGGCTTCCACACCGCACCGCTGTAATGATACAAGATGTGTCTAGTTTTCTTCCTTAGCTTTGTCCTTTTTCTGTTCTTCCGCCTCTGAACACCTGTAAGGCCAAGCGTGTGGGCAGCTAAAACCAAACTCTTTTCTCCAAATCCTCAATACGAGCTGTAAACGTGGGTAGATTCTTTGCTCCATGCTAACGTCCGTGCGGGAGTGGAGCTTGTTTGTAACTTGGGCATCTGCTCCCGACGTGTCATTTTCTCGCATGTGTAGCTGTCGCCATAGAAACTACGAAACAATGTGCAAAGGTGAGTTGATTTTCTTATACCAGGTAACTTTCTGGTGGACGGTTCATCGCCTGGTTGTTCAGGTCTATGGAGAGGTTAAAGTAAGGTGATTTGTCATCTGCATTTGATCCATCCTTCAAAGACACTGGAGCAACCTGTCAGGAGCAGGGGACCATCTCCAGATCTTGAGCTAGTCTTCGTCAGGACTACTTTAGACAGTTTATTTGTTTATCAGCAGAGTGGATGTGCTTGAAAGCTTGACATCCATTCATTCCTGATGGACACGCCTTGTTTCTATTCCCGTGAGCGCCTGAAATCCTTCAAGATACTGACCTGATACAAGACATGACAACGGCTCTTCCTGCAGCAGAGGAAAGTGACGTAGTCTGATACTCACTCTATTGTTTATGTTTAGAGTTGATGGGGAGACTGGAGCTCCTGGAAACCCACCCAGAGAACATGCAAACTCTACACAGAAAGGTCTTTGGAGGTGAACTTGGAACGTTCTTACTCTGTTCTCCTCCATTAAACTAGAATACTGGTTTTGCTTTTGTTGTCCACTGGGAGTTTGTAATGGCTTGGTATTAAAGTGTGCTAATAATAGCCACTCAAGTCTTTACGTGAGTGTATGTGGTATATTTATAACGTGTTTTTGGCGTCAGTAAATTTGTGATTCTTTCTCGTGTTTAACTGCACAGAAGTGGAAAAAAGTAGTTCACGATACTGTAAGCAAGTTTATTTTTTCGTGTTTGTTACAGAACTCCTATCCTGTATATTCCTTACACTTATACCGACCCAGATATTCCAAGTATAGAAAAGAATCGATTCAGGCAGGTTCGTGAGGTGCATTGACAGCGCCGTAACCTTGGACTCAATCCGAACTGCCGTAGTCTGAAAATGAATCACATTAGCCAGGTATGTTTACAGAAATCAAAACTGTCCATTTGGAGCGATAGCCACAAATTTAATCTGTTTTTTACACAAACCCCAATGTGCTTTTGCCACCGACAAAGAAGCCAGGCCTATGAGAACAACACTGCACCCTCTCATGCATGCAAATGGAGAAATTGTTCAGTCTGGAGGCCTGAAGGCTCAAACTGAAAGCAGGCAGCAGCCGACTGTGACAATCGAAGAAATTGAGAAGACACGGCGAAGGCAGAGGATGTGGCATGGGGCAAAAATATCTGACATGAAAAATACACACGCTTTTGTGAAGCTATGCCCTCTGCTGTATGAATACAATATGAATATGCTAATAGGAATTACAGCGTATACAAGGAATAGCTAAATATAACGTGGGGATAGAAAGCGTTGTGCAAACAGAGGAATTCAAATCAAAAGAATGAAGAATGTGGAAGACTCAAAATAGATATTGGGACATAGAAACTAGCTACTTACTAAAATAGAAGAATGGAAGATTTTTGTCGATAGTGTTCATTTTATTCACAGTTATGAAAACATTAAACTTTTTATTGGTTCTCAGTACAGAATTATCTAATACCAAAGTGTAAAAATGTATCTTAGAACTACAACCACTTTACAATAAGCCTAGATGAACTATGAAACGCTAACTCTTGTATCTGGAGGTTCTGACCTTTCAAATGAAGTATATTCATGGATTTTAGTTTCCTGTTATGGGCACCATTTTGAGGACTATTCAAAAAGAGAATATTTTCTTGTGAATTATGAATTGCTATGGCGACAGTCCTAATTGTTTAATACTCTGACCCATAGATCGGCCATCCGAGAGTAACAAGTTTGTGTAAATTGTTGTCATTTTCATGTTTTTTGGGCAAATACCAAAATAATCTACCTATCTCAATAAAATGAATTAGGTGGTGTGTGTGCGTGTGTGTTTTAAGATGTAAAAATTATTCTGATTGGCCGAGGAGACACAGTGCAAAGATGAAATAGTGATTGACCGTACCGCCTCTTGAACATACCCCAGATATATTTTGTTTTTACTTGTACATATACATTTGTGCAATTGTGACACCTGTCTTTTGTTATTTTTGCTACTTATTTTGAATTTATTATTAAGAATTATATTTTTGACTCGTTATTTTATTATATTGTGATGTGTGAGCTACAGTGTCCAAATACAGTGTCCCTTGAGGATCAATAAAGTTTCTCTAAGTCTAAGAATGGAGCCAATAACACTCACTGGTTTGTCCAGTACAGAATGAGACAAAAAACTCAATTTCTCAAAAATTACTGAGACAGTTTGGCCTGCAATTTGACAGCTGACAACCTCAACTTTGCCACTGCACTTTTGAAAGCCTCTCCTGTTCTTGTCTTCTCCAGATGCTCGTGACTGGCTCCTCTCCTGGTTAAATAAGCTTTCTAATGATGTGCAGTGGTTAAATAAGCTTTCTAATGGCTGTGTGTGGAGTGTGATTAAAGCTGCTGCTGTGAGGCTCAGGTGTGTGCCTATAATTAACGCTCACTAATTCATTTACTCTGAGGGGGACCAGATAAGGCCATTTCCACTGGGCTCCGAGGAGACGTGGGGACAGGCAGAATTGATAAGGGGAAAGCATATGCATTAGTCTCCATTATACCTGGACCGAGAGCGGACACTATCATGCAGATGGCTTGTTTGGATTGTGTAAAGAGAGTGGAAAGGAAAACAGATGACATAGAAAATCATATTTGATCAAGATATAATTCATTTTATAAAGAAGGTATTGTGTATAATCAAAGTTTTGGAGCTTTCTACCATGTTAGAACGGTCCCTCATCGAAAGCAAAATTTAGCAGTCTTTCCCGGGCAGCACAATCCTATTCAAAGCTCAGCCCACAAGCCTCTGTAACCCATGCTCTGGCACTGCAATGCTCCATAAATATACAAAAGCAGGACACAAAACAATGCATGACAACTTCACAAACATGATGTGATGTGCAGCAGTTTCATTAGTGGATTGCGCTCTGAATGGGGAGTGACTTTTTTTTTGGCAAATATAGTGTTTTCGAAAAGGTAGCATGGTGATCTAAATATGTTGTGTTAGCAGTTAATCCCCCACAGATGATCTTGTTTAAAACACTGACACATTGTCCTAGGTCATCGTCAACAAAGACACTTTCTCAAATCTCGAAAATCAAACTTGAAACTTCCACCAGTGAATGCATTGACCGTATTTTTTATTTAATAGCATTTCTATTCATCAATTTACAGTATGAATGTGAAGTAAAATACACCCTTTTTACCACAGTTGTTTGGTTAATTTTGGACATTGATTTTAAGCTTCCATTGTTTCTTTTCTTTTGTGTCTCTAGTCTAGTTTGACTCAGCAGTGGACAAACAGCCTCCTGCTGATCTCTGTTGTTTGGTTTCTCACTCAGACTTACTTCTTTGTAGAAGACTCTTGTCTCTGTGCTGGTTGTTTGTTCCCAAAGTTAGTTTCAGTGAGTAATATGTGAACGTAATAGGACAGAAATGAGAGTTTCTGAAGTTTAGTTTAAGTTTGGTTTAAAGGATGGTGGAAGGCCTTCTTTTGATCTCTATTGCCATTAGCTTTTGAAGCAGATGTTTCGCTGCCAGGTAGTTTCCTCAGGTCTTGTGTTTGTGACTCCACCAGATGTAGGGGTGGGTGATGACATTTAGTGCCATGACCAAAAAAGCCTGGGGCATCGTTCATACGAAGAACACAATCCCTGATGAAGCTAAGTGAGTCCAGTTGGTTTAACTCGCTGAAAATCTTATTCCTGGATGTCTCAAAATTTACATCGTCAATGCAAAACTAATTAAGGTGTAGTTAAGTGCTGCCCGATCATTACATGTTAAAAACAGAACTGTAAGGGATCTGTATGGTTTCTTTGTTTTACTTTTTTGCTGAAACTGTGGCAAATGGAATCAACAAAAGCAATTTCAGCTCCCAACAATAAGTGTCTAATGCCGTAACATTACTGGTATATTCTTTTAGAGAATTAGGCCTCATTCAGCCAGGTGAAGCGTGAAATTATCTCTCCCCCTTACTCTCTTTCTCTCTGCTTCGAAAAGAAAACAGCCAGACCTTTTCACAAGTCGGTTAAGGTCAAAATTACTTTCACTAAAATCTTCTACAGCCCCCTCCCACTAGTTATAAAAAGTGATTGCAATCATTGGCTTGTTAGGAAGTAAAATAACTGCCAATATCATTAAAACTTGGCAACAACATAATGTTTTTAAGTGCACTTCATAACTTTTCTGCTGCCTGCAATGTTACACAGTATGGCATTAAACTTTTTGTGCATTCAAACAATTATAGATGTTTTTATTGCTGAAAAGCGCCTTGAAAAACAAGCATTTTTCCAGTGGGTGGGCTCGCCTCTCCACAGGTCTGTCTAGTTAAATACTGATAGATTTTAGATATTGATTGTTAAAAATGCAGAGAGACCAATGGCCGATGAGTTCTGCTGATATTTTTGGGCGAGTTTTGATTACAGTCTGGATAATGACAGTGTATAGTCACATTTTGTGCAGTAATCTGTTTGCTCTAAGGTGTCAAATTAAGCTTTATTCATATTTATGTAGTGGGTTGGCCTAAACAAAATAAAAAGTGCAAGTATCAGCTCGGCCAACCTGTAGATCAGCCCATCTCTGTTACTTGTATTTGTACTTATTACTATCTGGATTTGTCAACGTTTACAACAATCCTGCACATATCCAGTGGTAGTACTCACCCGCTCATGGTCATAGTCGACTACGGTCATTGTAACCTCTGCTTGTTCAAATGAATGGTGAGGACATCGTGATCTTCGCTTTCAGCCCCGTTAACGTCCCATCCCATCTACTTTTGTGTCCGTGTACTGCTGAAAATGTCTCTTTAGCTCATTTTACCATTTCCTATCTCCTCCACCAACTATTATCCCCAAAGCCATAACCATCTCTATTAGAATCACTTTTCCTCCTCCACTTTCATTTCGCTTCTCGTGCACGCTCACTGTCACGTGCACGCAGTAGATAAGAGGTCAGTGGGGACGTTGTCTTAAGCTTGTCAGTGTCAGTAGAGATAGTGTAAGAAAACATTGATGGGCGCCAATGTAAACACGCACAGGTGGTCATGCTAGGGTGAGGTGTTACCTTCTGAACAATGTCAACAGATAAGAAAGATATTATATTATATTGAGATGTTGGTAGCTGTAGATTGAACTTTGACTGAGGAAATTAAGTAAAATATTAAAGAACAACGCTCGGTCAGCAAAAAATATGAAATAAAAAAAATAAACCTCATCAAAGTGTAGCTCTGTAACTATAGCACAAACAAGGGAACAGAAAATATTTCTTTTATAACAAAATTAAAGGTCCTGTATTACGCTAAATTGACTCTTGTGATCTTAAACCATGTTATAATGTTGCTATCTCATCAAAAACATGCCTGGAGTTGCGTTTTGTTTCATTCACCCATGTTAATCCTTTATTTAATCCTTTAGTAATCCGTTATTATTAGGATGTCGACATCTCCAAAGCTCAAAATGCCCTGTTCCACCTTGTGATGTCACCAAGGAGTAGTTTTCAAGTCAGCAACTACCTTTTGTTTGGCAGAGATCGGCAATTCCAGCGCTGAAATCATCCAAATCATTCTAGCGTAGGTGGATGGAGTTTAAAAACACAGTGGAGCGATTCCTTTATCACCACATGACATCACAAGGTGAGAAAAGAGTGCTTTCAGTTTGAGAGTAAAACACGGTCTAAATATGCAGGGCTTGTGTGTCAAACGTGTGAATGAAACAAGGTACCAAGGTAATTCCAAACGTCGACCAAAATAGATTGACAAAAGAATGATCCTGGTTGGTGAGCAATTATGAACTCACAAACAAGAAAAAATAAATAAAACTAATAAAAGAAACTACTATGCTATAACTAGTTTATTCCTTCACTATCATTTTCCACTGTTGCTAACTGTGCTAACTCCTATGTCATAAATGTCATCCATCTCTGTTCAGTTTCACCATCTCAATATTGGCAAAGTGCTACTCCCCGCTGGCCCATTCTCCTTCTAACATCCCATACGACATTGTTAATCCCCGTCAACACTCGAGTTGTCCCCAAAGGCATCCCAAGGTTACGCGGAGAACCGGTTTGTGTTTGCCAAAGATCTCCACCCCCATCGCTGCACCTTCTGCTCCCCCGTACTGCAATCTCCGGTGTCCCAGCTGGTCGCCTTGTTCCATTCTCGTCGCCCGTAGATCGATGTGAGTCTGTTGTGTGCGCAGGAAAAAGCCTGTCGTTTAATAAAACAGAAGAATTGTGGGATATTTAGGACGTGGTGGGAGCAGAAAGGGTTAACTGGAGAATGTAAATTGTTTTTTATTGGTTTTTAAGTCTGCAGCCCGTCGTGTAGCAGCAAAAGCGTGTGGAGTCATACAGATTTTGGACTTTGCTGGAATACGTTGGATTTTTTTGTGTGTTTAAGATGCGCTGTGTAACTTTGCTGGTGTCTCCATGGAGATGTAACTGTTTTACCTTGAATATTCCACAGTATAATGATATAGTATCTCCACTGAGGCAAGCAGGTGACACCGCTAGGGAAGTTACAGGTCAGATCAGTGGAATTTTAAGTATTCAAAACACATGTAACTGAACAAATGCAAGATTTTAAAAGGCTATTTTCTGATCTATGTTACAGTGTTCTTCAAAACTACCTCTACATGACATCACAAGGTGGAAGAGAGCATTTTGAGCTTTGGAAATGTAGAAAGGCTAGTAATAAAGCATTACTCAAACGTGTGAATGAAACAGGAGGTAAAAACATTATTACACAAAATGAATTCTTGTCTTCTTGAATGCTATACTGTGGGACATTCCAAACAAAGCAATAAAATCCATGCAGAAAAGCAGGTAGTGAACTGTCAACATGAAAGTTTCGTAATGCTCCTTTAAGTGGTCAGTACAGCAGTTATTCACTAGTACAGGATTTCAGATCTAGAAAAGTTTTAGAACACTCCAGGAAGTTGTGGAACATTACTGGCAAAAACTAGGCGAAAAAACCAACAGAAACAAAACAAAAAAATCACACACCACCATCCCTTATACTGTATATAGCATTGTGTTCTCACTTTAAGTTGCCAATAAGCACTTCTCCGAGGTGTTCGTGCCTCGCAATATGCTGCAACAGGGCACCCAGCCAGCCCCCCCATATACCCTCTACGTTCTTCTCACTTTAGCTCAATTCCGCTAAAGGAACGGAGCTCAGCCTTGCATCGGCGCTAATGAAGTGCTCTGATTATTGTCATTTCCCTGGCACGCACTCAAAACAATACAGTGGAAGCGCGTAATACTTGGTGGTTCATCAGAGGAACAAGCTGCCAGGGTGTCTGTTGGTGGCTGGGAAACATGCACGATCCGGGGGGAGAGGGTGATGGTGGGTGGTGGCAGGGGTCCAAACTCCACGCGATGCCCGGAGGAACACAGCATCCTGCCAGCAACGCTCTCTGCCTGTCTGCTCCCACTCCCAGAGAGGCCCGCCCGGTGTTCCTGCAAAAAGCCCAGATATAAGCGTATTAATAGATTCATGCTTTGGGACTGAAGGGAAGATGAGGAACTCGAGATGGGTTTTGCAAACGAGATGTGATGAAATGTTTGTAGATTTGAATGTATGGTTTTGTGGAGTGTTGTAGAGATAATTTGCATTTTTTTTTTTTTCTTTTTTGACATGACCCAAGAGATGAAAAAAAACTTGTACTTGTTAGAAGTCTTTGCCAACTTTTCCTCACTAAAGTTTTTCAGTCTTACGAGTCATTAGCTCCTGTGCTGGATCTTTTTCCAATTTATTTGAACAAAATGTGTCTTTCCCCAGTAAAGAAATAATGTATAAGCAGCTCTTGAGGTTAAAATATGCCCTCTGTGTGCTGTCTGCATCTAATTATAAAGTGTTTTGCTTTCCGATAATCAGAAAGTGTGTGCTCGCATGCTAGTTGCTCTGTGCGCATAAACTAATTTTTAATAATTAGTACAATCAGAATGCATAAGGTAAATGAGGAATAACTGTTTTTCACATTTTTAAATCAGCTACAGCATCAAAATTACTGTTGGAATGAGCTTCATGGATGTCTTTCTTGGTCTGTTCTTACCCAGGTTTTTTTTTTTTTAATGTAACTAAAATAAAATGTTTACTCAAAATAACATTCAAAGTTTTAAAACTCCTTGTATGGTTAAAAAATGTCACGCAGCCATTCTGAAACTATAAAAACAAATGAAAATCCACTGCTTGTTACTGTGAAATGCTACTATTAAATTCTGCAGTTTTGAAAAAGAAATCGACTGACCAATTTCAAAGCCGTTTGAGATCAATATTGCTGTTTATAATTTTAAAAAATAAAATAAAATAAAATAAAATTATGAACTATGGAATGGAATATATAATTTAATACTAAACACCAGGATGAAAAAAAAAAATGTTTTCTTAAACTTTCTGAAAATTTCTGTTATTTGGTTAGCAAATATTTAACCTGGACATCAGAGGCTGGATTATAACAATACACCCTTTTGTTTTTATAAATATATTTGAATAGATTTTGTTTTCAGACCAAGATTTAGATTATTTTCATACCTGACAGTTTCTATTAAAATAAATGATCACAAGACCAGATGAACCTCATTGTACAACATCATCTCTGGCACTGGAATTAGAAATACTCAAATGCAGACTCTCAGAACACAATAATCTCCCACCTAAACCAAACGCAACACTTTCTACACCGCTGGCACCAGGAGATAGTCAGTTCCTTCTCCACCTCTCTCATCCGTCTCCCAGAACGCTGCTTCTTCCACAGCCTGATAGCTTCCTCTCTGGGCTAACAGGGCTTTGAAGGCTGCCTCCCCCTCCTGGTTCTCAGTTGTCTCCTGTACTGTAGTGTGTGTCTCTGCCTGTATGTGAGTTTGAGCCCCAGGCAAAATTCTCCATCTGTCTGCGGCTGATGCATTCTGGGACATCTGTCGGCACTGTCTAGACACCGCCATGGTTTGGAAGAAGACGCCTGTTGCGATTTTTATGGAAGGGAGATAATATCTAATAAAAAGGCTATGTTAAGATGTTAATTATTTGCTTGACAATGTTAAATGTGGCGTTTGAGCGACAGGTGATGGTCGGGCACAGATTGGCAGCCACTTCACGTCACTCTGTCCCATGGCGGTTCGGGCTTCATAACATTAACTCTGCTCCTGGCATCTAGCTGTCAGTTTATCAAAATAGTCTGAGGGTCATGGACACTCCTGCTCACCCACTGCACCAGACTATAGAGGGACAGAGGAGATAATACTCCCTACAACTGTACAACAACTCACCCACTGCACCAGACTATAGAGGGACAGAGGAGATAATACTCCCTACAACTGTACAACAACTCACCCACTGCACCAGACTATAGAGGGACAGAGGAGATAATACTCCAACAGGCTCCTACAGCTCCACTCAAACAGTGAGAGATACAGGACTACATTCATACTATAATACTCCCTACAACTGTACAACTCACCCTTATGTAACAGATAATACTCCCTACAACTGTACAACAACTTAAATCTTAAGTAACGGATAACCTTATTCCCTGTCAATCAGCAGAGTATTTGCACTTGACGTTCTTGTCTCTTGTTTATAGCTGTAATTTTATAGTTTATTTTATAGTTTATTACTTATTTTTCTATTTTATTTTGAGTTGTACATATACATCATTTGAAACAATCTATTTTTGTTACTCTCTGTTATTATATTATATTGTGATGTGTGCGCTACTATCCAAATAATTTCCCTTGTGGATCAATAAAGTTTAAGTCTAAGTAAAAGCGATATCGTGATAATCTATGACACTCGAGGATCCTTACGTTACAATTTGGACCATTTGAAATCACAATATAAATCTGACATGACTTAATAAAAGAAACAAATTGTTGTAGTCCTGTTTTAGACCTAATGTAGTCCTGTTTTAGTCCTGGTTTAGACCTGATGTAGTCCTGTCGCTGACTGGCCAATGGGAGCAGACGTCGGCGTAAACGTCATCACAACAAAAAGCCGTGAAGTTGGCCCGCAGCAAACAAAAGCTGACTGGCAAAATGGCGTCTTGAAAATTACACATTAAAGATGACTCAGACACGCAGAAATCACTCCAGATACAACTTCAAGTGAGTAAATGACGAGGGGAAACATTTACAACGTGGTTAAAAGCTCTGAAAAGTCCATTTTGCATAATAGGTCAGCTTTAAAGGCACCAACCAGTACAGTACCGAATAAAAGATTTATACTGTTGATATTGATAAGTTTTTAGGATCAATTTTGATGATTTTTGGGTCATGACAAAACACTATGGAAAATGATTTGGGAGTATCACCACAAATTGGCAATAGCAATGAATCTTCAAAGGAATAGTATATAATTTATAGATAATCAATAATACAGGATTAGGTACAGAAAAAAGTAATACTTGAACTGTCTTTTGGTGACTGTATCTGGGAAAAAGAAGAAGAAAAAACATACATACATACATACACAAGAAAAAACATCTATTTATTGCAGGTTTTCACATTTCCAACAGGCTAACCACCAAAACTACACCAATGGATCATAACCTTCTCGGCCCAACTCTTAATCTTTTCTCCAACACTTTCATGTCTCAAAGTCAGGCTGGCCACTCCAAACACTGCAGCCCCGTCCTTTTTTTTTACATCTGATCTCAAACCACACATACCGACTCTCCCGGGGGTCAGCTCTGGCTAGCCCTAACGGGACTCCTAAAAACCAAAAGGCATCCTGGCTATGTAGCGGTAAACTCTTCGAACAGAGACACTAGCAGCTGTCTTCTTTTACCCACAATCCTTCACTTCGCCCTCACACGGCCAGACCTGGATCTGCTGGGACTCTTCATTCACACAATGCATTAGTCGCCAGCTCATCCGGAGACGAGACATATGTTCCAAGATGGAGGACGGGCTGGAGTGTTTGGAATACGCAGTTGTTTTATCAGGTGGTAAAGGCGGACTTTTGGATGCTAAGTTCTACGCAGTAATAGTACTTTATGATCATAACTGGGCCATGCGTCATTGCGAGGGGTAAAGAATGGAAAGTATGCGGACTTCGCAGCTCGCAACGCTCGATTTACTGTACCCAACGGACGCCACGCTAAAGCCGGGATTCAGGATTTAATGAGAGAATTACTGGGAAAATATCTGTGTGAACATTCAAGGGCAAAAAGCAGTGATTTCAAATGGAAAAGTTGGATTGTTGTAATAGTTCCAATAGAGGTATCTGTGGAAAAAATGTACCTATATACAGTTTCCTTGGCATGTCCAGAGTTATATCTGTATTTTTTTATATACAGAGGGTATATCAGTCTGGTCACACGTCATTCTGAAGAAAACAAATTGCAATAACGGCTTCGTAACATATTATCTTGCATAGTTCCATTCAATTAACACATCTGGTGAGTTATTTCCATATCTGTTTAATGGTATAATATATGGGGCCTATATTACCCTTTTTTCTGATCTGTTATAATGTTGTTTTCTCATCAAAAACCTGCCTGGAGTTGTATTTTGTTTCATTCACACATATTTAACACAAAAATCCTGCATATATTTAGGCTGAGTGATGTCATGTGGCAATACAGGAAGTGCTCCACTATGTTTTTAAACTCCACACACCTTCACTAGAATCATTTGGATCATTTCACCCCTGGAATTGTCCATCTCTACTGAACTAAAGGTAAAATGAGCTGTTAACCTGAAAACTACTGCTTCATGACATCACAAGGTGGAACAGAGCATTTTGAGCTTTGGAGATGTAGACAGACTAATAATGCAAGGTTACGCAAACGTGTAAATGAAACAAAACACAACTCCATGTATGTTTTTGATTAGGTAATAACATATTTTCCGCAAAGTAGTGGACCAAACAAACAAAAAAAGGCAAAGACAAGGTATAAAAAAAAGTTTAAATTTAATAAAGTCAAATAAAAATGTAATTTAACAAAGGCTCAAATGAAGTAAATCATTAACAAAAAGTCAGGCCCAACTGGAGTAACTTAAATCCAACTAAACAGAACAAAACTAACCCCCAGACAGAGAACAGGTGCGTTTAAATAGACGAGGGCGACTAAACTGAACACAAGAGAGGGAGATATTACATTAAATAATTAACTAAAGCTACTAAACTTAAAGTAACAAACAGGCAAATACTTATAACACCGAAAACAAACGATAATAAAGTAACGTCAAACAAACTAACTTAGCAAAATTAACTAAATAGTGCTCCCCCCTTTGTTCGGCATCAATGGTCTCCTCCAAGAGTCCTCTGCCCGGACAATCAAACAAAAAACAAACAAAAAAAAAAAACAAGTGTAAGTAATAATTCAGACTTATATTAACTAAAATGTGTGCACCCAAAATTAGAAAATATAAGTCTAAATAAAGGATTAAATTCAACCATGTGCTATAATTAACTTAATGAAAATGTAAATGAAATGAAATACTAACACTGTGGAGGGGTGGCAGACGTATCCTTAAAATCCAGCATGCATAATTCAGTTACTAATGTTTTATTGCTAAAAATATTCCTTGGAAACCACTCTTTAGTACAAACCATAAAGCGACACTGTGGAAAATTCCAAAACAATGACATCACCAAGGAGACAAGATGGCGGCGGTCCCTACACCAGAAAAGCTGCACTTGCCAATTATGCAAAATGAGTTTGTTTTATTCATTTATGTACGTTTGAATGCAATTCCTTCTCCATCAGCATTGCTCCTTATGTACTTCAGGTAAACTCATCTGATTAAAACCACTTCGTGCTGCACATCAAACTTGAT
The DNA here is from genome assembly GCA_029959045.1 of Taenioides sp. WSHXM2023. Classification (NCBI taxonomy): domain Eukaryota; kingdom Metazoa; phylum Chordata; class Actinopteri; order Gobiiformes; family Gobiidae; genus Taenioides; species Taenioides sp. WSHXM2023. Next base: position 4,677,727 of record CM057106.1, read on the forward strand.
ATACTCTATAATGTGAGCAGTCAGCAGTTCTACACCAGAGGGACCTTCGTTGATTGGATGGTTCGGTCTCCCGTACGGCCTCATGCGTGATGTGTTAATGCACTGGTGCTTCAGTGTGATAATGAAGCCCGAGTCTGTGAAGAGAAGGTGTGAGTGAGCGCGAGGTGAGAGGGAGGCCCGGGCACAGTCTGTTCGGCCTATAGGGTTTATCGTGATCTATAGAGAAAGTGTATTTAAAACCTGCTACTGAAATGGCTGGAACGCTTGAGTTATATGTAAGAAAGTCTAATAGCAAAATTTACACTTAAAAATGGTTAGAAAAAAGGCTTTTGAAACGTTTCTGGGAGGTTGGTGCTAATGTTATGATAAATGTGGTGACAAAAATAGTTGTAGGAGCAGCAGCATTAGTAGTTATAGCAGTACTAGATGAAGTAGGAGTTGTAGTAGCAGTAGTATCCGCAGTAATTATCGCCATAATAGAAGCAGTAGTAGTAGCAGCAGTAACCAGTCATTATCAGCAGGCTAATTTGTTGAAAATGATGATGTGTTTGAGTGGCTGCAGGTGCTGGGGTTTAAGTAGTGACCGTTCAGATCAGAAACGGGCGTTTTAGGGTTAAACCAAATGGATTTCCTGGAATTTTCGCGTTGGAACTGGCAACCCAATTGAGAGACTCGAATTGAATAACTGTCTTGAGAATGAAAACCTCAAACTATAACAAACAACTGGGCCATCATCTCCAATGTTTTTGTGAGTAACAATAAATAAGCGTTACAGTTGCTGCCAGTTAGAGTTATATTTGATTTTGAGCATATTTTACCACAATCACAGTCATTTTGGTAGGAAAAAAAAGCCATTTTCTAGTGTGATCTGCAGCTATCATCAAACTTTTTGTTCTGATGATGTTTACAGCGACGTTAGCGAACTTGTTTCTTTTATTAAGTTAAGTGTTTTAGATAAATATTGCGAAAAATAACATAATGATCCACTGGTGTCATAAAGTGAGTAAAGCACAATAAGTCTACTTTAAGGACATGTTTATGGAAATTAAAATCAAAATCTTAGACATGAGTCCTTTTTTGCTTTATCAAATAATTGAATTTCAAATACACCCTGATCTGATCACGTCTGAAGAATATTTTAATTCCTTTTCTGACAGACAATATGTCAACACTTGAACCTGCGCTGACCTCCACACCCACTCTTCCCACTCCACTCTGGGCAAATACAAGTTCAAGAGTTGCAGTTTCCCTTGTAGACGTGCAAGTTTGATTCTGTCAGAAGCTGCTGCAGAGCTGACAATGATCTCCCACCCAAAGGTCAGGACTATACGCTGCCTCCTGTCGTGTTCACATCAGTTTTTAGAGTGTGTCTGGACAAGTGGCAGGGGCTAAATGAGCTGTCAGGAGCAAAGGAGCTAGCCGGAGTTTGACACAGTTTTCAAGAGCAATGAGCAAGCTGCTGTTTATACAGAACTTGGACTGTATAATACGAGTGGACTGAGGGAGTGTGACTTCACCCATAGCGTTCAGCTGCAGCCAAATGAAGCTCAGTGACACTAGCAGTTATAGCGGCTAATCTGTAGTTTTTAGCCATGTTATCGTTGTCTTATTCACCCTATAGAAGTTGTAAGTAGAGTGATTCCTGCTTGTTTGAGTCATATTCAAGGCATCATTGCTCAGATCAAGCCCCATTTTCACAGCCACTCGTATCAATACCACAATTTTTGGTAGTGATACGATACCAAGTACTTCTGGGGGTCATTTTTTTCTATACCGATCCTCGATACTTGTCAAATCTTAAGGGTGAAAGGACTGAAATACATAAGTGTATAAAAAAAGGCTTCAAATATGTTCTAGGACAAACAAGACACCAGACACAGACAGTATTTCCAGTATAACGATGGTGAAAATGTTTTTGACAATGAAGAAATGGCCTTTGTCATTTGACTTTCTAGACCCACATTTGCACAGAGTCAGTATCGATATTTCAGCACTTCGATACTGATATTCCCATCTCTTGTACGCACCCACTGCTCTGTACTTACTTCGTTCTCCAATTTTATTTTCTTTATCAGTGATGAATTGGCAGCATTGCGTAGTCATTTTGGCACAAATAAAAAATAGAAAAAATGTTCTGATGACGTTTACGGCGACGTCAGCTCCCATTGGGCACGACAATTTTCCAACCCAATAGTCAGCGGATTTATTTCTTGTAGTTTTAGATGAATATTGCAGTTTAATATAACAGACACAGGCACATTATGTCTTCTTAAAACAAATGCATCTCTCTCCAACACTTAACCACGGAAGCGCTCAGTTAAAAACGCCCATTGAACTTAACTGCTTGACTCCTTGCCCTACCTCTCCCCTTTCCTCCTCCATGTTTATTCTTTCATTTACTAAGGCCACGGGGGCATGATTACAGGGTGCCCCGCTAGCTTTATTTACAGCTCCTGCACCCAAAGGACCTCGGATGGCGATCCTGATTGGCTGCTTCCGCCCGGGACCCCCTCTGTTGTCGGCACAGTTAATTTGGGCGGGATAATGAGTTGTTGCCATCAGCGGCGAGGGGTGGCCATTTTCAGAGTGTCACGTTATGAACAAGGCACCTCGAGGGGGCTCCAAGCACGGGCCCCGTCGGAATTGCAATCAGATACTCATGGCCACTTCATTATACATGCTGGTAGTATTGGTTTTCACTCATTATCTGTATTCCGCGTGACCCATATTTTCATTATCATTAAACTGTGTCAACATTTTGTCATTAGGAATTGGGTTTATCATTCCTGCTTTTTTTTTTTTTTTTTTAATTAAAACAATAACTAGCATGCTAACCACACACTTCCTCATTATCGGACAATAAAACACTTTCTAATTACACGCAGAGAGAAAGACTATACGCAGGATTACCCAGACGTGCAGGAAACTAAATAATCACAAGGCCAAAAGTCAAGCAGAATGGGAGTTGTAAAGGTGCATTATGTAGTTTTTCTGTCTCCATGGAGATGTTATTGTGTTACCTGAAAGCTCCACAATATGGCATTATGTTTACTGATATATTATCTTGCATTTATTCAGTTGTTGGTTTCATTGATAGAATATACCTTGCAAAACAATCTCACTGCCTTTTCATGGATATAATACCATATTGTGGATCTTTCAGGCAACGCAATAACATCTCCATGGAGACAGAAAAGTTACATAATCCACCTTTACAACTCCCATTATGCTTCACTTTTGGCCTTGTAATCATTTAATTTCCTGCATGTTTGGGTAATCCTGCATATTGTCTTTCTCTTTCTGCGTGTAATTAGAAAGCACTGTATTGTCCGGTAATCAGGAAGTGCGTAGTTGGCATGCTAGTTGTCATTAGCTTTACCGTCCACTCTGAAAAGTGCTTATAAACTTACAGCAGTGAATAATTAGGAGGCTGGGAATGCATAAGATAAGTGAGTGATAATTTTGGACCACTGCAAAATCTTCAAAATAAACTCATTTCGTTTTTATTTTTTAATGTTTATAAAATGAGTAAAAATCCAGTACTGCGCCTTTAACTGTGACATACTTATCGAGGCTGTGAGTGCATATTTTCATCTCAAGTGTTTTTAAAGGTGATCTAAGGACCGGCGTTTATTACTGTTGTGTAATCTTCACTGGAAAGCTCAGCTAAATGTCACTGGGTGTATAAAACGATTATGAGCAATAAATCCAGTGTATAGAAAAAACAGTAGCACCGTATAAAGCATTTTCTTTTGTTATTACGCACTTTCCCACTACGCCGTGTAAATAAAAGCTTCCACCTATGGCATTTACGAGACCTGTGGATACATTTGGACGTTTTTCTTTTCTGTCTGCCACCCCGAGAATAACACAATCCGTCAAACGTGGATGAGATGGAGGTGCAGCCAATCAAAAGCTGTACGGTTGAGATTTCAAAATTAAAAATGATTAGAAGGCGAGTACCGGATTTGGAAGATTTTGAACCGTGTGTGAAGACCATGTTTGAAAAAATGTGGAAAACAGAACTGCTTTATTAATGCTTTGAAGCGGTCCAAAGTTGTTCGTCACTTGTAGCTCTCCAGACCACATTTTGCCATCACAGTAATGTTAACAACAACTAGCATGCTAACAGTATTGTCTGATTCTCGGACAATAAAAGAGCTTTATAATTAGATGCAGACGGCACACAGCGGTCTCATTTTGACACTAAGATCTGTTTTTTTACAATATAACTGTACTGGGGCAAGAGAAGTGTTGCTCAGTTGTAGTATTTCTGTAAAATACTTCTGATGTTATGGCGAGTTAACAATTCGGCTTTTTTGTAGTGATTTATTTTTTCGGACAGCTGCTTGCAAATTTGGACAGTTGCGGGTTGCGTTTATCTGGATGATAAATACGTGATTACTTCTCATCAGTGACACAAATTGCTCAAATTGCTTTTTTTTGTTTTTACTTTTGTGGGGATAGGGTTTCTTGTGTAATTTGGTAACTGTGTGAAAATCTGGCAACCCTGATACACATATAACAGTAGATTTTACTCAGTATTTGGAGGAAATTCTTTTGAAAAATTCTAGTTTTGTACAACCAGCCCTCTTATTTAAGTATACAGTATTGATATTTTAACTTAGGTACATTTATACAGAAACTGAGTGGTGGTTTGCTGACACGATGACAAGTCTTCTTAGACATCCCTGCAGAGTGACGGTGATGAGCACATACCTGCCTTTGATATGCAATAAAATATATAAGGTACAATACTTTCTCATTATCATATTCTTTGATCATCTTAGTCCATTCTAAGTGTCCGTATTAAATGAACCAAATGACGTTCAGTGACACAGTTATAGCGGCTAATCTTTAGTTTTTAAACAGTTTTTTGTTTTTTTTTACCTGTGTCAACATTTTTCATTAGGAATTAGGTTTATCGTTCCTGTTTTTTTTTCTGTTTTTAAAATTAAAACAATAACTAGCATACTAACCACGCACTTCCTCATTAGCGGACAATAAAACACTTTCTAATTACACGCAGAGAGAAAGACTATACGCAGGATTACCCAGACGTGCAGGAAACTAAATAATCACAAGGCCAAAAGTCAAGCAGAATGGGAGTTGTAAAGGTGCATTATGTAGCTTTTCTGTCTCCATGGAGATGTTATTGTGTTACCTGAAAGATCCACAATATGGCATTATGTTTACTGATATATTATCTTGCATTTATTCAATTGTTGGTTTAATTAATTACGTATACCTTGCAAAACAATCTCACTGCCTTTTCATGGATATAATACCATATTGTGGATCTTTCATTTCCTGCATGTTTGGGTAATCCTGCATATTGTCTTTCTCTCTCTGCATGTAATTAGAAAGCATTGTATTGTCCGGTAATCAGGACGAGTTCTTGATGACAAGTCTTCTTAGACATCCCTGCAGAGTGACGGTGATGAGCACATACCTGCCTTTGATATGCAATAAAATATATAAGGTACAATACTTTCTCATATTATCATATTCTTTGATCAGCTTAGACGGTCCATTCTAAGTGTCCATATTGAGTGAACCACAACTAAAGATTTGTAGTAGTGGTTTAGTTTACAGTAAATGACAGACTAGTACTGTCCGTTAAACAGCATGACGCATGTCCGGGAATCACGGGCAGAATGAGTCACGAGCAGCTGTTAGTCAAGTGGGAGAGTGTGAAAAAACAAAGAGAATCAAAAGTACATCTATTACACATATCATACACAATACAATAGTTTTTTGGGGGTAGCTCAGTGCTTTGAGTGCCCTGGTTCAATCTCATTTCAGACCAAGTGCATACTCTTGTTGTGTCCATGGGCAGCACACTTCATATGAATGTGGCTTGTGCAGCGGGTTGGAGGGGCCAGTGTTGCAGCGATGAGTTTCCAAAAAGTGCAACTACAGATGCACTTATTTCTTTCTGTGATTTTTTATGTTTTAAAAATGTGCAAAAGCTTGACAATCAATAGAAAGATTGGCTTCATTTTTCTGTGCATTGTGCTTCACATTTTCATTTTATTTTAAAAGTATTTTCAACAAATACATGATCACAACTGCAACAAAGGTTCTTTCTTCTCTGGCAATAATCACTTTTCACTCACTGATTTTACAATGGTTTTTTTTTCTTACTTTGATTGTTAGAATTTGACAGCATTTTTTAAAGCTACCAATTGTAAGTTTATTATTATTATTTTTTCCAGTTTTTACTAATTTTCTGTTTGAGAGAACAACTCAACCTAAATATGCAGGATCTGTGTGTTAAACATGTGAATGAAACAAAACACAACTCCAGTTATGTTTGTGATGAGGAAACATAACATAGATCAGAAAAAAGCATAACATAAACCCTTTAATTTCCTGTAAAAACTACTACTTTCCATATAATTCTATATACTTCATATTTGAGTCCCCAAACATATTGTCTCACTCTCCATTTCAGACAACAGGGAATATTAAATCTCACCACTTGCCTGGTTTGATCTGTCTGCAATCTTCTCACAGAAAACAATGAAAAAGACTCGCCACATTCCATGGAGACTCGCCAAAAATAGCCCAGTACTAGACAAACATTTTAATTGCACGTACTCCACAGATGACAAAGAAGTACCCACTCAGCTCTCTGTCTGACCCCAAGTCAAATCTGAGCACCGTGCCAACAACTCTGACAACGCTGTGTTTGCGGAACCTTTCAGCTATTCAGTTCATTACATTAACTCAGCCCGTACACATCAATAAAACATTTGTAACTTTTAATTCTGGACATGGAAACAAATTTGGGCTGACGTTTAGTGCAACATAAATTTACCAATGAATTCTGCAGTGTTCTGTAGCTTTGTTGGTGGGCTACCTACAGACGTTCAGACAGCAAGATCAGATTTTTACCGTCTTATAAATGTGAATTACAAAACTAGATTATTTTAAAGAGGGTGTATTCTTTTTTTGTGGAGGAGTTCAAGTATCTCGGGGTCTTGTTCATGAGTGAGGGGAGGATGGAGCATGAGATTGACAGGCGGATCGGTGCAGCGTCTGCAGTGATGTGGTCGCTGTATCGGACCCTTATGGTGAAGAGGGAGCTGAGCCGAAAGGCAAAGCTCTCGATTTACCGTCAATCTACGTTCCTCCCCTCACCTATGGTCATGAGCTTTTGGTAATGACTGAAAGGACAAGATCGCGGATAAAAGCAGCCGAAATGAGTTTCCTCTGCAGACTGGCTGGGCGCTCCCTTAGAGATAAGGTGAGGAGCTCGGAGTAGAGCTGCTGCTCCTCCACATTGAGAGGAGCCAGCTGAGGTGGCTCGGGCATCTGTTCTGGATGCCTCCTGGACGCCTCCCTCATGTTCCGGGCATGTCCCACTGGGAGGAGGCCCCGGGGAAGACCCAGGACACGCTGGAGGGACTATGTCTCTTGGCTGGTCTGGGAACGCCTTGGGGTCCCCCCGGAGGAGCTGGAGGAAGTGTCCGGGGTGAAGGAAGTCTGGGAGTCCCTGCTTAGACTGCTGCCCCCGCGACCCGGCCCCAGATAAGCAGAAGAAAATGGATGGATGGATGGACATGTAATAATTTAGTCATTTAGCGATCTCTTTTGGGCCCTATTCGATCTCTCCTTACTGTTAGCTCCGCCCACAAGCCTATTTCATAAATGCTCCCACATGACAACTCTCCATAAATACACAAAAGCATGATACACTTCACAAACCTGATGTGATGTGCAGTAGTTTTGTTACAAGATGCGTGCTGATTGTGTTGTGATAGTGCTCTGAAGGGGGAGCAAAGGGAGAGCAGAGCATCAAAAACCAAAGCAATAAAACCTAACATGGTGATCTAAATATGTGATGTGTTAGCAGTCAACACCATAGATTATAACCATTATTATTATTATTATTATTATTATTATAAGCCACTTTCAGCGGCCAGAACTTCTAGATTTTTGCCATCACAGTAATGCTAGGATACTAAAGCACTTTATTTTATTATTAGATGGTGACAGTACACACAGAAGTTTAGCCATCACCGTAATGCTAATACTAACAGCGCACTACCTGATCCTAGGATGATAAAAAGGCTTTATGATTAGATTCTGACAGGACACAGCAATGAATTCTGCAGTTGTCCGTGGCTTCATTGGATGCAAGCTCTGATTTTTACGGTCTTTAAAATGCTGTAATCTAGTTCAGTTTTCCACATTTTTCACAGTTAGCTGCAATTTAATGTTCCTCACTTTCATTCTAATTATTCACCGGTTAGCCATCACAGCAACTAGCATGCTCACAGTGCACTTCCTGACTCTAGAACGATAAAAACACTTTGTAATTAGATGCCGTCGGTACACAGCAAGGAATCAACGCAGCTTCACCGGCGGGATACTTGAGGCGCTCGGACAGGGAAGTGGTCCAAAAAGAGCTATGCATGGGGAGAGGATAGCTGGGTTTTTTGCTCCATTTGGTTCTTTCAGACATTACCAAAACATAGTCCAATTGTGCCAGCGGTACAGGAGGTCCTTTTGTACACACTTTGATATCTTTAGTTGTGGGCACAGAGGGTGGCTTGGATGGAGAAGATGGAGCGGTTAGCAGGAGGGAGATGGACTTTTGAAAAACGTGTAGGAAACTTTCTTTGTGAAGTTCGTTTACTTTGCTGGTTAAAGTACAGGGTATGGAAATTACAGTGGCTGTGAACAGTGGCAGAGTGGTTAGCTAGAATGCCCAAAACACAGCGAAATTTATTCTTTGGTTGTGTGGAGGATTATGGGTAGAATTTGAATGTCATCCCTTTGTCTGGTGAGTTACTCTGCTTTCTCTTTGTCATTGCCCAGTTTGGAACCTTACCCAATTTGGCCCTGCGCAGATAGTTTGGCGGAAGTGCTGAAGCTGCTATAGTAACCATACTTTGGACAAGCCTCATTTGAGATTTGTTCCATCAAATTTACTCTTGAAATAATCAACATTCCCTGGGTAATGTGACGCTAACTGAAAGCGCTACTCTGTCTGAAGCTCTGTTAGTCAAATTAGACTTTAATCTGAGCTTTATTTGAGCACAATCTGACCAGAAAGGGCTGATTTAGCTGAAACTACAGAATGTGAACTGATTCGTGCTGTTAAACAAGTCTCGCCCACAGAAAATTACTCACTCGCTAAATAGCATTAGCCAACTTCTTATAATCTCTCTAAATCAATTCAGCATTTAATCATTTGTATGCCATGTTATAATCACATTCAACTGTGTGTTTTCTTCTTAGACAAATATCCTAATGCGTGGTTACAACAGTATTTGGTTCAACAGTGGTATATTTCTGCTGTGAAAGGGCCTTATTAGCAGCAAGTGACTGTGCGTTGTTCCCAGAAAACCCAATTTGCTTGTGTTGCCGTGTCTTGTGGTCTGAGAATGAATTCATTTTGCTTCTGCGTTGGCTTTATCAAATTTGTTAAGCATGGGAAAGACCGCTATGTTGGAATATACAATGCAGTGGAGACTTATAAAAGCTTTGAACCACATTATAAAAGTGTTTCCTCATCATTAGTTGAACCTGAGACGTATTTTGAGCGATTCATGCATGTTTGAGAAATCCTTTATGCTGCTTAAGAGGCTTGAGGGCTCAGAAAAGTTCTGTTTTCATCCACTCTTTATCTTTGCCAATCATCAATCTGGGTCATGCATGTATGATTCAAAAAGTGTCAGAAATGAAAACGTGAATGTTGTATGAGGTGTGGGGCCTTTCAGCTCTGCAGTTTTGAACAGGAAGTCAAAGTGCTTCCCTCTGCACATTTTTCTGTAACTAAATTGTCCATATTTCTTCTAAAATAGGCTAAAGTATATCTGTCGGCGTCGCCATGTTTGTCTTGGTTTGGCAAACTCGTGTGAGTTTGTGAACTCACAAATATTAGGAGAATCCATCTTGCTGTGCAAGGTTAGGCTATAGCTAGATTTCAGATGATCCCAGTTTGGACCAGTGCATACTGTAAAAATAATAACAATGCACTAAATTTATATAGCACCTTTCATTATTCATTTACTCCACACTGGGTAGTTGTAACCTACTGTAGTCACAGCTGCCCTGGGGCAGACTCACTTGTTTATGTATTGTTGTGTCCCTCCACAAGATACTTCACCTATTACAAATGTAGATGTTCGATAAGACTATCTACTGAGGACTGAGGTCTCCAATGTCCAAAGGCTTCTTCCAACAAATGATGCCAATGACGTGCTCAATTTGTAAACTACAAATGTATTTAGGCCCCTTATAATTCATGAGTTCTGATCAGGTGTGACACTTTCCTGTCTATTTCCATCTTTCCAGGTCGTGCACACCTGCGCCGTACACATCAGAACTGAAAAACCAGCCGCCCTCCTCAGACAGAGGCAATAATGAGGCTGTGGCTAATTTTCCCAAACGAGCGGGGGCCGTTAGCGCGGGTTAGCAATTAATTAACAGAAACACTGATACTTAATTAGCTCCACATGAAAGGAGAGGGAGGGGGGAGCCAGGCTGAGGTGAGCACCACGACTGTGGGAGATGGGAGAGATTGGGGGGTATAAATAAGTCAAGTGTTATTATGAGTCGGTTGCTTCAAATTTAGATGAAACACGAGTTTAAAGCCGCATCACTTTTTCAATTTAGTTTTTAATACAGTTGTTTTTAGTTTAGTTTAAAATATTAAAGATGACATGCAATTATTCATAACTGCCAAAGTTATGGATGAAATTTGGGTTCATTTTCCCCAGAGAATTTTCATAAAATGAAAATATTAAGAGTTTAACTTTGGCTAAGCAGCGGTGTATATATGTATAAAACGCAATTATTTTTAGTCTAAAACACAACCTAAAATTTGCTAAATGTCATTAACTTTGCTATTGTGAAACAATAGCATCAAACATACTCCCAGAAAGCTTTCAAACATTTAATATTATTTCTGTTTACTTCGGAAAGTTATCAACATTCTCTGGGGGTGTGATGTTAACTGTAGGCACTGCTCTGTCTGAGGCTTTGTTAGACTTTAATCTGAGTCTGACCATAAAGAACAGACTTAGTTGGAACTACAAGAGGTGGACTTATTTGTGCTGTTAAACAAGTCCCTCTTAAATAACATTATAGTCACAAGCTCGTTAGTATTAGCAGTAACAGTTGCTCAGTTTTAGTTAAAAAATCATGAAAACCCGTAATGATCACAGGCTCCTGAAAATGTGCTGTTTGAATCTATTTAGTATTTTTTCTCGACTTTTCAGACAATCTTACTTTTTTTTTGGCTGTGTTACTAATGTGTGCCTTGTGTCACCATGGTAACTGATGGAACATTCCTCTTTACACATGTTGAACACCCCCAGCGTGAAAATGAATGAGAAATGTACTTACGACTCTTTGGTAAACAGTCATTGGAGCTCCACAGGTTTAGTGGTTGTAATCGTAAATCCGGATTCAGTTGCAGGTGCGATTCTTCAACCAATGCACTATTTTTCCCTTGCTCAAGTTTATTTTTGTCCATTACCGTCAGACTAATGTATTCAGACTTGGTATAGCGTAGCATAAAAGTGCATACGGCATTTCTTTTGAATCTGCACTTAAAGCACTTCCATACATCTCCAGTTTATAATTAATATTTTACGCCACGAGACATACTGTATATCCCTTTGCTGTTATTAAATATAGTGAACCTCCAGTTAGCGGGTTAGCTTTGTTCCTCCTCTCTCATCTCATTTCTTTGTTAGCTCGAGGCTAATGTAGCGCCTTATTCGCGTCGATACCGGCCCGGCTCCCCCAGGGCCCCACAAACCCCACATCAGCATTAGCGTTAGCTGTATACATATTCAGCTAGCTTCAAAGACGGCCTTTCACCTCTGCTTTCCCTCCGCAACCCTTTTTTTTTATCATATAGCTAACTTCATTTAATACGTAGCACGCCACAATCTTGTTAGCACACAAAGTTTTCATAACCAAGGCATACTTTTTCACTTAATTTGAAGAGTTGGGTTTTTTGGACCAGTTTGATATCAAGCGTCGTAGTTAAATACTTTACACAAAACTAGAGGTGGGTAGAGTAGCCAAAAATTGTAAAAATAAGTAAGAGTAACGTTGCTTCAAAATAATATTACTCAAGTCGAAGTACAAAGTAGTAGTCTAAAAGATAACTCAAGTGAGAGGGAAAAAGTATTTGGGAAATCTAATACGGTAAGAGTAACTGTAATATTTGATTTGTAATTTAAAGTTAATGTAATTGGAATGACAAAATGGTTAATAACGAACAAAAACATGGAGCAAAAATGAGAAAATACTGAATCATATCTGAAGGAGCGGTGCAAGAAACTCAAATGTTCAAATCAACATGAAGCTTTTGTCACTTGTACTTGTGTTTTGTCACAGCAGGAAGAGTAACCAAAACAAATACTTAAGTAAGAGTACTGTTACTTCAATTTAAAAAAATATTACTCTAGTAGAAGTAAAAGTATGCTGCTAAAAAAGTTAATAAAAAGAAACCTGACTTTATTACACTTCTATCTGTTGTAAATATGATCTAGATGCAATCAAATAACAAAAAAACGCCAAAGCAATATTGTATTTTAAATCCAGACATTGAATATTTGTGTCTTGCCAATTACAAACTCTTGTTAAAATGCATCTGTACAGCATTTTGAGAAATACATCCACGTAAAAGTTGAGGGACGTGTACGCTTTTGGGAAACTTAATTAAAACCGCTTAATTGGCTATGGCTACTACACAGCTTGGAGTAATACTAGCTCCTCATCACTAGCATACCAATTAGCGTGATAGCGAAGTAACGGTGGCTATGACTATAATGTGTTAAAACTACACTGCTCCTACTGGAATTAAATTGTGCTGTTTGTGGGAGCTTGAAGGCGCTGTACCAGTGTTATTTTTCCATGTTTTTATCGCATAAGCAGCTCTTGTACTATCTGCATCTAATTATAAAGCGTTTTATTGTACGATAATCAGGAAGTGTGTATTATAGCATGCTAGTTGTTGTTAGCAGTACCATCCATGACGGCAAAACCCGCTCTGGTCCCTGAAAGTTGTGAAAAGCTGTTATAAACTCATCGTAGTGAATAATTAAGACGTTCCGAATGCATAAAGTAGCAATGATAAACAACTCAGGGCCACTGCAAACTGTTTTAAAAAGAACTAGTTCAGTTTTTCACGTTTTTAAGACGGTAAAAACTCAGGTACAACGCCTTGAAGTCCTCTCTTAAAGCAATTTGTATCAAACCATCTAGAGAGTCAAGTTCCCAGTGACAATAAGGTGAATAATTGGAGTTTTCTTGTGGGTAAACAGTGGTAGAATATAACAAAGTAGTGAAATACTGTACTTAAGTTTACATTTTAGGTATTAAGTACATTTTGAAGTGAATACTCCTTACTTCACTACATTTGAGAGCAGGTATTTGTACTTTCTACTCCACTACATTTCGGAACAGGACTGAAAAGTGAAAGTATTTTATTATAATTTGAGACCTGCTGAAAAGTCTGAGGGGTTTAGTTTGAGCAAACAAAAATATACAAATGAAAACAGACAAAAACTATTGATTCAGTTGTTTCTATTGAACAAAATTCAGCCTAAATCTGTATCAAAATCACTAGATATGAAGCCTTTTAAGACCTCAAAATATGTGTGAAATACTTTTACTTTTTACTCTTTAAGTACATTTTTAAACAGGTACTTTAATCCTTTAACTTAAGTATATTTTTTCATGTGACACTTTTACATGAGTATTTTATTCCCCATGTAACATTTCTGGTGCAGGGTCCATCAAATGCTTGCCTCGATGGAGATGTTATTGCTTTGTCTAGAATGTTTAATCAAGCCAGACCAAGTTACAGGTCAGATCTGTGGAGAGGTGACCCCGCTCACAGTCAGAATGCCTGTTTTTCTAGGTATTTTTGAGCTAAAAAAAAAACGCCTGTAATTGAATAAATGTAAAGGTAGAGGAATGACATATCCATAGAAACAAGCAGGTGATGGACCCCCAACCAAAATGTTACTGCATCTTTAGTGGCAAAACTGAGCACCACTTCCACCACTGTGAGTAAATGAGTGAAAACCATGCCAGGGCCTTATAGCTACACTGACCTGTTTAGCCTGTGACCCTTTTATTGCTGTTAGCGTTGACTCCATCTGTTCACACCGTAATATGGAAGGTGAAAGAACCCTCAGGTGAACCAAACCGTGGAGCTGGAAATTCATTACAGCTGACCTCTGAAGGTGAACTCATGTATAACGAAATATGTCCAAGGTCACAATGTTAACTAAATCTTGAAGTGTTTAATAAAAATGAAAATATACAGCCTCCTAGAATAGCATTTAAAGGGCCCATTTTATGCTTTCTGATTTATGTTATAACATTGTTTCCTCATCGCAAACACATCTGGAGTTGTGTTTTGTTTCATTCACACACGTTTAACACACAAACACTGCACATTTACACTGGGTTCTTCTCTTAAACTGAAAACACGGCTCCACCTTGTGATGTCATGTGGTAATACAGGAAGTGCTCCACTGCGTTTTTAAACTCCGTAGACCTTCACTAGAATCATCTGGATCATTTAAGAACTGGAATTGCCAATCTCTACTGAGCTAAAGGTCAAAAGTAGCCGTTAACTTGAAAACTACCACTTCATGACATCACAAGGTGGCACATTTTGGAGCTGTAATCATGAAGGATTACGCAAACATGTGTAAATTAAACAAAACACAACTCCGGGTATGTTTTTGATGAAGTAACAACATTATAACTTGGTTTAAAACTCACAAGAATTCATTTTGTCTAATATAGGTTAACATAATCTTTGCAGTTGTGGGGAAAAAAACCCAAAACTTGTTATAATGTTGGAATGTAATGTTTCCAATTAAAAATATGTCTACCTTTTATTTCCGAACAGACAAAAAAATGCTTGGGTACAACTTGTTACATCACAAATTGGAAGTCCATATACTTTCCGTGGACTCATTGAATCATTTTCGCTTCATACCTGATGGCATCAAGTTGCTAAAATCTTAAACTGATTCTTTTCATCTTCTTAACCTGTACCTAATTTTTACTTGCTTAAAAACGTGAAAAACAGAACTAGTTCATTTTAAACAGTTTGCAGTGGTCCAGATTTATTCCTTACGCATTCAGAGGATTCTAATTATTCACCCCGAGGAGTTCATAAGCACTTCTCAGAGACCAGCATAACAACTAGCATGCTAACACACACTTCCTAATTGGCGGACAATAAAATACTTTCGAGTTAAATCCAGACAGACGCAGCTGACATATTTTGACCTCAAAGTCTTTTTTTTTTTTCAGCTAAACCAAATTATAACATGCAATTTTTTTGTTTTAACCAAGAATTTTCCCAAAGCCCATTCCCGGAATTGTCCAGCTAGCATTTTCCAATTTCACACGCTCTTTCCCCGTCATCCCCGCTTTATCCGCCTATACCAAACGGAACTGAACGGAAAGCCAAGGAAGCTCCAACCTTGGATATTAATTATGCATACCACATCCACGCAAGCCCTATCCATCCCCGCAACCATTAATAATACATCACTACTGTAATTACATGTAGGTCGTCATGGATATTTTCAATTCACCCGTTTTTTCTTTTTTTTTTTTTTCTCTACCTTCTTCAGTGTCTTGTTCCTCTTAGCGCCTTTCTCTTTAAATTCCGCGCAGTCTGCAGTGATGGCTTTTTATCTTTGCTGGTGTAGGGAGAGGCGGGATCATGCATTTTTAAACAAGTGCAAGTAGTCCTTTGTTGGCGTCTATAAGGAGCGCGTTAGAGAAATGGGACGTGTCCTTGGGTGGGGTGAATCCAGACACGATGTTGCTTGTTCAGATTGCGAGGAAGTGGGTGTAGTGCTTTGACCTTTGAACTTTTCTTTCAAAAGTGTTTATCTGCTAACTGTGTGGGTATTAGTTTTGAATGCACTTCGCCGAGCAGATCTGTTAACTTTGTTGGAGTGTAACATACTGACAAATGACTGTTTTCTGGTCTATCTTATGTTTCATTGTCAAAAAACATACCTGGGGTTGTGTTTTCTTTCATGTTTAACACACAAATCCACCTTGTGATGTCATTTGGTAATACAGGAAGTGCACCACTGTGTTTTTAAACTCCACACACCTCCATTAGAATCATCTGGATAATTAAAATGACCCTCACAGGTCCTTTATAACACAAAATGTATTCTTGTGAGCGTTAAGTCGTGTTAAAATGTTGTTACCTCGTCAAAAAACATGTTTGAGGAACCTTTTATTATTAGTCTGTCTACATCTCCAAAGCTCAAAATGCTCTGTTCCACCTTGTGATGTCATGAAGCGATAGTTTTCAAGTTAATGAATACCTTTTACCTTTTGTTCAGTAGAGATTGGCAATTCCAGGGCTGAAATGATTCTAGTGAAGGTGTGTGGAGTTTAAAAACACAGTGGAGCACCTTCTGTATTACCACGTGACATCACAAGGTGGAACAGTGTTTAATTTTTGAGAGATTTTTGAGAGAAGAACTCAAATATGAAGGATTTGTGCGTTAAACATGTGTGTCCAGGCATGTTTGTGACGAGGAAACAACATTTTAATATCTTTAATATCAACATGGTTCCATTTTTGCAATTCTAGTCCAGCAAACACAACATCTCATAAACTTTGAATATTCTCGCTCCAACTTTCGGTCTCTTCGGAGCTTTGACTAATCCTGACAAATGACCCAACCTTCTCGTTTAGCCCTTCCGGTCCAAACATCAAACTGCTGTCACTCCCGGTCACGTTTCCTTCTGTCTCTTCTGCTGACTAGCCCCGCTCCATTGGCACAAATAAAAGATCTCCGCTAACAGCAGCTTGCCCGCGCTCTCCCCCAGACGCTTCCCCCTCCCTCAGAGCCTCTTTGATTCCGACTGTGGTTTTAATGATTTACTGGGCCGAAGCAACACGATTCTTCCAGATGAGGTTGCGACTGTGTGTGTGTCTGTGGAATTTTAAACGGCCCATATTAGCATCACTATTTTCTGATCTGTGTGTATAATGTTGTTTCTTCATCACAAACAGACCTGGAGTTGTGTTTTGTTTCATTCACCCACACGTTTAACACACAAACTCTGTATATTTAGGCTGAGTTAATCTTTCTGAACCTGAAAACACCCTGTTCCACATTGTGACGTCATGTGGCAATACAGGAAGTGCTCCGTACACCTTCACTTGAATCATTTGGATGATTTCAGCTCAGGAATTGCTCATCTTTATTGAACAAAAGGTAAACGGTAGCTGTTAACGTAAAGGTGCATTGCGTAACTTTTCTGGAGGACGGTCCGTCACTTGCTTGTCTCCATGGAGATGTTATTGCTTTGCCTGGAATGTTCCACGGTACTGTACGGGTGTTTCTGTTGCTCAAAATTACAATAACTCTCTCTGTGAATAGGGTCGCCTCTCCACAGATCTGACCTGTAATGCAGCCTGTAGTTGTCCACCTTGAGATCGATAAGTTTAATGTCTACCGTGGAACATTCTAGGCAAACCAAAGCAACAACATCTCCATGAAGATAAGCAGGTGACGGACCTTCCACCAGAAAAGTTGCAGAATGCACCTTTAAAACTACAACTTCATGACATCACAAGGTGGAACTGAGCATTTTGAGCTTTGGAGATTTAAACAGACTAATAAAGGCTTACTCAAACATGTGTGAATGAAACAAAACACAACTCCAGGTCTGTTTTTGATGACGTCACAACATTATAACGTGTCTTAAAGCTCAAATGAGTCACTTTTGCGTAATTTAGGACCTTTAAAGCGCCTGTACTGATTTCAATTTATTCTGTTCTAGAAGTTTTAATCATTCACTGGACCGACGCAACATGATTCTTCCAGACGAGGTTGTGTGTGTGTGTGTGTGTGCGTGTGCGTAGGTTCCGACTGCAAATGAATCTAAAAATGTGCGCTGAATTTTAATAATCGTCAATAGCGACCTTTGGAGATTACGTATTTCCATTGTGCGGTCCCCCTCCCTGCGAAACCTCACCTCAGTTTACCCCGATTCTTCCAAGTCGCATTCTTCATTTGTGCGCTTTTATATTGTGCATTTGTTGTGGCTAGTGGAGAGTGTGTGGTGATTACTGATGCCGGTTTGAATATGAAATTGTAAACAGGCAATTGGACAGCGCGAGCGAGGAGAGCATGTCTACACAGTGAAAGATTAAACTAATGCATTCTTCTGAGTATTGTTTGAAAAAAAGACGAAGAAAGAAAACTGAAGTGTAAGCTTGCGAGTTTGTTTTAGAATAACTGGGACTGGTTGATGATTTTGTGAATGTCTCGCCACACTCTTCATCCTCATTCCACTTTTTTATGTTCAGTGTTTGCACAATCGAAGTCTACAACAAAAAACAAAACAAAAAAAATAAAGTGAAAAACGGAACTGGTTTGTTTTATATAGTTTGGAGTTATTCCTCACTCACGTTACGCATTCTGAACATCCAAATTATTCACCACCGTGAGTTTATAAGTGTTTTTCACAACTTCCAGAGAGCACTGTTGAGTTTTGGTGCCGCCGTAATGCTAACAACAACTTGGCTACAGCCCCTTTAAAAAGTACTGAACGAAATGAAAGCAATGAAGTTCTATTTTTTATTTTATTTTAGTATTATTTTTTGTATGTATTTGTTAGTAAAAAGTCGATAAGGACCAAGGACAAAATTGTAGGCTGTATTTGATTTGCAACCAAGTTTTCAATGTTTCTGAAGGCTTCTGACTCATAGTGATGGTGATAAAAATAATTTCTAGTCAAGAAAAGATAAATTATTCTTTTTGTTTGTTTGTTGTTGCTGTTTTTATCCCGCAGTAGAGCTTTACATCTCAATTAATAAACCGAAAAGCACTTAAATATGCAGTTGTAGAGTCTAGATCAACCATAGACTGTAAAAAATAAGTGAACTGAGGGAGTTCGGTTCCAGCCAAATGAAGCTCATCGAGGCTGGCAGTTATAGCGGCTTATCTGCAACCAGGCGTCATATTTATATTTAATTTAAGCGGGAAATCAAAGAGCCAGTCAGGAGCAGGAGCGAGGTGGTTGAAGCTACTGCACAGCCACTTCTGATGGTTCTGGTGGTTAGCTGTCAATCACCTTAGGGAAAGAAACCAACTGAAATGTCTGTTATTAATGTTCATATTTTGATTTAAACGGAAAATGGCAAAATAAAAACACTAGGCTCATGTAGAGCGGGTTAATATGAACGTTTTAAAACCAAAATTACAAGCCTGTCAGCAGCAGTTACAGACAGAGGGGCCACGATTTTTCAGTAGAACTCAGTTGGAACCAGAACTTGAATGTACCACTTTACTCCCATGCTTATTTCTTATTTGCTATGTCAATTTATAAATACCGTATATAAGCACAACCCACTGTACAATATAGCCAAAACAATAACGTTCCATATAAGTCCGTGCCAGGTTTGAATAGCTCGGAAAAACACGTGTACAAAGACTCGTAAACGGCTGTACGGGTGCAGGCGGCGGGCATAAATTAAAGGCGCAGTTCATTTAGCAAACATTTCGTCTTGTTAAAGCTCAGAACTGTTTATCTCTCAAAGTCCTGCAACAATGGAGTGGAGGTTTTTTTAAATCCGTGTTCCGTCATGCATACAAGATTGAATTTGCCCAGACAAAAACAGCTAAATTGGAGTGTGCACTACTTTACAGAATAATGACTAATTTGACAATAAGAACACAAAAAGCCTGTAAATTGGTTATGTATTTCTATATGAAAGTGAACAATAGCGGGAGGCCCATTCAATTCAAAGTTAGTGCGGATTAGTGGACTCTTGAAGTTTTATTTATTTTCTATGGATTCATATTATTGTTTTAAGTATGTTTCTTTTTTCCTTCTTCTTTCCTTTTTAGTTTATATTTATTTATTTATTAGTAAATAAATAAATAAATATAAAACTGTCCCATCCCAAGAGTGTTTTTACACATGAATGCTTGAAGTAGTAGTAGTAGTAGTAGTTAGCAGTGTTAGTAGTAGTAGTAGTATTAGTAGTTAGTAGTAGTAGTAGTAGTAGTTAATAGTAAGTAGTAGTCATCGTCGTAATGGTAGTAGTAGTAGTAGTACTAATCGTCGTCGTAATGGTAGTAAAAGTAGTTGTAATAATAGCAGTAATAATAGCAGTTGTGGTAGTCATTAGAAGTAATAGTAGTCAGTAGAAGTAATAGTTGTAGTAGTAATTGTAGTAGTTGTAGTAATAATAGCAGTTGTAGTAGTACAAACAGTATTAGTCATAGCACAGTAGTGGTCATAGTAATTGGAGTTGTAGTTGTAGTAGTAGTAGTAGTAGTAGTAGTAGTAGTAGTAGTGGTAGTAGTAGTGGTAGTAGTAGTGGTAATAGTAGCAGTAGTAGTATTAATAGTAGTAGTAATAATAATTATATTTTCCACCAGAAATGCCACAATTCTAGATCTTTCTAATCAGACTTCACAGTCTCCCAGTGCTTGTTTTTATCATTCAAATCTCCCGTCCCATAATTCCTCACCATGGCGCTGGTTCGATTCCCAGCCAGGTCATTAGCGTATTATTCGCCCATAAATAACTCGAACTGCCCCGTCCTCATCCACTGTGCTGAGACACACCAGTTATTAGCTGATTGGTGGGCTGTCAGATGGACTTCCTGTTCCTCTGAGCTCCGAGGATTCTGATTGGCTGCCGGCGTGACAGGGGGCAGGTGGGTAAAACACTGAGGGCTCCAAAAATAGTCCTGCTGTGACAGGGCAATGGGCGGTTTGTGCTTAGACTATCATTAAACAAGTCCAGGGACAGAGAATAAGCAATTATACAGTATCCCTCCATGCGCAGCTTAAAGGATCTGCCACCTGCATGTCGCCGTGGAGATTTCTTATAGCCTTGAATGTTCTATCTATCTATCTACTTATGGTACTTTATGGTTATGTGGCTTCGAAAACATGAATTCGTACCTGTTGGTTGTCAAAAGTATCGAAAATCAGATGCTAATCGATGCTAAAACTAGTATCGAAACTGCTGGTAGATACTCGTTTGAGCAGGTATCGATACTGAAAAAGTCACATTCACTGGACAGAAATAAATCTTTCCTGAATAGTTTTAAAATGATCTTGAGCTGTATTTTTTATGACATTTATGACTTGATATGACTTGTGGTAGTCTCCCTTAGTTTAAGATATTAGGAAAAGCAATAACATCACCACGGAGACGAGCAGCTGGCAGTAACCTTCATTAGAAAAGTTTCACCGTGGACCTTTTTTTTTTTTTTTTAAATATGTGGTTGGTTTGAGCAATCTCCATACTTTTAATGACTAGAGAAAAGATAGATGGATGGATGGAAGAATGGATAGATAGATAGGTAGATAAGCTAGTAAGTAGTTTTTTGCATGAGCAGGGTCACCTCTCCACAGATCTGACCTGTAACGTTGGTAGGTTCATTTTGATGAGTTTAGTACTTTGTATTATCGCTTTGCCAATCGTCCAGACACTCCACCTTTAACTGATGCTGTGATTTCTATGGAGGATAAATTGTGCAGTTTTTGCCAAATATTTGTCTACATTTTCAACTTTGAATCGATTCCTTATTTTGGTTGCCGACTCTTTTTCACGCGTGTGTCCCGGGGCCGATTGAAATTGTAAAACAGTCAGTAGATTTGGTGAAGATTGAGTTGCTTCCTGTTTTGTATCTCAAATCGCAGACAAATCCACTAAGCCCCGAAAACACCACGTCCGTGTGAAGCCTGGTCGATGCAGAACGAACATCAGCCATCGATTTTCTCACCTTCCTCCAGGAGAAAGAGAGGGAAGAGGGGGAAGAGGGGGAAGAGAGGGAAGAGAGGGAAGAGGGGGAAGAGGGGGAAGAGGGGGAGGGAGGAGAAGGAGAGAGAGAAGGACAGAGAGAGAGAAGAGGGAGAGAGGGAGGGAGGGAGAGAGAGAGAAGAGGGAGGGAGAAGAGAGAGAGAAAGGGGAGAGAGAAGAGGGAGAGAGAAAAGAGGAAGGCGGAGAGAAGGAGACAGAGAGATAAGAGGGAGGGAGAGATGAGAGAAGAGGGAGGGAAAGAAGAGGCAGAGAAGCGGTAGGGAGAGAAGAGAGTGAGTAGAGGGAGAGGAGAGAAGAGAAAGTGAAGGGAGAGAGGAGAGAGAGAGACGGTGAGAGCAAAAGAGAGGACGCAGAGACAAAGAGGGAGAGAGCGCAGAGACAGGTGACGGATGGAGAGATGTAAATACAGAAGGGGGAGGGGCGAGGAGGAAGGAGAGATCAGAGCGACGAGGATGAAAGGACAGAGGAGCCAGAGGGATGGGGAGATTGACAGGTTTTGGGTGGAGTGGTGCATCATGGGATTAGGGATGTGTCTGCTCTTTTATTGTTTGATACCAGATAAAATGCTCTTAAACAGATTTAGATTTGCGACGGACGCCAAGAGAACAAAAGGATTTTAAAGACTGAAACTTTCACTAAATGTGTGGAAATAACCTGTTTTGAAACTCTAATCAAAATTTCCCTAAAATCTGTTCAGAATCTATAGCCAAACTCCACAAGTAGAGATGGGATTTAAAGGCTAACCACTCTGCCAGTCCTTTTTCATGCTCGCCGCTAATGAAGTCCCTTTGTTTTCACTACCAGTGTAAAAAAAAACATCCACATTCACACACAGAATGGAAGGAGCAGGGTTCAGTGCCATGAGCAAAGGCACAAAAACATACAGAATTGAACCAACAACCTTAGACACTATTAACCTTTTAGCAGTTGAATTCATTACCGGAAATGTTACGATCACAGGATGGTTTGAATAATTCTCGCAGTCATTATGCTAAACTATAAATACAATGTTCGAATTGAAATTGTAATGTTTATTTTTTCTCACAAATTTAAACACATTTAAATTACTCAAACGTGTGTGAACGAATTTGACTTTTAAACTTGAAACTCTTTTGGTCGTCATAATTACAAGGCTGCTGCGTCTCTATAATGCTATTTTGAACTTTCATTGACAATTTGAAACAAAAAAAAATCCTCCATACAACCTTTAAAGGTGCATTGTGTAACTTTTCTGGTGGAGGGTCTGTCAAATGCTAAACCAAACCAAGTTACAGGTCAGATCTGCGGAGAGGCGACCCCGCTCACAGTCAGAATGTCTGTTTTTCTAGGTATTTTTGAGCTAGAAAACCACCTGTAATTGAATAAATGTAAGGTAGAGATGTTTCCAGGCAGAGCAATGGCATCTCCATGGAAACAAGCAGGTGACAGACCCCCAACCAAAAAGTGACACAGTGTAGCTTTATCTCTCAAACTCTTATAACCCTCTATCTCTAAATGATTAAACTCAGAACCTGCAGCGTGGGGCCTCAGATCCTTGTTTCCTCGCCACTTAATTGACTAATTGCTCAGATATTTCATTAGCTTCACGCCTGAGTGAATTGTTTTTGAGCGCAATCCATTTCCTCCCCTGAGTCGGCCTGACACCTGCCTCTGATTTGTGCACTAGAGGAGAGAGAAAGATATTGACCACAAATCATTGGCCTAAGCTTTCAAATGAATCACTCAAGTCTGCACATGAGGGGGCAATATGGGCTCTGTTCTTTTACTCCAAATCCTTGTGGTATTTTGGATGAAACAATACAATAAACTGATGACATCATGACGCCATATTTTCATTTCTTTGTTTATTTCGTTTAATTGGCATGGACAGACTTTATGAACTTGCTGCCAATGAATAAAATGGCTGTATTTTAGAATATTGGTCTACTTTTGGTATTCATATCTTTGCTTCCTGTTCTCGTGTATGCAGAATTTTAAGGACTTTTTCCATTAACGAAGGAGTATTTTGCTTCTATGGGGTATTAACTGCAAACACATAACATATTTAGATCACCATGTTACCTTTTATGCTTTTGAAAATGCTAAATTCACATTCACTTTCGTTTTTGGAGCTCTGAGTCAAAAGTCATTCTCTTTCGCGGCGCTATCATGTTACAATCAGCGTTAATGAAACTACTGAACATTGTATCAGGTTTGTAAGGCTGTAGGGTATTGTTTTGTGTCATGTTTGGAGAAATATCGTGTGGGAGCATGGACGACATAAGCTTGTGGGCGGAGCAAACAGCTAACCACAAGGAGAGATCACTAAATTACTCAAACATGCACGGATGACATCTAAAATCCTCTTCAGGCATGTTTTTGATGATGGTTGCAACATGATACAAAGCTCTAAAAAGTTGATTTTGCATAATTCTCCCTATTTAAAAGATAATATTTAGTTCTGAATTGTTAAGCACTATGGCAACGGTGTTAATTTTTCATAATTCTGAAACACATGGATAGCCTGGGGTCCGGACTGTTTCTCTTGCTACGTTTACAGAAAATCTCTTAGTCTGGTCACCACCTCCTCTGCTGCATTTCAGGCCAAACTCAAATCAATTCGTCCAATCGGGTTTATTTATGTCAGTGATGCACGGGAAGTAGGTGAGCCCAACTGTCATCTGTCATTTAAAACATAATCAAATTTGTATATCCGTTTCGATACCGATTCCAATACTATAGCTTTAAGTGTCAGAGACTGAAAACAGCATTTATTTCCTTTAAATAAAAATAAAATAAGACAAAACTGATCCAAACGTGTTATGTACCTGTTTTTTTTTTATCTCTCCTACAGAACAACTTTGTTAAAAAATAAATAAATAAAAAATCAAATATTATTAGACTTTCTGTGCCAGTAAAGTCTGCAATGTACATGTCCAAAAACAAAACTGAATATCGACTAAACCGATATGTAGAAACCGTTATCCGATACAGCAGTTTGTTCAGTATCGGCACCAATACCTGGTTCCAGTATTGGATCAGTGCATCCCGAGTACATTTCTTGCGCTCGCCATTTGGGAGTAAATAACCCAAGTTCGACGGCGCTCATCTAAGGGAAATCTCCAATACTCTGACCTTGTTTTCCGGACAGTTAACCAAACCTCTTTGTTTTTCCGGCGCCGTAATGGAGTAGCATTCCTATGGGAGAACAAAACAAAAGCTTTTATCTTCAAACTTCTGAATCATTAATGTGCGATCTTGGCCCGAGCGGTGGAGCTAGCAGACAAGGGTCGATCCTGACAGGTTCGACGTTAGCTGCAATGCTAACGTCAGCTAACGCCAAGACCAGAGTGGCTAATGCTAATCGGCTGTGACGGCTTCAGTTAAGGGTGAAGTTGGTGGATTGGATGACACTGGACAAAGGGGAAGTGTACATAAATGAGGAATAAGAATGTCAGGTGTAGAGTCGGGGCGGCAGTAGCTCAGTTAGCAGAGCTTTTGTCCACTGATCTTAAACTTAGACAAACTTTATTGAGCTACAAATTATTTGGACACAGTCGCTCACACATCACAATATAATATAATAACAGAGTAACAAAAATAGATGGTATAGCAAAAAAGAGCAAGAGACATAATTATAAAAATAAAATAGAAAAATAAGTAATAAAATATAAAATAAACTATAAAATCACAGCTATAAAGAAGAGACGAGAACAGCTGTGCAAATAAAATGCTGACTGACAGGGCATAAGGTTATCTGTGATTTAAGATTAAGTTGTTGTACAGTTGTAGGGAGTATTATCTGTTCCATAAGGGTGAGTTGTTGTACTCTGTATGGAGTATGGTAGAATGTAGTTCTGTATCTCTCACTGTTTGAGCGGAAGGTCCGAAGATCTGGAAGATCCGAAGGTTGGCGGTTTGAATCCCGCTCTCGGCATAAAAACATCATTGGTCGAGCGGTCAGACCCACTGACCCACAGGTTGGCGGTGCGATTCCAGCTCCCACAGACGAATGCTGTCGTTATGTCCTTGGGCAAGAAACTTAACCCACCTTGCCCCCAGTATCTGCGTACACCTGGTGTGTGAATGGGTGAGTGGTTCCTTGTTGTAAAGTGCTTTGAGTGCCTTAAAAGTGGAGAAATATTAAAAAATATATAAAAATGCGAACATTTACCATTTGGTTTAAGAAAAAACTCTTAAAGGGCCCATATTACACTATTTTCTGATCTACGTTATAATGTTGTTTCCTTATCAAAAACAGACCTGGAGTATTTTGTTTCATTCACACATATTATACAACCCCTGAGTTCTTCTCTCAAACAGAAAACACTCTGTTCCACCTTGTGATGTTGTGCTGTAATACAGGAAGTGCTCCACTGTTTTGTTTTTACACATTTATTAGAATCATGTGGGTGATTAAAGCCCTGGATTTGTCTATCTCTACTGAACAAAAGGTAAAAGTTGCTGTTGACTTGAAAACTACCACTTCATGACATCACAAGGTGGAACAGAGCATTTTGGGCTTTGTCGATGTAAACAGACATAATAAAGTGTTACTCAAGCACGTGTGAATGAAACAAACACAACTCCAGCAATGTTTTTGATGAGATAACAACATTATAATAGGGTTTAAAGCTCACAAGAGGCAATTTTGTGTAATATAGGACCTTTAACCTAATCTTCAAAGCCAAAAATGTTAAGTCAGCATTGTTTGAGACCTTTGTAGTTCCCGTTTAAATTGTTATAGGGAGTTTAAGTGCTTGGCTACAAAAACAAGGTGGATTCAAAATACTCACCGCTACCATTCTTTTCGCCTATTGGATTTGTGTTTTTATTGATTTAAAAACCTTGAAAAACTAGTCATCTATTTCATTTTGAGTCAGAAGGACATTTTACAACAGGCCTCGTTTCATTAACATGACTTTATCTGCTTTTAAACATAGTAATTACATGTTGAATAGATGGAGGCAACACTCTAGCCGCGGTCAGTATCTGTGGCTCAGCGTTCATCTTTATACAGGGTTTGTGATCTGTTGAAATACTTTTAGAACAGTACTTTTTGGCAACATTGCAGAACTATAGCGCTTTCTTTTTCCACCTCTGTGCTTCTGTAGTTTTATGGGCTATACTTTGAGTTTTCTGCATTTTTGTACTCTGGTTTCAATTCATCACTAAATGGAAGTTTGCTAAAATATTAAATCATTGATGTATTGTAATACTAAATTTTATGATACTGTATGAACATTGGGAGCTGCTGTATTGATAGACCCACAGCAATAAGTATTTTTTTTTAATATATATTTTTCTAAATTAGTGCGAAACATTTGCCATCATATTAAGTTTGTGCAAGTAGTGATTTAACAAGGAATACTTTTGCTTAAATTTGGTTCTTAAAAGTGTGGTTCTGTGGTTCTTAAAAGAACTGTAACCTGCACTCTTACAGACACACAGAGGACACAGAAGTTATTTTTTTCTCATTCTCAGTATGGATAGCATACACTAAGCTGTAGAGGCTGCACTAGCACTGAAGGTAAAGACCATTCAGACCGGAGCGAGTCATTTTAGGTTTAAACTAACTACATTTCAGCTTTGACACTGGCTCATTCTGCTTTCTGATTGGATAATCATGTTAAGACCCAAAAAGACCAAATTATAGCCTCATAAACAACTTGGCATCACGTTCATGTTCATTTCACGCCCTGAGCGCCTGAGATGCCAAGTTGCTTATGCAAAATAAAATAGAAAAATAAGTAATAAAATATCAAATAAAATATAAAATCACAGCTATATACAAGAGACAAGAACGGCAGTGCAATGATATATAATATGTCTCATAAACAACTTGGCATCATGTTCATGTTCATTTCACGCCCTGAGCACCTGAAGTGGCAGCAGGGTACAGTAGCTCCAGAAACGGCTCTGTGAGGATACCGTTTTTCGACTTCTCCAGTGCCTTTAATACAATCCAGCCCTTTCTGATGAAGCTGCTCAGGATGTCAGCTCCTCCATTGTCTCCTGGATTAATTTTACCACTAGAAGCTATTGTGTATTTGATTCAGTCAGTTATGTATTGTTTGTGGAATTTAAACTTAAAATCCCACTTATATTTGCTTTAAAAATGGTGGTGTATCGCAGAAAAATCACTTGCAACATCGATTACTGCATGAATTGCAAAACTGCGATATTGTATTGTAAACCTTGTATTGTGTATTGTATTGAATTATATGGGACCTTGTGATTCCCTGTCTTACTAAATAAAAACGCTAACTTTCAAATTGCGAATCACAGTTGCACTTTCTTCAATAAAATAAGATTAAATAGATCATCTACATAGCAGCTATATCTCCCCATGTCTTCCTGACTTTCCTTTCTCTCTTTTGTTCGGTTCAGTTTATTCTTGAACACTGAAGGTTACGCACCCTTCTCTGACCACAAAAGACTCCAGTGTGTGTGTGTGTGTGTGTGTGCGTGTGTGTGTGTACTGGCTTTGTGATGGTGAAATGCTTTGCGAGCTGCTCTAACCTTCAGCCATTGCTCAGCCAGTCGGAACCGCTTTGCCTGTCTAATTTTTGTCATGTTTTTCTTACCTTTGCTACTCCCCATTCACTTGTTTTCGCCCCATAGATAACCCCATACAGGCATGTTAAAGGGCCCGTATTGCACTATTTTCTGATCTGTGTTATAATGTTTCCTCATCACAAACACACCTGGAGTTGTGTTTTGTTTCATTCACACATGTTTAACACACAAACCCTGCAGATTTAGGTTGATTTCTTCAGGTAAAAGGAGCTGTTAACATAAAAACTACCGCTTCATGACATCACAAGGTGGATCAGAGCATTTTGAGCTTTGGAGATGTAGACAGACTAATAAAACAGGATTATTCAAACAGGTGTGACTGAAACAAAACACAACTCCTGAGATGTTTTTGATTAGGGTAACAATTATAACATGACATAGTTCACAAGAGTAAATATAGGATCTTTTAAGGTAAGACTTAGATTTAGACAAACTTTATTGATCCATGAGGGAAATTATTTGGATACAGTAGCTCAAAAATCACAATATAATATAATAACAGAGAGTAACAAAAATAGATGGTGTAGCAAAAAAGAGCAAGAGACATAATTATAAAAATAAATGTATATTTACACGTCAAAATAAAATAGAAAAATAAGTAATAAAATATAAAATAAACTATAAAATCACAGCTATAAACAAGAGACAAGAACAACAGTGCAGTGATATATATTACAATGATATGTAAGGTAACACTTTATTGTCCTCGAAATCATCCAAATGATTCTAGTGAAGGTGCGTGGAGTTTAAAAACACAATGGAGCACTCCCTGTATTACACATGACATCATAAGGTGGAACAGTATGTTTTCTGTTGGAGAGAATAAGAAATCAGCCTAAATATGCAGGATTTGTGCGTTAAACGTGTGTGAATGAAACGAAACACAACTCCAGGTCTGTTTGTGACGAGGAAACATTATAAAATAGATAGAAAAATAATCCAATATAGACCCTTTAACGCCGCCGCCAAGGTCAGAACGCATTCGGCGGTAAATAAGTGATTATGAAGCGGCGGTGGCGAGCGCGGCGGGCAGCTTGATTGTTATGTTAATGAGGCGAGGTTGCAGCTAGTGTAGCCTGGTTAAAGCTGACCTTTTTAGACATGCACGGGTGAGTATGAGACACGCGCGGGAAGACGAACCCACGTGCGGGGAAATAAGCAACATTATTTTTTGTTTTTTTTGTGGCGACTTTCAATTATGGCTCATTATAATCCAGTCAAAACAAACTAATGCGGTACAGAGCTGTGGTGCGACTCGGCTAATTGATGCTCACTTGTAACTGGAGCTCATTAATGTCAGTTTGTCTTGGCGCACTTCAGATTTCAGTTTCATTAAAATATGGGGTGTTCGCTTTGCAACTAGTTTAGCATCGTGCTGAGTGGAAAATACAAGAATTGTGCTTTTTTTTAAAGTTTGCAGTTTGCTAATTATTGGTGTTTTACTTTCGCTTATACGTAGCTCTTTACATAAAAATCAATGTTCACTTCAGTTGTCGCCAGTTTAAAAAATCTTGCCTTAAACACAGACTGTTTTTGTGTTCTTGAGCAACACATTTTACCCATAATGCCTGTTCCAGTCTCAGTAATGTTTTAAATAAACTTTAATCTTAAATCTTTTCACTAACTTATGAGGTTAGGGGTCTGCTATCTGATTGTCTCTGTTGTTTTCCCTTGAATATTCCACAATATGGCATTACATGTACGTATGTGTCTTGCGTTTATTCAGTTGCTCAAAAGTATCTCAAAGCACATGCAATTATATGGTGAGTTGGCTTGCCTCTCCACAGATCTGACTTTTAAGTAGCTTGATGTTGTCACTTATGGTCTTCATTGAGTTTAATGTGTTTAATGCCATAGTGTGGGACATTCAACAGAGACACGCGGGTGACAGACACTCCCCCAGAAAAGTTACATAGTGCACCCTTTTAGCATATTAAAATATTTTAGATTGGTTAGTACTCGTAGTAGTAGTAGTAGTAGTAGTAGTTGTTTGTGGTAGTCAATGCCAAATTAATGTATGGAGTACATCTGTAAACAACTTATATTGACGGTGGAAGTACAGGCAGTGTAACCAAGTATTTTTTTCAGATACTAATCGATACCAAAACTTGTGTCAAAACTAGATCCTCATTTGAGCAGGTATCGTATATCTCGAATATCTTTAGAATGATCTTGAGCTGCATCAGAACAAGTATAAGCGCACAAAGCCGAGTATACGCCCATGGAGCAGTGAGGAACCTACAAGACCATTGAGGGATTACACAGATAAAACCACACGGGAATATGAAAGAAAGTACTACGATTTAATGTTGAAAACGACATCGGATCAGCTAAAGAAAGACTGTTTTTATCATCATTGTAGTATCAGTATTGAGTATCAAGTCTATTCCTTAGCAGTGAAATCAAGTTTAAAACGTTACCATTTTGACAACACTAGTCCTGCTCCCACCCGTTTGCTCTAGTCCATCTCCTCTTCGCGAACCCTCCATCCATTTATATCCACTTTACGTTCTAAATCGCTCCTAACCTCCTCTTTTTCAGCTAATTCTCGTTCCCCACATCAATCGTATCGTGTGTCCGCTCTCCCCGTCCCATCCATTAACCTGCTAACCCGCTCTTGGTCTCCCATTCCTTACAACCGGCCGTCCTCTTTCCAACCGACCTCACGGAATTCCAGAACAGCCCCTGCGATCCTGTTATTAAATCACTGAATTAGCTTAATCTGACTTTAATGGCACGGCTTTCAATGCACCACCTGTAATTTTCGTAAAGGTGCAAATTACGCCTCGCTCTCCGTCGACAATGCTTGGGCTTGTGTTTGTTTTGGTAATTGCGTGGCTTGGTCGATATGGGGGTTCGAAGGGTGCGTGCCTGGTGTGTGGAAGGGTCCGATTAGAGAATTACAGAGGCGGTGGGTCAGATGGAGTCAGGGGAGGGGGACCCAAGCAGGAGGACAAAGAGGAGGGAAAGAGATGGAGAGAGGGAGGGAGGAAGGAGGGGGTTTTTCCGGGATGGTGCTATTAGCGGTTCACCCTATTGGCGTGCTCTTTGTCTCGGTGAAAGACCTACTGGCATGGAAGGGTTTTCGGTTTATTTTGCTACCATCTTTTGAATGGGAAGATGTTTTTATTTCTTTATTTTTTGAGCTTTTAACCTTGTGGTAATATTGTATCCGCGTCGCAAATAAAACTGGTGTTGTGTTTGGTTCCACTTTATGATGTTAAAGGTGGTGATCCTGAAAGTGCTTCTACGGTACATTCTTACTTTAAACCTCAATGGGTGACTTTTTATTCAAGAAATAGATCGAAATGAAAGCGAGTTTTTTCATTCTGGATGGTTTTATTGTACTGAAAAGTGTAAACGTATCGAGAGCGGGCTTGCATCTCCACAAACCTGACTCTTACCTGGCCTAGAGGAGAGGCTTCACCTGTTTGTCTCTATGGAAATGTTGTTCCTTTGAGCTACTGTATCCAAATAATTTCCCTTGTGGATCAATAGTTTGTCTAAGTCTAAAATATTCCACAGTATGGCATAAGCTTTTCTATCTCCATGGAGAATGTTCTATAGTTCAACTGTCAACTCCAAAAAGTGTTGCTTTAAGGTGCACTATACTGTAAACCTTTTCTCTTCAGGGTCTTCTTTCCACTGAAATATTACTTTGTGTGAAATTTTCCACAGTATGGCATTAAAACATGCAAAACTTTTAGCAGCAGTTATAAAGCATTGTATTGTGTGAGAATCAGGAAGTGCGCGCTTAGCATGCTAGTTGTATAAACCTTTTCTCTTGGGGAATTAATGACCTGAACGTGCAAAACTGTTGGCAGGCTACACTCTCCATAGACCTGAGCTGTACTTGACCTGTTAGTGTTATCTGCTTGTTTTCATGGAGACAGACACGTTAATGCCACACTGTGTAACATTCTAGGCAAACCAATAACATCACCAAGCAGACCCTCCACCAGAAAAGTTCCATTGTGCCTTTCATTTTAGTGTCCAGTTAAATAGTCACAAAACTGAGGTGACGCAACTAACGAGAAACAGAAATGCTCTAACTGCTAAGCAAAAGGCTTGTTTTCCAAAACTGAAAAACACCACAATTACTCTCTAGCTAATACATTCTCAAAAGCTGCTAGGAGGCATCGGAAATCAAAGTTTCCAGTGCCCTGAATCTTATTAGGGAAGGAATAACTTGAAAACGAGTCCTACTTTTTTCACAAATGGGTTCAACTATGTGCAAGATAATTGGCTCTGAGGCAAAAGTTACAATACACTTGACTGGCTTAATTTCAAGTGTCTCTATCTCTTCCCTCTAACCCTCCATTGCTCCTCTCCTAATTCCACAGACTCACTTTGAACCAAAACGCGGAATACTTTGAGGTTGCTCGCTGCCGCCGTGGTGTCGCCAGGAGCCCGTTCAGGCATCCCGTAATAATCCTCACTACCTCTGGCCAATTCGAAGTAATTGCGAGCAGGCCCTAGCTAATCGGAAACAAACAGCCCGGGATGGCTTGTGTATCCTCGCGCATATCACAGCTTTTCTCGTTGGAATGTTTAGGGAATTTCATGGCGGATTGAAGTAGATGGTTCTAGCCCGGAGCTGTGGACGATCTGGGAATCTGAGCGTCCACCAATTTAAAAGTACACAGTAAGACTACGCTAATCTTGTAAGTGGAATTGACAGCTCGCAGATTTACTTTGTGCGGATAAAACACGGAAACACAAAAGAGCCGGAGTTATATCTGTCCGGAATCTTCAAATCATAGCCGTCTTCTTTAATCAATTAAAGGGACTATCAGATTTTTTCCCGTGTATTTGAGCAAAATGTGTCTTACCCCAGTACAGATAAGTGTGTAAGCATATCTCGAGGTCAAAATGACTCCACCGTGAACTGTACGCATTTAATTATAAAGAATTATATTGTCCAAGAATCAGAAAATGCGTGTTAGCATGCTAGTTGAAGTGTGAAAAGAGCTTAACAACTCATTACGGTGAATCAGGCTCAGAATGCACAAGATACCAGTGCAAACAGTCCGTCAAGTACACGACCTTTAATATCCTGCAGTATTACTTATTTTTCTCTGTTACTGTTGCTTTTCAGCAGGTGCCACCAACAAATAATTCCCCTGGATCATATTATGCAAAATTATTATTATTTTATTACTGAACTCATCCTGACAATTGTACCTAGAGTTATACAGTATTTTTTTTCAGTTGCACGTTTTAATATTTTGTACAACACCTCCTCCACAACTCGAAACACTCAAATCCATCTCGTGATGTCATCAGGTGTTATTTACAGGTACTCCTTTGCCTTACCATACTCAGGATTATAATTTCAGGGGTCAAATTACCATCCCTAAAATACAGTATAATTCAACCGTTGTGCTAGCAGCTAATGTCAGTTTACTGTTCGTTCGTTAGCAGCATAGTTAGCGCACTTTGTACCCTTGTTTTTTTGCATACCAAGCCAGACAAGCATTTAGCAGTAGGCTAGGCTAATTATATTATTAGCTTCTCCTAGCCACGATACTTACTGTAGAGAGTGCAAAACTGAAAACAGAGCACATTTACCTTAAAGGAACCTTAAAACAATAATTTGATCACGCAATTGTACGTGGGCAACCGAAAAGTATTTATAGCACAGTCAAATGAAACTTAATACTGTCCTAAACAACTGCAGACACTGGACTTCACATGTAGTACACAGATACTTCCTCCGTCCTGCTGTTACGTACTTTAACTCGTGTGCAGTATCCGTTCCCATTGTGTCCGAGCCACCTGTCGGTATACTTGATCTGTTCGTTCGCGGACAGGAATGTGCGAGCGTGTGCGAGCTGCTCGGTTTGCACATGCTCAGTGGGGGCCCGGAGTGACACATGGCAAACGGCATATGTGCCCATCACTGACGTTAGACCACAGCGGAGTGGAGCGGTGCCAGCTCATATTAACTGTTCACACCAGTGTCCCCGGCCTGTCACTTTGGGCGTAATTAACTAAAGGAAGTGTCAACACATTTTGTTTTTGGAGAAATTGTTGTGTTGTGTTCATTATTTCAGTTTGCTCGGCCAATTAGCAAATCGCAGTTTATTTAAAGGGCTACAGTATATTACGCAAAATTGACTCTTGTGAGCTTTAAATCATGTTAGAATGTTGTTACCGCCTCAAAAACAGACCTGGAGTTGTGTTTTGTTTCACTCACACATGTTTGAGTAACTCTTTATTAGTCTGTTTACATCTCTAAAGCTCAACATGCGCTGTTCCAATTTGTGATGTCATGAATGGTAGTTTACAAGTTAAGGCAAAATGTACCTGACCTTTAGCTCAGTAGAGATTGGCAATTCCAGGGCTGGAATAGTCCGAATGATTCTAGTGAAGATGTGTGGAGTTTAAAAACACAGTGGAGCACTTCCTGGATTAACACGTGACATTACCAAGGTACTTATTTTATATATATATATATATATATATATATATATATATATATATATATATATATATATATATATATATATATATAGTTATGTTTCTATTTTTACTTTATTTTTTACTTTTTTTTTTTACTTGTACATATACATTTATTTATATAATTAAGTCCAAGTCTAATATGGGCCCTTTAAAGGTTCTCTACGTGATTTTTACTGTCTTAAAACCTAATGGTAGTTTCCATGTTAACATTTACCTTTTACCTTTTGTTCAGTAGATGTATGCATCTTAAAAACACAGTGGAGCACTTCCCGCATTACCATTTCCCGTTTGAGAGAAGAACTCAGCCTAAATATGAAGGATCTGTGTGCTAAATTTGAGTGAATGAAACAAATCAAAACGTAATATGGGCCTTTTAAGATGGAAATAACAAAGAGAACGAAATAAAAAATATATATATGTATAATTGAATCAAATATATCTGTTTTATAATTGTCTTAACCACACTAAATAATTGCACTCATGGACTAATCTAAACTCTCAGCCTCATCTGAAACATCCATCCACCGTGACTTGAAGCACACGCACCATTTTGACTGTGAATATTCTATGATACGTCCCCCGTCTCTTCCTCTCTGTGAAGCTTTGAGCCTGGAGCCTGTCGGGGGCTGCAGCTCTGGTTTAGTCGGGGTGATTGACAGCGGGTTAGCTTGGTAAAGAGTCACTAATGCACTGAGCTCCTGTCAAGGTCACCTGTCAAGTGTGTGTACCTTTGTGGGTGAAAAAACGTCACCCGCCAAAATCAGTGTGATGGAGCCGGGCGGTCACTACAGTACCAAACGGTTTTGGTTCATTGAATTATTAGAAAAGGTTGACTCTGTACTTTATATTTTATTTATTATTATTATTATTATTATTTTGTTAATATATTTACATCTGGGCACAACTGTTTTAATGACATTATAGGACATTGTTTATGATATAAGGTTAAAATTGGAGATTTGGAAACATCTAGTGCCAATTTTTTGTTTTAAAGGTCTTATATTGTGCAAAATTTACTCATATTATTAGTCTGTCTACATCTCCAAAGCTCAAAATGCTCTGTTCCACCTTGTGATGTCATGTAGAGATAGTTTTCAAGTTTTTTACCTTTAGTTTATTCGAGAAAAGAAATTACAAGGATGAAATTATGCAGATGATTCTAGTAAATATGCATGGAGTAGTGTTCTTTTACTACTTCCTGCAGTAAAAGAAAAACTAGATGTATTTTTGGTACAACTTTACCTCTAAATTAAGCTTTGTTGTGTCAAAAAATCTGTTGTTTAGACTTGGCAGCGCAGGGGGATAAGAAAAAGTGAGTTGCCATGGTTGCAATCGAACGTGCCGTGCTTTTACAGGGTCCCATGCCATACCATGAAATATTCCAGGTAATGCAATAAACTCGCAAGACAAGCAGGTAGCAGACCCCCCCACAACCACCACCAGAAGATTTTATTTTGACGCAAAATTAATAACAGATAAAGCAGATGTTGTGCTAAAAATGAGGGAAAAAAATAAAATGAGATGATCAGTTTCTGCTGTTTTAAGCGTTTTCTGGCATAGTGACCATGTTTTCACAAGATCTGTCTCCTTGTTCATGAATCATTACCAGTTTTTTTTTTTACTCTATTGCACATCAATTATAGGGCTGAAAAATTAATAGCAGCTGAATCAAAATCACACTTTGAAGTACCGTAATTTCCTTCCACAAACAACAAATTATCCTCATTTATTCTGCATAAAAACGTTCATATTTCAGTCTTTTTCTCAATTCTTCTGGACGTGCTATTTTCTGATCGAAGTAATAATGTTGTTTCCTCATCACAAACATACGTGGAGTTGTGTTTTGTTTCATTCACACATGTTTAACTCGCAATCCCTGCATATTTAGGCTGAGTTCCACTTTGTGATGTCATGTGGTAATACAGGAAGTGCTCCACTGTGTTTTTGGGTGTGTTTCATCAGCGGAATAGCCAATCTCTGATAAAGATAAAAGATAGCTGTTAAAGCCTAAATATGCAGGGTTTGTGAGTTAAACATGTGTGAATGAAACAAAACGCAAACTCCAGGTATGTTTTTGATGACGTAACAACATTCTAACATGACTTAAAGCTCACAGGAGTCAGTTTTGCGTAATATCGGACCTTTAACACCTCATCAAATTCTCTTCAGTGCTATTTCTAACCTGGCGACCACCAACATCACAAAACAATGATTCTTTTTCCGAATGACACTTAATTAAACTGCTCGCACAGCACGTCCGCTTTCCATAAATGGTTATCGGAGGTCACCATGGTAACCTCGGCAGCTGTCGGGGCCTGGCACGTGTCTGAGGGGGGGTCAGGGGTTTGCGTCCCGAACAGAAACCCGCTGTACCCAAGCTGTTCCTCTTCTTTTTCCACATCGTTTACAGAGAGGTGGCAGATTGGCGCTTCGTGAAAAAAAAAAAAAAACCGCTGCGAAATTTGGCCGACCGTCATGTTGAGTTAGCATCTCTCCCATTCTCCCCGTCACTTTTCATTTGCTCTTTTGGCAGTTGCTCGTTTTATTGTCTGCCTTGTTCTGGTTTCTGCATATCGTATCTCACTTTTATGTAATAGATTATTCAGAATCAAAACGTCACATGTGGTTACAGTTTATGAGTTTTAAATAGAGGGAGTTGGAAAAGAGGCCAGCGTTGCGAGTAGGCAGTTTTGTTTTTTTTGTGAATGGGCAGAACTTCCACAGAAAATGATGCACTTGTTACCAGATTTTATTCCCGATCACCTTCCTAGTCGAACTGCCGACCTTCGGAAAGTGTGATTAGAATTTAAATGGGGCGACAGAATCTCCATCGGTAGAGTGTTCACTGATCCGAAGGTCGGCGGTTCAAATCCCGCTCTCAGCATAAACTACCCCACAGGTTGGCAATGTGATTCGAGATGAATACTGTCACTGTGTCCTTGGGCAAGACACTTAACACATCCCACGCTTTGATTTGAATGAAAAAATAACTATTAAAAACAATGTACCCAGAAAAGACTAAGAAGTTTTTATTGCACTGAATAACTTAAAACATATGTCCTTATTGTGAGTGGGCTTGCATCTCCACAGACCAGAATAAGACCTGAGCCGCCACCTCCAGAAAGTTCCACAGTGTTGCTTTATGTACGTGTTCATGTGCATGTCAACCATCATGACTTCTGTATTGAAATTTCATCTCTTTTGTTCATTTTCATTTACACTACACTGTATATAGAAGATTCATTATTGATACTTTTTACCTGACGTTATCAACCGTCCCTGTGGGTTTGATGCTAACTTTAGGCATGCTCTGTCTGAGGCTCTGTTAAACTTAAAGCTGGGTTTAATTTAACATAATCTGACCAGAAAGAACTGATTTAGTTGGAACTACAACAGGTGAGCTGATCTGTGATGTTAAACGTTGATCACAGGCTCCTGAAAATGTGCTGTTTAAATATATTTTTTGTCTTCAGTTTTCAGACAATCTTTAACCCTTTTGGCTGCTTTTGGTTTGTTAATGTGTGCACTGTGACTTCATGGTAGGGTGACCAGATTTTGGTAATAATAAAATTGTGAAATGAGTGTAATTAAGGAAAACTGTCACATTTTCTTTGTGTTTTGGTCATTTTTTTGGTCCTTTTCTGTATTTTACTTAAATAAATGACAATGTATGTCTCTCTTTACCGTTGGCAGGGATCAAATTGGTCAAAAATAAGGACACCTGGGACATTTCTTGTATAAAACTGGGACAAATCAATGGTTTTGGATAAATCTGCTGGGACAGGGGACACAGGGCTCAAAACTGGGACTGTCCCAGGTAAAAAGGGACGTCTGGTCACCTTATTTCATGGTAACTGCCGAACATTCCGCCAGTACACATACATGTAGAACACCCCACCATCAGCGTGACGTCACTGCGAAGCATTATAACAACTGGTTTGGACCTTTTACAAGAAATACTTAGATGCACTTCTGTAATGCAGCAAAAATGCCCAATTGATCCTTCATAAAGAAACCATTGTAGCGAGTTACATTCCTCCCAGTCACTTTCATTTTCTCTTTTGGCTGTTGCACGTTTTATTTTCTGCCACATGGATCGTACTTTCTTCTTCTGTCAATTCCAATCGGTCACACTTGGCTGGACATTATTGGGAGCAAAGTCACAGATTTTTCTCGCTGATAAAAGATAGTCATTACTACAAAACGCCTCTCTAGTTTTGTTTAGTCTTCTGTATGTGCCCGCTTCTGTTCTCTCCATACACCTCCATCCATCACTTGTGTCTCTCCCCTATAGCGAGTGAAGAAGACTTATTGTTATTGTGCGTTTGTTTGCTGTATGAGAATTATAAGAATCTATGACACCCGTGGATCTGTATGTTATAATTTAGACAATTTAAAGTTGCATTGTGTGACTTTTCTGGTGGAAGGTGTCAACTGCTTGTTTCTATGGATACGTCATTGCTCTGCCTGGAATGTTCCACAGTGTAACATTAAACAGCTCTACTTTACATTTATTCAATTACAGGTGGTTTTATAGCTCAGAAATACATAGAAAAACAGGCGTTCTGACTGTGAGTGGGGTCGCCTCTCCACAGATCTGACCTGTAACTTGAGCTGGTTCGGTTCCCATGATGATAGAAAGGTTTAGTGCCATACTGTGAAACATTCCAGACAAAGCAATAACATGTCCATGGAGAAAAGCCTTTAACGGAGACAATGCACCTTTAAATCGCATTGTTCATGTAAAACTAACATGAAGCTGCATGGAGTTTAAAAAGGCAAGGAAAAGTTTATTTGTATCGCACAATTTGTACACAAAGTTATTCAAAGTGCTTTACAGAATATGAAATACATTAAAATCACAATACAAACAAATCAAAACATAAAAAAATCATAAAATTAAAACGAGAAAGAGACATTAAATGAGAGAGAAGTCATTTCAGTCACGGAACGCAGAGGAACACTTGCTGTATTATCACATGACATCACAAGGTGGAACAGAGTGTTTTCAGGTTGAGAGAAGAATGAAACGGAACACAACTCCATGTCTGTTTGTGATGAGGAAACAACATCATAACAGATCAGAAAATAATAATAATAATAAGTAATATGGGCTCTTTAAACAAACGCAAAACCCAACTGAGAGAAGAAGAGGAAAGAGAAAAGAGAATAAGAACTTTTAGAAGAGGAAGTTGCATTACTATAACATGATTAAAGCACAAATTTCTAACTAAATATGATGAAAAAATCCTCAAAATGTTGCATAAAGCAGGAAGCAGAAACCAGTGAATTCACAAGGGCTGAGAACATGAGGTTTGATTGGGCGTAGCAGTGTTTTTGATCGCACATAAAAAGGTGCATTCAATTGGAGAAGTGCCTGAGCTACAGCCTTGAAACGCTAAAACCACACAGACGTCCAGAATGAACCAGTTTGTCAAAATGCTAGAAGATGTCTTTCTTTTTTTTTTCCTTCTTCTTCTTCGACTGAGACGACACTTCTTCTTCTTCTTTTTTTTTTTTTTTTTTGATTACAAGATAGGCTTAGGGATTTTATGGACCTTTTTGTGGCTTCTATTAGAAAACTGAAGGTAATCCGAACAAAAGAGTTGGAATATCGACACGAGTTGGCGGATTTTAAAATTTTAAAGGAACAAATGACTGGATAACTAGATAAAAAAATGAAAGAAAGAAAGCGAAAATTAATTTTATTGCATTACATGTTAGTTCTTTGTTTAGTTGGCTAGTTTGTGATTTGGAAATAGAATTAGAATTGCAAACAAAAACATTTACGACCACCACCGTCACTCGCACATGTTTACATACTAGGCAATGGGGGTGAAACGTCTTGCCTAAGAACACAACGTTTTTGCCACCGGCGCCCCCCTGTGGCACCTGGAATTCCCAGCGGTCTCCCATCCAAGTCCTGACCAGGCCAGTGTAAACAGATAAAACGCACTGCCATTCACATAGATTTCCCAGAAAGTCCAAATAATTTTATAATATTTATAATAATAACTACATAGAGGTCTTGTTTTGGCTCGTATTCCCACTCTGAACACTACACTTCTTTAAATTCTCATATCACCAGCAGCTAGCATGCTAATCACACACACGTCATATACAGAATCTCAGCGTTGACGGATTTATTCATATTTTGAGTGACTCAGATATCGCGAGGCGTTCAAGGCTTTTTATTTCACTACGTTCAGACTCCAACTAATACAGAGGCTCAAACTGAATCTATTATCTTTTTGTTTTGGTACGTTACATGTTTTCCTGTTTGTTGGTTGAAGGCCGTCGTGTGTGTGCGAGTGAATTAGTGAATAAAATGTTGTCGGTCTCTAGCTCCGTCTACCTCACACGGAACAAAGACGATGGGAAACGTCTGGCGCTCACAGTGTCCTTGAGTATTTGCACTTGAGCAGACAAAAGCAGAACAACACTGCCTAAATGAAAACAAAGAAAAACATACACGTTTTAATTCTATATTTTTACAGAATTGGCAGTTAAACAGGTTAGTTTTGTACATACTATGTCTATGCTGTATTGGCCCATACATACATACATATATATATATTTTTTTGTCCCATATTTTTGACTGCTGTGAGCTTTTAGCCATGTTCAAATGATGTTACCTCATCATGTGTGAATGAAACAAAACAAAACTCCAGGAAAGAACATTATAACTTAAATAAATCAGAAAATAGTGTATTACGGGGCCCTTTAAAGCAGCAAACGTACGGGTTTAATCCGGCCCGCGAGATGATTTTGTAAAGTATTCTGTGAATCACTGAGGCATTGTGTGTTTGTGCGTTCCTTTTCCTCAGAATTCCTCAAAAGCGTTTTATGATTAATAGTGATGTTGTGCTCGTACTATTTTGGACTGTATTAAAACAAAGAAAACAATCTAAAGCTGTTGTTTTTAAGTTATTTACCATGACTTTTTTGGGAATAGATTTTCCTCCATGTAGCCCCTGAGCTAAAATGAG
Source organism: Taenioides sp. WSHXM2023 (assembly GCA_029959045.1). Taxonomy (NCBI): domain Eukaryota; kingdom Metazoa; phylum Chordata; class Actinopteri; order Gobiiformes; family Gobiidae; genus Taenioides; species Taenioides sp. WSHXM2023. The sequence goes on from CM057106.1 coordinate 4,719,567, forward strand.
TTTGACACCCCTGCTTTAAAGGAACAGTATGTCCGATTTTGTTTTTTTACATTTAATAAACCGGACTTGTGTCTCTATATACTAGGTACAACAAACCAAAGATGTTCATTTTGTCTTCTTATGTACTTTAACTTCTTGGGTTCTTTTTTAAAGTCAGTACAGTAATTTGTATTTACCTTGTTGACATGTTTCGGCTGCTGCTGCATCTTCAGAACTGTCCCTGGTGTTGGTGGTGACGTGTCGTATATCAGCTGTTGTTACTTCCTGTAGGCGTGGTCAGCTGTTGTTACTTCCTGTAGGCGTGGTCAGCTGTTGTTACTTCCTGTAGGCGTGGTCAGCTGTTGTTACTTCCTGTAGGCGTGGTCAGCTGTTGTTACTTCCTGTAGGCGTGGTCAGCTGTTGTTACTTCCTGTAGGTGTGGTCAGGCTGATGGTCCTGGCAGGTCGCTCAGACTGACCACGCCTCCCGTCACCCGGTGCTCTCTGGAGGAAGGTTTTCCAAGGTGTGTGAAAGGAGGAACGCTCCGTCATCACGGCTAATTCTGTCTGGGCCTCGTTTCCTGATTTCAATGGCCTCCCTGATCCAGCGTTTGAACTTGTTGTTTTCCGATCCAATGGATAGGTACAACATGTTAAAATCTTTTACTAATAACAACTGCGATGCTGATTTTTTTCTTAATGACAGAAAGGCTGGACCTGATAGCCATGTCGTTCAGAATTTAAAATTTGGTGTCTTGGAAGACGATTATCCAATCAGAAAGCAGAATGAGCCTCACGTGAGTCTTTCATTTTAGTTGCCAGATTCAATCCTGAAATCCAGTTGGTTTAAACCTAAAATGCCTCTTTTTGATCAGAATGGACACTACATAAGCTATATACATTTCCTTTAAAGAAAAATAAATGTTGTTTTTAAATATTTAAATTTAACCTTTAAATTGTTTAACTAAATCTTCTCTTCTGTGTCTATATGAGTATTTTTTGAAACAGATATAGTCAAAATATCTTCTAATGTGCGGTAGTATGACCACATTTCATACAACCTCACATTCCCCTCACATCTATTTACACATTCCTCCCCATGCGTCTGCCATGAATAACCATATCTCCGTACAGTATCTTCTTCACAGTCTGGTGGGCTCAAAGATCACGACGGCGGACATGTTTATGTATGAGAGGTTTGTGTACGTGTTGCCGCGGAGACAGTTCGGACCCGGAGAAATCAAACTCCCCAGCTCCACCATCTGCCCCGCTGACATTCCCCGCACTGCAGAGACACGGGGCCGTCTGCTGGGCACGGGAGAGGAGCAGGGCTGGTGTCAGAGAACCGTGTGGTCAGGGACACGGGGCATCGCAGTGGGGCAGATTTTAGCACACTGTCAGAGTATGTTTTTATTGGTTAGAATTTAATTTATTTATGTCAGCTAGTGATGTGGCGAACTCAGGCTAAATATGCAGGATTTGTGTGTTAAACGTGTGAATGAAACAAAACCTGATGAAGAAAATAGCCTTTAATACGGGCCTTTTAATGAATTGTACATTTCTAATTTCATACATTTTTACACTGATTTACATTGAACCAACACAAGTGAGAGCTTTTTACACTTAAAACATAATAATAATAATAATAATAATAATAATAATAATAATAATAATAATAATTGTGTTTTATTACATTTTTTGTGGAGCTAAGTTGAATTTCAGTTTGAGTAATATAATCAGATCTTAGCCTTGGTCATTTGTCTCTGTGATTACTTCGAGTTCTGACATTGGCTTTTGTCGTACAAATAGACAAAAAGGAGCCAGTTTTTGAATGGCTCTTTGAAATTGCCATATCCAAAAGATCCGGATCATATGAAAGAGTAGGAAGCGGCAAAAATCCGACTTATTTTTTTGGTCATACTGTCATATTGAGTTTCACTTTTTATTTATTTAACGCACTTCTATTATCAAATGCCTTTTCCCCGCCTACTCCTCCAATTACCAGTCTTCAAAATATCCAAATTGTGACCTGGTTCCAAGAAAATTGTGTTTTTTGTTGTTGTTTTTTTCTTGTTGACTTTTTCCCCCATAAAAAACGATCATAGCTAACGAACTAACTACAGCTTAGGACCTATTGATGTTTTGATACCTGATAATGAATCTGTTTTTATTCTGATTTTATTATTACTCATTATTAATTACACAAAAATGTCGCGTACAAGTAAAGGTAAACTGCATGCATTTTCCCAACAGCTCTGTTCAGCGTTGCCATGGTGACAGATGCACAATGCAAACGCTGCCGGACTATTTTTAAACTGGATTTTTGATATAATTTGCTTCAGATATGCAAATTGGGGAATCATTGGGTCAGACTAAGTAAATCAAAACTATGTTAATTATTTAGTTTGACAGAATTTTGCTTCTATAAGTGCCTTAATCTAGAAAAGTCTAAGTGAGCGGCCTTATGACCCAATTTAATTTTTTTTAAATTTATGTACTAGGAAAATGGTTCTGCTGCTGGGTGGAGACAGGTGGTGGAAGTACATTGTTGTTACTATCCAAGGAGCTGATTGGTTGAAAGGCAAAGGTAGCAGGGCTGTGATTGGCTGAGGCTGGAAATACAGTTTTCCAGGTTGAATCTATAACTTAGAACTTCTTTTGGTGGTTTCCCATTGGAGAATTTTACATTAACAGGCAACCAGTACCTAAAATGTGCAAATATTATAGTTATTATAGTTGTCAAAATTGTTAAAAATCAGATACTAATCAATACTAAAACTAGAATTGAAACTAGATACTTATTTGAGCAGGTATCTATACTAAAAAAAGGCACATTCACAGGACAGAAATGAACATTTTCTGAATACTTTTAGAATGATCTTGAGGTGTATCATAAGTATAAGAGCACATAGACTAGTATACACCCAAAATAAAAGAAAGTACTATGATTTAATATTGAAAATCACATTCTATTGTCTAAATAAAGTGTTTTTTTATTATCATTGATGCATTAGAATTAGTATTGAGTATAGTCTATGCCTTAGTATTGAAATGGAGTTTGAAATATGTGACCTTACTTCAGTGCAATCGAAAATGTGCATAGGAAAAAACATAGAATAAAATAACAAAAGATTTTTCGTGTTTCCTAAGTGTGTATAGTAGGAGCAGTACTAAAGTTCAGAGTAGCTGTTTTCTCGCACATTTTGTCCCTTCTCAAAGTGACTCACTTTCACTATCTGCTCTTTTCTCTTCAAAAACCAGACTGTTCTCCAGGTGCTGACACATTGTTTGAACTGATGGCGCCATGGCAACTAACTAATCAACTAACTATTGGAGAAGAAGCGTTTAAGGTCAAACTGTAAGATGGGAAATTTGAGTTGAATACTGATAAAACATTATAAAGCATTTTTTTTTTATTGCTGGCTGTGTCAAGTAGTAGTAGTTTCATGTGTAGTATGTTTGTAAAAGAAATACACTTAATATTTTGCTGTGACATCGCGCTGGGGGTGTTCTACATGTATGTGCGTGGCGGAATCAGTTTGTCAGCTACCATGGCGACACAACGCATACATTAGCAAACACGATAGCACACAGAAAACTTTAAGATTGTCTGAAAATTCAAGAAAAAATACAAAATAGACTCAAACAGCACATTTTCAGGAGTCATGTATAAAAAAACAACAACAAAAAAACAAAATGTGTGTACTTTTTCAGTGTGTATCTGGTTTTTACTGTCTTAAAAAACGTGAAAAACTAATTCATTTTTATGGTTTTAAGTAGTCTTCACTAATTATTGGCCACGATGACTTTATAAGCGCCTTTCACAACTCTTAAAGACATGACAACTAGCATGCTAACGCGCACTTCCAGATTATCGGACAATTACACGCAGACAGTAAAGAACACAACAGCTGTATTTTGACTTAAAGAGCTGTTTTTATAATATATCTGTACTGGGGCAAGACGTGTTTTGCTCAAATACACGAGGCAAAAAATGTGTATACATACTGCCTTTTAATGCAGTATTTTGTATATTTCCAAAGCTTCGACCTCTTAATCTTACTTACGTGACTTTACAGTTTGAATGCTACAATACCGTAGTTAAGTGGAACAAAAAATTGTAATTGAAAAGTCCTTTTTTCGTGGAAGTTGACATGAAAGTTGACGGCCACTATTTTTCTGCTATTGGTCTCACATACGCCTCTAAAAAACTACTGGAATTTGTATTTCTGTTGCAGACTAAACCTTTGACACCACTGCTTTGACAAAATACCACTTCTTGAGGTTGAGGTAAAGTTCACGCAGTACTGTAAATAATTTGCAATGGAAGATCTTTTAGCAGAAGTTGCCGGTGCTGCTCTGTTCACTTGTTTGTTTGTAAATGGCTTGTACCTGATTTCAAACTATAAATCAGGTTTTAATTTGAACTTTTAGCCCAGCTCACTTAGTCGTTTCTGTGACATTGCACCAAGACAGAGAATCAAGTGTCTAGGATAGTTTTAGGTAGTTGTTTTCCCATGATTCTTAGTAACATTTTACCTGATTGAATGAAAAAAGGTAGCCCTGTCTATAGTTTCAGTGTTGTTACCTGAGAAAATGCCATGTAAAATGAATAGATTATATTTCAAAGTCTCATTTTTTCCCCTTACGTAGCAGATTTTATCAGAGCATTTATCTTGGCACGAATAAATGTATCGTTAAATTTGACTCCAAGGCTTTCCATGACTATCAGAAACCTTAAAGCTCCTATATTACGCATATCAGATAATCAGAAATCAGTAATAATCTGGTTTTAGCTGTGTGGTAAACTGATACTGATCTGCTTTAAAGGGGAAGTTACAATGTCAAAACATCCGTGGTTTCACACACAAATTTTTCATTTTGGTCTTTTTGCTCCCCGTACGGCTATTTTTCATAAATATATAAGAGCAGGATACAAAATAATACACTACAACTTCACAAACCTGATGCGATGCGCAGTACTTTAATTAGCGAGATGCACGCTGATTTTGTTGTGATGGCGCTCTGAAGGGGGAGTGGCTTAGTGTGGGGAGCAAGGGGACTCACTTTTTCTGCAAATATAGAATTTTCAAAACAATAAAACATAACATAGTGATCTAAATATGTTATTTGTTGACAATTAAAGGTTCTATATTGGGCAAAATGGACTCCTGTGAGATTTTAGGCATGTTTTAATGTTGTTACCTTGTCAAAAACAAACCTGGTGTTGTGTTTTGTTTCATTCATGTTTGAGTAAACCTTTAAATATTTAGTCTGTCTACACCTCTAACGCTCAGAACGCTCTGTTTCACCGTACGATGTCGAGTTAACAGCTACATTTTACCCTCAGTTCAGTAGAGATTGACAATTCCAGAGCTGAAATGATTCTGGTGAAGATGCAGGCAGTTTAAAAACACAGTGGAGCACTTCCTGTATTATCACATGACATCACAAGGTGGAACACAGTGTTTTCTGCTTGAGAGAAGATCTTAACCTAAATATGCAGGGCTTGTATGTTAAACCTGAAACAAAAAAGAAAATAGTGTAATATGGGCCCTTTATTCACTACTACTACTACTACCACCACCACCACTACCACTACTACTACTACTACTACTACATTATTGAAATAAGACATGGTCGCTCTGTCACTCTAAAACACACAGGCAATGGGGGTGAAGTGTCTTGCCCAAGAGTACAATGGCAGAAATCGCTGTGTTCGCGCTGCCAACTAAGCAACAACTAGGTGAGCTTCGTATGGCTATTAATATTAATTTAATTTAAGTAGTAGTATTTGAAGTACACTCAACAACACAAAAAGCTAATATTTTTGCTTTTGCTTTTATAATATCGAGCTGCAATTTCCTCTCTCAAAATCTGTGACCAAAATTCTCAAATTCCTCTCTGAATATTTTCAAATTTTCCACGAACGGCACAAAAATCTGACATCTCAGCAGTGTGCGGGGGAGAGGAGTGGAGAAAGGAGAATTATGCAGGGCTGGTTTTCCTCTTTACAAAAGTGTTGACATGTTTACACTAGTTTTCTGTTTTGGGCTGGAAAATCGCTGTCTCCACGGCATTTTGTGCTGATAATGAAAAGTGGGTTTGTTTCTGTAATGACTAACGGGACCACAGCTGCCACTATGAGAAAACCATTCCAAAATATTATTTTCACAATCGTTCTCAAATGTTCAAATCCTCACAAGTATTTGAGTGGGTAATGACTAAGTAAGAAGCTAAAGCTGCATTGTGTAACTTTTCTAGTGGAGTGCAAATGCTTTTTGCTATAGAGATGATATTGTTTTGTCTGGAATGTTTCACAGTATGGTTTTAAGCCTTTCTATTTTCGAGGCCCAGTTACAGGTCAGATCTGTGGAGAGGCGACCCCGCTCACCGTGTTTTTCAAGGTATTTTTGATAAAGATATAATTTATAGAAACATGTAATTGAATAAATAAATAAACACGTGTAAATAAATAAGTATATAAATAAATACATGTAAAGTAGAGCTGTTAAATGTCATACTGTGGAACATTCTAAGCAGAGCAAACGCATCGCCATGGAAACAAACAGGTGATGGACCCCCAACCAAAAAGTTACAGTGCACCTTTAAGTGGAGTAAAGTAAATAAGTAATTAGTTAAAGGTCAATTACGCAGCTTTTCTGGAAGAAGGTACAGCACGTTCTTGTCTCCATGGAGATTACTTTTTTCCCTGGAATGTTTCACAGTATGGCATTAAACTGATCCGCTTTGCATTTATTCACTTACAGGTGTTTTCTTGCTCAAAAATACCTTAAAAAACATGGATTCTGAATTGGAATGGGGTTGCCTCTCCATAGATCTGACTTATAACGTGATTTGGTGTCACCTCGTCATATGCGTGTCTCTGTGGAGATACTTTGAAACATTCCAGGAAAAGCCATGCCCTCTCCATGGTTACCTTCCTCCAGAGAGGTTACGTAGTGCACCTTTAAAGGTTCTACATTGTGAAAACTGGACTCTTTAAGACACGTTATAATGTTATTACCTCCTCAAAAACTTAACTGGAGCTGTGTTTAGGTTTAGATTCACAAGTTTGAGTAAATCTTTATTATTAGTTTGTTATCTCCAAAGCTCAAAATGCTCTGTTCCACCTTGTGATGTCAAGAAGCTCTAGTTGACAGCTCCTTTTACCTTTAGTTCAGTGGAGATTGGCAGTTCCAGGGCTGAAATGATCCAAATGATTCTAGTGAAGGTGTAAAGAACACAACGGAGCACTTCCTGTGTTACCACATGACATCACAAGGTGGAACAGAGTGTTTTCCGTTTGAGAGGAAAAAAACTCAGCTTAAATATGCAGGGTTTGTGTGTTAAGCATGTGTGAATGCAACAAAACACAACTCCAGCTATGTTTGTGATGAGAAAACAACATTATAACATGGATCAGACAACAGCAATACGGGCTCTTTAAATAAACAGCCTGCTAACACACATGTCCTGATTATAGGACAATAAAAGACTTTCTAATTAGATTCTAAACTACTTATACAATATATATCTGTACTGGGGCACGACAGATGGAAAAAAAATCGAGTACAGAACCTTTCACTTTGCTGAAGAAACCAAGCTCGCATTTGCCTTCTGTTCAATTGCCATCTCCAAAACCAACAAACCGAACAACAATCAGCGATATTGTTAAAACTTTCGCGCCCCCTTTAGAAAGACACTCGCATTGTCGAGAGCGTTGTATCTGGGAGCATGGGACACCTCCGGGGCCCTTCAGCGCTCTGTTTGAAGACACGGCGCACATACTGAATGGACTATTATCATACGTTAGAGCGTGTATGCCTCATTAAAATGGCAGAGGTTGGAGTGGGCCATGGGCACAGAGATCAGATGAAGAGTGGAGGAGACGGCGAGCAGCCTTGCCGTGTGGAGCCTAATGAAGCAGAGGTGGTGAAAAAAAAACAAGCAAGCACAATTACCCGTGTTGGTCAGTATGTAAATGGTATTATGGTTAGATAGTGGCTCGGGTCTGTAACCTTGGAATTTAAATTTGACATTGAGAAAAAGTTGCGATTGGATGTGTTAAAATGTTTAATAACTTGTTGAGAATGTTAAAGAAGGGGTATTATGCAAAATCGACTTGGGGCTTTCTACCGTGATCTTTCCACCATAATGTTCCCTCATAAAAACCTGATCTAAGAGGTTTTAGATGTCGTCCATGCATCTTTGAGCCGTTTTGCAATCTCTCCCGGGGGCTATTCAAACCCTCCTTATGGTTAACGTTATGATCCCGTTCAAGACTCGGCCCACATAACCTGACTTTCACACACAGATATTTGTCAGTTCACAAACTCATGAGAAGCCATCTTCGAGTACGAGTGCGAGGTTATCGGGATGGTTGGCGATCAGTCACGTTTGTGCAGAAGCCAAAGGAGAAGCGCCCAAGTGCACCAAAACAAACGTGGCGATTCCGACAGACGCGCTTCAGACGATTTTAGCCTCAATCCAGACTATTTAGTTTGTGAAAAACGTGCAGAAGATACAGCAAGTGTACAGTAAGATACAGTTTGTGCTTTTCTCAACTGAATGGAGCTAAAGTTTGATTTATTTTGTCTTGTTCTGCCGTTATGACGCTTCGACCAATCAAAATTCAAATAGTCGTCATGACTTTCTGCATTTTCTAATCACTACCTTCGCTACCTAATCTACACCTAAAAATAATCGGGTCATCCTTACAATAAATTGACTTTTGTTGTGCTGTTATGGTTAATGTTTTAATAGAAGTTAGCATTGACACACAAACGTTCTTTTGTAAAAGCAGAAGTGTCCTCAGGTGGAGCTCCCTGTCTGATCTGTCAGGATTTAATGACTTTAGGCCGACTCTGTAAAAGCCTCATAAACATTACAGTGGAAATGGTCAGGCCGAATGTCCCTCTGATTGGAACTGCCCGGCTAAGGTTGTGCACAGAGCTGGTTATTGGACCCCAAAATAATATTTACTCTGACTGAGAATGCAGTGAGCTCACCTCTTATATGGGAATTATTGACTAAAACGTGTGTAGTTCTTGTTTCTTCATGGGTCACTAAAGCTCACATGTGAGAAAGCTCCCGGCAGGTTGGACATATTTAGAAACTGTGCTGTTGCTATGGCTGCCGGCAAATGGTGTTAGCCTGTACTCACACTGCATAATATACCCCATCATTTTGAACTATCTATTTATTTATTTGTTTTGTTTTACTCATTATATAGTACTGTGCGTGACTCATTTCGACACTCTCAGTGCCGCTGTTTATTGAATTCATTTTATTCCTGAGTCAGACACATTTTGAGATATAAATTATAAAAAAAAAAGGTTGAAGGAAATTTATGCTATCCATATCAAGCATATGTATCGATACTTTGCAGTGACATCACTCTGGGGATATTCTACATGGAACTATGGTAGAATGCTCAGCAGTTACCATGGTGTCACAATGCACATGTTAGTTAAAAAAAAAAAAAAAAAAAAGGTTTACAAAGGTTTAAAACCTCATGTAAAAATACTAAATGGATTTAAACGACACATTTTCTGGAGGCTGTGATCAATAGCGCTCATCTCTACTGAACTAAAGGTAAAAGGTTAGATTGAAAATTACCAATTAATGACATCACAAGGTGGAACAGAGCGTTTGAGTTTAGGAGATGTAGACAGACTAATAAACCAGGTTTACTCAAAAACGTGTGGATGAAACAAAACATAAAACTAACATGGCGTAAAGCTCACAAGAGTCCATTTTGTCTAACAGCTTCAGACAGAACATGGCCTGCAGTTAGCATCACACCCCCCAGGGAATATCGATAACATTCAGGAATACTGGATTTTTCCTGTCCAATAGTGGCAACCTAGAATCTTCTGAAATCCGTGACTTTTTTATTCCATACACAGTTCTGTTGACTTAAATTAGCCTACGTCGCACTTGTACATAATTACATTACAAGATACTACTTTAGCTATTTCGGCTAAGTGCGTCTCCCACTGTCTAAATTACGACTTGCTAAACACAATTAGCTTACTTCTGGGCGCACATAGACACAATCCAATGAAAATGTCTAATTACAATCGCTTAGTCTGCTGCCTTTCATCGACAGTCCGTATCGAGCTGGACTGGGATTGATCGGTAATCAATCAGGATCCAACATGACGCGTGACGGGGCTGATCAGGGCAAGTGCATCCAACTATTGTTCGATCTATAGAGAGGGTTAAACTGGATTATTTTCTCACTGAAGCTTGGTTTATTTGTCATTTGTTGTTAAAGGGCTTGTATCCGATTTTCTTTCGATGTGTTTGAGCAAAATTTGTCTTGGGGAATCACATGGTACCTCACGATGCAATACTCAATACAGCGATACACAAAGTAATCGATATATTGCTGTTTTTAAGAACCAAATGCATATTAACAGTATTTTTTTGTTAAACCACTACCTGTGTAAAGTTACTATGACATACATCTGCATCAAGTGTGTTGCATAAACAGGTTTACTTCCAAAATTGTCACGCGGTTATAAAAAATTGCTAAAAGACACCAGAAAATTCTCTTTCGATATATCGATACAGCAGCCCACGATAACGATACTGTCTCACCAAATTTAGTATCACAATAGATCAATATTTCTGTTTTTGCACATTCTAAGGACAGATATATTGCATGAGCAGCTCTCGAGGTCAAAATAAGTCTGCTTTTTCTGATCTAAGAATCAGGAAGTTCACAGTTAACATGCCAGTTGTTGTTAGCAATACCGTGACGCCAAAACCTCTGGTCTCTTAACAGTGAAACGGGAAGGGCTCCATTGTGTTTTTAAACTCCACACACCTTCACTAGAATCATTTGGATAATTTCAGCCCTGGAATTGCCAATTTCTACTGAACTAAAGGTAAACTGAGCTGTTAACTTGAAAACTACCACTTCATGACATCACAAGGTGGAACAGAGCATTTTGAGCTTTGGAGATGTAGCCAGACTAATAATAAAAGATTATTCAAACATGTGAATGAAACGAAACACAACTCCAAGCTCACGAGAATCCATTTTGTGTAATATAGGACCTTTAATGAAATACTATGCTAATTTAATCAGCTAAATTTATAATAAATAGTAGTATCTGTTAAAAAAAAATACCGCACTACTTCATAAACTACCTACCACATATACAAAAACAATGCCAAAAAGTATTAGTCGATAAAATAGAAAAAAGACTGCCCGCTAAACAACAAACATGTTCCGTAATAGCCCTTTATGTACGCTAACCGATGCTAATAGTGTAACAAATACAGCTATCTCCTCCTGTTCATTTGTGCATTAACACTTTTGCTAACCCGTGCATGAACTCTGAGCTCTGTGGGAAGAAGAACACCACAGACTCATAAAGCACACGGATAAATAATGCATGTCTATGGTGTAATTAGCCGTGAATATATTTAACCCAATTAGACCCGGGCAGTATTATGGGTAATGTTGCATTCACTTCCTTTCACTCCACTCACATTAACAAAACAATCTATATCTTTATCCTATTAGGTTTAGTCCACGTTATGTAATGTAATATGATTTTTAAAGGATCTATACTGTATATACCCCGTTATTTAGGTGTTCAAGGTCGACTTTCCTTCACAAGTGAAAGTTTGTGAAGGAAAAAAAGTTTGAAATTAAATTAGTCTTGTCTTAAAAAGGAATTCTTCTATTGTATCTACGTCATCAGTACCCAAATTGTTGATATTAAATTAATGAAATAAAATTGTTGGCTTGTCATTTTCAATTGTCATAAAATAAGAATTGGAAGAATTTTTTATTTTATTTTAAAGTTATGTTATTACCTTTAAGCGAATGCGTATGTGAATTTAATGACGTCACAATCACTTACGTCACTTATAAACTTCACCAAAAATGTCAAACTAGGAAAAACAAGGTTGAGCTAGTAGTTAAATGTTAAATATACTGTAAATATATTCAAATTTCTGAAGAAAAGTCTCCGCAGTAAGCAATATACCAGTAGATGTGGCAGAATAAACCACACCAAATATAAGAAAATGCATTTTTATAACGGCAAATAGCATCTCTAATTGGCATAAAACCAAAGTGATGTGAGACTTTGTTTAGCAAAAATAAAATTGAAGATGTTTGGCAGCTCGTCACACTACCGAGGTCTATTGAAGTATGTGTTTCAGTTTCGGTGTAATTAGCTCCTCCCTTCAGACAGATATAAGTGTCCACGAAGCAGGAATGTCTTCACTTAAAAAACTTTTGTCCGACAGAATTTTAATTTTTCTTTTGCTATGGATCCTACCGGGACGACTAAGAGATTTCACAGACATTCCTTTGCCTCTTTTTATTTATTTTTTTGCTGTTGTTGTTGTTTAATTTAGTAAGTTGATTAATTAGTTGGTTAAGTTATCCGAAATTATGCGTATTAAATTATTAAAAAATATGATTAATCTACTAAAATTCCTCTTTTTAAATGATATTTTATTAGAATTTACTTTTTTTTTGCTATGGATCCTACCTGGACGACTAAGAGATTTCACAGACATTCCTTTGCCTGTTTTTATTTTTATTATTATTATTTGTATTTGTTGTTTAATTTAGTAAGTTGATAAATTAGTTGGTTAAGTAATCCAAAATGATGCTTATTAAATTATTAAAAATATGATTAAACTACTAAAATTCCTCTTTTTAAATTACATCTTATTAGAATTTACTTTTGTCTGACAGAATTTTAATTTTTTTTGCTATGGATCCTACCTGGACGACTAAGAGATTTCACAGACATTTCTTTGGCTGTGTTTTTTTTTTTTTTTTTTTTTTTTATTTAGTACGTTGATTAATTAGTTGGTTAAGCAATCCGAAATTATGCTTATTAAATTATTTAAAAATGATTAATCTACTAAAATTCCTCTTTTTAAATGACATTTTATTAGAATTGACTTTTGTCCGACAGTTATTTTTGTAGACCAACTTAAACAAATATATACACAAAAACAACACACTCCTCTTTCTTTCACAGCCCGTATGGAAATGAGTACATACAGCACATCCCTTCCATCATTCCACGTGTAACTCCTGGAAGAATATAAGTCCGATGCTGATCCCATTCCGGCTCACACTTGGAATTCCGCTGGCTGTTGTCTGACAAGATCCGAGCGGAGAATGCCAAAAGGAGCGGAGGGGAGGAGGAGGAGGAGAGGGGATTATGATAATACTGAGGTGACAGCTGTGCGCCCCCTCCAGCAGCTGTAGGCACTGAAGGGATGAGCCAGGAGCCGGGCCCGCACGGAAGAATCCGCCCGGGCCCCGCCGACGGAGAGGGAGAGGAAGAGGGGGGAGGGAGAAGATGGAAGGAGGAAGAGGTGGAGGAGGAGGAAGGTGTAAAAACATTGTTAACGGGGGGTCATGGTAGGGGATTATGTATGTTAGGGTGGGATTTTGAATTTGTACAGTGTCCTTGTCAGTATGATAACTAGACCTTGCTCCGAACAATTCCAGCCGTGCGTTAAAGAATGAGGAAAAATTAGGACCGTTGCTATAGTGACTAACAACTTAAAACGAAATACAACTTCTGAACGGAGAAAAATGTTGCATATAAGGAAGCTGAAATTCATGAATACTGTGCAAAAATATTCAAGTCCATAGATATTCGCTATGCATGGGTTTCAGAGTGATGATAAAATAGCGCTGTTGCCATAGCGATTACTCATTTAAAACTGAAAATATATCAAAAAGTCCTCAAAATGTTGCCTATAACAGGAAGCTGGAATCCACGAACACTACGCGAAACTGTTAAAGCCCATATATTCGCTATGCAAGGGTTTCAGAGTGATGAAAAAAATAGCGCAGTTGCCATAGCGATTAACAATTTTAACTAAACACTGTATGTCTTTTGAAAGGAGATAAAGTCTTTAAAATGTTGCATGTATACAAAGCTGAAATCTGTGAATACTGCGCAATTTTAAACTCCATATATTCGCTATACACAGGTTTCAGAATGATAAAAAATAACACTGTTGTCATAGCGATTAACAATGTCAAACTAAATATATTTTTTAAATGGAGACAAAATCTTTACAATGTTCCATATATAGAAAGCTGAAATTCATGAACACTGCACAGTTTTAAAGTCCATATATTCACCGTACATGGGTTTGAGAATGATGAAAAAAAAAAAAAAAGCACTGTTGCCGTAGTGATTAACGATTTTAAACTAAATATATCTTTTGAATGGAGAAAAAAAAAAAAGAAAAAAAAAAAGTCCTATTCACTATACATGTGTTTCAGAGTGATAAAATAGCACTGTTGCCATAGCGATTAAGAATCTAAAACAAAATTTGGTAAAATGTACTCAAAATGTCACCTGTAAACATACACATCATAATAACTGTGCTGCTCTTTAATAGTTTCAACGTGGTTCACTCCCTACTGTAGCCAGCAGAGGGCGCCACACACTAATCCAGGTATTGTCACTGAATAAGGTTTGCAAATAAAATTTTTTCCTCGTGTAATTTTAAATACAGAGGAGTCAAAAGATACTAGGTGAGCTAATCACGAGAAGGCCTTTTAAAGACGTCGTATTACACTTGGGGTATTAACTGCTAACACTTAACATATTTAGTTCACCATGTTGACTTTTATTGTTTTGAAAATGGTATATTTACCGAAAACAACGTACTAACATGTATTAGTTTCACTTTCACTAATGAAACTACTGCACATCACATCAGGTTTGTCAAAATGTTGAGTACATGTGTTTTGTATCATGTTTTTGTATATTTATGGCGTAAGCTTATAACACGGTAGAAAGCTCCAAAAAATCGATTCTGTATTATACGGCATCAACATTGCGACTAAACTGAAATTAAAAACCTGTAAATAAACCTAGTTAGTTTCTTCTATCACTTCTGTAATTCCTAATGGCAGTTAACCTTCAACTTCCTCAGTGAAAGAGAGAAAAAAGTATGTATGTGCTTATTTCCTGTCATATCAAAATATTGTCACTGTAAAATATTGTCGATTTTTAGTGTTTGTCATGTAAGTGTTTCTTACACTGACACAGACAGCGTTCAATTAAAATAAAATAAAATAAAATGGAAAATGTCCAGACGACAAAGAATACAGAAAGTTACCGTGACATTGCAGTTCAATAGGAATTCACTTGAAAGGGTGTGATTTATTAAAGTCACTGTTCGAGGGTTTGTCATGCTAATCATATAGCCACAGATACAGCAGACAAAAAATAAAGTTAGATTCCAGTTTTTCAATACGCAACTCTTTTCTGAACTTATGATGAAGGCTTTCAACTTGTCAAGTCAGCGTGTTGCCGCCATTTTAATCTTCCATTTAATAAGTTCTGCTTTTGAGTAACTTTAAATCAATTGTACTTCTGAGAGTACAAGAGTAGTACTCACCATAATTGAGTACTACTTTTTTGAAGACTGAAGTGCATCTGTTGGCATTGCCGTGTTTGTTATGGTTCATTTGGGCCCAAACCTCAATGCTGCGACGTGATTGTTGTGCACGGTTACCTTTAAGTAACAGTAATCTTATTCGAGTACAATTTTGGACTATTCTACCCACCCCTAACTACTGACGTTATTCCGTAAGTTGTCACAGGAAGGGCCTTTTTCATTCTGGCTGTAGGATTTCACATAGAGCTGTCGATCTCAATAGCAAACAAACAAATTCTATCTGGACTTCAGTGCCATTTCAGGACACCCAGAGAAAGGGACCAATGTGCACAAGAACACTGAACATTTTACACAGATCAACCTACTTTATATCATATTTTAACTCCAACTTTTAAACTTTTCTCTAGTTCTTCAAGGAAATTAGTGGGATTCCAGCTTAACCAAAAGTCCCTAAACAATGGAAAAGTGGTCTAATAGCAGTCCAAGTAAAAGTGGACGGGGTATAGAAGTCGCATTATTTAGGTCAACTCCATTTTTGTTTTTGCTTTCTTGGAAGTAAACTTTTAGTGTGCTCTATTTCTAAAGGTCTTCTTGCATCTTCTTTCAAAACAACAGCAAGCCTTACACTCTCGATGACCTTTGGGTATTTTGGCAAACTCTCTTGTAAATGTCCCTACTTTATTGCTGAACATGTAACTGGATATTTTCAGTGAGGCTAGCCACATCTGGAGAGTGAGCGCTCCATTTGGCTGCGGACAGATACATGCTAGCAGGTGTGCCCTCTCCCATAGCCCACCTGAGATTAGCTGTTTATTTTCTCATGCTAATATTACTGTCTGGGAACATCTGAGACCGCCGTACTCGGAGCAATTCAGCAGCTGCGCACCACATCTGAGAGTGCAACTCTTGATACTGGATTTTGTGAACTTGATGATTAGAATTTTTGATTGTGACAGTAAAAAATAGCCAGTTGAAGAAGTTAATTTACTTCTGTGACTGAAATCCTTTCTCTCAGCTATTTTTGAGATCTACCATCTTCCATGGAGATTGAAGCTTTGTCTGGAATGATTTCACTATGTAACTTTCCCCTTGATTTCAGATAGGTGTGATTGACAGGCAGATTACCCAATCAGATAAATGCATAGTTCGTTCCATAGACTGTATATATAAATGGACATAGCTAACCTGCTAGGTGCTGTGTTCCAAATGGGAAGTGAACATGGGCGTGCTTCTGGCTCCATTGACTCTGGGTCCAATTCACATAAATTGCATCCCTCTCTCTGTAACTGCAAAAGTTAGCAACAGATTTGATTCCCTGCTCAAACCAGGAGAAAGGGGCATTAGTTTCAACAACCTTGCTCCTGATTGGCTCTTTTGTTGCTAAGATAGTCGGGGCTGGAATTCCTAATTCCAGGAACTCAGCTCCATATTCACAGCTGTAACTGCTAGCCTCGATGAGCTTCATTTGACTAAAGGTGAACACTATGGGTGACGTCACACTCCCTTTGTCCATTCTTATCAAAACAAACATGGCCGAACCTCCTTGTCAAAGCCTGATCCCGTCGGATCTCCGAAGCCGGACCTGGTCAGGACTTGGTTTAAAACCGCTGGGAAAATCAGGTGCCACAGGGGGGCGCCAGTGGCAAAAACTGTTATGTCGTTAGGCAAGACATTTCACCCACATTGCCTAGTGTGAAAGTGGTGTGAGCGTGAGTGATGGTGGTTGTCAGTGGGACCGGTGGCACAGATTGGCAGTCTCGCTTCCGTCAGTTTGTCCCAGGGCACCACCACCGGGTGTGGAGTGAATGAATAATGCACCAAACTGTAAAGCGACTTTGAACATCTGGAAAAGCGCTATATAAGATTAATGCATTATTATGGCGGCATGTGGTTAAAAAGGAAAAAAAAAAAAAACCACAGTCTTATTTATCTCAGGTAAAAGAAGTTATATTTTTGAAAGATATGTAATGTATTTGAGAGACACATGTTACAAATTATGACTGTGATTGGACCAACCCTAGTTAGGACAGGTCTGCATTCAACCAGAATTAGGAGGGACTAGTTAACCAGGCAAAAAAGAAAGAAAGAAAAAAAAAAAAAAATCAAATAATCATACAATGTTCCAACCAAATATAAGACGCTTACTTCCTGTTGGGCGACATTCACCTTTGAAATAGGCTAATTATTGGAGTAAATGCATTTTGATGGACTATTTAGTAATAAAATATAGCAGTACTTGTAGTAGTTGTAGCAGTAATAGTTTGCAGCACAACTTGGGCTATGTTTAATTCTTAAAGGACTAGGTTAGGTTACTTTATTTGCCATTCGTAGCTTTAATCCACTTTGGAAAAAACTGCAAAAAAAGGTCAACGTGCACCATGAGAAATTAAAAACTACCACAACAATCAATATTCCATTTAAACCTTCACTTAGCATATTAGCTAAGCACCTGTACGCTATATAAAGTATGACAGCAACAGCATTTGTCAAGTTTAACATCGTTCCATTCAATACAGCAGCTCTCAAAATAATAAGAAAAGGCCATAGCGCGTCAAAACCGTGATAGATTTTTTTCCTCTTTTTCTTCAGGATGAGTTAAAGGGTTCAAAGACACGTGGAGACAGATGAATAAAGCGCTATAATCCATTCTATAACATGTGTAGAACTGACTTATGTTTGACGGCGGAGGAAGATCAGTCAGGCTTTGAGGTGAACTATGAATATTTTAGCCCTTTAAATATTTACGTTTATCGGTATGCTCCATTTTACGACCAAAAATGAATGGGAGTGTATTGAAGTTTTGTCGTTTTTGATGGATTACCTTGTAGCAGTAATATATATCGCAATAATACCCTACTTGGATTATTATGCTGTAAGTAGTAGTAAGTTTTGTACTGAAGGCAGTTTAATGGGTGAAATTATTACTAGTTTGGTGTGGTACGGACTTTGGAAAGACATAGGAGAACTTTGGATGCATTCTGTTGTTCTATCCTTGGGCAATACACCTTTTTCCATGAGTTTGCTTCTTAAAATATTTATCAGCAACATTTTGAGGACTTCTGATTGTTCAAAATATGTATTTAAAGGGGCTATATTGCCTTATTTTCTGATTTTCTGGATAAAATGTTGTCTCCTCGTCACAAACAGACCTGGAATTGTGTTTTGTTTAATTCACACATGTTTAACGCACAAACCTGCAGATTTTAGTTCTTTTACTTTACTGTTTAATGTGAAGCACTTTCACATTCCACCTTGTGATGTCATGTGGTAATACAAGAAGTGCGCTACTGTGTTTTTAAACTCCATACACCTTCACTAGAATCATTTGGATAAGTTCAGCCTTAAAACTGACAATCTCTACTGAACTAAAGGTATATGTGAACTTGAAAACTACAGCTTCATGACATCACAAGGTGGAACAGAGCATTTTGAGCTTTGGAGATGTAGATAGAGAGTTACTCAAACATGTGAATGAAGCAAAACACAACTCCAGGTCTGTTTTTGATGAGATAACAGCTTTATAACATGGCTAAAAGGTCACAGGAGTCGGTTTTCTTTAATTTTGAATGGACACTTTTCCACCAGTCGATCCCAAGGCAGTTGCGGCACCAAGGAAGCTACTGTATATGTGGAGACTTTGAACTGTAAAATAGTATTATTATTAGAAGATGACTAATAATAGCTGCTGACTCCTTGACATTTCGGACTGTTGCCAATAGCGCTCAACAATTTAAAGAAGACCTATTGTGCTTGTGTCTGCTATACATTGTTATACATTTGCACATTTTAAAACATAATATTCATATAAAGTAACTAAGATGATGTCGCTGTAAACGTTATCATATGGTGTCTTGAAAATAAGTGCTTAAAGATTGCTCAGACATGCACAAATCACCCCAAATACAACATCAGGTGAGTAAATGGTGAGAGAAAACAACTATAACATGGTTTCAAAGCTCTGAAAAGCTGATTTTGCATAACAAGGCTGCTTTAAAACGAAATATTAGCCTATCTTTTTTAAATGTGAAAAAGTCCTCAAAATGTTGCTCATAAAACAACTTTAAAACCCACAAATACAAGGTTAACTCGGGTCTCCTCTCTTCACTGCCTCCTCCCTCTCCGTCCTCCTCCTCTCCCCTCTGATCGATTGACACATCTGGCTACACCATTGATCCACATTAGAACCCTCTCTTCTGGCTCTTCTTTGATTCTTAATGCCCTGTACTCCCTCACCCCGCCCCCGTTCCCTTCTTCTCCGTCCCCTCCTCTCTTCATCTGTCTCTCCGTTATCCCTTGTTCTTTGTCTCACGCTGGGTCAAAGCCCGCAGGCGCCTGGCAGTGGATTATTGCGCGTCTGAGAATCTCATCTCTTTCGGTCTTCTTCGGTGCCATTAGCTCTTAGATAGAAGATAGGGCCTTTGGAACATAGTGGCTCTTCTATTGGCACCATTGACAATACTATGAACAGAGGAAATCTGACACACACATCACACATCAAACTTCTGCTGCACTTTAAAATAGCTACATCAGTTTCCAAAAAAAAATCTCAATACTTACAATGATGATTTTGAATAGTTGCACATTTATTTTTTTTATTTATATATATTTATTTGCCCATTTAAAATAAAAAAGAAAAAAAGCTCACTGGGAATACATTTTAGTTTATGTTTATACATTTAACTTTTCTTGAGGGCAGTCCACCAATGGCTTGTTACCATGGTGATGTTATTGCTTTGTGTGTAATGTTCCACAATGTTACGTTTAACTTAAGCCTGAATTATCTTGCATTTATTCAATCACAGATGTATTTTTTATTCCTAAAATAATATCTTACTCAGAGCGGGGTCGCCTCCACAGAGCTGACTCGTAACTTGAGCTGTTTGTCTCTATGGAAATAGATCTAATGCGAAGTCTAATGCCGTACTGTGGAACATTAGATGATGGCATCTTCATGGAAACAAGCAGAAGGTGGACCAGAAAAATTACATCGTGCACCTTTATTAATAAGAACAAAAAACAAATTACAACATAAGGGAAATTATTAAGAATTCTATTTAATTATTTATTTATTTGTTTATTTTATTTATTTTTATTTCATTATTATTATTATATTTTTTATTATTTAATTTTCTTAACAGTAAAATATGTTCTTTTACAATGAAAGGTAGTGACATCCATACTGACATCAGTGCGGTCATATCAACAGAAATAAGAACAACAAACAACAACCAAATTTGCCCAAAAAGTAGTGGAAAGAAGAGAGAGAGAAAAAAAATAATCCCACCCTCATCTTCTAATTTAATAAAATGGACTTTCTTTTGTGTTCTTCAGACATTTTACCTCAAAGAATCAAAGACAACTGGTGCTTTTTGTATTTTTTGTGTCATAGAATATTACATCTCCATACGGTATATTTCCTGATCTCTTTTGGAGAATGTTTGCTAATAACGGTCTTTAGCCTTTGAATTGAAATGGTGGGTTACATGTTACCAAAGATAGCCTCTTAGTTTGCATGTACATTGCAATTTGAAGCGATGCGAGGACAGCGCACGTGCTCACATCTTGCTTCTCCGTTCGATCTATTGTTCCGAGACTGTCCCGACTGCCAATTTCACCAACGCAATTACAGTCATTGTGCAGATATTCAGTGGAGGAACAGGGTATAAATAGACCGAATCTGAAGAAAGGCTAAGGATTTTGGAGGATATGGCTAGCGAAATTGAGTTACGCGCTGTTAGCTCGATGTTGTGAAAGATTGGTTTCATTGTGTTTGCCACCTGTGAGGTAAAGTGTCTGATTGCTGGTTTGTTATTGGCAAACGCGTTGCATCATTTTAAGAGTTTTGGAGTTGATGGACTGTAATCACTGGGGTGAATACGCGATAAGACCAAGGAGATAGTTATAGATGCACTGTGTAATTTTTCTGGCGGAGGATCTGTCATTTGCGTCTCTCCGTAGAGAAGGTATTGCATTTTACATCAGTATTGTCAACATAAAGCTTTTGTCACTTGTAGACTTACTCACAGTGGCAAGAGTAACCAAAATGTATGTATGTATAATATATTACTCAAGTATAGTATCTGAAAACTACTCAAACTGTACGCATTTATTTAACCTTAAAGATGGGCGTGACTGACAGGTGGATTAACCAATCAAGAACATGCATGGGCTGTCTGTATCAAAACGATGACAGCTTATGAGGTAAAAAATATTCAAAGAAAAATCTGCAGAATCAATGATCAAAGCACAAAACTCTGTTAATCTGAGGTTAGAGAAATTTCAGTGTATTTTGGCAACCAGTGGGCTCCTTTGTTTCACACGCGGCATTCAAAATAAAAATAAATGTTATGGCTTGATCATGTTTGGTTCTGACTGTATAATGAAGTGGACTAAGGGAGTGCGATGAATGTAATGTCACCCATAGCGTTCGGCTCCAGCCAAATGCAGGTCATCGAGGCTAGCAGTTATAGTGGCTAATCTGGAGCACGAGTATCATAGTTACCGAAGAGCCAATCCAGAGTGAGGCTGTTGAAGGTAACGCCTCTTCAGTAGTGGTTTAGCAGGGAGCGGGGTCGTAACAACACTAGCGAGACTGACCTCGGGGAAAGAAGGCACTTGATTTGTCTGCTATTAATGTCCAAGTCTTAATTAATGGACAAAATAGCAAAATAAACCCCCCAGGATCACGTAGAGCGGGTTAATACAAATATTTTAAGACCAAAATCTCAAGCAGGACAGCAGCAGTTACAGTGAGCGGGGCAGCGATTTTTCAATAGGAAGTAAATTGGAACCAGAGCAAATGGAGCCAGAAGCGCGCCCATGCTCACTTTCTATTTGGAAAGCGACGACAGCGGCTAGTGGGTTAATGATGCCCATTTATGTCTCCAGTCTATGGGTGCAGCAGAGGGAGTGGTGACCAAACATTATTTATCCTCATCAATTTGAACTTTCTGAAAATCTGAAATATTTTTTTTTACGCCAGTTCAAAAAAAGAATGCTTCCCTCAGAATGCCGTGTTCCCTGTGACCTCCCTCTGCTTGTCACTTCCCCATGTCCAGAGGCTGAAGAGACATAGTATTTGCGGTCAGTGGATTCTCTGTGTGTGTTTTGTGTGGACAGATCAGTGGAGGTGGAGCGGAGCCAGGGGCCATGTAATTGCCTTTCCTTCTCCTCTGCCTCGTCCCTCTCCTAATGACCAGCGTCCATGTGAAACCACAAGAAAACAGGCTGAAGAGAGAGAGGGTCAGAGGAGGAACCCGTACAAGACAAGGTCCAGTGGAGGAAATGGATGGTGATGGTCAATCTATTGTCTGGCAGACAGAACCTTGAGCTGTGAGAGTTAAAAAATCAGCAGACAGTAGATTGTGATTAGGGATGCACCGATACAATATTGTTATGGGATATCAGCGCCAATATTGACCATTTTTATGGATCGTATATCAGTTCAGTCGATACTGATTAAGTCGATATCCCATTTTGGTCTATAAATTAGTGTAAAAATTAGTGACTTTACTGGACAATGTTGGTCCAAAACACCTCGTAATATTTTCAGAGCTGTCCTGTAGTTACTTTAAATGATAATGTGGTGGAAAATATGTTTTGTTATGATCAATTGTGAACCAAATGTCTTATGTAATATTAGAGCACAGATGTTTCAAGCATCCCCCTGACGACGCCTACTACAGTTAGGAGTACGACAACAACAATAAATAACAGTTACAGAATGTATTTTTTAAAATGTGTTTATTATTATTAATTATAATATGCATCTTTTTTTTTTTCTTTTTTTTTTTTTTACATACCCTGTTTGCGTTTAAAAGAAATGCTATTTTCAGTCTCTGCACTGGTATTGGGAATCGGCAGATACTCAAAACCAAAGTAGCAACATCAATAGCAGAACTGAAAAGGCTGAAAAACCTAAATTTCTGCCAGTCAGATCTTAACCAGTCCATCAATATTTTTAATACCAGTGCCGATATCCGATATCGGTATTGTATCGGTGCATCTCAACCAGAAATATGAAACCACAAAGGGGGGATTGTAGTTAGCAGTGGCACTTCTTCTAAAAAGCCATGTATTTATTTATTTACATAAAGTTTTCAGTCAATAACTCACACTTTGCACTTAAATGGCAAAGATAAAACATGAAAAAATGAATCAATAAATATATTTTGAATTAATGAATAAAATGTATAAAATGTTTGGATGCAACACGAGCATTACTGACGGCACTTTAGATGAAAAAGGTAGCTATGCCCTGAGTGAATTTAAAAATCCAATTCTGTACACTTAATTCAAATTGGATGAATGTACCCGTCCTTAGTGTGCAAAAGTAAAAGTGCTTATAGGTGAGGTTTCACAGTGCGGCTTTAATCGGCCCTGGCACCTGCGCGTGGACTAAGTGACTCTTAGTGTCTGGACGGGCTCCAGCCTTAATGTGAGGTGTAAATGTACTGACAGTCTGCAGACCCACACTCAGAGGCTTTTGCACTAATGAGATCTGTGTGGATTAATGTGGTAATCACTGCAACTTTTCATCAGCTAGCTCCATATCTGTGCTACTGCGGAGACAAATTTATCTTGACAAGCCAGATCTGTGGAGACATAACTGTTCTGGGTAAGAATGCATCATGTTTTTTTAAAAGTATTTTTGAGCAATGAAACACTTTACCGTACCTGATTTTTACTGTCTTAAGAACAAAACTAGTTCATTTTAAACGGTTTGCAGTGGTCCAAAGTTATTCCTCACGTACCTTACCACATACACTTCCTACTTGATTCCTACACTTGATTATCTTACAATAAAATGCTTTCAAACAGCACCCAGTGGACTTATTTTGACCTCTATCACTGCAACTTTTCATCAGTTAGCCCCAGATCTGTGCTACTGTTTAGACAAACTTATGTTGACAAGTCAGATCTGTGGAGAAACAAACCAGCTTCAAGTCAGCTCAGCTCAGTAAGAATGTATGCTTTTCAAGGTCTTTTTAAGCAATAAAACACTTATAATGAATGAAATGTTGATCATTTTACTAGTTCATTTTCATGCAATCAATTCAGATCAATGCAATGCTTCTTCCATGATGGTAAAGTGAACAACCGCTAGCATGCTAACACACACTTCCTGATTATCTGAGAATAAAATGCTTTCTAATTAAGCCGCAGACAGCACCCAGAAGACTTATTTTGACCTCAGACACTGCAACTTTCCATCAGCCAGTTCCATATCTGCACAACAGCTTAGACAAACATATTTTTATCTACAGAAAAATAATAATACTTCTGCTGACGTTTTTACTCATTTTATATTTGTGTCATAGATTTTGTCACCATTCAAGTCGGAATTTGTAAGTTTGTTTTGCACAGCACCAGTTCAGTAGTTGCAGCTGACAGAGACAAAACTCACTGTGGCAGATATGGGAACACAAACAAATGAGTTCGGAATAAAATGGTATTTCAAGAGGTTTTCGACTCCAGCTGAACCTGCAGGCTGGATGCTTTTACAGATCAGTGCTTCTCAGCTTTTCTCTTTTTATGCTTAAGTCTTGTTTTGTTTGTGTGTCGCTGCTGGCTGCCGCATATAGAAGGTAAGGTATTTACAGTGCGTGGTGTTGCTCCAAAACAGTTGACTTTATTTTTGGTTTCATGTTCGTGTTGGGATGGTTTGGGGTCAGGAGGTGGGGAGGTACATGCCGTGTTCTTGTTCTGTGAGGCCGAAGCGAGCACGCTTCCAGACGGTGGTAATGTAAGTAGCATAGCGATGGTATGTGAGAAAACAACAGGCTCGGCCGATATAATTACAAAACTGAAACTGTATTAAATCTTTGATAAATAATTTTGCTGAAATTTGCTGAAGCACTTATATGTCTACTACCTGTGATGCAATATGACACACGACACCCCTCTGTCCCAGGGCGAGATCGCCTAGTGGCCGCTTCAGGTACTGCGCTCACTCCATTCTAGCAGCTGTCGCTCTGATTGGTCAGAACTGGACACGTCGTGCACATTACTGACGTCACATGGGTAGGAGGAGCAAGCTCGTATTGAGGGAATAATACGGAAGAGAAAATTATTTTTGGGCCCAAAGAGCACAGGCCATTGAAAACAATACGACGCCATCTTTGGTTCACCTTCTAGATTTTATTATCCTTCCATAGTCTGAACGCACCATTACTGTGTGTGAGCCAGGACTGAGAATCCCAGGGTCCCTCACAATTTGATTCAATACACGGCTCATGATATAATATAGCAATGGTGTATTGAATAAACCAGTTTCCTTAAGGAACAAAATTGTAGTGCTGTCACAAATGAAATGAAATGAAAGATATCAAAAATACTCTTGCTGATAAAGCAATACAGCAGCCCACAATGACAATAATATCACCAAGTTTGATATCAGCATATATTGTTATTTCAGTATTTTTGTACACCCCTACTGTGAGTGGGTTCGCCCCTCCACAGATTTGACCTGTAACTTGGCATGGTGCGTCACTCTGGCATTACATTTATCTATCACTGGAAACAGAGTGTGGAACATTCCAGGAAATGCAATAGAAACAAGCTCATGGCAGACCTCCCACCAGAAAAGTTACAGAGAGACCTTTAATCCCGCCCGTCTGTGCAGAGTCATTTCCTCAAATCAAACTGAATGGAGCTTTTATTCCGTGCTCCAGTGTATCCATCATAGTTCATCCTGTTGTCCAAAATAACCCCAAATGGACTCCTTTCTTCCACGGCTTCCAATGACAAAGTCTTTTTTTCCGTGTGGTCTGCCATGGACACTGCTCCTTAGATCGTAACAGAGAGGACATGGAGCGCATATCTCCCATTTTCCCGCTTTCAAACTCAATAGCGCCGTTGTCTCTTCTTCCTTATTCGAAACCAGCCACTGTGCCTTCTTTACCACTGTCCCATGTGCCGATGCCCTCTCTAAAGCTGATTGATAGCGCTCCATTGAGTCGCAATTGGAAAGGTCCCGGAAAAAAGAATGAAGTTCATGGTTGGTAGTTAAATTCTCAAAGGGCTTTTGTGCAGTTTTGTGGGGGTCTTGACTGCCATGTTGATTTTTGAACAGTGAAATCTATTAAGTTCTTAGAGGGATAGAAGACAAACATGAAAGCCACAAAAAGGGATTGTGGTTAGTGGTGGTTCTAGCTTGTGACATGGTGGATATAGGAGTTTGAGTGTCATTTAAAAGTTCTTCAACATTGAGAATTTGGCGTTTTGTGTATAGTGAGGCTAGTTTGGCGTACAAAAGTGATTTTAGAAGGAAACTTTATTTATATTAACTTTATTTTCTGGTTTATGTTATAATGTTTCCTCATCACAAACATAAGAGTTGTTTTGTTTTATTTTATTTTATTTCCTTCACACATGTTTAACACACAAACCCTGCATATTTAAGCTAAGTTCTTCTCTCAAACAAAAAACGCTCTGCTCCACCTTGTGATGTCATGTGGCAATATAAGTAGTGCTCCACTGTGTTTTTAAACTCCATACACCTTCACTAAAATCATTTTTATTAGCCTATTTCAGCCCTGGAATTGCCAATCTCTAAAAAAGTTAAAAGGTAGCTGTAACTTGGAAAATACCACTACATGACATCACAAGGTGGAAGAGAGCTTTTAATCAGAATCATAATTATGATAGAAATGGGGAAAGTATTTTTGCAAACAGAACAGTCTGAAGGTTAATTAGTGTTTCGAAAGTTTTTGGTGGGATTTTGGTAGCTACACATTTTTGTATTTTAGTAAATTATTGCGATGTTCATGGGTCAAAGGTCAAAGGCTTGTACTTAACACAATTACCAATATATTTATAAGGTATCTTTTTAAAACTACACAGTGTAACTTTTCTAGTGGAGGGGGCACCATCTGTTTGTCTCCTTGGAGATTTAGGTTAGATTTGCCTGGAATTTTCCAGTTTGCCTCTAAACTTCTATCTTGCATATACAGGTGTTTTAACTGCTTAAAAATATCTTTAAAAATATGCTTTCTGTCGTGAGCAGTGTCACCAATCCACAGATCTGAAATGTATGTTGTCTTAGCGTTGTCTCTGGGTTGTCTCAGTGAAGATAGACAAGTTTTAAGCCATACTGTGGAATATTTCATGCAAATCTGTCCCTTCTAGATTCAGAAAGGGGTTTCAAATCAAAAGCTCAGCGCCACAAAATACAAGATTACACGAACAAGCATAAATGAAAAATAAAACAACTATATTTTTGATGAGGGTCCTATATTACACAAAGATTCTTGTGAGCTTTAAACCGTGTTATAATGTTGAAAAACGTACCTGAAGTTGTGTTTTGTTTCATTCACACGTTTGTGTAATCCTCAAAATGCTCTGTTCCAACTTGTGATGTCATAACGTGGTAGTTTTCACGTTAACATCTACCTTTTACCTTTAGTTCAGTAGAGATCCGCAATTCCAGATCTGACATTATCCAAACAATTCTAGTGAAGGTGTGTGGAGTTTAAAAACACAGTGGAGCACTTCTTGTGTAAGTAAATCAGAGTGTTTTCAGTTTCAGAGAAGAACTAAAGAACTAGAGCCAGTACAACTGTCTTTTTGGAAGTACTGCAAGTCTATATGAAGTACATTTGGCTGAACTACTTCGCTATCCTGACCCCAACTTCCTTGCCAACATAAAACCGATAGTGTCAGTTCAGATCCTCCGTCTCCACTTTGTAAACCGACTTTTTCGAAACACATTATTCATTTGGACCTGATAACTATTGACTGGCATGACATCGCATTCAAAATTCTACCTTCTCAGCTTGGCTTCGGTGCTTCCTTGGCCGATCAGCCCTCGAGTCCGACGATGCGTAGCTGTCTGCTGCCAAGTTGAAGATTTTGAACGATGGAGGGTGAACTGGAGAGACTTTTGCAAAATTTAGACCCAAAATTGGTTCATTCTCACCCTGCTGAAAATTCCTATTCTTTGTAGTGATGCGTCATTCGTGAACGAGTCGTCTCTTTTGAACGGTTCCATAAGGGTGCGCTGTGTAACTTTTCTGGTGGAGGGTCTGCTACCTCCTCGTCTCCATGGAGATTTTCCTGCTTTGTCCAGAATGCTCCACGGTATCGCATTTAACGTGTTTAACTCCATGGAGACAAAAAAGTGACACCACCAAGCCAGCTTACATGTCAGATCTGTGGAGAGGCGACCCTGCTCCTATTTTTAAAGCAATAAAAACACCCATAATTGAATTAATGTAAGATAGATGAGTTAAATGCTGTACTGAGGAACATTTCAGGGCCAGGCAAAGCAATAACATCTTCAGGTAAACAAATCTGATGACCAGAAGTTACACAATGCACCTTTTTTAATTGTAGTGCAACTTTTTATTTAGAATGTCACGATTTCAAAGGGTTTGTAGTTAAATGATTCTCACATTGGTTTCTGTCATAAAATTAAAGGGCCCATATTTACGCTATTTTCTGATCTGATGCTGTTTCCTCATTACAAACATTCCTGGAGTTGCGTTTTGTTTCATTCACACATGTTTAACACACAAAATCTGCCCTGGAATTGCCCATTTCTAATCAACAAAAGGTAAAATGTAGCTGTTAACTTCATGACATCACAAAGTGGAACAGAATGTTTTGAGGTTTGGAGATTTAAACAAACTAATAATGCAGGATTACTCAAATGAGTGAATGAACCAAAACACAACTCCAGGTCTGTTTTTGAGGCAGTAACAACATTCTAACATGTTTTAAGCCTCACAAGAGTCGATTTTGCGTAATGCAGGACCTTTAAATATAAAAAGAACCAGTTTTTTGAGCGGCTCCAAAAGATTCGGATCCCACAAAGGAGCCGAAAGTTCTTTGTGTCTGGATGCAGTGTTTGTGGACAGAATGTCATACTGGCGACGCCGTTTGGATGGTGAATCTCCAAATGTTGTGAGGAGAACAGACTGATGGACTTTTGAAAATGATCCAATGTGATTCTAGTCGCAAATCAAACAAAATAGGCACTTAGATGATTTATAGACTGGCGTAAGGGGTTTTTTACACACTGGATGCAGTTTGAGCGCAAAAAACGATCGATCGGATGAAGATTGAGAAACCAATAATGTGACTGCGAATCAGGCCTTGAATGTGTGATCATCTTGAAGGATTACACACAAGTAAAAGCATAAAAAGTATTTAGAAGAATGCCACAGAGTCAAAGAAGAAAAATAAATAGTTTCTGGTTTGAAGAATTGAGATACATTTTTATACTACTGCCGGAATATCTACCACTTACTTGTCTCCATGGAGATAGCATTGCTTTGCTTGGAATGTTCCGCTGTATAGGATTAAAGGGCCCATATTACACTATTTTCTGATGTTATAATGTTGTTTCCTCATCAAAAACACACCTGGAGTTGTGTTTTTGTTTCATTCACACAACTTTAACGCACAAACCCTGCATATTTAGTGTGAGCTCTTCTCTCAGACAAAAACAGGGTGTTTTCAGTCTGAGAGAAGAGCTCTCTCAGACAGAAGAGAAGGTACCTCACAGCAAGAAGGTTCCAGGTTCAATCCCTGGGTCGCCCGGGCCTTTCTGTGTGGAGTTTGCATGTTCTTCCTGTGTCTGGGTGGCACTTGGGTTTCCCCTATCAACCCAAAAACATGCACCATAGGTTAAAAAAAAAAAAAAAATCCTCCAGCTTAGGTAGTCCTGACCAAGCCTGGCAACAAGATCATGGAGATGGGTCCCCAGGCGCCTGAAAGATGTGCTGCCCACTGCTCCTGAAAAAGGATGGGTAATGTAGAGGATAATTTCCCTACAGGGATAAATACAAGATAATAAGGAAGTGCTCCACTGTGGTTTTTAACTACATACACCTTTATTAGAATCATTTAGCTCATTTCAGGCCTGGAAATGCCAATCTCGACTGAACAAAAAGTAAAAAGAAGCTGTTAATTTGAAAACTACCACTTTATAACATCACAAAGTAGAGAAATTTGAGCTTTGGAGATGTAGACAGACTAATAAAAAAGACTTACTCAAAGATGTATGAATGAAACAAAACAAAACACAACTCCAGGTCTGTTTTTGATGAGGTAAAACATTCTAACATAGCTTAAAGATCACAAGTCAAATTTGTGTAATAGAACACCTTTAATCCATGTGCTCGCTTGATTCTGTTAGTGTAGAATAATGAACAAAATATAAATGAACACACTTTGAAGCTTATGTTGTAACCATTCAGTTGACTCAAAAAACAGTATTTAATCATTTTTCCTACAAGTAGCTTTAGCAATGGCACGCTTGCATGTTTACCTCCTTAATCCCTGAGCAAGCTTGACTCTGTTGGCGCAGGAAAATGAGCAGTTTTTCTCGACGGCATCTGGAGTCGTGTTTGGCTTTGTAACCGGAATTCATTTCAACCGTGATTGCTTCTTTTTGTCCATCCTGATGATATGAGATGACATTTTTGACATGCTCAGAAAAAAACTGAATACTAAACCGCGCGCTATAGCGATCGGCGTGGGTTCTTGTGAGTTTTTTTACGTTTTCGCAGAAGTAGGATCTCATTATGCTATGTTCAGGTACGCAGAGGAGGACAGGCTGTTCCGTATAGACACTGGTTGACTCATATAGTACTTTAGCGGCCAAAAGCAACGATGGAGGAACAGTTGTTACACAGCTCATGACTAAGACATCACGGTCTATTCGGTTTTTTACCTGAAGAAAGTTTGCTGATGGTAGAAAAAGAGGAGGAGATAGTTTTATCTTTGGTTTAGACAACACATTCGTACAGTATTTTGCGACACAACTTATGACATATCCAAGTTAATCATGTGTGTTCAGTTATTGTTTTTGCTTGGCCTAGACTAGGGGTGTCCAAACTTTTTTCATCCAGGGCCACATATCTAAACACAGACGAAGCAAAGGGCCGATCGAGGGCCACAGGCTGGTGCTCAGTACAGTGAATAATTGAAATATGCAGGTTTAACACGTTAGAATGAGCGATCAGTCACACAATATATATTAAATATTGTCGTATCAAGGTAGATTTTCAAAAAACCTGCAGCCAAAACTGCTCAAAGTAATTTGGGCCAATTCACCTGGAAGCCTGAGGGCCAAAAAAATTTTGTCTGAGGGCCGCATTTGGCCCACGGGCCATAGTTTGGGCATGCCTGGCCTAGACAGTGGTGGAACGTAACAAAGTAAAAGTAGTAAAGTACTGTACTTAAGTATACATTTTAGGTATCTGTGCTTTACTTGAGTAGTTTTTACTTTTACTTCACTATGTTTGAGCGCAGGTACCTGTACTTTCTACTCCTCTACGTTTTTTAACAGTACTGAAAAGTAAAAGTATTTTTATGGTTATTTGAGACCTGCTGAAAGGGCTTCTTTTTCACACATTTGTAGTTTGAGCAAACAAAAATTTACAAATAAAAACAGCTCGGTAAAAACGATTGATTCAGTTGTGTCTATTGAACAAAAAATCACTACATTTGAAGCATTATTAGACCTTAAAATCTGCGCAAAACTTTTTATTCATTTTTAAACAAGTACTTCAATACTTTTACTTAAGTAGATTTTTTCATGTCACACTTTTACTTGGGTATTTCTTTGTTCCGATATTTGATCTTTTACTTAAGTAACAAAATTGAGTACTTCCTCCACCACTGGACCTAGAATGCTCCACAGTAAGGCATTTGACTTGTCTATCTCCATGGAGACAAGTTACAAGTTACAGGCCAAGTTACTGGTCAGATCTGTGGAGAGGTGAGTCCGTTCAAGTTACAAGAATTAACGATTTTCAAGGTATTTTGTTCAGCAATAGAAACACCTGTAATCGAACAGATGCAAATGAAATGTAATGCCGTACTGTGGAACATTCCAAGCAAAGCAAAACAACACCATTGAAAAAAAAAAAAAAAGTAGATGATAATACACCTTTAAAAGAGGGGGTATTATACTTCTCTGGGGTATTAATTGCTCTTACCGTTTATCAAATCGCCGTTATCCCTGCTCCCTGTGCTAAGTCGTTCCCCCTTCAGAATGCTATCACCAAATTAAACTATTGCACATCACATCAGGTTTGTGAAGTTGTAGTGTGTTGTTTTGTATCATGATTTTATGGGGAATTGAGGGTGAGTTTTGGATACGATTGTACCGCTAGCCGTAAGAAGAGTTTGAATAGAGCCCGGGAGAGATCTCTAAATGACTCAAACATGCATGGAGGACATCTAAGACCACTTCAGGCATGTTTTTGATGAGGGAACAACGCTATAATATGATACAAAGCTCAGAAAAGTCTCCCTCTTTAAATTAAAGAAAGCAAACTTGACTTTTTTACAAATTGCGTGGAAATGTTGGTAATTAAAGTGCGTATTTACTGACTCAAATTATTGAAACTCACCCAGTACCCACTCCAAACACCTCTTTTATTTGCATTGCCTTCTCCTCCGGTTGTTATCGGCGTGGGCACAGGGCTCGCTGCTGCTGCTCGGGGCCCTGTCCTCTGTTCCACCTTTCTGGACTCCACAAACAGGTTTTAGAAGTGAGCTCCTCCAGGACTAGAACAGGCCTGGTCCAATCCCGCTTTAGTCCCCCGCCCGGGCACCTCAGCACGGGCTTCGTTTGATGGGCACGGAGCTTTCACATCTCCGTGTATGTTCTACAGTTGAAGGTGGGGTCTGCTTGGTCTTGGTTGTTTTAAGGAGGTAGTTTCTTTTGAAGCAGTTTGAGAGCAGCTCCACCTTAAGAGTTTTAGAAGAAGCAGGAGTCTGGGTTGGGTTTTGCTGGAACAAAAGATTTATGTGCAAGTGCAATCTAAAAAAGGCAAAAACTTGTACATTTACATGTGCACTGTCTTAACTTTTCTGGTAGAGGGCCTACCAGTTACTTGTCTCCATGGAGATGTTATTGCTTTACCTTCAATATTCCAAAGTATGGCATTAAACTTCATCGAAACAAGCAGGAGACGCCATGCGGCAATTTACAGGTGAGATCTGTGAAGAGATGTTCCCACTCAAAGTAAGTATTTTTAGCAATGAAAACAACCGTAATTGAATAAATGCATCTTATATAAGTTTAATACCATATTGTGGAACATTACAAACAAACAATAGCATCTCCATGGTGGCGGACCCCTAACCTGAAAAGTTCCACAGTGCACCTTTAAATGGAAACAATCTTATTATGTTTTAAAGGTCCTGTACCAGATTTATTTTATTTATTTTATTTTATGTATTTATTAATTTTATTTTATTTTATTTTATTTTTTATTTTTTATTATATATTTTTTTAAATTTAATTTAATTTTAATTTTTTATTTTTTTGGGCTTATTAACCTGTTTGTTTCCCCAGTACAACTACAACGTATGAACAACCCTTGAGGTCAAAATAAGGAAGTTGCCTACAGTCTGCATTCAATTCTAAAACGTTTCATTGTCCGATAATCAGGAAGTGTGCGTTAGCATGACTGCTGTTGTTAGCTCATAAACTCACGGCGGTGAACAATTAGGCTCCTCTTTTTTTTTATTGCTAATTTATAATAACAGAAAATGTCAGCTCCTTTTCAGTATAATTCCTCATATTGGCTGGTGAAGACTTGTTTATAAATCAGTTGTGTGTGCTTGTGTGTGTTTGTGTGTGTTTGTGTGTGTTTGTGCGTGTTTGTGTGTGTGTATCCCGCTCAGTGTGTTGATATGAAGGCCCAGGGCAATAAGGACCACGGGGTAAACCGGTCTAAACTCCCATGTACTCGCAGGTTAAATACACACAGTACTGAGGGAGTCTGTAGGCCTGGAGCGCGGCATCACATTAAGACAGAGTTTTTTTTTCCACCATGGCACTGTTAACGACAACTAGCATGCTAACAGCGCCTTACATCTGTCTTACTCACTGGTTTGCTAACACTAAAACACTCGTTTTGTCTGTAAGATATGCAATAATCTCAAATATTTCCTAGCCTTGTTTTAACCCTGTTCATGTTGACGCAGTGTGACGCTTGGCTCAGAGGCACAACAACACGGGAGACAAGACAAGGTTTTAATGTGTTCAAAAGGGATTTATTTACACTAAAATAAATAAAACGAAGATTCATATTTGCCAAAAGAATGAATGGGCTTGTGAGTATGTAAGTATCAGTAAAACAAAACACACTTACCCGTAACAACAGACTAGAAACTGTTTTAGTCTGACATTATATTCGGCGTAGATTTCCACTATTGTAAATATATTTTTCGTCATATCCTGCGGCCCTGTGCTGCTCGACAAAAAGGAGCAGAGCACTTTGAAAACAGTGTAGGGATCAGGTCTGTGTCTGTTCTACGGAGACGCTCTGTATTCACGTACCACTCTCTCCTTTCACTCACTGTCTGCTGGTCCTGGTGCAGTCGCCCTGGGCCTTTACCCTCTGGCTATAGCAACCAGTCCTCTCTCTCTCTCTCTCACTCCTTCTTTCTTTCTGTCTCTCTCTTCCCCTCTCTCTCTCTCGCTCCCTCTCTGTCTGTCTTTCTGTCTCTATCTGTCTTTCTCTCTCTGTCTCTCCCTCTCCCTAAATCTTTGTCTCTTTCTTTCTCACTCCCACTCTCCCTCTGTCCTTCTCTCTCTCGCTCTGTCCATCTCACACACCCCTCCCTCCATCTGTCCGTCTCTTCCTCTCTCTCTCTTTGTCGCTCTCCTCCTCTCTGTCCTCCCTCCTTTTCTGCCTCTTTCTTTTGCTCTCTTTCTCTCTCTCCCTCTGTCTCTCCTTCTCTCTCCCTCTCTCTTTCTCTCTCTCTGTCTTTCTCTCCCTGTCTGACTCTGTCTCTCTCTCCTTCTGTCTCTTTCGCTCCCTCTCTCTCTTTCTCTCTCTGTCTGTCTTTCTGTCTCTCTCTCTGACTCTTTCTCTCTCTCCTTATATCTTTCTGCCACTCTTTCTCTCACTCCCCGTCTGCTTCTGTCCTTCTCTCTCTCACTCCCTCCATCTCACTCACCCCCCTCCCTTCATCTGTCCTTCTCTCCCTCTGTCTCTCTCTTCCTCTCTGTCCTCCCTCTCTTTTCTCTCTTGCTCTCACTGTCTCTTTCTCTCTTCTCTCCTCTCTCTCCCTTCATCTGTCCTTCTCTCCCTCTCTCTCTTTGTCTCTTTCTTCCTCTCTGTCCTCCTTCCCTTTTCTCTCTTGCTCTCAGTCTCCCTCTGTCCTTCTCTCTCTCCTCTTCCTCCCTCTATCCTTCTCTCTCTTTCCTCCATCTGTCAATCACTGTGTCGGGCCTGTGTATAAAGTCTGACCCCCGGCACATTTTCACGTTACCACAGCAGCAGCGGCAGTCCCAGTGGACCCTCCACCCCTCCGTCCTCCTTTACACCCTTCCTCCTCCTCGTCCTCCTCCTCTTCCTCCTGTCAGGGCGGGGTTGGGGGGTGGGGGGATGTCAGATATCTTGAAATATCTCCTGATCCGATGAGCACCCTCACGACCCAGATGCCGCGCCCCGGTATGAATTATGCATCAACGCTATTTTTATTTTTATTTTTTTGATTCTGTGCACGGCTGTTTGCTTTTCAGTCGTTAAATCATCTCTCCCCAAAGGATGATTCTAATTATGTAATCTATAACAATCATTTTTACGTGTTTCTGTTACTTCGACCCAATTTTTACTGTTATTGTAGTTGTATAATTTTATCGGTAATGATATAAGAAGTCAAAGTTGTACCATAACTGTAGTGCGAGTGGTAAGTGGTAGCATGGTGATTGGTGGAGAAAGTATGGGTGTAATAGTACTTTTTTTAAATTAATTTTTTAAATCAACCAAAAAATTAGCACATATTCTTGTTCCTTGCGTGTTGACAATATAAATTGCTATTGTTTTTAGCCTTATTTACACTGATGCATTAACAGTGGCATTTTATATGTACAGAAATAGTTAACCTGTCTTCCATATACGGCTGGCTAATACGACAGAAAAATGTGTTTTGATTTTCTTACATTTCCATAATATTGATCGATCACATTTTTGATTTGATTTTATTAGTTTAAAAAAGAAAATGGCTTTCAATATTAATTTCCAGAATAAAAATAACTCTTAATAACATAATAACATAACAATAATAATAATAATAATAATAATAATAATAATAATAATAATAATAATAATAATAACATAATAATATAACATAATAACATAACTTTTAATAACATTTAAAACCACAACTACAAAAAAATCATTATGAAATATATTGCCTATATTGCCCAAAAGTGACTCTTATGATCTTTAAGTTATGTTATAATGTTGTTACCTCATCAAAAACAGACCTGGAGTTGTGTTTTGTTTCATTCACATGTTTGAGTAACACTTTATTATTATTATTCTTCTCCAAAGTTCAAAATGCTCTGTTCCACCTTGTGATGTCATTAAGTCACAGTTTTAAAGTTAACAGCTCCTTTTATCTTAAGTTTAATAGAGACTGAAAATCGCAGGGCTGAAGGTTTATCGAGTGGAGCACTTCCTGTATTACAGAGTGTTTTCCACTTGAGAAAACTCAGCATAAATCTGCAGGATTTGTGTGTAAAAATGTGTGAATGAAACAAAACACAACTCCAGGTCTGTTTGCGATGAGGAAACAACATTAGAACATCAGAAAATTGTGTATGGGCCCTTTAAAAGAACCAAGATTATCAGTGACTGTTAGAAATATCTGACTCTTAACCTTCACCAAAATATTATTAAATGCACAGCTCTACTTCAATCCATCATAATACATTTGAATACACTGAAGGAAGTCTAAGGTACGCACAACATCGTTCACAAAACCTTGAATAATTCATGATCTATAACTCAACTTGTAATACCATTTCAGAAGACGGATTTACCCCAAATGTCTCTCCAGAATGAAGAATGAAAAATGCAAAGCTGAACAATTATGAATTGTTCTCCTCAGCCTTCAAACTCTCCTTAAGAATCTACAAGCGAAGACAGAAACATTTTAGCTTAAAAAAATGACCATCTATACGAGATTAGCTCAAGTTCTGATCAAATACTTTCTACTTTCATCGACCAGTCCGTGCGCTGATTTTAAATGTAAATATTGATTAAAAAAGTCCTTCCTCCTGCCCAAACATCTAAACCCGGCCATGTTTGTTTTATATAGTTCAAAATAAATGAAAATATAGTTATGAATGAAATATGAGGCTGTAGCTCAAGTGACCTTCCATGAGAATAATAAGGGAGCAGTTTGAATTGACTTTGACAAATCTGGACTTAACACTACAGTGAAATCTATAGAGGTGGTGGATAGAGGAACAGATTATTATTTCTACATAAATCACACTGTTCTTGACAAAGGTTCAGGAGCCGGCTGTCCAGTGAGCACAAGGTTGCTGGTTCAATGCTGATTTTTGCTGAAGAACTAGCGCTTCCATTGGTAGAACAACAGTGTAAAATAAAGTGTAAACATTGATCTACTGTGTGTGATTTTTTGTCGGGAAAAATTCTAATAAAAAATAACCACTAATTTTAATTTAATTTATTTTTTTTTTACATTTATTTTATTTTATTTTAATTTTTTTTAAATTGTTATTATTTTTTTTTTTTTTTACTTAAGGGATGAGCAATACTACAATTTTTTGATACCAATCCTCTTTAATGTTCCAACCTAATTTTGTTGAGCGGTCAGTTCCACTCCGCAGGTTGACGGAGCGATTCCAGCTCCTACAGATGAATGCTGTTGTTGTGTCCTTGGGCAAGACACCATTTTCTCGGTGCACTGGTGTATGAATGAATGGGTGAGGGTTTGCGTGATGTAAAGCTCTTTGAGTGCGTTGAAGGTGGAAAAGCGCTATATAAAAATGTGACCAATTATGAATATTTGCATAAAAGTATTAATATCCACATTTGTACTCGATATTCCCATCCATAAATGCTTTGTCAAAACAGAATTTGCGTAATCCAAGATCTCTTCATGTACCCATCTCCATCAGAAATACTGTTTAGCATTTACACTTTGCTTCTACACTGACTGTGCACAGGCTATTCACAATCTGGACAATCTGGACAATCTGAAAATCTAACATAAGAGGACTCAAAGCAATTTCCCCATTTCAAACTGTAATTTGTGAACAACTACAGCCCCAGGTCCTTCCACTGGCCCTATTGTGCGTTCTTATTAATGCTTGTCAGTGCGTTAGCCTGTTTACTCTAACTGATTTTTGCTGTTAAAGGTCTGCGCTGGTGATTGCGACCTCCTGATTAGATTTGGCCGTTTACCTCAGCAGTGGCCTAATGGAGAAAAGTAGCTCTATTAGCACAAACAAGCTAGGTCCAATAAAATCAGACACTAACTACAGCCCAAAATATCCATGGGGCTAAAGCAGGTAGTATGAATTGTACAACCTTTTCAAAAATCTATCCAACCACAAATTACGTGTATTTTGGTTGTAGAATTTCTTTCCTAATGAATTGTTGTTGCATTGTCAATTAATTAGTGGAGGCACTGCAGGGGAATAGGAAAAAAATCTTAAATGTAAAAATATCAGTCTGAAACTTCTTCTGTAGTTTACTCACATAAGTGTAAGAATAAACTGTATTAAGTTTTTAATTAAATAATGTTTTCAATTTAAAAAAAACCCAAGGCATTTTATGTGTAAAAACTGCCAACTTGTCACATTCAAAACAGAAACGTGAAAAAAGCCAGGTTTTAATTTCTTACAGAGAGAGACAATTTTGGATATATTATTTAGTATCTGACTGAAAATGTGCCTAAAAATTCAAATTTCGCCTCATTATTTAAAATTAAAACTTAGAATTAGACATAATTTGACATTTGTTTTTGTTTTGTTGTTAATTTGCCTGTAGTGTCTCGCCTTAATAACCAACAGCCTTCCACTGGATTTTCTCAGATACAAATATGACTACATTTTAAATATTTGTGTTTCTGTTTTCCAGGTCATCCTCATTCTGACCAAGTATTACCACGCCGACTCCACCAAGGTCCTGGAGAGCTCACTGTGGAGGTAGGCCAAGCTTTCAACTCACCCACCCCATGTCTCGGTGTCATTTTTGGGCTTGGACTCTCGCCATTCTGGTCACTGCTGGTCTGGTACTACACCCACCCTGGCATGCTTGTTTTTTATGATACTGGCCACTCAAATGGACACTGAGTATGAGTGGATTGGATATGTACCGCAGACTGGCCAAAGCTGGACATGTGCTGGGTCAGATAGCGTATCACTCTGGAGCAGGACAGAGGATGGACCCCCGCAGTGCCAGAGGACAGGGTCAGATATGGCTTGGAGGGCTTTGGGGATGTTTGGTACCAGAGGACATGAGCCAAAACTCACTTCAGTTTCGCTTCACTATAAAGTTGGATTAAGAGCTGTACATCCACTCCATTTGGTAAAAAGTGCAGTTTGACTTTTGGAAAATAGCTGGTTGTGATTTTTCTTGACAGATATCCTGAAGTATTGGGCTGCTATTTCAATATCACAATGAGTGTTTTTGTTCTATTTCACATAAGTTTGGATTCTTATGATATTTATGAGTTCACAAACTCACAAGAATCCATCTCGGTTGTACCCGCTGTTCGGTTAATCAGGTGGGAGGACCAATCACGTCGCAGCATCGAGGTTTGTGCGGAAGCCAAAGCCAAAGCGCCGAAATGAACCAAAACAAACATGGCAACGGCAGCAGATGTACTTCAGCCTGTTTTAGCGTCAATACAGACTATTTAGTTTGTGAAAAACGCGCAGAAGGTAAAAGCTTTGTGCGTTTGTGGACAGGGAAGATGTCTGTGCTTTTCTCAACTGGATGTAACAAAAGTTAGATTTTTCATCATTGGCAATCTGTCATGGTGTTGTCATGGTGTTCCGCATTTTCCGATCACTGTCAGTGAGAGCCGTTCCTGAGTGATAATGAATAGAACTCAATTCAGAGTGTTATACATATCAATGAGGCAGGTTATATATAAGTGGCAGCAGTACAGTTTTTGGATTATGGTTTATGTAATACAGTTGTAGTATTTATATTTTGATTATTAAAGTTGATTTGATCATAAATGGCTTATGCAGGCAGTGGTTTAACAAAGAAAGATTTGAGCATATGTGGAATTAAAGGATGAACTCTTTTATCGTGTCAGGCTCCTGCTGTTGTAATTGGGCACGAGTCACCAGAGGTTCACTTCACAATCCTGTTTTAGCACAAGTATGAAATATAATGTCTTTATGAAAAACGTGCAGGGAAAGATGTCTGTGCTCCAGGCCCAAAGATACTGTGAACATTGAGAACATTCAGTAGCATTGACCTTTTGGATACACAATAAAGATGAAGTGCTAATACATGGATATTTCAGAACATGTTTGTAGATGTCTCACGGAGTTTCATCGTTTAGGCAGAGTAGATTTTAATTTGCCCAGGAATTAACCTACATTGTTTGGACTGAATACAAGCGGCCAAAATGAATTTCCTCCGTAGAGTGGCTGGGCGCTCCCTTAGAGATTGGGTAAGGAGCTCAGTCACACGGGAGGAGCTCGGAGTAGAGTCGCTGCGCCTCCACGTCGAGAGGAGCCAGCTGAGATGGCTCAGGCATCTGTTCAGGATGCCTCCTGTTCTGGGCAGGCCCCGGAGAAGACCCAGGACACACTGAAGGGACTATGTCTCTCGGCTGGCCTGGGAACGCCTTGGAGTCCCCCCAGAGGAGCTGGAGGAAGTGTCCGGGGTGAAGGAAGTCTGGGAGTCCCTGCTTAGACTGTTGCCCCCGCGACCCAGCCCCGGATAAGTGAAAATGGATGGATTGATGGTTTGGACCAAATCAGGCAGGTCGTAGCTAGATCTGATTAAATCCACACTAATCTAACTAGACTAAATTAAACCAGACCTACAACATCTAACCAGTATTAAATTTATTTATGTTTAAACTAGAAAATTTGAAATAAACCATGACAGATTCCTCACTAAACCAAGACAATTCTCCAAACTTTGAACTTCCCATGGATAAAACCAATCCCAACCTCCCACCAACCCGTTTCCGTGCCAACCCTGAACAACAACTAGCATCTCCAACAGTGCTAATTTCATGCTAATTTCATGCTAATTCCAAACTTCGTCCAACAACCACGCAAAATCATACAAGTTGTGATTTCTATTTAAAGTCCCCATTTACCCAGTTTCACTAAATCTCCACCGTCCCCTCCTCCGATTCAATTTGGAGCATTATTCATCGAGTCACGTCAATTAAAACATCAACAGAAAAGCAAAGATGTGTACATAATTCATAGTGGATCCTCCGGAGGGACAGGCAGTCAGTGCTAATGAGCGGCTGTAGCTTTGAAGTCCCCGAGTGAATGATATGAATTTACTATCAGGCCAAGAGACACCACTGGATCCCTGTATCTTCTCGACTTCTAATTTGAAAAGCCCTGTCTGTCTGTAGTCAAAAATGCATTGTGGAGTATAAATAGAGGGAAATATGCATCTTTTTGTATCGGCGGGAAGGTCAGGTCCAGATACAGAGGTCCCTGGAGTGTCTGAAATAAAAAATTCTTCTAGTGTGGTAATGTAATGCATAAGTCGGTATACATTAAGGGTAATAAAATATATACTGGTGTTGGCTGGACTTGAGTCGGTAGAATTGTTCACCCACGAATCCAGAAGTTGGTGGTTCAAAGCTGGCGGCTGATATTGCATACTATACTTCATTATACTATACTATTGTAGTTTCTTTGGTAAAATATGTTCAAATAATCTGATTTATCTGGTTTAAATCCTGACTCTCATCATGATGTACTGTTG
This sequence comes from Taenioides sp. WSHXM2023, assembly GCA_029959045.1. Classification (NCBI taxonomy): domain Eukaryota; kingdom Metazoa; phylum Chordata; class Actinopteri; order Gobiiformes; family Gobiidae; genus Taenioides; species Taenioides sp. WSHXM2023. The sequence goes on from CM057106.1 coordinate 4,761,679, forward strand.
TTGTATATTTGGGCAAGACAAGTTATCATTTGTGGGGTTGTAAATTCTTTGGACCTGCAAATTTATAACGCTAAATCGAATTATTGTTGTTTTTACAAATAGGCTAGTTGACAGTGCCACAGTGGGTTAAGCAAAGAGTTACAGGCTGATGTCTTAGAAACAGAACTTGGTTTAATTATATTGGCAGATATGGAGAACATATGATTTCAAACCTGATTTTAGTGTCTTAAAAACATGAAAACAGAACTAGTTCATGTTTAACTAGTTTCAGCTATTGCTCAAGTTTCAGTGAAAAGCTTTTCACAACTTTTGGAGCCCAGAGTTTTGTTTTATCACACCACTGCTAACAACAAATAGCATGCTAACATCACACCAGCATTACTTCCTGGCTGTTTCTTTGCAGCCAATAAAAACACTTTATAATTAGATGAAGATTGCACAAAGCAGTCTTATTTTGGCCCCAAACCTGCTAGTTCAGCCTATCTGTATTTGTACTGAGGACTTGTACTTGTACTTCACATCACATATAGACCTGGTTTACCCTTCTTTCGACAGTTGGTCCTTTTCAACTTTGTTCATGTATTGTGCAAGCCACTTCTCTGTGTCACTCTTCATCCGTTTGACCAAGATGGCGGAGGGGTCTGTAGGCTTTGGTCTACGGGCTTTGAAGTGGCAGGGTGCTGTGATCAAACAGGGAGCAGAGCCCGTGTGGGGCTGTGGCAGGTGGCGTAGAGCAACACCACACAACAAAGTTTACTGAGGAGACGGGGAAAGTTCTCAAGGCTGCTGATTTAATAAACCACGGGCCTTCTGATCAGATAGAACTTTGAGAAGCAAGGACATGTTCACAGCACGGAAGGTATGATGGAGGTGAGTTATAGCATGAAAATGGGGTCACCAGGTTTTGAGGGTCAAGGGGTACATCGTTTTGACTCTCAAACTAAACTGGTGTAGGTTACTTTGTTTGAACTTTAGGTGGCTTTCTGACCTCAGGAGTAGCTTCTGTAGTTCTCAGTCATTTTTGGAGATTTGTGGGTCACTGAAAACATCCCCCTGACATGATAAGAAACAGGTTTGATTCCCAAACCAGCTGGGTCCACAAAAACAAAATATCGAAATTCTGGGAAGGGGTCCCAGTGGCATTGGTGCATCAAAATGAATTCTCGCAATATTTGAGAGTTCACAATCTTACGAGGTTCCATTTTATCAGACTCCAGCTGTTGCCGTTGGACCCAGGCCACCAGTGGTTCAAACCAATCACAGGGCAGCAAAACAAACATGGCTACCAACAGGTGTAATTCAGAAATGGCAGAAATATTTTGTTTTTGAAAAATGTGCAGTGAAAGATGTCTGTGCTTTTCTCTGAACAGGATCAAAAAGGGCAACAGTAACTCAGTTGGTAGAACGTTTGTCCACTGATCTGAAGGTTGGGGGTTGAAATTCTGCTCTCGACATAAACATCATCGCTTGAGCGGTCAGTTCCATTGACCCACAGGTTGGTCATGCAATTCCAGCTCTCACAGATGAATGCTGTTGTTGTGTTCTTGGGCAAGACACTTAACCCACCTCGACTCCAGTTCAGTGGTTTCTTTATGTAAAGAACTTCGAGTGCCTTGAAGATAGAAAAGCGCTATATAAAAATGTGAAACTTCGTCCAAATGTGTTCAAATATTTGCCCCAGACTGATAGTGTGAAGAACTCAAAAATCTGCCCATTAATCAAGGGCCTGTACCCAATTTTTTTCCACATATTTGAGCCGAATTTGTCTTGCCTTAGTACAGATATATTGTGTAAGCCGTGACTGAGAGACGTCAGTTGTGGACCAGCTGCTAATTATAATGCATTTTTATCACCGCGAACCAGGAAGTACGTGGTTAGCATGCTAGTTGTAGTTAGCATTATTGTTACGGCAAAACTTTACATATCAGTCTCGCTTTAGACAAGTTATCGAAGGATGGGTTAAACAGAGATGAGGAAATGTTTTATCTTTTCCTTCGGGGACATAAACATGGCGTACTACCTTGTCATTTTGTGTAGGAATTGTTTAACTTTTCCATCATACTATGTTGTATTGTACGTTGTATAAGCAGTTGTTCCATTCTACAGGAAATAGCTCCACAGATTGTCACTGCCGTATTGTTGGTGTGTGTGTGAGGCAGTGGTGTATGGAGGGTTATGTCTGGTTCCACTGGTTCCAGCTGCTGTCTGCTCTCTGTTATGGCTCAACCAATGTCCCATGTACAAACACACCTGGACCCCCACCCCATACCATATGTCTTTAGGAAGAATACTATATATATATATATACCATACCATATACACCCAAAAGCCTCTCGCCCCACTTTAAATAGACACTGACCACTGCAGACTGAAAAAATTGGGATATTTTTGCAATTTGTCAAAGTAGCACTGAATAAAATAAAATCAAAATCACAATTCAAATAGTCAAAATTATCAAAAAAAATCTAATATGATGCAACAAAATATTAAAGGTGACTCCTTCTGTAAAATCTACTGACTTGGTAGTTTTGACTTTTACAAACATGTTCTAAAATGCCTGATTTTTCTTTGTGCACTGCGTAACATTTCTGGATGGGCTGCCACCTTGTCTCCATGGAAATGTTATTGCTTTGTCTAGAATGTTCCACAGTATAGATTGAACCTATCTAGACAAGCAAGTAACCACACTACGCTGCATTACAGTTCAGATCTGTGGAGAGTCACTCCTGTTCACAGAAGCAACAGAAACACTCGTAATGATTAAACGCTAGATGTAAATATTTAAAGTTATACTATGGAACATTCCAGGGAAAACGATAACATCTCCACGGAGAAAATAGTTTGCGGACCCTCCACCGGAAAAGTAGCGCAGTGCACCTTTAAGTTTAAGGTTTAAGTTTTAAGCATGATCTTATCGCAGTCCCAATATTTGTCAGAAAAGAGCTTGTTTTTGTTTACTTCTATATTAGGGTAACGAAAAGTATCGAAAATCAAACGCTAATCCATACTAAAACTAGTATCGAAACCAGATACTCATTTAAGCAGGTATTGATACTACAAAAGTCACATTTACAGGACAGAAATGAACCTTTCGTGAATAACTTTAGATTGAGGGATTACACAGATCTAAAGCCATGTGGTAATATAAAAGAAAGTACTATGATTTAAGGTTGAAAATCACATTCTAGAGCATTTTTAATTATCATCGTGGTATCGGAATCAGAATATCGAGCCTATTCCTTAGTATCAAAATTGATTCCTTCCTTCCTGGCTCCATTTCATATATTTAACCTCGCTGTTCTTCTTCACTTCTTCTTGATTTGTTTGCGAGGTCATACAGCAGATTTTCCTCCATTAACACTGGAGTTTGTTTTGGTCTGATGGTCAGCAGCAGATGTGGGGCAGTGGTTTTGTTGTGTTGTTCGGTTTGTGAGCGACCGCAGTTGACCGCAGTTAGAAATGTGGACCCCCGGTGGAGAGGAGGTGAACATGCAGTTAACACGCCGATGTCCTGCGGTGTGGTGTGTGTGTGTGTGTGTGTGTGTGTGTGTGTGTGCTGCTACTACTATGACTGCTAGCAAGAAATTTCTTTAAAGTGAACAGGCAAGCTTTTAGAATAACAACATCCATGAACACAACTTTAGAATTTTAATTTGAATTAAATTTTATTCAATTGTGTATATAATTTGTTTCTTCTTATTTTTTGGCTTGGATTTTACATTTTCCCATTTGTTTCTATTTGTAGATTTACTCCGTAAGATTTTATTTAGTTGTTTATTGTCCTTAAAAAATGTATTTTAAAGGTGTGCACTGTGTAACTTTTCTTTTCTGGTGGAAGTCTGCCATCTGCTTGTCTCCATGGAGATGTTGCTGCTTGCTCTGGAATGTCCCAGTATGGCATTAAATGTATCCAATTTGCATTTATTCAGTAAAAAGCGTTTTTATTGACTTAAAAACCTGCATTCTTACATCTCTAAACAGATTTGACCTGTAACTCGGCCCTATGGCATCACCTGCTGTCTCTATAGGGACGTGTAAAGCCATACTGTGGAATATTCCAGGCGACATCTCTATGGACGGACCCTCTACCAGAAAAGTTACAAAGTGCACTTTAATGTGAATATATGAACATATGAACTGACGATAATTAACATGAATCAAGTTCAAAATAGTCAAATTTCAACAGTCTTTGCCTCAGTACAGATATATTGTATAAGCAGTGCACGATTAGCATACTAGTTGTAGATCGCATTCCTGTGGCGCAAAACTCTGCTCTGGCTTTTGAAAATTACGCAAAGCGCTTATGAACTCATCCAGGTGAATAATTACGATGCTCGGAATACATCATTGTGTTTTTTATGTTTTTAAGACAGTATAAATAAGACACAGCACTTTTGCACTTTTAATTTGTGTGCCAAAGAACAGAAAATATAACTTAAATTATTATTATGATTATGAATTCCCCAAATTGTCAATAATTAATAATCTGCTCTAAAACAGGCCCAATTCCTCATCCCATCTCACCTCCACTGGATCCCTGGATTTTTTTTTTTTTTCATAATTAAATTTTAGCAGATGAGATCCTGCTTCCCATTTGCATCGGCCTAAATTATTTACACAAATTGGTCGCTCCGGGCTTCCATATGTGCTCTGCTGACTGAAACCATACGCGCACAAAGGAGCGACTGGCGTGTAATGGCGATCTATAATTCATGCCATCTTCACACATCTTTGAAAAGGCAGGGGGGCTTCTGGCTTCACTGCGGGGAACTCCATTAGAGATTAAAAGACTAGGCCAGGAGAGCACTGGGTTACAAGGGCTGGGTCGTGGTTAATGCCCACTTACGGTACTTTACAAGGTTTACGTGCATTTGTAAACATGGGGTTAAAGTGTTCTGTAAATGTTATCCATGCGCTAGTGTAACCCAGTGGCCCGTTCCATTGTGTAACAGATTTAAACAACATGGAGTTTTGTGTGTCCTAGGATGACATTGTTGGTAGCGCGATGTGCCAGTCCAGAAGGGGGAGCTGATCGCCGAAAGGGATGCTGGTTCCATTCAGTTTTAAATGTATTTGAAAGAGACTTGGATTGGAAGGATCCCTGGTTGCAAGTCAAAGCTAAATGTATTGAAAAGTAATTCTTTAACTAAACCAACTGTTCTACTATTCCACCACACTGTTGTATTCACATATTAGCATTGATATTACAGACTAATAATAAAGAATTACTCAAACATGTAGGAATGAAACAAAACACAGCTACAGGTATGTTTTTGGTGACATTATAACATGGCTTAAAGCTCACAAGAGTCAATTTTGCATAATATAGAGTCTTTAATAAAACAGTTGATGTAGTGATGTAGTTGTAGCTACAATATCTCTTGAAAAAAGCAACTAAATAAACTGCTCTACTGTTCTATCATACAGCCATTGTATTCATATATTAGTGTCCATATTACAAAGAGTACAGAAAGACTTGGGTTATTCCAGGACTTAACCACGTCTAAAACCTGTACAAAACCAGAACTAAGCAAAATACAAGAACCTAGATAGACTCTTCCAGTGTTTGTGAACAGAACGTCTGAATTTTAAAGGTTGGTACTGGATGGAGCATTGACTCTAATGCATTTTCAATCAAGGAGTTAGCGTTTGCCACCAAACCTCACAAAGTCTCTGTTGTTTTAGAGACTTACAATGACTCAACCACACGTGAGGAACATCAGAACATCGATAGAAAACACTGGCTTAATTTTGTTAGATTTGTGTGTAGTCCATCAGTCGTCAAGGTAGGTTCCACAGCAAAATAGAAATAAAAAACTAAACAAGCTATTTTAATGGGTGGTCTTCACTCTAAAACCTTTGTCCAGTTAGCAGAAAGTCATGTTTTTGCTTTCGCTTAATTTGGTTTATTAATGTATCAAAAATTAGCATAAAAGTTGACGGCTGTTTGAAAATAAATCAACATTCCTACCCACAATGTTCTGGCAGCAGGAGTTTTATTTTATTTATTTTCTCAGAATCTGAATACATTTTATTGCCATTGTCACTGAACAAAATTCTAGATCTTTCAGTGTTACGGTGCAACATAAAAACAATGAATTCAGTAACTTTTTAACGCATCAAAATCTGAGTTTATTTTAAGCTTCCTCATTGACCTAAATGGGCTAGAACTTCACATAAGCTAATCAACGTACACTTTGCTTCTGCTAATTTATCAAAGCGACAGTGATGTTTGACTCTTGACTCGTCTCTTCAGATTGCTCTTGGGTCACATTAGCTCGACTCGGAGGTGCTCTGTGATTACAAAATTGGTCCAAACGTCTTACATCATGAAGTGTCTCTATTTTTAGTCGAGCAATCAGCGGTGAAGATTGTGAGAGGATCCACTAGAGCCAGTCAAGGAGCGCACTGTATTTAGTCAGTGATCAAAGAATATCTGCACCGTCCAAGAGTTTGTCGAGTGATTAGAGACGGCGTGATGCAAAAACAGTTTTACAAATCCAGAATCATCTTTACAAGTTGTTTTTTTCTTTATGGGTTTGGTCACAGCACTGCAAAACAGTGAGTCATGAGATCAGTTTACAGCTCTGAATGTCTGAATCTGAATGTCGCGCCAAGCTCTTCACCCCATTTCTCGCTGATTGCTGTTCTGTCTACGTAACGAGCCAAAAGATGGACTAACTCATTTGATTAAAACACAGTTACCATACCCACGTTATTTATAAAGCACTAAAAACTTTACAGCTGGCCAAAGTGCTGGACACAAACATAGGACAGACAAGTCAAAATACAACTACTAAAAACATAAAAAAAAAACTTAAAAACAAAAATTCAAGGTAATTAACAAGAAATGTGCATCTCGCTTGTTAAAAGCTAAAAGTGAAAAAGGTTCGTTTTTAGGAGTGATTTTAAAACATATACGCCGCATCCCGCAAACACCGCGCCCCACAAACGCCCACAGCACCTTAATAACCGTAAACCTCAACTCTAACCTCTAACCCAAACCCTAACTCTTACCCTAACCCTAACTCCTAACATAACCCTGCCATTTTTCTACATTTTTGAGCGTGTTTATTTAAAAACAAACAAAAAAAAAAGATTAATTCTGTCTTTCATTTTTGTTTTTGCCACATTAGTTTTCTCTTTCTGCTTAACTGTTCACGCACACTTTTGCACGTTTTGACGAGGAATAGTCACAAAGAAATCAGATTATTCACATCAGATGTAACTGTTTACGTGACATTTGTATAATCTGATAACTCCAGAAATCAGATGTTTGGTGTGGATTTAAACCATTGCTAAAGCAAAGTGAGTCTTACCGGCTGTGCGCTGTTCTGTGGACATCGGAGCCACTCTTCTCCTCCATCTTGGTTTCTTCTGCTTTATAGGGCTGTAAGAAAGGAGATGTTTAGGTGTCAAACTCATGCAAATCATCAACTTTAACTATAATTATTTAAGTACACGATGTCTCACCTTTCAGTTTGCTGGTTGCCCTTTTCCAGACGACGATCAAGACCCTCGGTTCAAACATTTTAGTCTTCTCCTCAATGTCTGGTGTTTCCTCCATCGTACGTTGCATACTGTGGACAAAATAGATTGTGTTAGACTTAATTTATCTAACAGGTTTTAACATTATTATCATAACTGGTATCATAACATTGTCTTCTGTTATTTTCACAGATCTTTCAGAATCGTTGGGGCAACTTGTCGGGATTGTGGGCTGTGCATTGGACAGAACTGTACGTTTAAACTTAAGGAGTAGTAGACCCGGGTAAAGATCGCTAGATTACTCAAACATGCATGGTTGACATATAAAACTTCAGGCATGTTTTTGATGAAGGAACAATATTATAACATGAAATAAAGCTCCAAAAAGTCAAGTTTGCATAATAGATAAGATAAGATATATATATATATATAATAGAGTATGAAGACCCGACCAAAGTCCGACGGGACCTGTTGGAACCGGACTGTTACCTAGAAACCATAATGTAAACATGGGCCAAAACCTGTTTAAATTGCATAAGAGAAACACATGTTAGATGAGACTTATTAATTTGATTTACTGTTTATATAGAGGTGGGACGTATATATTAAACAAATGAGATAAGCAAAATTCATTGTTAAAAAGGGGGTATTATGCAAAATGTTATAACATTCCCTAATCAAAAACATGCCCAAAGAGGTTTTAGATGTCATCCATGCATGTTTGAGTAATTTAGTGATCTTTCTTCCAGGCACTATTCGAATCCTTCTTATAGCTAGCTGTAAGATTCTGTCCAACGCTCAGCTCACAAGCCTATGTCATCCGTGCTCCCACACGACAATTTTCCATAAATATAGAAAAGCAACAAAACAAAAACTTCACAAACCTTAACTTCTTGGGTTTTTTTTTTAAAGACAATACAGTAACGTGTTTTTACCTTGTTGACATGTTTCAGCTGCTTGCCGCTCAACAAGGTAAATACACGTTACTGTATTGTCTTTAAAAAAAGAACCCAAGAAGTTAAAGTACATAAAAAGACAAAATGAACATCTTTGGTTTAACTTCACAGAGCTGATAGCAAATTCAAAACACTATTTAGGCCCTACACCCTGTCGGGGCTCGGGCCTAAATAGCGGAGACTTTTCGTAGTCTCGACTAGGAATCTTCACAGAAAAAAACAAGGATCAAATTCCCACTAATTAACACATAAAACTGAAGAAGAAGTTAGAAAACAGAAGAAGTGAATTTGCAACTTTCAGATTTATTTCCCAAAACATATACTTTCTTTTTGTGAGTTTAATGCAGCCTTTCTTTCCACCAAAAATACGCATAAAAAATACAGTATTATCTTTTCACTTTTTTCTGCACATTCCACAGCTTTTTGAACTGTCTTGCCTGATTATTTTAAATTTTCAATGCTGAGAACCCATACTGTGTTCAAAGCTAACCATCACTAGCCTCGCATCACTAATGCCGGTTGTGTATCTTTGTTTCAATTTGCCCGAATGTTTTGAAGTTGTTGCTTTGAGGCTCTTTGGGCTGCAGGGATCTTAGCTTTGCCTTTGAAACCATTTTAATCATTTTATTTCAGATTCGGCATTGGCATACGCACAAATAAATCACCATTACAGCTACTCCCCAAACTACAAATGTTGTATTCAGTAATGTGTTGATGTTTTGTGATGCTAACTAAGATGGATGTGCGTGCAGGTGCTAAATACTCCCCAAGAGCTACAACTATTGCTACGCGAGCTAAAGGACTGTAGGCCATATCAAAGACTACCTGTCAGTGGTGGAAGGTAATGAAGTACAAGTAAAATATTTAAATACAATTTTTAGGTATCTGTACTCTACTTAGGTATATTTTTCAGTGGATACTTTTACTTCACTACATTTGAGAACCTGTATCTGTACTTTCTACTCCACTACATTTTAAATTTGGACTGAAAAGTAAAAAGTACTTATTTTTAGCACATCTAATTTGATTTAACGTCCCAACTTTGAGAAAACGAAACACACAAAAACACAAAATGGCTAGACAAAAAAAAAAAAAACAACACTTAAAATCCACTAAACTCATGATCAAAATGACTACATTTCACCCTGTAATTGTTCTAAAACTCTCTTCAAAATACTTTTACTTTTTACTCTTTAAGTACATTTTTAAACAGGTATTTTAATACTTAAGTAGATTTTTTCATGTGATACTTTAATTTTACCTTACCTTTACTTGCCCTGGTATCTGTACTTTTACTACTACTACTACTACTGCTACTGGTAAATAAAACGAGTAATAAGTAATAAACTTGCAGTACTGAACAAGTTCTAATGTTAAGAAATTTATTGACTAAAAAAAACCCCATCAAATTTCACCCAGCAATTTTTACGTGTTAAAAAAACAAAACAAAACAAAACAAAACAACAGAAAAACTTAAATCCAAGTCAAGTGTGATTCTGAAAGCGGAAAAGACAAGGTGAAAATTAGAGCAAGAAAAATTGCCTTTGGAATAACTAATGTTGTTACAGGCTTGTATTGTCTTTGGGGCCTTTAATCATTCACTCCAATCTTGGGTGCAGTTTTAGTCATAACAGTGTTTGCATACCAAACAGCCTTTGCAATCTACAAATTTTAAAAGCTACAACGTAAAGTGGAACTAAACACCTAAACTCATCCCACAACCACATTTTAAATAAAGCCGGTGTCCAAACTTCAAACTCCACCTCCAGACAGATTTTGTATTCGGATAAACCAGGCTGTAATTGGGGAAATCATGTGTGATGTCCCATAGTACTTGAAATTGCAGTAGAGCACTCCTTTTTTTTTTTTTAATAATAAAACACACACGCACACAAAAACCACTGTTTCATCATATACAGATTTGGAAAAAGTTGGTGTTATGTTTAGTTCTATTTAAAAACTTGCCAAAAAGCAGATTAATTTACATATTTTGGTCACACTGGAGGCAAGGTGGTTGAAATGTCTTGCCCAAGGACACAATAATAATCATACAATTATAAAATCAAACCCCCAAACCTTTGCGTTACTTGGTAAATTCTCTACCAACTACGCAACTTCAGCTTCTTATACTTTTCCCTTTGTTTATCTTCCCTTTGTTTATGTACGGTAAATAACCTCCTGTCAGCCACATTACATTTTTGCCATATTTTTGCCACATTTTCAGCGTAAAACAATCCACAAAAACGTATTATGAACTCTAATGTTACAGTTGTGGGTCAGCCGTAATAGCCCTGACTGGATATGGGGGTTTGTGAATGGTCCAGTAGTGAATATTTATATGCGAACGACAGAGCACAGAGAGAGCGGAGCGTTATCTGACAGGAGCTGAAATGAGGTGGAAAATGAGACGACTGTGCAGCGCGCGGCCATATGCACAATACAGTGTCTTTCAGCGAGTATTCCCGGTATGGAGGGGACACAAAGGACTGCGTATGGAAGCACTGTGAAAAAACCCAAGTAGGGAATGAATGTTTCGCGGGTTCATAAGTATCCACGGGTCTCAGAGGGGTGAAATATTTGCACTGTTGCCATAGCAATTAACAATTCAATGCATAGTAATACACGTTTTGAATGCTGAATGTTTGGGGAGCACTCAAAAGGAAAGCTGAAACAGACACTGATAGTTGGTGAAGTTTTGAATCCATTCTTGTTCTATATTTTATACACTGTGTATGTTAATATATCAGTGGTGCAGTGTTTGACTCTCCCACCTCCTAGCAACAAGTTCTGAGGTTCAATTAACACAACCGGGCAGGGATTATCCGGAGTTTGCATGTTCTTCCTGTGTCTGCCTCGGTTTTGTCTGGTTGTTTTCCTTGTATAACTTGTTTGTATTAGCATCACTACTGCTAATGAGAAATCTGCTGCACCCATATAGATTCTAATTCATATAATAGTAATGTAATAATGCTTAATTTTCATTACTGATGCACCGATCCAGCTTTTTCAATTCCGATACTGATTTCGATACTATAGCTTTAAGCGTCAGCCGATATCAACAGATTGAAAAGAGCATTTATTTCCTTTATACTAAAATCAAATAAAAACAAATACAAAGCTGCTCCAAATGTGTTATGGAGCTGTTATTTTTCACAAGTTACAACAGAACAACTTTGTGCAAATAAAGATCCAAACAGTCTGAATCTTTCTGAGCTACGACCATGAATTAGTCTTATTACATTAATATGTCCGACCAGGATATCGGCTATCCAATCCTTTCTATCTTCACGGAGATCAAACCAGACCAAGTTACAGGTCCGATCTGTGGAGAGGAAACCCCGCTCACAGTCAGAATGCCTGTTTTTCTAGGTATTTTTGAGCTATAAAACGACCTGTAATTGAGCAAATGTAAGGTAGAGCTGTTTAATGTTACACTGTGGAACATTCCAGGCAGAGCAATGACATATCCATAGAAAAAGCAGGTGACGGAACCCCAGGAAAAAGTTACGCAGTGCCTCTTTAAGTAGATTTTTTCATGCGATACTTTTACTTCTACTTGAGGAACTTTTTACCTTTGCGCCTGTACTTTTACTTAACTAACCAAATTGAGTACTTCATCCACTACTACACTTCATTTCTCTGATACACCGTAGTTTTACACAAAATCATCTCGCCATTGTCCAACAGTGACATAGAACAAGACATACTGTATTGAAGATCGTACAAAGATCCCGTTTAATTATCTATCAGCGAGTCCGCCCCGCTGCTCTGCCCTTGTGTCATTTCTTAATAATAGCGGATGCCACCAGTAGAGACAAACTTAAGACACTACGAAATTGTCTTTTGCGAAAAACGAAAACGTGAACGCTTAATTCCACTTTAATGGAACAGCATGTCATATTCCGATGGATAAAAGCGGAAGAGACGGCTTTGTCCGGAAACCCAGCTTTGACAACTAGTGCATGTAGCTATTAGCTGAAACAAAGGACCCATTTCGTGATCTCTTCAAATGTTGTCTTAAACTTTCGCAGTCAATGAATGGACAGGACTATTAGAACTTTGGACAGTTGGAAAGTAGCTAATGTTCTGGTGGAGAGCCGAGGCACGTTTGCGAGCTCCGAAGGTGACCACATGCAGAAAGGAGCCAGGCGGAGAGAAAATTGGTCTAATAAAGGAACTAAAAGTGTGTGGAGAGAAAGGGGGGTTTGTTAGAAAGAGGAGTTTGAATGGATTTGGGCTGATTGAGGAGTCAAGATGGATAAATTCAAGCTTAGTAGCAGACATAATTTGTGGATACGTCTTTGTGCAAGCTAATAAGACTAATATTTTACGTTCAAATAATATCAAGTATAGATTAAAGGTCCCATGTTATGCGAAGTTGAGTCTAGTGAGCTTTAAGGCATGTTATAATGCTGTTCCATCCTCAGAAACAGACCTGGAGTTGTGTTTTGTTTCGTTCACACGTTTGAGTAACCCTGCATTATTAGTCTATTAGCTCAAAATGCTCTGTTCCACCTTGTGATGTCATGTTTTCAAGTTAACAGCTCCTTTTACCTTTTGTTTGTTAGAGTTTGGAAATCCAGGGGTGAGATTATTCATAAAATTCTAGCGAAGGTGTATAGAGTTTAGAAACACAGTGGAGCACTTCCAGGATTTGTGTGTTAAACATGTGCGAATGAAACAAAACACAACTCCAGGTTTACTTTTGAGGAATTGTGTGGAAACGGCATTACAGCATAAATCAGAAAATAGCGTAATATAAGCTCTTTTAAATACAGATTAAATAGTGTTACTGGGAGAGGAGCTACTTCTACTACGATCATTAAATGTGAGCACTTTGCACACAAAAAATGTCCCACTTGTAAGAATTCTCATTTCAAATTAGCCTGCATGGAAGTGGAATCTTGTGTTGGAAATTAGCTACACAATTTTCAAATGTAAAAGTGAAAATGCCAAAGGCTCTAATTATGGAAATTCCAGTTTGATGCCAAGTAATGTTAAAGGGGGACCATGGTACTTTTGGAAGGAGAGCAGTCTCCATGGAAATGTTATTGCTTTGACAAAAATGTTACACACTGTAGCAAGAACATTGATTTAAAGGGCTCATATTATTTTATTTTCTGATCTATGTTATATTGTTGTTTCCTCATCACAAACACACCTGGAGTTGTGTTTTGTTTTGTTTCATTCACACACGTTTAACACACAAACCCTTCATATTTAGGCTGAGTTCTTTTCTCAAACTGAAAACACCCTGTTCCACCTTGTGATGTCATGTGGTAATACAGGAAGTGCTTCACTGTGTTTCTAAACTCCACACACCTTCACTAGAATCATTTGGATCATTTTAGTCCTAGAAATGCCAATCTCTACTGAACAAAAGGTAAAAAGGAGCTGTTACCTTGAAAACTACCGCTTCATGACATCACAAGGTGGAATAGAGCATTTTGAGCTTTGGAGATGTGGACAGACTGATAATAAAGTGTTACTCAAACATGTGAGTGAAACAAAAAACAACTCCAGGTCTGTTTTTGAGGAGGTAACAACATTATAACATGGTTTAAAGTTCATAAAGATCAATTTAGCGTAATACAGGACCTTCAACTGCTCATGGTGCCACTAAACCACCACGACATTGGCACATTCCGAAAGCCCCACATTTAAAACATTTCTGGCTCCATCCGCCTCGCTCCCCACCACCAGCGCCGGGTCGCCACGGGTTACCGGCAATTACCGCTCATTATCTCGCGTAATGAATGTTTGTTTTGGCCCGGCAACTTCTGATCCGTGAACCCATTTGCTCATTTCAAAGTCGAATCGCCCAAGTGCGCAACCCAATCTCCCTACATGCCTCCACTGTTTCCAAAATGTGTCGAAATCTTTTGTCAACTTCTCACACACATTAACACAGCTCCCCGCCAACTGCTTTTATTCACAGTTGGCGGAGAAGCTAACTGCCCGCTTTTTTTTTTTTTTTTTTTTTAAGCATCTTATGAACTCGCCGGCAATCCGAAACAATAGATTCTTTGAAAAACTCAGTGTGCTCAATTACCAAGAGACAATACCTATTACGATATTAATGATGTCGTTAGGAAACGCGCGGCGGGATGGCGGTGAGATCTTGACGGGAAGCTACGGGTCAAAGATGCTCTGTTTTGTTTGCGTAAGATGGATCGTCAGCAGTTAGTGTAGGGGAAATAATTGGATGCTTTAATGAGGCGGTGTTTAATAAAGAAAAATGTTATGGAGGAAAATAAAGATGCGCTAGCTTGAAAGTGCATCGTGTAACATTTCTGGTGGAGGGTCCGCTACCTAGTTGTGTCCATGGAGATGTCATTGCTCTGCCTGGAATGTTCCATGGTATGACTTTAAAGGTGCATTGTGTAACTGTTCTGGTGGAAATGCTTTTCTCCATGGAGATGTTATTGTTTTGTCTAGAAAGTTTGGTATTTGGTAGTGTGGTATTAAACCTTTTTATCTTCATGGAGACCAAACCAGACAATGTTACAGGGCAGATCTGCGGAGAGGCAACCCCATTCATAGTCTGAATGCCTGTTTTTCTAGGAATATTTGAGCTATAAAACCACCTGTAGTTGAATAAATGTAAAGTAGAGCTGTTTAATGTCATACTGTGGAACATTCCAGGCAGAGCAATGGTGTATCCATAGAAACAAGGACCCTCAACCAAAAAGTTACAGTACAAATTTAAACATTTACATTTATTCATTTCAGGTGTTTCTCTTGATTTATACTGTGGAAAATTCTAGATATAGCAATAACATTTCCATGGAGACAGTTTTGACAGACCCACCACCAGAAAAGTTACACAATGCAACTTTAAAGGCCCTTATGGAAGCTAGTGTCAACTTGGGATATGCTTTTTTTCCATTTGTTTAGAAGGGATTTGTTTAAAGATCGACATAGCCAGAGGTGAAGCGAGATAATCCCTTTGTTGCCTCCCTTGAGTGAACTGAAAGCACAAAACAAACACTGTAGACCAGTTTTACAATAAACGTTTTTTTCCAAGTACCACCAGATCTAAATCAGGTCTAATATGGGACCAAACCACAAATAAAGTAGTATTAAACCTTTCTATCTCCATGGAGACCAAACCAGACCAAGTTACAGGTTAAATCTGTGGAGAGGCGACCTCGCTCACAGTCAGAATGCCTGTTTTTCTAGGTATTTTTCAGCTATAAAACCACCTGTAATTGAATAAATGCAAGGTAGAGCTGTTTAATGTCATACTGTGGAACATTCAGGTTGAGAGATGACATATCCATAGAAACAAGGAGGTGACGGACTCCAAACCAAAAAGTTACATAGTGCAGCTTTAAATATAAAAAAAGTAGTTCTAAACGATTAACCCAAAAAAGGACAAAAACATGATTAAATTTGTCTCTGAATTTAAAAAAAAACCCTCAAACTGCAGAGGGTTGTAATGGTACCTCCTTAAAAACAGACCTGGAGTTGTGTTTTGTCTCATTCACACATGTTTGAGTATTCCTTTATTCATTATTAGTCTGTCTCCAAAGCTCAAAATGCTCTGTTCCACCTTGTGATGTCATGAAGCGGTAGTTTTCAAGTTAGCAGCTACATTTTACCTTTAGTTCAGTAGAGACGGGCAATTCCAGGGCAGAAATTATCCAAATGATTCTAGTGAGGGTGTGTTTGTGATTAGGAAACAACATTACAACAGATCAGAAAGTAACGGAATATGGGGCGTTTTAAATGTTCAAGTCAAAGATGGCTATGAGAAATATACCACTATATGCAGGCCAGTATTGCACAGTCTTTAGGTTCAGGTTTGATTGCACATTCCCTCGACTTATGTGCAGTTTGTATTGTCTATATGCTTTTTGATTGCACATTTCTTAACCATTTGTGCAGTTTTGATTGCACATTCCCCAAAGTCTATGTGCATTTTGACTGCACATTTTTTAAGCAAATGTGCAGATTTGATTGTATGTACATTTCCTAAAGTTTGTGTATAGTTTTGATTGCACATTCTTTAGAGCATATGTGCAGTTTTGATTGCACATTCTCTAAAGCCAGCGGTTGCAAAGTGAAACCTGACATGCTCATGACATTACTCATAAGTAGAGATAATAAGAAAATAAATGATTAAAATAAAAATATATAAAAATATAATCTAAATTTCGAATCTTAGCATTAAATATGATATAAAAGTTTTTATAAAAGTGTTTGCCTGAAACAAAATAAAGTTTTTGCTGAAAGAACAGGTTTATAATTAACTTAATTTCCCTGCTACAAATACAAGAGGACAATAATTATATAACAGACGAGCAAACAAACAGATTCCATGCGTTGGAAACATTAGCTCAAGAGTAATTATAATGATTACAATTTTGTCATTCTATTCTCAAACATAGATTGAAAAATGTACAAACAGTTTTATGTTCTTAGTATTTGAAGCAGCTAGCCGCTCGTTTCCATTATGTAGCTCTCCCATGCAGCTCTGGGGCAGAGTTAGCACGCTGGACCACCTCACTGTGAAATGAAGTCATTGTATAACCGGCACTGGCCCATTTGTCCAGAGCATTTCCTCCACGCACAGGCCTATGGGCCGCTCCACAGGAGGGAAGAGTTGGAAAAGTTTAAGAAATATTTGGAGGAAAAGTGGATTGAGAGGTTTGGAAGTTATTAAGTGCTGCCTGTTTAATGCTTTTCCCCATCCACTCCTCCTCCCGTCAGCCTCTGCCATGGTCCGAGACGATACAACCAAGATACACAACCTCAGTGAAGACATATTATAGTGTGCTTTTTACTGGTATAAGAATATTGATCAAAAAGGTCTTAATAACAAACACTGACTCTATGATGGTGGCATTTTGGTCACTTCACAGGCTTGAGAATCCATCTTGTTCAGCAACTGCTTAAGTGTTTGCATGTAGGTCGAGACTGACCAATCACAGGACAGCTTTGTGATTTGGGCAGAAGCCAACGCCAAACAAACCAAAACAAACAAGCTGACCGTTTTGTGTTTTGTTTCTGTGCTTTTCTCTCAACTGGATGTAACAAAGGTTTGACTTTTCACCTTGTTCCGCTGTTGTGATGCTTCAGCCAATCAACATGAAGTATTTGTTTGAATGTTCCGATCACTGTTTCCAAACACTTTGAGTGAGAGCCGTCCCGGACCGGTGTGGAGAACTCACACGGATCAAGGTGGCCAGTTTAGGCATTTCACAGATTTTTTTAGTATTTGTTTTTATATTGGATGATTGTGTTAGCGCTAACACAATGTAAGACAATAGAGAATGTGTGAATGAGTCAGAACACAACTACAGTATAACTCCAATAGTAAGAAGAACTATTGCAATAGTTATATAGATAATATAGTTAATAGTTAATAGAGCTGTGGATGGAGACATGACACAAGAGCAAACTCACATTTTCTGAGCAAACTCACATTTTCTGAGCACTCAAACCTCAGATTATGGAGGATACAGCATGACTCAAACGTGCCTCAAGTAATGGTAAGCATATGATGAGGAAAAACCATTGAAATCTCTCGCACGTTTCTTATAATTCATGTGTGCATTTCTGATAGCGCTTGGAGCAAAGCCAGAGTTTAAATGAATGCTCCACACACGGGTTGGTTGTGAGTCTGAGATGGAGCAGATTTGGAGACAGGAGGACACTTTCACAGTGGAACATTTGGGAGAACACCACAAGTGTTACTATTGTTATTGTTATGGGCCGTTTGAGCGAGTGTGAAAGCACAAAGAGAGCAGTGCAGTCTGCTCTACACTACTGTACTCTGTGCTGCTTTGTTAAGGACTAACATGTAAAATACTGTATGTCAGCACTTTTCCACTCGTGTTCCGAATGCACACACTGGTGTTTCTGTGTCTATGGGCACAGCACTTCATTCAAGTTGCCTTTAAGTGATGTGATTAGGGCATGAAGTCAAGTTTGCCAACACCTAACAAAAAGGAGTTGTTTTTAGTTATATTCACGCATGCTCGGTGAATTCTGTTGCAGGTTCCCTAGGCTCTATTTCAAATTTACCAGATTTGTGACGTCATATGTAGAGATTTGGATGTCTCCTGTACTGTATCACCAGGTAATGCGCTCTGCTGCCAGTAGATTTACCTGGTACCAATCCTGATGAGGAAATGCCTGACTGGTAGAGTTTTGTGTGTGTTTTTCAATATTTTGATTATTTTAAAGGTCCTATTTTACACTAAATTGACTTTAGCTTTAAGTCATGTTGGAATGTTATTAACTTCTCAAAAACATACCTGGAGTTGTGTTTTGTTTCATTCACACATGTTTGAGTAATCCTGCTTATTAGTCTGTCCACACTCCACAAAGCTTAAAATGCTTTGTTCCACCTTGTGATGTCATGAAGCAGTAGTTTTCAAGTTAACAGCTACCGTTTCCTTTTAGTTCAGTAGAGATTCCAGAGTTTAAATTGCCCAAATGATTCTAGTGACAGTCAGTCTAAATATGCAGGATTTGTGTGTTGAACATGTGTGAATGAAACAAAACACAACTCCAGGTCTGTTTGTGATGAGGAAACAGTGTTATAACAGGAAATAGTGGGCCCTTTAAGTAAAAGCCAAAAACAAACCAAAAAATACATTGCCACTACTTTAACCTACAGCTATTCACTCAAAATATTTCACTTTTCACCTATTCAAATTGAAAAACCCATTTAACAGCGCATATAGACTCAAGATAGGGTTAAGTGTCTTGCCCAAGGACATTTCAGCGGCTTGTATGGGCAGTAAACAGGTACATTGACTGACTATAGAAAACACGGAGAACCAGAGTTTATCCTCTCCATCCAAGGCCACGAGTGAGTCCAGTGTGGTCTTAAAAAAGCAGACAGTCCATTATTTCATTTGAAAAAGGACGAGCGGGTCTGACTTCATTCTATTTTCACGGCGTCTCTCTGCAGCTTGCTCTGATTAAGAGGTTACGAAAAGAAAGAAAGAAAAAAAGAATAAAACCAGTCTGGAATCTTAATAGTGATACTCCTGATGTTAAAGGGCCCGTATGAGGCTGTTTTCTCATCTGTGTTA
This sequence comes from Taenioides sp. WSHXM2023, assembly GCA_029959045.1. Classification (NCBI taxonomy): domain Eukaryota; kingdom Metazoa; phylum Chordata; class Actinopteri; order Gobiiformes; family Gobiidae; genus Taenioides; species Taenioides sp. WSHXM2023. The sequence goes on from CM057106.1 coordinate 4,781,174, forward strand.
TAATGTTTATAGTGTTTCCTGGTCACAAACACACTGTACCTGGAGTTGTGTTTTGGTTTGTTCACGCATGTTTAATACACAAAGCCTGCATATTTAGCTTGTGATGTCATGTGGTAATACAGGAAGTGCTCCACTGTGTTTTTAAACTCCCTACCCTTTACTAGAATCATTTGGATAATTTCAGACCTGGTATTGCCTTTCTCCACTGAACAAAATTAAATGTAAGGTAGATGTAATTCAGGTCTGGACTGGTAATCGGGCATACCGGGCATTTTCCCGGTGGGCCAACAGTCCTAGGGGCCGATGCTGTTGTTTTTTTTGTTTTTGTTTTTTTTACATAGAGACTGGCCCACAATTTAGAAGGGGCAGCCCATTGGTCCATCTTCAATATAGACAGTGGACTAAACCAATCAGGATATAGTATCTTCCGAGAGCGTTCCCACCCCTTTCTCTGCACTGATCCCGACAGTTTTATAGTGTTGAGCTGGAAACATGGAGAAGTGGAAGAAAGGGGGTGCGGAGAAGTTGCGGGCTAAAAGATTAAAAAATCTCGCTATAGACGCTGCAAAATGTTCTAAAATAACAGACATATTCTGTGGAGGGGCTGCTGGAGCCTCCACGTCTTCTGCAGCCCAGGATGAAGGTGGACAGGGAGAGGAGCAGAGCAGAGGGACCAGGGAACAGGGAACCCGAGGGACTGAGTGACCAGGGAAGTGTAGCACAGGCACAGCAGGTAGGCAGGGAATAATGTTAGGATAATACCGGGGCTTGTAGGTGATGGACAGGCGTGAAAATCGCTCAACTGTCAGCGAAATTCGCCGTTTTGAAGCCAAAACAGGTGACTTACGTAAATCGTGTAGATGTGTGGGGTGTGTTATGACATCACAAGGTGGAACAGAGCATTTTGAGCTTTGCAGATGTAGACAGACTGATAATAAAGGGTTACTCAAACATGTGTGAATGAAACAAAACACAACTCCAAGTATGAAACAGCATTATAACATGTCTTAAAGTTCACAGGACCCAATATTATGTTATATTGGACCTTTAAAGCCTGATTATATGGAATTATGACTAACATTGGGAAGGAACAGGATTTTTAGACTAAAGACATTCACTTGATTATTATAGTATTAAAGCTGCAGATATATTATCCAGACACACTAAAATGGACATTTTAAATTTATAGTCAAAACTTAAAGCTCTGGTTCACCCAACTAGACCTGTCATGATCATTACTATATCGACTTCAGTACATGACAGATAAACGTCAATAATTATCGTGTGTACATTTTCTGTTTACTACTGGGGAACTTTTAGTTATTTTTTCTGCATTATGATAAAATTTGATAAGATATGATATTATTTTACAGAATAATTACCTTCTGTGACTCAATTTAGATACATTCTGCTATTTATTTATTTATTGCAGCTCATGCTTTTTAACAGCATTGTACATTTTTTTTAGTTTATCAGGATTGTTGCATCAGTGGCATAAATTACTTGTAATATTATTGTTTATTGTCTACATTTTCTTCAGTAAAATACCGCACTTCCATGTGTTATTGTGACAGGCCTTATAAACCCCCACCAGAAAAGTTACATAGTGCACCTTTAACTTACAGAATATGTTCTAAATTATAGTTTTAAAGGCCCTATATGTTACACATAATTAGAATCTTATAATGAGTAATCCTTTATTATTAGTCTGACTACATCTCCAAAGCTCAAAACGCTCTGTTCCACCTTGTGATGTCATGAAGAAGTAGTTTTAAGGTTAACAGCTCCTTTTATCTTTTGTTTTAGCAATTCCAGGGCTGAAATTATCCAAATGATTCTAGTGAAGGTGTGTGCAGTTTAAAAACACAGTGGAGCACTTACTGTATTACCACAACAGAACTCAGCCTAAACATGCAGGATTTGTGCGTTAAACATGTGTGAATGAAACAAAAACACAACTCCAGGTCTGTTTGTGATGAGGAAACATAACATAGATCAGAAAATTGCGTAATATGGGCCTTTTAAATAAATAAAACAATGGATCCGTCTCACTTTACCAACACTCCCAGTAAATATACCAATGTTATTCTAATAACATTGGAGTGATAGATGAACCAGGGTTTCTCGACTGTGGAGATGAAGCTCTGGCCTTCACGTCTGGACAGTGAAGAATGGAGAGAGAGGCTGAGAGTCCTCCATCTTGGCCTGTGAAACATTTGTTAAGTGTGAAGAAGAGAGAGGTGGAGAGAGAAATGCAGAGAGACGGAGGAATGGATGGGGCGGGGGTGAGAGAGAAACCAAGAGGACCAAGAGGGTGTGAGGTGGTGTAGAAGAAAGAGGGGACAAAGAAGAGCAAGGAGAAAGACGGAGTCACACATAGAGAGAAAGAAACAAATAGGGGTCAGGGGGAATGAAGGAGAGAATGGCAGAGGGGAGATTCAAAAGAGAAAGAAAGATTAGAGAGAATAAGAAGGGAAATGAGCGCCAGAGAAAGAAGATACCCAGAGCTGAAAGGAGTGATAGAATGAGAAAGAATGAATGAATGAGAAGAGACTTTGAATAACACAGATAATGAGAGAGCGAGAGAAAAGAAGAGAGAAAGACAGTAAGAGAGGAAGGGAGAGTGAGAGGGAGAAAACGAGTGAGAGGAGAGTTAAAATGAAGAGAATAAGATAGAAAAACTGTGAGAGAGGGAAACAATAGAATGACAGATAATGAGAGAGAGAGAGAGCTCAAAAGAAAGGATAAGAAAAGGCAAGAGAGAAGATGTAGTAGCGTGGTTAAAAGTATCAAAAATGAGTCACAAATCAACACTAAAACTAATATCGAAATATTGAAAATCAATAGTCATTTGAGCGGAGATTTTAACTTCTGTTGGTGGCTTTATCAAAAATAGAAAGTATTATTTGTGGTGGAAAATTGCATTCCATTTCTAAAAAAACAAGCATGTTTTATCTTCATTGTGGTATCGTAATCGGTATCAAGTTTCGCCTTAATTCCTTAGTGTCGGAATCGAAACTGGATGACAGAGTGAAGTGATACAATGACACAGAGATAACGAGAGAGAGAAAGAGAATGAGAGCGGGAGACAGAGAGATGAAGAGATAGTTTCATCCTTTCCTCCGCAGACTTCCTGGACAGACGTGTGGACATCCTTCACTCCGTACATGCAGACTGTGAAGAGCTCAGGGCTGTAGGAGCACATGGCTGCTGGTTACGTCAATAAAACATGTGAGGTTTGTTGGCGCTCGTGAACTGGTGATGCTCCAAAGTGAAGAAATCAGTCCACAGCGTACAACATCCAACGCCACTGATCCGGCGAAAATATAAAAAGATACAGAGAGATACAGTATTTCGCCAGCTCGCAGATTCAGCAGAAAATATTCACACAAAATAACCTAAAATTATGTGTTTGTGGGAATTATACAAGTGCATTTCTTATAAAATATGACTTGAAATTTGAAATAGCAATAACATGGGTTTGGTAAAATTATGCAGTTCTATTTTAAATCATTCTAAAGTTGTTACCAAATAAAAAATGCAAAATTTTAATGTTTATAGACTTAGGTTTCACCATAGACTGTGTAAAGAAGTGGAGTGTGAGTCAAATGAAGCTCATCGAGGCTTGCGGTTACGAATTCGGAGTCGTGTTCCATATCGGGAATAGGAACTGATTTATGGACAAAATATATCGCGAAATAAAAACACCAGGATCATGCAGAGTGGGTTAATACAAACATTTTAAGACCAATACAAAGTGAATTGGAGCTGGAGTCGATGGAGCCGGAAGTGCGCCCATGCTCACTTCCTATTTGGAACGCGGTGGCCAGCGGATTAGCTATTTATCCATTTATATATATACAGTCTATCAGTGATACATTTAACTTATTTTCTAACTTTTGTACGTTAAAACACACCCAACATTTTACTAGCTGTCTTTTACTTTTGAAAATTGAAATAGTCAGCACTAAAACGGGGTCCGCCGCCTATTCCGACATCCCGTCATTACGTCATGTCTCTATTTAGACGTGCCGGTTTTCTGACACTTTTTAGTATCGCTATTTCGTCATTTTTCTTTTCGTTTAGTTGCAATAGTTTCCCCAAGCGCGTCTCTCACTCCCTCGCAGCCTCCGTTTCAGATTAGATATTTTCCCGAAGGCTGAACTATGCTCTTTTTTAAAAATGCATAACTGTTTCCCACAAAGTATTCTCCGAAGTATTCTCTGATCAAGTACCGGCCCAAGATATATGGGAGCGCAAAAGTATAATAGGCTATCACATTAATATTATTCATGTCGAAAAAGCGGAATGTTTGAAAAATATTAAAGTGCCGCTACTCTGACAATGAGAAAAAAAAAAAAAAGTTGAAGTAGTGGGACGCTTGACAAATATTGTTTACGCCGCTTCTCCGACAATTAGACGTCAATGCCTAAACAGCGGCATGTCGGAATAGCAGCGTGTAACCCACTAAAATAAGACAGTTTCAAGAGTCGCCTACTCGTCTGGACATTTTGCTTGTATCCGCCAAAGATATTTCGTTTTAAATAGTTAATCGCTATGGCAACAGTCCTCATTTTCATCACGCCGAAACCCATGGATATCAGGACCAGTGCATAAGTCTTCTTGTATGCTTCTGCCCACTGTCTACTGTCGCTTCGCCACCGTCGCCATAGCAACCCACGGCGCCTCCGCTCCCTCCGTGCTTCCCCGGTGTAATACATTCATTTAAATGCCGTCGGCTGTGTAAATACCTAGTGCCAAATCAAAACGACGCGTGACAGCAGATTTAATTATATTTGACTGTTGGCCCATCGCGTGTGTTTTGCTTTCCCAGTGTTAGCCACTTATGCTAGCTGCGTATGTTCTTTTCACTCGCCTCTTTTCTTCCCATAGACAATCACGAGCCATATTCCTGCATATTCCCCAGTATGTCCCTCATTCGCACTGTCCCAGATCAGTGGGGTATGAATGTGTGTGAACGGGTGAGTGGTTCCTCGATGTGAACAGCATCGAGTGCCTTGAAGGTGGACATTTGGGTCACTGCACTCGCTCACGTGGAAGATTTTGCCTTAAATTTCATAAACTTGACTTATCTGTGTCCCCAGATACACTGATAACAATCGTAATGCTGATTTATTCTTAATTACAACGACTTTGGACATGATCGCCCTTTTACTTTTTACTTAGGTGTTTTCTCAAGACGACGAAAAAAGCAGAATGAGCCTCACATGAGTCTCTCATTTGGGCTGCCAGGTTCAGCGTTTAAATCCAGTTGTTGAAAACCCAAAATGTCACTACCTAAACCTCAGCACCTGCAGGAATCAGTGCTAATACAGCCTCTGCAGCTCAGTGAGGGAATTCTAGAGATTTTGGAAGCGTGGACTGTCCATATAGTGAGAAAAACCTGTATCTGTCCACAGTTTCAGTTGTGATTGTAGTAACCTAAATGGTTGGTTACATACAGTTCCTTGAATGAGAATATCATTGCTAAACTTGTCTTACTGAGCTACATAGATACACACAAACCTCTGCACATTCCCAGTACACACAGGAAATGACCAGATCAGACGCAGGGAAATCAGTTCTGTCTTTGTTCACACATGACCCTGACCCTTGCGTGTGTGAATGGGGCTAGCCTCCGTGCAAAAGATGACCATTCTGGACAGCTCTGTTGGCCGTAATCTGACAAAAACTTCTTAGCCTTGGGTTTTTTTAATTGGCAAAGTACGTTTCAAGTAGGTTGTGCTAGTGTTTTTAATTAAAAGCTGAGTTTGGCCAAAAAGCTGGGACTCCTTCTGTGTTTTCCGTCTGTGTGAGTAAAGGAGTTAGTGAGTGGCTCTAGTTTCTGTGTAGTTAAAGGTGCTGTTAAATAGCCGGTATAAGTTGGTGAAGGCTTTTGTGAAGGGAGCATAACACTGATTGAGGTGATGTAATGGATTTGTTTTATATGGAGCTTTTACAGAGTCACCGTAATTATTCATTTACTCCATACCTGGTGATGGTTACCTACTATTGTAGCAACGACCCTGGGGCAGACTGACGGAAGTGACGCCCATCTGCGCTATCGGCCCCTCCGACCTTCACACACACACACACAGTCACACTCTTATGTAATAATCATTGTGTGAAATTCACCAGTGTAAATAGCGTCTACCTTTCATAAATTAGGCCATTTCAGCACATTGATTTTCATATAGTTATGCCAGATTATATTTATATTTTCATAACGTTTAAAGTCCATATGACAGACTCTTTTCAGGCGAACATAGTTAAAAAGGTATATTTTTTTGTATGGCTTTTGGTGAAGCTTATATTTTGACTTTGTGTTGTGTTTGTGTTGTGATATGACACGGGGAGGTCATTCCACAACATTTACCAGCATCAGTAATGTTAACAAGGCCAAAACCTCTCTACAATAATTATGATTAAACTTCATTTTGTTAAAGGAAGGTTTAAACCAACAGAAAAAATGTCTTTCTTGTGTGAATTTTTGGTGTCGATGGCGAAGATGGAGGTTTCTGTTTTAGAACTCAGCGCTATCTCCTGTATTTTTGTACTTTTCTAACTCTTTTTTCCACAAACTACCACTTATCTGATGTCAAATTTTGATAAAGTTTATTTTTTGTCCCCCCAAACCAAGCAATAATTACCAGAGTTCACCCCACTACCAGAGACTTCCCGGTTCAGAGCTCATTTAATGGTTTTATATTATGCAGAATTGACTCTTGTGAGCTTTAAGTCATTTAAAAATGTTACCTCCTCAAAAACACACCTGGAGTTGTGTTTAGTTTCGTTCACGCGTGTTTGAGTAACACTTTGTTAATATCTCAATCTCAAAATGCTCTGTTCCACCTTGTGATGTCATGAAGCGGTAGTTTTCAAGCTAACACCTTTAGTTTAGGGGAGATGGCCAATTCCAGGACTGAAATCATCCAACTGATTCTAGTGAAGGTGTATGGAGTTTAAAAACGCAATGGAGCACTTCCTGTATTACCACATGACAAGCTGCAACAGGGTGTTTTCAGTTGGAGTGAAGGATTTGTGTAATAAACGTGTGAATGAAACAAAACAAAACTCCAGGTCTGTTTGTGATGAGGAAAAATCATTATAACAGATTAGAAAATAGCCTAATATGGGCCCTTTAAAGAATCCAAATATCAAAAATCAACTGACCCGAAGTCAACTGGCTCTGAATCGATTCTCTAAACCCGTAATAACAGACTGCTCGCTTCTCTTGACCTTTCAGCTGTTCAGTTTGAGACAGGTCCTGACTATTTCCTGACTGTACTTTTCTACAGTGGTGCACATAACAGAGGCTAACCTTTCTCTTGCACTTCTCATTAGGACTACACTATTTTTAATTCATCATATCTATATTCTCTGCAGGCACTCGCTAAAACAAGCTACATGACATACATCTGAGGAGTCGGATTAGTTTTAGCAATTAGAGTTATACAAAGAGCTCTGCCTTGTCCAACTGTTCATTTGCTAATTTTGTGACCCAGTTTTAAAGGTCCTACATTACGCGACATTGACTCTTGTGAGATTTAAGACACGTTATAATGCTGTTACCTCATCAAAAACAGACCTGGAGTTGTGTTTTGTTTCATTCACACACGTTTGAGTAACCCTTAATTATTAGTCTGTTTACATCTCCGAAGCTCAACCCGTAATACCACATGACATCACAAGGTGGAGCAGAGTGTTGTCAGTTTGAGAGAAGAACTCAGCCTAAATCTGCAGGGTTTGTGTGTTAAACGTGTGAATGAAACAAAACACAACTCCAGCTGTTTGTGACGAGGAAACGACATTATAACACAGATCAGAAAATTGCATAATATGGGCGAATCTAAAGGTCCATCATGTAACTTTTCTGTGGAGAAGGTCCTCGATCTGCTTCTCGCCTTGGAGATGTAATGAATACACCCCGAATGGTTCACGGTATGGCGTTAAACTTAGCAGGTGATACCACTGGGTCAAGTTACGGGTTAGATCTGGGGAAAGATGACCTTGTTCACAGGAAGAATGGATTTATTCTGTAATGGCAACGTCGAGAAGCTATTTTCTGCATATAGAAGTAACCGTGGGAAGAGACAGCTGGACTATGTATGTTTTTCTTAGCATATATTGTAAGCAGTTTGGATTTTTATGGCGTTTTAAAACACACACACACACACACACAATAATAATAATAAGTAGCGGACCCACCACCAGAAAAGTTACACAGTGTATCTTTAGCGATTTCCCATTGAGGACCAACACAATTTCACACCGTCAAAAATTTGCCCGTAAATCTCGGCTTTTAATAGTCTTCTTCTGTACAAAAAAATGAGGAAAAACTATTCTTCTTGGTGTCCTTCGCCAAAAGAGGAGGGATCAGTCACCTCGGCGCGCCTCCTTCTCGTCTACGTCTCTATGGAACCTGCAAAAGAAAAAGCCAGTGTTAAAAGCTGAAAACACAAAGCCGTAGAAGCGCTCTAAAAATAAAGACAAAATGAGGATTCGCCAAAGTATCAGAGCCCAAACAGTCACTGCGATACAACAACTGCTCAGGGTTGTCTTGCCCAAGGACGCAAGAATAGTAATTTGACCGACTTTCCAATTACTTTTCACCCCTTTTGTTAATAATGGTTGTAGAAGGTGGTAAAAGTAATCGTTGTAGAATGAAAACATATGTGAATGAACCAAACTAAAAAAGCTTTGTCAGTCTTTTTTTCTAAGTTTTCTTCAAATCACTTTAAAATAACGAAATAAAAGTGGAAATTCTGATCTCACCTGATGTAATATTTCAAATTACAACTGACATCTTTACTTTGGTCCAGTCCAGGATTTTACATTGAATTACAGTATATTTTGACTCTTTCTCAACACGGTATTTGGGTCAATGCAACATTCCAAGTTAAATAAATTAGAAAAAATACTGCAGAATGTATAACTTTTAAGATTACTTCATTGTCAATTCAACTGCATTTTGTAATCAGTACTTCAACATATCACGAAATACATAACGTTGTACATGTGACGTTGAGAAATACGGATTTTTCCAGAACTTCGAAGGAGGTCACTGGCGGTCCCTTGTCCCTGTGCTCTCAGAAGAAAGTGTGAGGGAGGTGCAAAAACCACAGCTGTCCGTCTTGATGTAGCACCCTGCCCGGCGACCATTTTGGCGTGACAACGGGGTCACGCGACGGTCAATCGGAACTTCTGCCATTAACTTCCCAAACTATACTTTAAAGCTGCATTGTGTAACTTTTCTGGTGGCGGGTTTGTCAAAATATGTCAAAAGCTTTTCTCCATGGAGGTGTTATTGCCTTGTCTGGAATGTTTCACAGTGTGGCATTAAATCTTTCTATCTTCATGGAGACCAAACCAGACCAACTAACAGGTCAGGTCTGTGGAGAAGCGACCCGCTCACAGTCAGAACGCCTGTTTTTTGAGGTATTTTTGAGCTATAAAACCACCTGTAACTGAATAAATGTAAAGTAGAGCTGTTTAGTGTCATACTGCGGAACATTCCAGGCAGAGCAATGACATCTCCATAGAAATAAGCAGGTGATGGACCTTTAACTATACTTTACTTTAATTATACTTACAAATTACTATTGTATACATAATGTCTGGCTAACAAAGTGAACAAAGTGAAATGAAAAAGTTGGTTGAAATGTTTTAATTTGTGTTCTAAAATATACTGTGTAAAAATAGTTTCAGTAGAATTGGAATTCAATTATCAGTCTAATTAAATGTATTCACAAAGTTATTTTACTTGAACTGGACAAAACCTTGCTTCAAATCAGAAGAAGTTTTACAATTCATAGAGGTAGTAGGAGTAGAGGTAGTAGTAGTAGTAATGGTATGGAAGTACTTTTACTAGTTGTTGTTGTGGAAGTCGTAGTAACCCCAGCTATAGCAGAAGGAGCTAGTATACAGTCCATACTTGCACCTCTCCACAAACCTGACCTATAACTTGACCGTATGTTTAATACCATACTGTGTACCATCCCAGGCAAACATCTCCATGGCAACAAGCAGATTGCAGACCCTCCACCAGAAAAGTTACACAATGCACCTTCTTTTCCAATCTTTTACTCCATCAAAGCAAAGTATTTAGTACAGATATATGTGCAGTATGCTGGTGCAGATATATGTGAAGTATTCTAATACAGATATACGTGAAGTATTCTAGTACAGATATACGTGAAGTATTCTAGTACAGATATACGTGAAGTATTCTAGTACAGATATACGTGAAGTATTCTAGTACAGATATACGTGAAGTATTCTAGTACAGATATACGTGAAGTATTCTAGTACAGATATACGTGAAGTATTCTAATACAAATATATATGAAGTATACTAGTACATATATATATGAAGTATGCTGGTGCAGATACGCCCACACAGCTCCACCAGAGCCTCCATAGTCCACGTCTTAGCACAGACTTTGAGTAGGAAAGCTGTTAGCAGACATTTACATTGGCTGATTTGTTTAGGCTGTGTTTAGCATATTTACATAGAAATGAATTCAGAAGACGACTCGGTGCTGCGTACGACTCTACCCCATGTTCTTGACAGATGTGTGGATAAACAATGCCACGGCAACCTGGAGAAGAACGTATATAGTGTTCGCATATAGACTGAACAGTGGGAAGAGACAGCGACACAATGTATGTTTTTCTTTGTATATATTGTGAGTATTTTCTGATTTTTATGATGTTTTAAAATGGTAAAATCTGTGGTTTGCCTCTCCGACCACCACCAATCACTCTACATTCACACAAAGCAAAGTGGGGGAAGTGTCTTGCTCAAGGACACAGGAATAGTAATTTGAGCTAAACATTGCACCAGCAAGTAGAAAGCAGTAGTAAGTAGTAGTAGTAATAGTAAGTTGAAAGCAGTAGTAGTAGTAGTTGCAGTAGCAGCAGTTGTAGTAGTAGTAGTAGTTGTAGTAGTAGTAGTAGTTGTAGTAGTAGTAGTAGTTGTAGTAGTAGTAGTAGTCAAGGACCAATTTTGAGTATTTCTTCCAACTATATACATCATATTATTTTTTCTCAGTACAAAACCATAAGTCTCTCACTTCTATGAAATACCCCTCCATTCTCCACCTTCACCCTCTCTCCGTCTGAACCACGTTTGCATAAAAAGATGGAGTGACGTGAGAACGTTGGCGTACCTCTGCTCCGTATGATTTATAATTATTGCAGCGGGGACATTAGCTCGACTGCTGTGGAGTTCTGTGGCAGCCCATCCCTCTCTTTTACATTCAATATTTCCTCTCCGTATGTGAGCGCCGGTCTATTCTATGTCTCATGGGCTAAAAGACCCGCCACAGAACCGGGTTTGAGTTTGAACAGGGTCTGAACGGCAACAAAGGGACTATAGGTTTGATAGATTGAAAGATATGCGTAAAATACTCTATAATGGGTATTGAAATGGGAACTGTATTTTTATATCTCCTATACGTGCTATTTTTAGTCACACTTAACTTGTATACCTTTAAGTATTTAAGTGTGACTAAAAATAGCAGTGAAAAAACACGTATAGGAGATAGAGCCATTTCCCCATTAATACAGTTCCCATTTCTATACCCATTATACAGTATTTTACGCATATCTTTCTTTCTCCCAAACCTGTAGTCCCTTTGTCGCCATTCAAACCCTGTTCTATTATGTAACTTTTTCATTGTGGGTCTGTCATCTTCTTGTTTCCATGGAGATGTCATTGCTCTGCCTGGAATGTTCCACAGTATGATATTAAACATCTTAAATTACATTTATTACATTACAAGTGTTTTTATAGCTCAAAAATACCTAGAAAAACAGGTATTCTGACTGTGAGCGGGGTCGCCTCTTCACAGATCTGACCTGTAACTTGGTCTGGTTTCCATGAAGATAGAAAGGTTTAATGCCATACTGTGACACATTCCAGACAGAGCAATAACATCACAAGAAAAGCATCTGACGGAGGCTCCACCAGAAAAGTTGCACAAGGCACTTTTAAAGCTACAGTATGTAACTTTTTGTGGAAATAGAAAGTTAAACCCATACTTCAGAACATTCTCCATGGAGATAGATGTGTTTTATACTGTGTACAGTGGAATATTATAGCCAAAGGAACGTTTCCATGGAGACCAGCAGAAAAGGCCCTCCTTCTGGCCAAATAAGAGTCAGGTTTGTGGAGATGCAAGCCCCCTCAACCCCCCAAAATAACATGCTTTTATTTTAGTATATTTTACAGCAGAAAAGTTACATACTGTTGCTGTTGTCATCTTTGTATTGGTACTTTCCACACCCCCTGCTGGTAGTACTTGGAATTAACTTAAAAAAAAATAAAAATAAACTAATAATGTGATCAGCATGCTAATAGAGCAACGTAGGAGTGGAGAAATGCTCAGTGTTTATAAACTGAATTGTGAAGGAGACTTCCAGTTTTCTACATGTGATCCAACAATCCTGGGAAATTTGAAATGGGATTAATGAAACAAGAGCAAAATACAAGTCCAGGTGTGTTTTTGGTTTTAAAAGCTCGAAACATATGTCCTGTTTAATAGAAAGCAATGTTTAAATACTTTTTTAATAGTGATAAAAAACATAAAACAGACCTTCATCAAAATAACCTTTGTAAAGTAATAAATCAAATTAGCATGTTTTCTCAAAGCTGTATCATGCAACCTTTTATTGTACCAAATAGTGTGAACTAAACAGCACTTTTGGTTTATTGATATGATTTAAAACATCCCTGAAATATAATCTCTTTTTCGTCGTCAATGAGCAAGGGACGTAGTGTTCATTTTCATATAGAAAAGTCAAGAAAACATTCACAACACTGGAATTTTGGAAAGGAATGGATTTTGGAAAGTTTGGCTTAGGCTTAGTCTCAAACTTGTGTCCTCAACTTCTCAAACTTTTACATTCAAAACCTAATATTTTTAAAATCAATATATGCTGTATTTCCAAATCTCGCTTCAGGAATTATTTGAGAAGATTATGATAAAGTTCACAAAGTTACGATAAGTAAAAGTAGTCCTGGCCAAGCCTGGAGATGGGTCTCTGAGTGTTGACCCAGAGTCACTCAAGCATGGGTCAAATGCAGAGAACCATGAGTTAAATCTGCTTTTTTATGTATAAATACCAAAAAATGCCAAATCTGCAGCTAACCCATTCCCACACTAACTTCTCTTTTGTTGTTGCCTCATTTTAATCCTTAAAATGTAAATAAAATGTTGGTCAATTAATAAAAATTTTGGTTGACTAAGATCCCATCAACAACTACAATCGATACATTCCTAATAATCAATAGCAATATAATCACCATAGTCGCCTTTAGTCATGCAGTCGATTAATCGGTACATTATTATAAGCAGAATGGAGACGTTACTTAAAGATTTGACACTTTTTGGTATTTATATTTAGACTTTTCATAAAATTGTGTCTTGAACTTTCCACAAACTGTACATTTTTCTACCAATACATTTTAAAATCTTACTTTAAGCACTATTTCACTTGTGTTTATGTAAAAAGGATTCACAAATACATAAATACATTCTCTCCTAGTACTTTTTTCAGCATAAATAGCAGTTTTTGCATGAAATCCAAGAAGTTGCAGTCTTGTGAGTGCAGTTTGCATTGCTGGTTTTGACAGCTTTTGCCACGCCTCTTTTTAGCCGACCAATCAATTCACAGAACATGTCTTTCGTCTACCAAGTATTTCTTCAGTCAGCTACAGTCCTAAATCATTCATACATTTCCGACCCCTTTTAGCTCCTTGTCCCTGAAAACATCCCATGAATTGTCTTGAATGCTCGTGTTTTGGTCTTTTTCCATTGTAGACACTCATCTGCATGGCGGAGGTGGTACTGCCTGGATCTCCCGGCTGTATTCTTCGAACCAAAGGCTTTTGAAAAACACTAACTGCCCCAGAGCCCCGCACACAATCACCGCCAGATTGCATAATGCTCATTTGGCGGAGGGCTGGGACATTTGGCTCTGGGTAGGCTTCTCTTGAACCCAGTGAAAACACAGAATTGAAGCAGGATTTGGGCTAATCCTCTTATGTGCGCTCACTCTCTCCCCCTGCTGACCGGAGAGGCACAGTGGAGCGCGGAGAACTCCCATGTCCCTCAGACTAGCTTTAATTGGGAAATGGATGGTGTTTCTGGGGACTTTCTTGTCCTTGTCTTCATAGTTAAAGGATCCATATTACACTGTTTTCTGATCTGTCACATTATTGTTTCCTCATACCTGGAGTTGTTTTGTTTTCACTCATTTTTAAAACACAAATCCTGCATAATTAGGCGAGTTTTTCTCTCAAACAGAAAACACGCTGTTCCACCTTGTGATGTCATGTGGTAATTCAGGACTGTGTTTTTAAACTCCACACATCTTCACTAGAATCATTTCAGTAATTTCAGCCCCGGTATTGCCGATCTCTATTGAACCAAACGGTAGGTTTTAACTTGAAAACTACCACTTCATGACATCACAAGGTGGAACAGAGCATTTTCAGTTTTGGAGCTGTAGACGGTCTAATAATAAAGAGTTACTCAAACATGTGAATGAAACAAAACACATGTCCAAGTCTGTTTTTCACGAGGTAACAACATTTAGCTCACAAGAGTTTTGTGCAATATAGGACCTTTAATATTAGTTATATATTAGTGGAGATGCAAACCACTGTATTTTTTCATTTAAACCAGATGCGCTGTAGTTTGGTAGGACTTTTATAACAGATGCCCATCCACACAATGACAATCAGACATACTTCTTGTGACAGGAGAATTGGTAATAGCTGAGGTGTCTTGTCCAAGAGAGCCTCTAGTTGGTGGACAGTTGGTCTGTTTTTTTTTTTGTTTTTTTTTTTTTATTATTATTATCCTTTATTATCCCTCTGCATTTCACCCATCCTTTTTTTAGGAGCAGTGGGCAGCACATGAAGGCGCCCGGGGACCCATCTCCATAATCTTACTGCTAGGCTTGGTCAGGACCTCAGCTGGAGGATTTTTTTTTTACCTATGGAGCATGTTTTTGGGTTGATTTTGGTTGTTTTTTGTCAGCTACTCTAACTTTCTTAATGCAAGGACGACGCCTGTGCAGAGTTTATATGTTTCTCCCTGTGTCTGGGTAGATTTCCGGGCACTCCTATCAACCTAAAACATTCACAGTAGGTCAAATCCTGCAGCTAAGGTAGCCAAGATCTGGAGATGCGTCCCCACTGCTCCTGACAGGCTGCCCAAGTCAGTGGCAATGAGGGTTTTTGAGTTAAAGGACAACTCAAATAATCAGAAGTCTGTGTGAAATGAGACAACTTCTTTGTAAAGAATCTGGGCTTGCCTGGCAAATCTGTCAGTGAATTCTTGGTAATAATATAATGATCCAAAACCCACTGTAGACTGCATCGGTGGGTTAGTTATTTACCAAAATGACGTAACTCCCTCCTCCATATTTCACTTTCAAAAGGGCACTACCTAACATGTCTCCTTGCTCTTCTACGACCTCCTCCTGAACTCCCCCTTCCCCTCATCTCTCTCACCATCTACCCATCCTTTCACCTCCCCTCAACCCCTCCCCGCAGTCCTCCACACCATCTGATCCTAATCCGGTTGGACACCTCTTAGTGCTCTTTCACCCCACACTTACCCTCCCCGATGGCCCTACTGGATCCGTATAAAGGGGCTTCTTATTCGGGCTAAACAAACAGCCTCTTCAGCCTGGCCGTGCAGAGATCTGGAGAGGGCACTTGGACAGACACGAGATGATGTGGAAAATGTTGAGAAATCGGGGAGAGTTGACTCATAACTAGGAAATATACAACGTGGTTTGATCCCAGCTGTTTCCTGTGCATGTGCTGTCCTTGGGCAAGACACTTAATCCATCTTTTCTAGGTATAATTGGTGTTTGAGTGATTGGTGGCGGTTGGATTGACAATTGGCATCCATTCTCTGTCAATCTGTGTATCTTAAAGGGGCTGTACCAGATGTGTTTCATGTAATTAAGTAAAATGTGTCTCACCCCAGTACAGATATATTGTAAAAAACATCCTTAGCGTTAAAATGAGCGCGCTATGTGCCATATTTAATTAATTATAATGAGTTTTCATCATTCACGGACCAAGAAGTGCTCTGTTAGCATGCTGTTATTTCTTAGCGTTACCGTGGCAACAAATGTCTGCTCTGGCACCTGAAAGTTGTGAATAATTAGGATGCCAGGAATGTGTTAGGAAAGCGAGAATAATTTAAGTTGGCTCCAGAGAATACCAGAGAAAACCAGTGTGGCAAGAGGCATAATCTGGAATGTTTCATGGTATTAAACCTTTCACAGTCAAAATGCCTTTTTTCTAGGTCTTTTTGAGCTATAAAACCACCTGTATTTGAATAAATGTCAGGTAGAGCTGTTTAATGGCATACTGTGGGACATTCCAGGCAGAGCAATGACATATCCATAGAAACGAGCAGAAAGACAGACAGATACACACCTAGTGCACCTTTCAAGCCAGTTTTTAATCACGAATTCAGTCATTACGGCTATAAGAGACTCGGTGAGGCTGCTAATGCATGGATTATTTATTATTCAGAACACATCAAGTATTCTTTATCGACCATGAAATAGAATCGATGGTAGAAGTCTTTGTATGCTGTGAGCTGACCGCAGAGGTTGTGGGTGCGTTAGGGTCACCGGTCAGTCGATGTAGTGGAGGGTCCGTGGGGAGCAGAGAGAGTACAGGGTTCAGCTACTCTTGAACTCTGAAAATCAAAGGCTAGCAACAGGCTTAGAAGGAAGTGGAGCAATGCCATTCAGAACTATTCATGGGCTTCAGTTTCCTGTAAATACAGGTGACATTTTGAGGACTTTTCACCAGTATTTTCACCAGTTCTATCCCCCTCTCTATGTAAGCAACACTTGCCAAACCAAATCTCATAAGAGTCAAATTGGGCAGACAAGTTTCTCCAGAACTGCTGCACCAATAATTGCCTTTCTGATCTGTATCTGTTAGCAAAGCATGGCTAAAACTGTGATCTTGTTTTTGCAGTTTTGCCATATTTAGAAGGTAAAGTTGTTTTGTCGAACTAAATTAATTAGTATCATTTTCCATATCTCGTCTTAAGCTCGGATCTTCATCAGGAGGATCTAGCTTGGTGATTTTTCTACTGTATATGTTTTAGATCAATGGGGGAACACAAGGAGAACATGCAAACTGCACAGAAAAGACCCAGCAGTGTACCAGCGAGACCCTTCTATATTCTGATTGAATCAAAAGGGACTGGAAACGGACAATAGAAAATCTTCTGTCCAAACTTGAGACGATCCAACCACAGCTGCTAATCTGTAGCACGTTTCTCTAAAATGTGGAAGACATCTCCTCTACAAAATTCTCATAACATTCAGAACAAAATATATAACTTATTTTACCTGAGATATGTAGTAGTTTGGTGCTTTGATTGTTGCTTCTGTAAAAATCTGCAGTTTCTCAGTCCTTCATGTTGTTTTTTTTCCCTTTTTATGCTTACACCACTATGTTTGTTTTTGACTACGCATTTCTGATTGGTTAATCCGCCTGTCAATCACGCCCTCTGCGATCAGGGAGACAGGACACAGCTCCAGATCCACTCGTCTTCGTAATGTTTTTGTCAAAGTGTGCGGTTTAATTTTATGTTTGACTTCAGGTGCTTGTTGCTATGAAAATGATCTCTGCATCATCTACAACAGCTTCAGTAATATTTATTGTCAATAACAACAACACAGGATAACAAAATATATGATTCATGAAGCTCACATAAGAGCTCCTTTGAAATGCTAAATAGCCACTGGACATTATGACCCTGTGACCTCTTGTCACGTATCACTGCTGAGCTAATTAGCCATATTGTCTATACAAAGAATACTGTATGTGGAGGCGTATGCTCATAACATCTTCACTATATTATATCCTGCCTGGAACACAATTACTCAGGATTATGGAACCCATTTCTATTATTGTGCCTTGGGAGAAGAGGTAAATTACATTACGCGTTCACATTGAGAGGCAAAAAATCTATAGTTTTATATGAAAAGGATAGTGTTGTGATCTTAAAGGTCCCACATTACACTGTGTGCTTACACTTTTCTGATCTATATATGTTATAATGTTGTTTCCTCATCAAAAACAGACCTGGAGTTGTGTTTTTGTGTTTGTGTTTAACCGTGTTCCACCTTGTGATGTCATGCAGTGATACAGAAAGTGCCACACTTCATTAGAGTCACTTTGATGATTTCAGCCCTGGAACTGACTCGTCTGAACTAAAGGTAAAAGGAGCTGGTAACTTGAAAACTACGGCTGCATGACATCACAAGGTGGAACAGAGCATTTAGAGCTTTGGAGGTGTAGACAGACTAATAATGCAGGTTTACTCAAACGTGTGAATGAAACAAAACACAACTCCAGATCTGTTTTTGATGAGGAAACAACATTATAACATGTCTTAAAGCTCATTAGAGTCGATTTTGCCTAATACAGGGCCTATACAAAAATAATAATTGCTTTAATAGCTGAAAACAAAGGTTATGTTCTGCTATCATTTTTACACCAGTCCTGCTAACCCCAGAGAAACATTCTTAAAAGTGTGTCTGAAGAACTGTTCATTAAGCAAAACAAATAAACTAAAATAATCAGTTGTAATTCTCTGCATCTCAGACTAGATCTGTATTTGTTTTACTGTTTCAAGTTTATAGGAGAGTTTCTTCTGCCCTGAGACGCCAGAGAGTTCAGGACGATTCAAAGTGTCGTGAATGAAACAAATTATGGTTTTGATAAGGGTTTTGGAAGAGGAAAAAAAGGCTTTAAATAGGCGTTTTTTTATGAGGCGCTTACAGAGAACATATTTTGGATCACCGTATTACATCGGGATGGGACGAGACCAAATTTCCACAAGATGAGACACGAGATTGGGCCCACAAGAACGAGGCAAGACGAGATTTTAACATAATTTCTAATATGTACATTTCACGGTTCAGTTTCCAATTTTGGCCGCACAGTTTTGTTATTTATTTCATTTCATAGTTTTGTTTCCATTCTAGTACTGCTTTTTGGAACTGTAAGAGACATGACTCACCAACACCTAAATATTTTTTGTCAAATCCAAATATAAACACATGGAAAAAAAAAAAAATCTCACAAGATAATTTTTCTCTTGTGGCAATTTTGTCTTGTGAGATCTTGCACAATCCCTATTACATTGTATTTTTATTGTTGTTATCGATATTGTTATTAACACGTTTTAAAATTTTCACTTTCGTTTTTGAAATTGAAACTTTTATAAATGAGCAAATTACAATATGTGTATTTTAAATCACAATATTCATCTAAAACGACTTAATAAAAGAAACAAGTCCGCTGATCTTCGCGCTACAAAACCGTGGCGCCCAATGGGAACTGACGTCGCCTTAAACATCAAAACAACAAAACAAACTACACAACGCTGCCAAATCCTACACGTATCCCCAATTAAGAAAATAAAATCGGAGAACGAAATAAGTACAGAGCGTGGGCAACTTGAAAATACACGATTAAAGCTTTCTCGAATCAATCAAAATCCAACTTCGGATGAGTAAAAGGAGAAGGGAAGCAACTACACAAACATTATCGCTATAGTTTTACTTTTCGTTTTGGGTCGGTTCACGTCACCTCCGGCATTTGCAAAACCTTCTACATAAGCACCACATTTCACATGAAGAAAAGCAAAACACAACATTGGTCACTCTAAGCTCTTTTGACAGCCAATCCCACAATAAAACTAAACATCGAATCCGTTATCCGCAATGTTGATGTAAAACTACACACAGATCTTGATTCCTTCTTTGCTTTTGTGGAGAGAAAAGAGCTCTTAAATGAATTGAACCTACTGAACCTAGTACCTATTTAAAAATGTACTTTAACAATAAAAAATAGTGATAAAATTGCCACAAGATCGTGCACACAAGAGAAAAATGATCTTGTGAGATTTTTATGTGTTTACATTTAGATCGGACAAAAAAAGGGTCACGTTGGTGAGTTACGTTTCTTACAGTTCCAAAAAACAGTACTAGAATGGTAACAAAACCATGAAATGAGATAAATAACAAAATTGTGAGGCCAAAATTGAAAACTGAACCGTGAAATTTATACAGTATATTAGGAATTATGTTAAAATCGCATCTTGTCTCGTTCTTGTGGACCTTATCTCATATCTCGTCTCGTGTTGTGGAAATTTTGTCTCGTCCCATCTCTAGCAAAAAGTAAAAGTATTTTGCAGAGATTTTCTGAACAATTAAAGCATCAACTGTGCGATTTTCATTTTTAAAAATTCAGCTGATTTCAAGTGATTCAGCTGATTTCGAAAGTTTTCTAACTGTTTTGTGCTTTTGTGTGTTTGGTTTGCTCAAAGTTGGGACGGTAACTCAAATGAAATATGCTAAAAAGGTCTCAAACCATAAAGAAAAGGACTTTTTACTTTTCAATCCAGATTTAAAAGGTAGTGGAGTAGAAGTTACAGATAGCTGCTCTCAAATGTAGTAAAGTAAAAGTATCCACAGTAAAATGTACTTAAATGTGCACTATGTAACTTCTGACTTCCACTATTGATGTAATCTTGATCTTGACTGAAGCGTCTTGGTCTCTGGTGATTCCTTATTTCCTTTCGCAGAGAGAAAAGAGCTCTTAAATGAATTGAAGGCATGTATCCGTCATGTTTCCGTAGCGAGCGAGATTGATTTGATTAAACTCCACTTACGGCGATGGGGCTGTTGTGTGTTGGATGGTGAGACGGGCTGATCTTGTCGGGCTGTGAGCTGGAGGGGGCTTAATGATAGACTCTCAGGATAAGTAATGTGCTGCAGGGGTGATCCACAGTGTTGGGGCACAGGGAGAGATGTGTACACGAGACTGGGGTGGGATGTTGTGATGCAAAATAGAAGAATAGACTTGAGCGGGAACATAAAAGGGCCTTAACTGGATTTGTGTTGCGTAAAAAAGATTAACGTTTTGAGTAGACCATTCACCAAAATGTAATTTGTTTATGGCTAAAGAGCGTTTGCATTATTTTCTGATCTATATTATAACGTCTCATCACAATCATCGACACAAACCCTGCATATTTAAGATCTCCTCTCAAACTGAAAACACTGGTGATACAGGAAATCCACTCTGTTTTTAAACTCCATACACTTTCACTAGAATCATTTGGATCATTTCTAGGGAAGGGAAAGGTACTTTATTGTCCCCGTAGTAAAATTTGTCCTCTACATTTGACCACGTCTTTCAGCTCTGCGCACAAAGGCGACCCGGGAATCGAACCTGGACCCTTCGTGCTAGTCACTGGAATTGCCAGTCTCTACTCAACTAAATGTAAAAAGTAGCTATCAACTTGAAAACTACCACTATATGACATCACAAGGTGGAACAGAGCATTTTGAGCACTGAAAGCTGCAGTATTATTTTGATTATTTTAATATTAGTGATAATTTACGTATTGAATTCATAAAATATAAGAACACAACGAAGAATAAGAAAGCCTATTGGGAGGAAGGGATATCATCTTATGTAACAGATAATACTCCCTACAATTGTACAACAACTCAATCTTAAGTAACAGATAACCTTATGCCCTGTTAATCAATATATTATTGCACTGCCTTTATTGTCTCTTGTTTATAACTGTGATTTTATAGTTTATTTTATAGTTTATTACTTATTTTTCTATTTTATTTTGACTTGTACATATACATTTATTTTTATAATTATGTCTCATTTGACACCTGTCTGTTGCGATCTTTCTGCTACACCATCTATTTTTGTTACTCTCTGTTATTATATTATATTGTGATGTTTGAGCTACTGTATCCAAATAATTTCCCTTGTGGATCAATAAAGTTTGTCTAAGTATTTTCCACAATACTTTAACACTGATACTTCAAAACATTAAATCTTTTTTCTTTTACATTTACCCCACACAACAAACCCTTCTGTCCTATTTCCCATTATTAACCCTGCAAACTGAGCGCGCTATAACCAGCCCTTACCTCATTCTGTCTGATGGCGCCTGACAACACTCCTCCCGCTGTAATCAAACAACCATGATGGCACAGTTAACCTCTCCTCTCCTCCTCCTCACCTCCGTCATCCCTCCATTCTCCCCCCGTCTCTAAATAAACCAATTAACGGACTGGGGGTCTCTGTGGACAGCTAGTCTTGCCACCTGAACAATTGCCAGGGGACCAGCAGACGTGGTGGCCATGTTTGACGACAAAGGTGCGGAGAAAAGCCCGTGAAATTGCGCGTTAGCTAACAAGCAGCCCCATAGGAACGGATCAGGCGGTTAGCATTAGCGTTATCTGACAGCGTGTTGAGCGTTGTGGCTTTGTTCTGTTTGCTGAGCTGTGAAATCTGTGGGCTTTTGAAGGGAAATAAAAATGTAAAAATGAAAATAATAATAAGTTGAATTGTTGTATTATGGCATTTGACTACTAAATGATTACAAATTGTGGCTAATGACAAATGACAACAAATTGTAGCTGTATCTATTTTAAGAGCTTTCAGAACTTTTAAAATTCTAAAATATCCAAATAATACCTAGATTTTACTACAAAACTGCTTAAAATACATTATTGTGGAATCATGTTTGTTTGTTTTTTAATAAATTTGAAAAATGTAGAACTGCAATACTTGTTGATGAGTACTTCCTGGAGTGGGCGGGGCTTTTGGTACAGAGCTTTTATAGCAGCGGAATATAGGGTTACGCAAACAAACAAATATGAATCAAAACAATTTTTTTTCGTTCTTTTTTTTTTTTTTTTAATTAAAGGTGCATTGCGCAGCTTTTCTAGTGGCCAGCTCCTTGTCTCCATGGAGATGTTATTACTTAGCCTGGACTGTACCACTGTATCACATTAAACATATCCATCATACATAGCATTTATCCATTAACTCAAAAATACAACAATTTCTTCTGTGAACAGGGGCGACTCTCCACAGATCTGAATTGTAATGTAGCATAGTGCTGTAACCTGGTGATAGGTAGGTTTAATCTGTACTGTGGAACATTTTTGACAAAGAAATAACATTTCCATGGAGACATCAGGTGGCGTACCCTCCCCTAGAAATTATAGGCACTGCACTTTTAACGTTACATAATTTTAACTTATTTTAACTCTCTCTTTGGGTTTTTTATCAACTATCTTGCTACCTGCATACTTGCTCTTTTAAGATTAGCGAGTAGCGTAGAAAAGCATGTCAAATCGCGCGTTAGCTAACAGGCGACACATAGGAACAGATACAGGGATTAGCTGGTGTTTTCTGACAGCGTTTTGTGCGTTGTGCTTTTGCTCCAATTGTCTGATGTGTGCGTGAGGAGGAGTTGTGTGCAGGTGTGTAGGAGGTTGTGTAAATGACGATGTTTGCAATGTGTACTAGTGCTAACCTGCGCATGTTAATAAAGAAGCTCAGTGGGGTTTCATTCTCCTGATTTTATAGACGAACAGCATAAAACTTAAAAATGGCAAAGGAGAAATTCAACATGTCACCTGGACAAACGTTCATTAGAATTATTTTTATTTGTCCAGTTGACATATTGAATTCTTCTTTGCCATGGATTCTACCTGGACGACTGAGGGTTTCTACACACAAATTTTAAAAAAGCTTGAGTTTGAGTTCTGTCTGGATATTTATGAGTGTTTCTGTTTCACCTATCTGCATCATAGCATCATCATTATGCCCCAAAGAGCCTTTTGTGGTTGGATATAAAAATTAAAGGTGCATTTCCAGATGGAGGGTCCCTCAAACGCTTTCCTCCATGAAGACTGGATTTGCTTTGTCTGGAATGTTTCACAGTATGGCATTAAACCTTTCTATCTTCATGGAGACTAAACCAGACCAAGTTATTCCAAGTGTTTCTCGGTATTTTTGAGCTATAAAAACACATGTAATTGAATAAATGTAAGGTAGAGCTGTTTAATGTCATACTCTGGAACATTTCAGGAAGAGCAATGGCATATTCATGAAACGAGCAAGTGACGGACCTTCCACCAGAAAAATTCCTCAATACACCTTTAACATAATGACGTTAATGATGTTTTAATGAAAAGTATAGTCTAACCTGTCAAATGCACTTTCTACTTTAATGTTTTATCCAAAAGGCTTTCAGTTTTTAGTCGTACATCAATTAAACTTTTTCATAACTTCCTTAAGGTTCATAATGTGCACTTAAAAGGGCTGTCAGCCTGTGAAAGTGATCTCAGCGTGAGCTTGTCAGGACTAAGTGTACAGAACCTCGAGTGAACTGCTCTCAACTCATTTCTACAGACTTCCTCATAATATCACTCAAATGGGGCCAATAGATCTGGATTATGGAGCTGTTTTCAAATTACTTGTTATGTATTAGCTGATAAAACTAGTGATTTTGCAAAACTCAACTAACTGGAAGATTTGTGGTGTCCAACTTGTTATTCGTATCTCTCTGTATTGTATTTTGAGCAGTTGGAATAGATAAAATTTTCTGCAGTGACATCGCACTGGGGGTGTGCTACATGTATGCGTATGGCAGAATGTTTAGAGGTTACCATGGTGACACG
The DNA here is from genome assembly GCA_029959045.1 of Taenioides sp. WSHXM2023. Lineage (NCBI taxonomy): Eukaryota > Metazoa > Chordata > Actinopteri > Gobiiformes > Gobiidae > Taenioides > Taenioides sp. WSHXM2023. The sequence goes on from CM057106.1 coordinate 4,805,747, forward strand.
ATGCACACAATGCCCCAACACTGCCGAAAAAGTTTTAAGACGGTCTGAAAAAACACAAAATGGATTTAAACAGGACATTTTCAGGAGCCTGTGATCAACACAAGCGTTCATGGTCCTGTTTAGGAGTTTGAATTTCAACAAAAAGCTGAAAGTGGCTAACTGAAAAACTGTTGGCTAATGTTAGCTAGCGTCAGACTGTAATTTAACGCCTGACAGACTTGCTTAACAGCACAGATCAGCTCCAACTAAATCAGCTCTTTCTGGTCAGATTGTGTTGAATTAAAACTCAGATTAAAGTCTAATTTGAGTAACAAAAGCTTCAGACAGAGCTATTTAATTATTAATCAAAATAGTGAACCGGGACGAGGGGCTTTTTTACTCTCACACACCTGGGATACAGTCCTGAGGAAGTCAGACTGCAGATTTTGGCACTGAACCAGTGGAGGCAGGATGACAGCGCCAAAATCTGTATAAATCAGCTGACCGGACACGTTACAGCAACGTAACGTGACCACACTGAGGAAAACCGCTACTGAGCAGTCGAAACTGTCACGTATGAAAACAAACTCTTGGTCTGAAAAAAAGAACCCAATAACATGAAAATTATCTGTTGACTAAAAGGCCTATACACTGGAACTAACCAGGAATAACATCAAATTAGGTCTAAACTAGGACGATACAATCATTTTTGGTATCGATATGATGCCAAGTACTTTTAGTGGTCATTTTTTCGATACCGATACTCAATACTGGTATAACATAAAAAAAAAAAAAAAAAAGGGTTTCAAATCGTCTCTAAGAACAAATGTAACACGTGACACTGATGGATAAGTCTAGTGTGCTGCTGGTGGAGTATCTTTGACACAAAATAATGAAGAAAGCCTTACAAGTTTCATATGTTAATTAATATCTATATTTGCATAACTGTACTGATACACACATTCGTATGGAGTCAGTATTGATACATCGATCCTCTTTCCTTCAAAGTACCACAAAGCAATGACTACATCCCAGTATTAGGACATGAACTACAGTTTTAGAAACTCCAACTTGGACAAACTTTCTTTAGTGAACCTGCGAGGCCCGTCATCATTTTCATTTCTCTCTATTTCTTTTTGTTCACACTTTTGTCCACTTCGACAATCTAGCGTCGCTTCATTAGACATTATTACCCGGCTAAATCTTTTCATGCGTCCTCCCCTTTAAGAGCTCCACCATCAAATTACCCATTACCGCGTTCTGTAATTGTGAATGTGCAAAAAGTCGATTTGATTTGTCAGATTATGGCCAAAAACACTCCTTTCACTGTTTCTAATGGGGCTGTCCTTCGGAAGTTAAGGCGCTAAGTTCACCTGAAGTTTTGAAAGCAGCAGAACAATAAAAAGCAAAGTGAAATAAATTGGATTTGTCCAGCACGGGCTTCTGTACAGACAGTCGATTGAGGAGCGTTGGCTTTCATCTGTTTAAATGGTGCAGTTCCGAGTGGTCACTGATTTCACCTCTGTAGACAGGGATTGGTCTGTCCAACACTTTGTAAGGGGGACAAGTTGGGGGAAGTCATTTTTGCCTGGTTGCCCAACTCAAAATCAAATGTAACAGTGACATTTAATTCATTTAAGTACAATTTGTAATCTTGAAGCTGCTCCATGTTTTTAAAGTCTATACATTTTCACGAGAGTTGTTACTTCCTCTATCTCCACTGTGTACTTACAGTAAAGGTCCTATATTACGTAAATTTAACTCTTGTGAGCTTTAAATCATGTTAGAATATTATTACCTCATCAAAAACATACTTGGATCAAAAACATGCTCTTTCCACCTTGTGATGTCATGTAGTAGTAGTTTTCAAGTTAACAGTTCCTTTCAACTTTAGTTCAATAGAGATTGGCAATTCCAGGGCTGAAATCATCCAAGTGATTCAAGTGAAAGTGTATAAAGTTTGGAGCACTTCCTGTATTACCACATGACATCACAAAGTGGAACAAGGTGCTGTTTTCTGTTTGAGAGAAGAACTTGTGTGTTAAACATGTGTGAATTGAAACAAAACACAACTCCAGGTCTGTTTGTGATGAGGAAATATTATAACATAGATCAGAAAATAGTGTAATATGGGCCCTTTAAATTTGAACAATAGCTGTTATTGTTTACAACTGTTTCTGGTAGAGGGTCTCCAACTGTTATTCTGCCCAGAAAGTCCCACAGTATGGCATTACACTGACTTATTAAATGGTACTTGGTCACATATTTCTATAGCGTTTTTCCACATAAAGGAACCACTAACCAATTCACATACCAGTGTATGCAGAGTGGATGGAGGATTTTTTTTTATTTATTTATTTATTGATTGATTTCAAATTGTCAATGATGGTATTACAGAGATGCAGCAGCCTTGTAATTATGATGACCAAAAGAATGAAAATTCATCGACTGTGGACGTGGTGGGGCCAGATAAACATTAGCCAATAGATACCTACCTCGTTATCTAATCAAACTCCCTACGCTTCTAACATAACTGACGCCGTTTACTCAACCAACACAGCAGTTCTTAGCAGCTTTTTCGAACTGTAGCTTCCTCGCAGTTTGCACAAAGTTTGTTGCGATAGCGGACGAGAATCCACTACCACTAGCCGCAAAAGAAAGTCCGTTTTTGAGGTCGCTGAAAGAAGAAGAGAAGGGGAAAAGGAGCGAAGCCAAATTAAGGTGATTCTCGGAGATTCCTTCCATGATGCAGGTGTAGCCCCCTCTACTGGCATTTTGTCTAAATTGTTTGTTGGCAAGACTTTTTTTCTATTTCACTTTTTAGTTTTAGTTTCTGAAAATTACAAGGCTAAGCTGTCAGAACTACCTCACACCACATTTGTTTGCACATGATTCAACCGCACTGTTCTTTTGTTTTTCGTGGAAGTGTCTTTGGTGCTACTTTCTAACCCCCCAACCCTACTTTGGCTTGGCATTCAAAATACCATGTTTGCTTTTTATCTTAAGTTAAAATACATTCTGAAAACCTTACTTTATTGCTTATTGGATGCATCAGATTTTAATGAGTTGAATTGTACGGAGAGCATGTATTTTGAAGTAAGGTAAGAGTCTGGATGGTGGTGTATCAGAAACAGCTTCACCTGTTAGATAATCGTCTAGAGGAACATCTGAGGGAATCAAAGTAACAGTGAAGCGTGTCAGCCTGATCAAACTGGTGGAAAAAAAAAGACTAAATGTATAATGAGACAATGATGAAAGCGTGTAGATAAAAGCGCACAGGAGATTCGTGAGTGATGAGTTAATGTGGGACAGAGGAGTCAGTACGTCATATGCAAAAGAGGGGACCATCGTTAAGCTTGTCCAAAGAGTTTGGTGAAAAGGTGGTAGTTTTTGGTTATATTTGTTAAAGAAGACATACTGTGCTTGTGTCTGTTATGTAGTTTTAATCTGTGACACCCGTGGATCTCGCAATATTTATCTAGAACGACTTAATAAAAGAAACAAGAACGCTGACTTCCACTTTAGAAAACTGTGGTGCCCAATGGGAGCTGACATCGCCGTTAACGAAATCACAACAAAAAGACTCAATTCTGGTGGAGAGCTGCAGAGAAATGTTAAATTTTTTGAAGAAAATAAAATTGTAGAACGAAGTAAGTACAAAGCAGTGGATTGATTTACAATATGGCGTCTTGAAAACAAGTGATTAAAGGTTTCTCAAACATGCACAAATCACTCCAAATACAACTTTGGGTGAGTAAATGGTGAGAGGAAAAGCTCTGAGAAGTCGAGTTTGCGGAATAGGTCTGCTTTAAAGCCACAATATGTAACTTCTTTGCTTTCTTTTGTTTGAGTTTATTGCACTGAAAAACTGAAAAATGTGTCCTTCCTCTGAGTGGGCGCGCATCTCCACAAACCTGACCTGTTATTTAGGTCTCCTCCTGTTTGTTTCCATGGAAATGCAGTTCCTTTAGCTATAATCTACACAGTGTGGCATATCTATCTCCATGGAGAATGTTCTGGAAAGCTACATAACATTTAAAACAAACAGAACAGTTAATTACATGGTTGTTAGCTTTTATGTTAATGCTGCCGCTAATTCAGTAACTGGTACAAGTACAATGCTTATGCTAATGCTAACTCTCCAGAAATTACCTTATTCAGCCTTACCTGTCACTCAAATCAGGCCCCTGATGATGCATTCAATGGGAGTAGTAAAATGCAGTACCTTCTAAGCAACACATTTCAGAGAAGCAAGAATCAGAAGCAAACTAACCATGTTTCAGCTTAGACTTATTTGCAAGTATAACCATGTACTTCAGCTGTATTTTTTAACATTTACTACTTCAACATTTTACTGGCCAACTTTTATTTCCCAAGCCCTAAAGGTGCACTGTGTAACTTTTTGGTTGGAGGTCCGTCACCTGCTTGGTTCTATGGATACGTCATTGCTCTGCCTGGAATGTTCCACAGTATGACATTAAACAGCTCTACTTTACATTTATTCAATTGCAGGTGGTTTTACAGCGCTAAAATCCCTAGAAAAACAGACATTCTATGAGCGGGGTCGCCTCTCCACAGACTTGACCTGTAACTTGCTCTGGTTTGGTCTCCATGATGATAGAAATGGTTTAATGCCACACTGTGAAACATTCAACACAAAGCAATAACATCTCCATGGAGAAAAGCGTTCGACGGACCCTCCACCAGAAAAGTTACACAAAGCGCCGTTAAAGATTTGACTAATAATCGTGCCTAGTTGGACACGGGCAGCAGATGCGACATACGCAGAGGTAATTCCAGAACCGTTCCCTAGCAACCATAATTTTAGCAAGGACCAAAACAGGTCTGAATTGCACAATAGAGCTCGAGCGTCAGAAGATGGCCGTTACCGTGGAAATGCGCCAAGCTTGTGACAGTACTGCAGAACTTTCATAGAGATAAATTTAGTCAAAACAATGTTAAAAAGTACACTAAACAACAGTGGTGGGTGAAGTACTACATTTTGTTACTTAAGTAAAAGTACAGAGACATTGGCGAAAGATTACTCAAGTAAAGTTAAAAGTATCACGTGAAAAAATCTAATCTTTAAGTAAAAGTTTTAAAGTATCTGTTTAAAAATGTATTTTAAGAGTAAAAAGAAAGTATTTTGCAGAGATTTTTAGAACAATTAAAGCATCAAATTTAGTGATTGTGATGAAGAATTTAGCTGATTTTAAGTGATTCAATTTATTTTTTCAAATTTTCTAGCTGTTTTTCTGTATTTGGTTTGCTCAAAGTTGGGGCGCTAACTCAAATGAAATACGCTAAAAATTATTCTCAGCCTTTTTCATATTCGAAACACACAAATCCTGGAAAAACTGAAAAGAAGCCATAAGATATAATTGAATGTAATGAATAACCAGAGCTGGATCGAGCCTTCAGGGGGCCCCGAGCAAAATTTACTTTCTGAAATAAGTGACAAATATATATAACTTTTTCATGATATTGTAACTTCTGTATAGAGGCTGAGAACAGAGAATAGAATAACGACAACACAAGGCAAGAATACTTTTGTGATCATCAGTGAGAAGGGGGTGCGTTATAAGAACTCCCCCGGATAATGTTGAATATTGAAGACATTTTTTCTGTTTTCTAGTCCATTTGGATGTTTTCCAGTTGGCTGAAGTGTGATTACATAAAGATTTTGGCTTCTGTAGGCTGTTTTAATTATGTGGTAGTACCCCTAAACCTGCTCTAAGGTACTTACAACAAAACATGTCGTTTGTGTTCAGTAAATGCAGGACACTTCAAATAAATTAGTAAATAATTGGTTATTCAATAAACATATTAATATGCGTATAACATATGTACGAATAAATTAGCGAAACTTATTAATATGCACGAAAACACGGCTCGTTCATGGGTTATTCACTCGTCCAGCAAAGGCAAAGGAAGCTTCTCTCATTCTCAGCACCAAAGGGGCTGGATTCTTGGCGTGAGACAAGGACAATGGACACGTGTGTAGTAAACGTACGTCCTGCTGTCCTAGTGTCTTCGTGCTGTCCTCGTGCTGTCTCTGAGCTGTGTTTGTGAGCGATACTGAAAGCGATATTTACGCTGAGGAGCAAAGCAGGGCCTGTTTTGTTGTAACTACATGTAGATTGACAGAAAGACAAGAATGATAAAACTATGGGGACTTGGTAGGAGGGGCCCTTCGATGCGACGGGGCCCTACACCACTTGTGTAGTCTGAGTATAAGAAGATTTAACGCGGTGTATAGCCTCATTGCACCCCATGTAAACACTAATTTTGTATATACAACATACAAAAGTGTAAGGGTTCAATTAAAACACAATAAGACAATCATAACACTCGAATCCCAACTATTCCTGCAGCGATGTGACGTTCGTGAAACTGTCGGCTCTTTTGAACGGTTCCTTAACGTGAACTCTTCGAATGGATCTCGTTTTTTAAGAGAACCGAATCTTTTCTTTAGAATTTGTATGCATTTTTATACTGATTAATGCTGAACCAACACAAAAATCAGCATATCAAAATAACTGTTTGTTTTTTAATTATGCCTACTAATACTGTAGCACAAGAGTAAACACACTCTCACTTCGAACCTTTTTAAACAGATCTGATACTTTTTTTTTTTCTTTTTGCAGATTAAATGAGTTCTCAAATTGGCTTCTGTCATATAAATAAATACACACAGAGACAGTCTTTTGAACGGGTCATTGACACAAATAGATCCAAAAGATTCAGATCCCATAAAAGAGCCTTAACTCCCATCTCTACCAAACAGAACATAGGCCAGCACAGCACACGTGCATCCACCGCTCCATTCTTCCTCTGACATGTGGACGACTCCAGGTCCCCCAATCTCTCGCTACAACGACTTCTTCAGATTGTATTTTTTCCTCCAGCCTCCCCTTCCCCACCCCTGCTCGCTACGGGTCAAATTCCCCTGCTCACTTTCCACTATCTTTTCCCCGGGGCATCACAGCATGGGGCGACAAACAGCCCCGATGTAGCTATCAAACCCGCACCATCTTTCAAGGGAACTTTGTAGGCTTGTAAAGTCATGGGTTTGATTGTAGTATTTTTGTAGTACTTTACAGGAGCGCGCTAACTTTTCTGGTGGAGTGAGATGTAATTGCGTTAATGCCATACTGTGGAACATTCTAGATAAACACGTCTATCTAGCATTTATTTACTAATGGGTGTTTTTATTGTCCACAGTTCATAAACGCATATTTTTATTTTTATTTTTTTTACTTATGCTGTTTCCTCAAACTCCACACACCTTCACTAGAATCATTTGGTTGATTTCAGCCCTGGAATTGCCGATCTCGACTGAACTAAAGGTAAAAGGCGCTGTTAACTTGAAAACTACCACTACATGACATCACAAGGTGGAGTAGAGCATGTTGAGCTTTGGAGATGTTGACAAACTAATAATAAAGGGTTACTTAGACATGTGCGAATGAAACAAAACACAACTCCAGGTCTGTTTTTGAGGCGGTAACAACATTATAACATGGCTTAAAGCTCACAAGAGTCAATTTTGCGTAATATCGGACCTTTAAAGAACTCCATCTGCTTGTCTCCATGGAGATAGACACATTCAAAGGCGAATTCTTCAGACCGCAGTGTCGAAATCACAACAAACTCCTCTAGGAAATGTTGAACTAGCCTAGCCACTCATCCCCCATAGACTTTGCACTTAAACCCCGAGTCTGAACATAGCGTTTAAGATTCCAAGCAAAGCGATAGCATTTCAGTGCAAAGAAGCAATAACCTTCACCAGAAAAGTTACAGTGTGTATCTTTAAAGGTTCATCCCAGTTGTTAAAGGTCCTGTATTACAACAAATGGACTCTCGTGAGTTTTAAGGCTTGTTATAATGTTGGTACCTCATCAAAAACATTCCTGGAGTTGTTTTGTTTCATTCGCACTTGTTTGAGCAATCCTGTGTTAGTATATCCAAAGCTCAAAATGCTCTGGTCCACCTTGTGATGTCATGAAGCGGTAGTTTTCAAGTTAATAGCTAACTTTTAACTCTGTAGTATATTGGCAATTCCGGGGCAGAAATTATCCAAATGATTCTAGTGAAGGTGTATGGAGTTTAAAAACACAGTGGAGCACTTCTGGTTTGTAGTTTGAGAGAAGAATATGCAGGTTTGTGTGTCAAACATGTGTGAATGAAACAAAACACAACTCCAGGTCTGTTTATGATGAGGAAACATTATAACAAATCAGAAAATAATGCATTATGGGCCTTTTAAAGCAACACAGTGTAACTTTCTGGCAGTGGGACGTTACCTGCATGATTCCATGGAAAAAATATTAAAACCATACTGCGGAACATTCTCCATAGGGGTAAATGGAGAGAGATAAGACCTTTTTCCACCAATAAAAACATAAAAAAGTGCTTTCATTTGCGTCTAAAAACATATCTGCAATAGGGCTTTAAATCTACAAAGATACAAAACATATTTTCACGCTAACAACTTTTTTTTTCCTCATAGCGTGTTTTTTATGTGTTGGTATAAGCGATGAGATTGCATGGTGAATTTAAGCCAAGCCAAGCAAAAAAAAAAAAGAAATTAAAACTGGACGTGGGCGTTTGGTTTCTCTGGGGTGACAGATGATTAGGAGATGTAAAGGAGCTTGCAAGGCCTCATGGGAAAATGGCAGCAGTGCTATCGGCCCACTCGCTGTAAGCTCGGTCTCTCGCTTCAAAGCTAGCGTCTACAGACTGCAGATGGAAGGGTGGGTGCCAGATAAAATGATAAATTATGAAGTTACTGTAAAGTTGCTGGAGTTGTGGTTGCCATGTAATTAATCCATATTCAGGAGATGTAATAAAGCCTTTTGTATATTGTAAAAGTACTGCTTTAGCTGGTGTTTGGTGCGCTCCCCGTAATCAGAAGTAGATAATCCTTCTTAGTGGAATATTTGGTTTATTTATGAGTTTTAGATATATAAATACATAAATAAATAAAAGAAATAATACATAAACAAACAAAACATAATTACAGAAGTATCTGCAGAGGTAAATGGAACATCCAGATTTCAGATTTAGCTTTTTATATCCATCCATCCATCCATTTTCTTCTGCTTATCCGGGGCCGGGTCGCGGGGCAACAGTCTAAGCAGGGACTCCCAGACTTCCTTCACCCCGGACACTTCCTCCAGCTCCTCCCGGGGGACTCCAAGGTGTTCCCAGGCCAGCCGAGAGACATAGTCCCTCCATCGTGTCCTGGGTCTTCCCCGGGGTCTCCTTTCTATTTTTATATATATATTTTCAGTAAAAGGTAAACTACGCAACTTTTCTGGTGGAGAGTCACCACGTGCTTGTCTCAGTGCTGAGTTATTGCTTTACCTGGAATGTTCCACAGTATGGCATTAAAAGTATGTCTCTGTGCATTCATTCAATCACAGCCGTTTTTATTGCTCAAAAGTACCATTAAAAAACAAGCATTCTTACTATGAGCGGACTCGACTCTCCGTAGATCTAATATGTAACTTGGCTTGGTGACATACTGTACATGTACATAAGTTTGAAACATTTACACTAAAGCAATAACATCTCCATGGAGACAAGCAGGAGGCATACCCTTCACAAGAAAAGTACTTTAACTAAAGAATAGTGATTTTTCAGCCATACCTTTGACAGTCGGATGAACGTGTAGCCGTTTTCTCTCTTTTCTTTCTTCTTTTGTTCCTTGGAAGGTAAATTGTCAAATCAATTCCAGAACTATTTCGCTGTTTGGATTTCAAAAGTTTGCTTCAAGGCAGAAATTCATAAAACATTTCCCAGATTTACATAGTGGAAAAGGAATGGATTCTCTGTGTACTTCAAACTTTGTAAGATTACTACCGTCCACTTTTACAACAACTCTAAACTACTACTACTATTACTATTACTACTACTACTACTACTACTACTACTACTACTACCACAACTGCTGCTACTACTAATACTACCATTACTCCTTCCCAAATAGATACCACAATATCTGTCATTGTTTACCCAATCAATGTTATCTTTAAGTTACCTTACTACTACTACTACTACTACTACTACTGCTACTGCTACTGCTACTACTGCTACTGCTACTACTACTACTTTTACTACTATCACCTCTTCCTGGATACATACCACAACATCTGTCACCCTCTAGCCAACTATTACCTTTTACTTTTATAAACTACTACTACTACTACCACTACCTTTTCCTGGATATATACCACAACATCTGTCGAACCTCTAGCCCACAAATGTCACCTTTAAATTACCTTTCACTTTTACAAATCCACCAGATGCCCCGCAGCGGTAACAGCATCAGATTGGAAATGCAATACAACCATCTATTCCAGCGGCTTCATTAGAACGACTCAAACTCCGGGCCCGTGTGCAGCTTCCACGCGCACGGTTAGCCTGTCCCACTGCCACATTCACTTACGCAGACGGATTGGACTGTCCCTCCCCGGAGACCCCACCTCTGCCTCCGAAGCCGGGTTTAGCCAATCGGACGGCAGACGCGGGGGTCAAAGGTCAAAGAACTCAGATTAAAGCCCACCGCGAGACAAATAGACCGTCCCACTGCAAGTATTACCTGTCATGGAAGCGCGTACATGTACATGGACTATACGGTGGAGCGGGATTGGGTCTTTGTCTACACGGGTTTTCATATACATTTCAGGTTGGTGAAACTGTATGGCATTGGTTTTGGTTAAAGGTGCGCTGTGTAACTTTTCTATACCTGCTCGTTTCCATAGAGATGTGATTGCTTGGCCTGGAATACCATAGCGTTGCCTTGAACATCTCTATTTATCTTGTATTCATTTAGTTACGATTGTTTTATTGTTAAAAAAAAAACTTTTCCAGCATCATCGACTTGTCTCCATGGAGATAGATAAGTTTGACGCCATACTGTGGAACATTTATATCTTCATGGCAAAAAAATAGATGACAAACCCTTCATGAGAAAAGTTCGAGAGTGCACCATTCCTAGTCCAAAACCACTTTTAAAAGTTGTTTCCTGATGCTTATCTTTTTTTCTTGTATATTTTAACTTTTTTCTATTTGCAAGTAAATGAAATAAGTCCTTTACCTTCATACAATTTCCTGTTCAATCATTTTACTACAAATATCTTGCCATACTGAAACGCTTTAAAGCCACTACTATTCTTACAGTATCTCTAGTGCTGTCAAGGCTGTTCAAAGATTGCATAGTTAATCTCTGCCTTTGTCTTGCTCAAGGACACAGTGACACCAAGCGCGTTGAGAAAGGTTTGAACCATCGAACTTTACACCTGTTCATCACTCTGCTTCTTATACGTAGGTTTGGCTCAATAGAAAAAGTTCTGCTTACTGGCTCGCAGTCTCAAAGCGAATGTTAACTTTTATTAAAAGCATAAAATATCAAATAAACAACCTGTTAAAATTATGAAAATAAAGAAGTACTCAATTTTATGACTTAATTAATAGCACAGATATAAAAAAGCGAATTTAAAAAACAAAAAAACAAAAAAACTAATGTAAACCTAAAAGCATCACATGAAAGAATCTACTTAAGTAAAAGTATTGAAGTACGCATTTAAAAATGCACTTAAAAAGTAAAAGATTTTGAAATGTAGTGATTTAGATTTTCCAAACTATTTTTATTTGTATATTTCTGTTTCCTCAAACTGCAAACATGTTAAAAATAAACCCAAACTCCCTCAGCCTTTTCAGCAGGTCTCAAGCAACCATTAAAAAAAATACTTTTACGTTTCAGTCCAGTTCAAAAATGTAGTGGAGTAGAAAGTACAGATTCATGCTCTCAGATGTAGTGAAGTAAAAGTAAAAAGTATCCACTTTAAAATCCACTTACATAAAGTACAGACACCTAAAATGTATACTTAAGTAGTTTTCTACTTTTACTTCATTACATTCCACCATTGCCCATGTTTATATGTAGTTTACTTCAGTTTGTGTTGTTTTAATATTTACTATGCCTCGACATTAGCATTAGCAATGGGACAAACCTGCACAAATCACTGCAAATACAACTTCAAGAGGGTAAAGGAGAAGGAGAAACAACTATAACATAGATAAAAGCTCTGAAAAGTCTATTTTGTATAATAGATCTGTTTAAATGTTTATTATTTTAGCACGACTTGGCAAAAAAAACCTGCAGCGTTACAATTGGACCGGGATAATGCCGCTGATAGTGAGGTTGCCTGGCACTGCTGTACACAGAGCCAGTTGCCTCATTTTGTGCATTCTCTGATGTATTTCTTGTGCTCCTCTTCAAAAAAGTTTATAAAATCAAATCTGAACTCTTCCCATCTCGGCCAATGACTGCGTGTTCCTTTGGTCATAACTTAAACATACCTCCTCAAAGGCGTTCATGCGATTGTCTATATACGTGTCTCTTGATCAGAAGACGTCTATAGCCCAGTGTGGAATGCCCCCAGGCGGTCCGAGAACCTGTTCCCAGCAGGAGACCCGGGACGCACCGGAGATCAGGCACCAGGGGTCTTTGAAGTCAGCCCCCTCACAGTCGTGTCAGGTGTAGAAGAGAGTGATAAAAGCACCATGAGGCCTTTTCTGTGGCTCTATAGGGAGAAGAGAAAAAAGAAAAAAAAAAAAAAGTGGTATTGTTCACAGAAGATTTGTGGATCGCTCATTCTGCCATGGAGAAGTTTTGTTGATAAAGTTTGTCAAACGTTTTTCAAAGCATAAATATTTTCTTCATGTTGGTGGTGAACTGGAGGAGTGTGTTTCCATGGTTTCAGAACGATCTCAGGATCTGAGCAGAGCAGAGCCGGGCCTGGTCAGGACTTGGATGGGAAACCGCAGGGAAAATCAGGTGCCACAGGGGGGCGAAAAACTGTTGTTGTGTCCTTAGGCAAGACACTTCACCCACATTGCCTAGTGTGAAAGTGGTGTGAGTAATGATGGTGGTCGTCTGATGTGGCTACAATAGGAGTTTACCATCACCAGGTATGAAATGAAAGAATTATGGACCAAATTGTAAAGCGACTTTGAACATCTGAAAAAGTGCTACACAAGACTAATGCATTATTATTATTATTTTTTTTTTTTATTATTATTATTATTATTATTATTATTTTTTTTTTTTTTTTTTATTATTATTATTAGTAGTAGTAGTATTTTTGTTGTTGTTGTCATTATTGATATTATTATTATTATTATTATTATTATTATTATTATTATTATTATTACAAAAAATGGGACGCTGCTATAGCAATTAACAATTTTAAACTAAATATTCTTTGATTCATAACTTTTCAGATCCTTTTACCTGCTGGCTCATTGTAAATTCCCATTCATCTTCCACACTGATACTTTGCAGCGACATCACGCCGGGGGTGTTCTACATCTATGTATGAGGTGGAATGTTTAACAGTTACCATGGAGACACAAAGCAAACACATTAGCAAACCCACTCAACAAGTTTCAAGATTGTCTGAAAGCTCAAGAAAAACACAAAATGGATTAAAAAACAAACAAAAAAAACCAACACATTTTCAGGAGCCTGTGATCAATACGAGCATTCATCGTTCTGTTTATGTGTTTGATTTTCAACAAAAAGGTGAGACTAACTGAAACACTGTAATTTTATGTGTGAAATCAGTCCTTTTTGTGTTAAAATAAAGCTCAGATTAAAGTCAAACAACCTTCAGACAGAGCATACTTACAGTTAGCGTCACACCTCCAAAGAGCGTTGACGACGACAGCTGCAAAGTGTCAATATTGCGAGCAGTTTAGAACAACACCACAATTTACCCAATATTTTTTTTTCCACACAAATTTGAAATGCAACTTCACACTTGTCCGTAAAATGTGGTATAATTCATTGCACTTGAGTTTTCACTTTGGAGTAAAAACACGTCTTTATTCTTGTATTTCTCAGTGGAGTCGTAATAGCCACGTTTCCAGCTAATGTCGCCATAAGAGGAGCATTTTCTCTGCCTTTAATCACGGAGATGGGGTCGGTAATTGGATTTTTAAGGAGAGACTTATGACTGTTTTTGAAGGCTCATGAAAATATGGATGACATTAAGACTTCCAGGCAGGAAAATCTGTCAGATTTTGTATCAAATGTAATTTATAAAAAAAACATGAAACAGATTTGAGCTTTCAGTCATTTCTGAAGGTTGCTTGAAAAGGGTTTTGCAGTTGTTTGTTTTGTTTGTGCACTTAGGAGACTTTTTACTCTGTCTACTGTATTATCATCGTGTTGACTATAGCCATGCTGCTAATTATCTTTTCAATTGGCTTCACTCCCCTCTGTTGCCAGCAGAGGGCACTGAAAACTTTATCCAATACACAAAAACACAGACCCGGCTTTTTCAGTCCCGATACCGGTACGCTGAAAGTGAAAGACAAAACACCACAAAAGAACGCATCATTTTAAAGCAATACCACGTAACTTTTCTGGAGGTAAAATATTATAGTCAAGGAACAACATTTCCATAGAGAGGTTTGTGGAGATGCGAGCCACCTCACAGTAAGGATGTTTTTGAAGTTTTTCAGCGAAATAAAACAACACAAAAAAAGGCAAAAAAAAACAAAACCCAAACATATTTTAATAATAAGACTGATTATTGTTTTTTTTGTTTTTTTAATAATAATAATAATAATAATAATAATAATAATAATAATAATGAAAAAACAAAAGCAAACACAGCTGGTGACCAAATTCAGTACCTGTGATGTCCGTAAAGTGTTTTGGCCTTGCGGGTGTTGTGGGTAAGTGCCATTCAGGTGGATAGATGTTCCGTGGCCTCTCCGCCTGTCTCCAGTGGGACAGTGTTATGAGTTACAACATGGAGGTGGCTGACGATGCCTTCAGGTACCAGTGCAGAGGAGGAAATTCCAGCGGGGGCAGAGTCTGAAGCAGAGCACGGGGGGATTGTGTCAGATCTCCGAGAGCTGAGGGGATAAAACAGGGAGAGGATGATGTACTAGTAAATGTCAAAGGAATCAGTGTATACGAATGGAGAGTATTGTATTGTTTCATAGCTTATACAGTGCAGGTTTAAGCATTAGGTGTTTTCAAATGCTATTCATAATAAATATTCAGTCAGTAGAATGTTCACTCGTTGATGGTTTGATTCCCACAATTGTTCTTGTGTCCTTGGGCAAAACACCTCCCGCCCTCAGGCTGTTAGAAGTTGATATTTGTTCAACTAATCAATCAATCAAACAAACTTTATTTAAACATGTTCATTGTTTTCAATCAGTGGATGGACTCAGAAGTGACATCACAGTCTGTTTGATACACTGCAGTCTCTGGGGTTGTGACGCTAACCGTAAGCACTGCTCTATCTGAGGATTATTAGGCTTTAAACTGAGCTGTATTTTTTTCTTTCTTTTTTTTTTAAAGGGACAATGCATATTCATGAACATACACTTGGAAATACACCAGAATTAGCCCGAAGGTACTTTACATCTGTAGTCCCAGCAGGTCAGAGAGATGGAAGCAACATAAGACAACTTCACACAATAGACAAACTGTCAATGACAATTCACAGGACAAACATTATAGAAACAACACAATAAGACACAATCATGACATACAACACTGACATTTACACAGAAGCAGAACATTAGTGATCACAGATCTGATTTCTCTTAAGCCGTTGTTTCAGATGGTTTTAAATGTTCTGAATGTGGTCGAGTCTCTTATTGCAGCTGGATGTTGTTCCAGATTTCTGTTCCCCTGACTGAAAACACCCGCTGACTGAATGTTGTGCGTCTATAAGGTGTTACACGGTCGTCTCTGGTAAAGGCTCTTGTTATCCTACCACTAGTACTGAATTTGGGCAAAATGAACTCACCCAAAGGTGCTGGAGTGAGTCCATTTAAGACCTTATATACTGAGCAGGCTAGTTTAAATTTTCTAAAATTTTCAAAACTTAAGATATTATATTTCTAAAGTATGAGACAATGATGAAAAGATTTTCTGTCAAATACTTTTAAAGCTTTTTTTAAAAGTGATTCTATTGGTTTTAAGGTTGTCATACTTGTCAGCGACCAGTTAGTAATGCAGGATTCAATGTGAGAAAAAATCATTCATTTTAACAAAATCTGACCCAAAAACGCTGGTTTAGTTGGAGCTACAACAGACGAGCTGTTTTGTGCTGTTAAACAAGTCTCTCACACATAAAATTACAGTCAAGTTTTTCAGTTAGTCACGCTCACATTTTTGTTAAACATCAAGCACCTAAACAGAACCACGAACGCTCGTATTGATCACAGACTTGTTTTTTCTCTTGAATTTTCAGAGTCAGAGTTTTGGTCAGGGTTCCATAATATGTGCATTGTTTCAGCATTGTAACCTCTGAAAATCCCACCATAGAGACATACGTAGAACACCCCCAGCGCGATGTCACCGCGAAGTATCAGTAAGGACAGTGAAGGGACAATTGTGTAACTCCAACAGCGCGTCCATCCACAGTGATAAGAGTGAGGAGCTTTGTGCCTGAGGAGCGCCCTGGGCTGTGGCTCCTGCACACTGTCGTAGCTCAGACAGAGACAGTAGAGCCGTGATGGAGATGAGACGAGACAACCGGGACACTGACTCAACACTAAACTCACAGAAACAAGCCACAGAGGGATCAGGCCGGAGACAGGAGAGTTTGTCCACAGGGTTTTTACAATGGAGTGGGAGACTGTAATGAGATAAAGCTTTCAGCGCGGCAAACACAGCGACTTTAATGAAGTGAGTTAAAATGGCTTGAATTATTTAGCTCGGTTTGAGTGTTTGGACAATTGAACAGTATCTAGGTAAATGAAAACGACTTACTTAAGAACATTCGACTTGACTTTGAGTAGATTCAACTTGACAATTAAAATTATCTACCAATGGAACAAGTGTTTTACATTTTGTTTCTTATTTTAAGTACAAAAAGTTGTTGTTTTTCTTTTCAGTGTAGCAAGATGTATTTTCATATTTTAAGTACAAAACGTCTTGTTCCATTGGTAGATCATTTTACTTGTCAGTTGAAATTTACTTAAATCATGATAAAACTTAACTTGGCTAGATTTGAGTTTTCGCAGTGTGGATCAGGATTTTTTTTTTTTCCAGTGTCTTAAAAATGTTTTACTTGAAAATACAACAAGACTATTGTACTTAAGAGGAAAAAAATACAAACACAACTAATCAAAATGTATTCAAATCAGGATGAAAATATTAATTCAAGTTATTTTAATTTACTGAAGATTATTCCAACAGTTGAAAAAATTAATATTGTAAAAAAAATTTAAATTAAACTAACTGTAATTTTGATGTTGGAAAATAGCCTAATGTAACACAATTTAATGTTTTGTATTTAATCATATACAAAATGCAAAGATCCATGTAACTTTTCTGGTGGAAAGTTCCACAGTGTATCATTATATTAATCTATCTCCAGGGAGACATTCAAGTGACAATACCGGGTCACAAGTCAAGTCAGATCTGTGGAGAGGTGAACCTGTTAACATGTTTTCCAAGTTTGACTTTATCAAAGTAAAACAACTGAATGCTAAATACTTTTGATACTTCGCAGCCGACGTCATCAACATTCCCTGGGGGTGTGATGCTAACTGTAGGCACTGCTCTGTCTGAAGCTCTGTTACTCAAGTTCGACTTTAAAGTGAGCCTTCACCATAGGGAGTTACAACAGGTACGCTGTTAAACAATTCCCTCTCAAATAAATCCATTTTGTGTTTTTTTTTTCTTGAGTTTTCACACTATCTTCAATCTTTTTTGGCAGCGTTTGCTAATGTGCATATTGTGTCACCACGGTAGCTACCATACATACATACAGGAACATTCCAGGCAAAACAACATCTTCATCATCTTATGTAACAGATAATACTCCCTACAACTGTACAACAACTCAGTCTTAAGTATCGGATAACCTTATGCCCTGTCAATCAGCAGAGTATTTGCAGTTCTTGTCTCTTGTTTATAGCGGTGATTTTATAGTTTATTACTTATTTTTCTATTTTATTTTGACTTGTACATATACATTTATTTTTATAATTATGTCTCATTTGACACGTGTCTCTTGCTCTTTTTGCTACACCATCTATTTTTGTTACCCTCTGTTATTATATTATATTGTGATGTTTGAGCTACTGTATCCAAATAATTTCCCTTGTGGATCAATAAAGTTTGTCTAAGTCTAAGTCTAATCTTCATCTTCTTGTGGTATACCTGCTTCCAGAAAGGAGTCATATTCAAAAACAGTAGTAGAACATATGGTTTTTCTTTCTTTGCTGAGTCACAACCCCGTCCCTCTCATTTCTCATCAGTGTCACAATCCCATCCCCCTCATTTCTCATCAGTGTCTCTTGTGTGGCGTAGCGTCTCCTGGGGGAGAGGACAGGCTCGTGCAGTTTGCCTCGGCCCTGGGCGCTCCTGTGGGCAAAGATACAACACTAAACGGATTGAACGGACTCTCGGAGCCAAAGAAGTGTCCCCTCACTGTCCACTCTTATTGATAGAGTCTGATCACCAGTCACTCCCACTGTAGCTCTCCGCACTGTTCTGGCCTCTGAGTACTCGCCAAGGTGAGACGAAATGACGGAGACAGTTTCATTACTACCTTAAATATTTCTGTATAGTAAATGTTGACACCAATACATCTTACATACCAGCAGGCCTGTCACGATAACAAATTTCCAGAGACGCCGTTTATTGCTATAAGCGATTATACTGAAACTACTTTACGCCACTGACACAATAACAATAAATCAAGATAATTCTAGTACACCATTATTTAAATAGACAGTGTCATTAAAAGACCAGAGCTGCAACAACTAAAAAGCAGAAAAAAACAATAATTAGCCATAAAAGTCACTTATTCAACCCTCTACAGCTCAAATCTTATCATTTCACAACTAAAATTTACAAAAATCTTGACACTACTGCAAAGAAAATGTACACAGGATAAATACTGAGCTTAAAATATTGTTCCATCTATTGTATTTTAAACAATAAGTGAATACAGTAATTATTTTATAAGTGTTTTTAGTTTTGATCCAATACCAACTAATACTATGGCAAGTATTGTTGTATTGTTACAGTGTTTTGTACTAAAATGCATTGAAACTCCATCCCAGCTTGAATTTATCTAAAAATTTAATATATGTGCAAATAAACTCATTTTTAAACAAATTAAAAATTACACGTTTTTAAATAAATTTGAATTATTTATATATTTTTTCATGAAACTGTATAATTTTCAATACTTTTTCTGTATCGATGTATCAGTTTTGGTTTTGATCCGCTCATCACTACCTTCAATTCACTTTTCAATTTCAAATTCAATTCAAATTCAATTCAATTTCAATTTAAAGCTCCATTACCATGAGCTGAACTGATAGAGAAGCTTATTTAAAGGTGCACTGTGTAACTTTTTGGTTGTAAGTCCGTCCCCTGCTTGTTTCTATGGATACGTCATTGCTCTGCCTGGAATGTTCCACAGTATGACATTAAACAGCTCTACCTGACCTTCCAGTTACAGGTCAGATCTGTGGAAAACCTGTAACTGAATAAATGCAAGGTAGAGCTGTTTAATGCCACACTGTGAAACATTCCAGACAAAAGAATAACATCTCCATGGAGAAAAGCATTTGGCGGACCCTAAACCAGAAAAGTTACACAATGCGTCTTTAATTACTTTGTTGCATAATGTTCCAATTTTGTGCTTTTAAATCTTAAAATTTCAAAAGTATTACACAGCGAGTAGTGTCTATTTATCTTTTTGCTACGATTTGAAATAATGCAGAAATCGAAATGATGTGAGCTTTTGAATGACCGTTTTTATTAATTACACTGAATCTAAAATTACTTTATATTTTTATATTTTTAAATGGTTTCTTGGTATACTTGTACTGAATACCTGACCTTACTTGAACTAAGCACCGCAGATTCTATTTAAATTTAAACATCTTATAAAAGTACGCTATAACCACTACGCGATTATAAAAAAAAACTGTATGTCGACCTTTATAAAACTGTGCATTTGCTCCCGTAGAAGCCTGAGGGCCCGGGCGCGTCTGACATTTAAGGCACAAATGTTACAAATGTTGGGTATAATTATTTTTTACACTGACACAAATGGCAGCCAAATCAAAAGCACTAAGGTGTGAACACTGACAAATCCGTCCTGGGGGCATAAACGAGGGATTAAATGACATTATAAGACCTGAGCTTGGGATCATGTAGGGAGATTTATTTTATTTTATTTATTTAGACTTAGACTTTATTGATCCACAAGGGAAATTATTTGGATACAGTAGCTCAAGAATCATGATATAATACAGTAGCAGAGAGTAATAAAAATAAATGGTATAGCAAAAAAAGATAGCAAGAGACAGATGTCAAATGAGACATAATTATAAAAATAAATGTATATGTACAAGTCAAAATAAAAAAGAAAAATAAGTAATAAAATGTATGTAAATGACAGTGCAAATACTATGCTGATTGACAAGGCATAAGGTTATCTGTTACGTAAGATTGAGTTGTTGTACAGTTGTAGGGAGTATTATCTGTTACATAAGGGTGAGTTTTTGTACATTTGTAGGGAGTATTATAGTATGAATGTCGTCCTGTATCTCTCACTGTTTGAGCGGAGCTGTAGGAGCCTGTTGGAGAATTGTTGTTGGAGATTTAATTTATTTTTATTTATTTCAGACACAAATATTATTCGGTCTATAGTTTAAAAGAAAAACTGGATACAAAAAACATACAAAGCATCCAGATTACTCCATAAATTTAATTAAAAACTGTAGAGTTTCTGTGCCCAGTGTTTTCTCAGAGCAGAGGTGTAACGGCGTGAGCTCATTTGAGGATTGGTCAAAGTCTTTACGATGGAGTTTTCAGACACCTCCAGGGGATGTGAGTGTCCACAAACAGATTTTTTATCAGTAGTTTTAAGAAATTATTTGGGGGCTGCCATGGTAAACACTTTTTAGTCACGTGATTGGTCATTGTTGTCGGCCAAGACCTTTGCCTCTCAACCAAATCATCTCCCACGCATTTAAATCCACATTTGTCCACATTTGTCCAAACTACATCTCAAATTCTCCACTGCAGCAAAACCATCAGCCACCTCAGCCTATCTCTTTCCTCTTCTTCATCTCCGCCAGGCCATGTTCTTTGTCACATTTGACCCAGAAACCTGTTAAGAACTTAGACGTAACTAGTAAAAGCCGTCAATGGCATGTCTACTAATAATTCCTCTTAGATTTTGAACCATGAGGGAAGAACATTAAAAACTTCTTCTTTTGATCTGACGTTGAACCACAATAGATACTACAGACAGTTGTTGCCATATGGTTCTCATTCAGCAGTGTCTCTGGTTGGTTAAAAGTGTCCCCAAATAATATCTTAAAATTACTGATGATAAAATAAAATAAAAGCTCAATAAACCTGGACGGTGGACAAAAGTGTTATGGTCTCCGATCTGGTCTCTGTAGATCGCGTCAAAGGAGCTATAAAGGATATAAATGGAAATAGCATTAGCGTGACATAAAACTCCACTTTGACTTCACACAGTTGTGAAAAGAACTCACAAAGTCATCGTGGTGAACAATTCCAATGTTCAGAATGCATACACCAAGAGAGGAATAAGTTTAGACCACTGTAAAGCAGCTGAAGTAAAATAGTTCTGTTTTTATGTTTTTAAGACAGTAAAAACAAGGAACAGTGCCTTTAAGCTATTTCTGACCAACACATGGTTAAGATCTGGAGATGCACGGCACTCGCCCACTGCTCCTGACAAGTTACCCCAGTGGCATTGTGGGATGGGTCAAATGCAAACTTTTACCCACATGGACAATGAACTTGATCTTAAGCTTACGTATCTCTAGTCCCAGGTGCAATCATGACGCCATAATCCACCCTGGACACCTATCAGGGGTCATTTTCCCTGTCATGGGTCATTTCACCTGTCAGTTATGTTTGATTCCTAGCGGTATTGAGGTACGGGTCAAATGCACAAGAAACATTGAACTACAAGGGCAATAACGTGTACCTTAACCTTATATCTTCTCAGTCCCAGGTGCGATCATGACACCACAATCCACCCTGGTCATTGCACCTGCCAGTGGTCATTTCACCTGTCACTCACCGTAACGTTATGGTTGATTCCTTGCGGTACTGAGGTATGGGTCAAATGCACTAGAAACATTTTACTACTTGTCTGTAGAAAAGTTCATTGTTTTTAGAAATACATTTATGGGTGACGGGAGAGGAGGAGAGTTGAATTTGTTGGTAGTGTACAGAGAAGGTAGAAGAGGAGACACTTTTTAGCTCGTCTGGAGAGGTGAACCGTAAATAACCGAAGAAAGTGGCTCTTAGAGGAGCACTTTGTCATCTCGTGTGTCAACAAAATCAAATGTAATGGGCGAGCTTAAAGTGCATATGACAGGTTTTCATGTTTTTCTAATTAAGACTTGGTTTAGTGAGGTGGTACCTGTGGTAAATATTTATCATAGTTTACGTCTGTCAAGTGACGGTTTTTGGTGAAAAATAAAAGTTGAAAATGACAGGGAGCAGAGTGGACTTCTAAAAAGGAATTACCGTAGTCTATCAGTGTCATCAATCCAAAATGCAAGTACAATTTTTTCTAATAGTTTAAATGTTCATCTAGCAAAATTAAGGCGTTCTCATAAATGTTTATCTGTCAAATCAGAACTTTTGGCCCTTGATTAAAGTATAGTTGCTACTCTACATATGTCACATTTGCTGCCAATGTCCAACCAGGAAGTAGATTTATACTTCTAAACTTCACTGAAATTGTCAAACTATGAAAAAACTATAGGCAAGATTGTGTAAACGTTTTAGTGAATTGGGAAGTCTAACCTGTATATACATTTTAATTTAACTCAAGAAATGTAGTCTATTTAATGTAAACACTAATGCACTGCAATGGGTCTGAAAGTTATTGGCAATGTTTTAAATCAAGAATTGTATGCGCATTTTCTAGAACTGTATTTTCTGTTATGTTATTATTATCATATTATCAGGTAAAAGTAACTCAGAAAAAGCATAACATTAATCTAACTCCCATAGACTGTTTATATAAATGGACATGGCTATCCTGCTAGTGGCTGCGTTCCAAATACCAAGTGTGCATGGGGGGGCTTCTGGTTCCATCGACTCTGGCTACAATTGAGAAATTGTCGTCCCTCGCTCTGTAACTGCTGCAGTGATCCTCGTCATTTTGGTCTTAAAATGTCTGTATTAACCTGCTCTGCCTGATCCTGGTGTTTTTATTTCCCTGTTTTGTTTTTCTCTGAATTCACTCCTATAACTGCAAGCCTCAGTGAGCTTCATTTGACTGGTGCTGAATGCTATGGACGTCAGACTTCTTTATACAGCCTATGCTAACTCCATGGAGAGTATGATTTCAGCTTTCAGTCACCTCCAGAAGCTTATGCAGTGTTGTTTTAAAGAAGTAACATCCTTATCATAATTCTAACGTAATTTTGTCTTACCTCCCACCTCTACTGCTATTACAACACAAGAATAATTTCCAAGCGTTCGACTCGTTTTACTTTAGTGCCATCTCCGAGGACAAATCCCACCTGTAGATAAATAGATTTTGAGATGATTGCCACGGCGCCTCCTCTTGGGCGTGAGTGCAGATGCAGATATGCGTGCTCCAGTGGCTCTTCAAGTGATGAGGGGCCTTCTCGAGTGCCCTCAGCCCGCCATCGATTACCTCGTCCTGGGCCAGTGCCTGCTCGCTCTGCTGGTTCACCGAGCGTAGGAGATGTTTCCAGATTCACTTTTTTCTTCTCCATGGTGTGAAAATATAGCCGATATTTCCGTAGGTTTGGGTTGTTATTGCAAATACACTGTTGTACTAGATTTTGAATAGCGTCCCCAATTACAGAGTTTATTAGTAGTACTTTTAAGTGTCTGTAGTGTAGACAGGAACTTGTTGTTAAAAGTGCACTGTGTAACTTTGGTAGAGATTTCGCCACCTTCTTCTCTCCATGGACATATTGCCCGGAATGTTCCACGGTATGGCATTACACTTGTATATCTCTGAGGAGACAGTAGATGACAACACAGGCCCACTCACCGTAAGAATGCAAGTTTTTAGGTTAATAAAAAATAAATGATTGAAGAATATGTTTTCAAATGAGCTGGGAGCCCTGTCCAAACTACAGACAATTATTTCCATACGGTTCTCATTTAACAACGTCTCTGATTGGATAAAATTGTCTGTTACTGTGCATTAAAAAGGCTTCGTAAAATGTATAGGCAATATCATTCAGTAGTTGCTTTTACAGTATACCGTAGCACTCCATTAAAAGGCTTTAGATTACTAGTAATAAAAGTTTTGGTGCAATGACCAATAAAAGGTCCATTAAGATAACATTTTAGTTCCTTTCTCCCCACTTTGTCAGCTAGAACATTCAATGCTCCTTGGCTCCCATCACCCTTAACCACATTTCTAAAAACACAGAATTTCCCTATAGATAACTGTGGAATCCTTTACAGCTCCTTTGACGCAATCTACGGAAACCAGATGACCGTAACGCTTTTGTCCACTGTCCACCTGAGGCTCTCCCAGGTTTATCGTTCAAAAACAGGACGTTAGCGTGAAAAGAAGGCTGAATTTAGCATTAGCATCGAAGTGTAGCGGGTCTGGAGGAGATGCTAGCGGTCAGGCGGAATGGTGATTTTTAGCTGCCTGTCCGCTGCCAAGTGAAGGGCATTCTGCGGCCTGTCCATGTGCGGAGCAGATGGGGACCAGCTGTTGGGTTGGATCTGGTCATAAAGACGAGTCAACCATAACATTAGGATGACTGACAGGTGAAATGACCCCTGACAGGTGCAGTGACCAAGTTGGATTATGGTTTGATCACACCTGACGCTGGGAGATGTAAGGTTAAGGTACACTTTATTGTCCCTGTAGGTAAATGTTTCAACTGCATTTGACCCATACCTCAATACCACTAGGAATTACACATAATGCTATGGTGATTGGCAGGTGAAATGACAACTGACAGGTGCAATGACCAAGGAAGAAAACAGCATGATCGCACCTGGCACTTGGGAGATAAAGAGTTAAGGTGTATGTTATTGTCCCTGTATTTAAATGTTCCTTGTGCATTTGACCCATACCTAGGAATCAAACCGCTAGGAATCAAACAAAACATTACGACAGCTGACAGGTGAAATAGCCACTGACAGGTGCAATGACCAAGGTGTATTGTGGTGTCATGATCGCACCTGGGACTGGGGAGAGACAGGGTTAAGGTACACTTTATTGTCCCTGTGGTTTAATGTTTATTGTGCATTTGACCCATACCTCAGTACCACTAGGAATCACACATAAAGCTACGGTGACTGACAGGTGAAATGACAACTGACAGGTGCAATGACAAAGGTGGATTATAGCTTCTTGTTCACCCCTGGTACTGGGGAAATAAATGGTTAACATACACTTTATTGTCCCTGTAGTTAAATGTTTCTTGTACATTTGACCCATACTTCAATACTGCCAAGAATCAGCAATTGCATACTGACCACTGACAGGTGAAATGATACCTGACAGGTGGATCATGGAGTCTTGACTGCACCATGGACTGGGGAGAGGTTAAGACACTTAATTGTCCCTATAGTTAAATGTTCCCTGTGCATTTGACCCATACCTCAATACCGCGAGGAATCAACCATAACATTACGATCACTGACAGGTGAAATGACCAAGGTGGGTTATGGCGTCATGATCACATCTGGGTCTGGAAGATATAAGGTCAAAGTACACTTTATTGTCCCTGTAGGTAAAGGTTTCCTGTGCATTTGACTCATACTTCAGTGCTGCTAAGAATGAACCACAACATTATGACTGCTGACAGGTGAAATGACAACTGACAGGTGAAATGACCAAGGTACATTATGGCTTCTTGATCGCATCTGGGACAGTTATTCCGCACTTAACTTATTCACTGTGATGACTTTATAAGTGCTTTTCACTTTGCATCACGCTAAAAATGCTAAAAACACAACAGATACTTTATTGATCCCAAGGGAAATCCAGCTATGCTAACAGTGCACTTCCTGATTCTCAGACAATAAAACGTTTTATAATCCAATGCAGACAGTGCTCAGATGTTTTGATCTGAAGAGCTGCTTTCATAATATATCTTTACTGGAGCAACTAAACATATTACTAAACATGCTAAAGCTGTGAAATTGCCAAAAAATTCCTGTAAATATTAACGATGCGCCAAAGGGTTTGTTAGAGGAAGGAAGCTGGATTTTAATTTAAATTTGTTCCTTGAACATTGGGTAAGGCAGCTTTAACAGACGTGACTTGAAAACTGATCAAGAATTAATTCAGTACATGTTGTCCTCTTCTCAGATTAAAAAAGAAGTAAATCTGTAGGAATCTGATGCAAAACTTTGATCAAGAATTGGTGTGAAATCAAAGATGCTTCATCCCTTTAACGGCCCACAGTGATGGAATGTAACGAAGTAGTAACATACTGTACTTAAAACGATTTTTAGGTATCTGTTCTTGACTGATACTTTTTACGTTTACTTCACTACATTTGAGAGACGGTATGTATCTATATCTGTGTATATAGAGGTTTACAGAAAAGGCTGAAGATTTATTTTTACCATTTTCATAATTTGAGTAAACAAAAAATTACAAAAAGTTGTTTTAGGGAACAGAATTCCGCATAGATCTTTAAAATCCCCACATTGGAAGCCTTAAAAGATCATAAAATCTGTGTGAAATACTTTTACTTTTTTCTCTACAGTACATTTTAATATTTTTGCATAAGTAGATTTTTTCATGTGATACTTTTACTTTTACTCTGGGATTTGTACTTTTATGTAAAGTGTAACTTTTTTGGTGGAGGGTCCGTCAAAAGCTTTGTCTGGAATGTTTCACAGTATGGCATTAACCCTTTCCATCTTCACGGAGACCAAACCAGGCCAAGTTACAGGTCAGATCTGCGGAGAGGCGACCCCGCTCACAGTCAGAATTCCTGTTTTTGTTTTTCTAGGTATTTTTGAGCTATAAAACTACTGTAATTGAATAAATGTAAAGTAGAGCTGTTTACAGTCTCCATAGAAACAAACAAGCGACGCAACCCCATCCAAAAAGTGACATGGTGCAGCTTTAAGTAACAAAATGGAGTACCTCTTCCACCACTGCTCCTTTCCTTTACTCTCGTCGCACATAGACTCCTGAACTCACTTGTTGAACCAATATTATTCATTCATGCATTTAGCCAGCTAGCGGTTAATGGCAACACAGTATTTTAACATTGTCACTGCTATTATTACCTTCTGTGCGATAAATCTGGAGCTTCATACCCCCTCGGCGAGCGCTCTCTCCCCGATGAAGGATGAGCACATTGGGGCTGTTATGATCACTCGTGACCCCCGTGCTAACCCGCAGTCGCACATTTAGCTTGTACCTGCTGATGGGCTAATGGCTCCACTGAGTGATGCTCTGGCAGGAGGCTGGGCCTATCTCGTAACTCATCTCATTCACAGCGCGGTAAGTTGGGTCTTTGGCGAGCGGTGGAGTTACAAAAATTAGCAAAGGGAATGTTTTGAGCGATGCTTTGAATGGGTGATGTGGTTTGTTGGTTGAGTTTGGTGTTTGTGGTTGTGGGTTTGATTTTAGACTTAGACTTAGACAAACTTTATTGATCCACAAGGGAAATTATTTGGATACAGTAGCTCAAACATCACAATATAAAATAATAACAGAGAGTAACAAAAATAGATGGTATAATGATGGTATAAGATAGCAAGAGACAGGTGTCAAATGAGACATAATTATAAAAATAAATGTATATGTACAAGTCAAAATAAAATAGAAAAATAAGTAATAAAATAGAAAATAAAATATAAAATCACAGCTATAAACAAGAGACAAGAGTGGCAGATTTTGAGAGCTAGAAGTTCAACCAGATGAAAGCAAAAGTGTTAAAAGGACAAATTAAAGGTGCATTGTGGAACTTTTCTGGTGGAGGGCCCATCTTGTGCTTTTCTCCATGGAGATGTTATTGCTTTGTCTGGAATGTTTCACAGTATGACATTAAACCTTCATATTTTCATGGAGACCAAACCAGATCTGTGGAAAAGTGACCCCACTCACAGTCAGAATGTCTGTTTTTCTAGGTATTTTTACTTTATAAAACTACCTGTAATTGAACAATGTAAGTTAGAGCTGTTTAATGCCGTACTGTGGAACATTCCAGGCAGAGCAATGACATATCCATGGAAACAAGAAGGTGGTGGATCCCCAACCGAAAAGTTACATCTCGCACAATGTGGAGAAAACCAGTGGGAGTGTGAGTGGAGGTAAGACAAGGCGGGTAAAGCTTCAAACTTCGTAAATTCACACTTTCTTTACTTTTTATGTTCAAGGTAAAGGTGACAAGAGGAAGAGTGCAAAAAATAAAATGAAATATTGAAGGCAACAATATGCTAAGATGTGCTGGCAAGATGCGCCATAAATCACGCTGCATGGGTTGTCGTAGACGAGAGGTTGTGCTTTGTCATGGTTTGATGACTTTGTGCTGCAAGATAGCCATCATGTTTGATTTTTGAAACCTTCTAAGGCTCACGGCTGATCTGAGTCCACACAACTTTTGGTGCGGGGCAGATACTAGGGATGTAACAATATCAGAAATATCGTATCGTCAAAAAGTCTCACAATAATATCGTGGGGTGTCACAATATATCAGTTCTTTTGCTTAAATCTGTTGTTTTATTGTAGCTACAGCGATTAAACAGAGGGAACTACATAGACCATAATCCATTTCAGCTCAGACAACATGAAGAAATATCTTTTTTATCTTAATTCTTAGAGTTATGACAGTATTGATTCGCACCAATGTCTTGTCGAGCTATTTTAAAAGCAAAAAGTATTCTATCTCAAATTCTATTATCACAATGACTATCGTACCATGAGATGCATATCGTGATAATATCGTATCAAGATTTGGATATCGTTACATCTCTACCAGATACTGTTTATTTTCCAACAAGAAAAATGTGATTAATATTTGTGAACAAGGTACCAAGAGATAAAAAAGACTATGATACACATTATTTTAGCCAAAAACGATATTGTTTTAATCTGAAGCAAGTCAATTGGCTGCTCTAACAAATGGAAACATGCAAGGCTGGTGAAGCGTCTTGCCCAGTGACACAATCCACGCAATCCAAGGATCAAACCTATGACCTCTGGGTTTGTGGGAGCGAATACTCAAGCCACTAACACCAGACCATTAGCATTAAAGTCCTGAAAGATATCGACGAGATTCCAGATTGATCATGGATATTAATCTGGTGTTAGTGGCTTGAGTATTCGCTCCCACAAACCCAGAGGTTATTGTGTCGTTGGGCAAGACACTTCACCAACCTCGCATGCGATGTGTTAGCGGCAGCCACACTTCCGTCAGTCAGAGCAGTTGAGAATCCATGGGTTGCTTGCCGCCACAGAGGATGGAGTGAATGAATAATGCACAAAACTAGAAAGCGCGATCTGTTTTGACAATCCACATAAACCACCATTTGCTGCACACATTTACTGTTGACCAACCCATTTAACCTGCATGTAGATGTCCATTTGTTGCTTGGTTACCTCTTGTTCCTCTCGGCCCTCCATGTTTTGTATGTGTCCTGTGATGCGTAAGATGCAGGCTGCAGGTTTGACATACGAGGACATTCAATTTGAATCAGTCGCTGCCTCCTCGCTCAGACGCTCCAGCACTTGTCTGTTTTGTGAAGCGTGTCTCAGAAAATACAATTCCGCTCCTCGGTCTCTGTCACATCCGCTGTACAGGTTTTCACTCGGGTTAACCCCGCGCTTCAGATCTTTCACTTCTTGGTGTTATTGCGAATAGTCCGGTGATGGGGTTCAACCTGTAAGAGGAAGGTTTGACTTGCATTGTTGGACTTTTCAAAATTTTGTAAACATGGAATGATAAAAAGGTCCAGTTAGTATTGGTGATGTGTTTTGGTTAGTATGTGCTCACGGCAATCTTTGTGAAGATAAGACATTTAAAGGTTTTATTTAAGTGACTGTACTCAATTTTTCCATGTTGTTGAGCAAATTTAGTTTTGACATATTGTAAAAGCAACTTCTGGTGTCAAAATGAGACCCCTGTGTGGTGGTTTTATCGCCCGAGAACTGGTGAATGTGCTGTTAGTATGCTAAAGTTTGTTAGCATTACCATGTCTGCAAAACTCGATTATGACAAAGTTGTGAACAGTGTTTATGAACTCATTGCGGCGAATAATTAAGATTGAAAGAGTGTATTATGAAAGTGAGGAATATATTTGGCCCACAAACATGAAATAAACATAAAAATGAACAAGTTCTGGCTTTCTCCTTTTCAAGTTTTAGGTAAAAATCTAGTTTAGGCTCTTTAAATGAACAACGTGACTCCAAGGTCACATAATATACTGTGTAAAATGTGTTGAAAATGTCAGCTATGATAAAAGTGTGAGATTTTAACACTATCCAGGTAATAATTTTATGTCTGAAGATAAAGATTAAACCAAGACAGAGAACAACAAAATTACTAGATTCTAGACACTGATATCTGTTGATACCACATTGATACCATCGTATAGTCATAAAAAATCATAAAATATAGACAACAGTATTATACCAACAAGAAAAATGCATATACCTCTAAATGGTGGTATCGAAACAGTTGATACTAGCCCTAGAATTAAATTGAAAGCATATTTTTAAAAAGTAATAGTCTGGTATTTCGTCTGGTAATTCAGGAAATTATGACTTTTTGAATAACTGGAATAAAAAGTCCCAACAAATTCTCAGATCTGGCTCTGTACAAATATTTCTACTCCTAAATAATACAAAAATCATTGACGCAAGATCTAATGCAAAATTGCCTTTGCCATACAACTTATTTTAACTTAACACAAACAACTTCTCTTTTCCAACACCTGAGCAGATGCAGCCCTAGCGCCCTCTGCTGGAACTTTATCTCCAAATATTGCGTCTCGACTCTGCTTTCAGGTGCATTACATACGAAAACTTGATTAAACCTATTGTACAGTAGATCTGTGATTATTATGAAATGAAGAATTATCATCGGACGCTCATTGGCTCAGTCTAGTGCATTAGCTTTGTCACTTTGAGCCTTTTGTTCCACTGCTCATCTGCTCCTCTGTGTTTCAAAGTCATTACTCCTGGTTAATCTCCAATAGCTCTGGCTCTCTCTGCTAATCGAAAGGGCACAGTGTACAAAATGAGGTTTGCTATTATCTCAGCATCATAATTCAAACCATATAAGGAGAGCGCCGGGGCGGAGACTTTCCACCAGCAAACCCCAAATTAACCTTATTAGTGGTGTTATGTCTGTAATTAATCTGAACCACCTCGCTGTCACTTTCAGTTTGGAGAGAGGAAATTATGCTATAGCAGGTTTTGTTTTGGTATTAGTACAAACTTTGTGCTTTGTGGAGTTGGAAACTTTCTGATCCTAAGTTTGAAGAACCAACATCTGAAGTTTATGGATGTTTAAAGGTGCACTGTGTAACTTTTCTCTCCATGGATATTACCGTTTTGCCTTGATTATCCAACAGTATGGCAAGAAACCTGGCAATCACAATGGAGACAGGTTAATGGTCAGATCTACGGAGAAGCAAGCCTGTACATGATAAGAATTCACATTTTTAAGGTATTTTTGAGCTGTAAAACACTTGTAATTGAACAAGTGCAAGGCGGATATGTTAATGCCCTACTGGGGAACATTCCAGGCAAAAAAATTACATCTTTATGGAGACAATCAAGTAGTGGACTCTCTACCTTAGAAGTTACACTGTGCACCTTCAACTATTTTAAAATACATGTCCAAACAGAAAATCCATGCTATCAATTTTGTTAACTTGGCATGGTAAAGGTTCTATATTACGCAATATTGACTCTTGTGAGCTTTAATTTAAGTTAGAACAAGTTTCCTCCTCAAAAACAGACCTGGAGTTGTGTTTTGTTTCATCCACACGTTTGAGTAATCCGTTATTATTAGTTTGTCTACATCTCCAAAGCTCAAAATGCTCTGTTCCACCTTGTGATGTCATGAAGCGGTAGTTTTCACGTTAGCCCCTTCAGCGACTACAACTTTTACCTTTTGTGCATTAGAGATCGGCAGTTCCAGAGCTGAAATCATCCAGATGATGCTAGTGAAGGTGTATGGAGTTTAAAAACACAGTGGAGCACTCCCTGTATTACCATATGACATAATTTTCTGTTTGAGAGAAGAACTCAGCCTAAATATGCAGGGTTTGTGTGTTAAACATGTGAATGAAACAAAACACAACTCCAGGTCTGTTTTGATGAGGCAACAACATTATAACAGAAATTAGCGTAATAAAGACCTTTTAATACAACATACAAAACTATTTTTAAACTCTTTTTTAACTCCCCACCCTCTCCCAACACCGCTCACAACGCCATCAGCTCCTCCGAGTCTCGTCAGGTTAAACACTTTGTCTCTGTGAAGTACAAAATCAAATCCCAGCCCTTTTCTCCTGTCAAACCTCTCCTCTCTCCTCCAAATGCCCAAGTGCACTCTGGGTAACCACTCCAGCTCCATCTCGTGTATGTGTGTGTATCTACGTGACAACGCCTGATGCCCCGCCGCGCCGAGCTAAGTACATCAGCGGTGTTGTTAGGCGTCTCGACGTGCTGGCTCATCATTTTGTTTCATGTGCAGCACTGGTTTCTGGACTCCCTCGTGTGAATGCACAAGATACGGCTAAATACAGCGGAGTTTGCGGTGGGTTTGAACTGAAACGGCAGAGTGAGGTAAAGAGGGCTGTACAAGGACCCGAGATGGTGCTGAATTATGGATTGTGTTTTTAAAAGTAGCTACGGTGGCTCTTTAGGGACACTTTTTTTGAGTTTTGCTTTTTTTTATAAGTGCTTTTCCAGTCAGGTTTATTGAAGCAGTGGACAAGATGAAGGGTCATTTGTTAGATATATTGAATTTCAGTCATTTCTACTGGAATCTTGTTGCGCCTTTGAGCAAGACACTGTTTTCGCCTTTATTTAGCACAATCATATACAGTACAAGTGCATTAGTTTGATATAAACAGCTTTTGGAGAGATACATTTGTTGTTAAAAAAGTAATAAAGTAATAGGAAAAGTATTGGAATTGTTTTGAGCCAGTAGTAGTAGTAGATGTAGTTGTAGTGGCAGTACTAGTAGTAGCTTGTTGTTGTAGTTGTTACAGTAATAGTTGTTCTATGTAGCCTACTGCATAACATTGTATGGTATGTTGACTGAAGAGTAAAAGAGGAGTAGTAAAAGTAATAGCAAAAGTTGCTGCAGTTAACCAGTAGTAGTAGTAGTAGTAGTAGTAGTAGTAGTCTTTGCAGTGTGCATGAGTTCATTATTTAACTGAAAAAGTATTTATTTATCAAAATATTTTAATCTTAAGGCAGCCCTATTGTGCAAACTCACATTTTTAGAGCTTTTAACCATGTTACAGTTGTTTTCCTTCACCTCTGACACTCTTGGACGTTGTTTTTGGAGTGATTCGTGCTTGTTTTAGAAATCTTTAATGGCTTATTTTTAAGACGCCATATTGCTGATCAATTCCTGTTTTCACCGCCAACGGTACACACCCACTGCTCTGTACTTACTTTGTAGCCATTTTGATACAAATGAAAAAAAAAATGTGCAAATTATAACATAACGATCCATGGATTCATAGATTATAGCTATATAGTAGATATATAATAGCTGCTTTTTAAAGAAATACAATACGTTATAAATTTGCAACACAAGATTTACCCCTTACCCTTAGCGTCTTCCAGCTTTTATTACTTCTTCTTTAGCGATCCCTTGGCGATGGTGTTAAATCTCAGACGCTTTGTATTTACTATTATAGCATTATATATTGTACTTCTAATCCTAACACTGCAATCTTCATTCCAAACACACACAGAAGTCCCAAAGTCCTGAGTAGTTCTTAAAGTGTCAGATTTGGAGATGGCGCTTCTCTTCATGTCTGGCCCCAGGCTGTTTTTGCATCGTGTGTGTGCGACAGGTAGAGCAGAACACTCTCCCCTCTGCAAATCCCAATATGTTTTATAGCTCACAAACTGCACTTCCGGGCCCCTTTGACAAAGAAAGTTGGAAATAATTTCTCTTGTTACAGTTGTTTATGGTTGTTTCAGTATAAAAAGATGCACAATGAGGAAAATGGTGGAACGTTTGTCTTATAAATGGAAGGTTGGAGATTCGATTTCAGATAAAACTAGTGTTGGTGTGTCAATGGGTAAAACGTTTCTCCCACATCGCCGAAGTACGAATGTGGTGTGGGAGTAATTGTATGCCATCGGAGAAGCCACTGGCGCAGTTTGTCAGATTTTTTTTCTTGCACTAAGCCCCGAGGCAGCTAAGGCTAGATGAGTGTGTTGAAGAAATCAATAATAGGGATGGTCAAATATGGATTTTTGAGCTGATATTCGATATTTTCTACGTTGCTGTGGCCGATAACTGATTTAGATGGACTTCCTAGAGTTAAGATTATGGTTTTCATCTTTTACCAGCCCTTTTTGACCAGTGTAGTAGCTTATAAGTTCATGATCACGAGCAACAAAGTCTAACTGTGTATGCCAATATTTATAGTCAAGGTTGTTTTTAGACTTTAAGGGAGAATTTTAGACTTCCATAATGAGCTGCATTAATGGGAAACCCTATGATGCTGTATTTATCTTTTCAAATCCATAGCTAGGCCCACAAATGTATCTCAAGTTGAAGTCAAGATCACAAATTAACTTTTCACTTTTGTAAAATTAAAGTATAGGTACTGTAGTAAAGGGATATAAAGTAATTTGTCATTCCGGTATTACCACATGACATCACAAGGTGGAACAGAGTGCTTTCAGTATGCGAGAACTCTAAATATGTAGAGTTTGTGTGTTAAACAAGTGTGAACGAAACAAAACATCAGAAGTACACCAGAAAATAGCGTAATATGTGTCCTTTATAAACGCAAAGTAAAGCAACTTAACAATTCAACTTCTATATGTTATTTATGCTACGACTTCTCTAAACTGTAAATATTTTCTTGCAGATCGACAGACTATGGAACAACGTACAGCAAACTCAACCTGATGCCCGGGACGACCATCGTGGTGACCAGCTTCTACATCTGCCCCACCAACAAGAAAAAGGTAAGAACCAAGAATCCTCATTTTTTTTCCTTGGAGAAGTTATTTGCACTTTGAAAAGAAGCAGCAGTCGTAGAGCAGCAGACACTTTGTTTAGTCTGAGCTGGAGGCCTAAATAAATATTCAGAAGGCAGAGGAGGAATTTACATATTTTTGATGTAAATAAACGGCACAAGTGCTTTTTGGAAGTGGGTGAAAGCTTGTAGCTGTTGTGAACACAGGATCTTTGGTAAGTGGGCTGGTTTTACATTACATTATTTTACAAAATTGGCTTAAAATCCTATTGGAAAAGTGTTAAATTATATTTTTAATGAATTTTAGTGGTCCTGCATGTTAAAGGTGCATTGTGTAATTTTTCTGGTGGCGGTTCTGTCAAATGCTTTGTTATCGTTTTGGCAGGAATGTTTCACAGTATGGCATTAAACCTTTCTATCTTCATGGAGACCAAACCAGACTAAGTTACAGGTCAGATCTGTGGAGAGGCGACCCCGCTCACAGTCAGAATGCCTGTTTTTCTAGGTATTTTTGAGCTATAAAACCACCTGTGTTTTAATAAATGTAAGGTAGAGCTGTTTAATGTCGTACTGTGGAACATTCCGGGCAGAGTAATGACATATCCATAGAAACAAGCAGGTGTCAGACCCCCAAACAAAAAGTTACACAGTGCACCTTTAAGTCTGTCTACCTGTCCAGAGCTTAAAACTCTCTTTCTTCACTATTCCTCTGTGTTTTTAAAGTTCATACAACTTTACTGGACTTGTGATCATGTTTGTGTTAAATATGCCTCGATTGCAGTTTTGTTGCTATAGTTACCAGTGTTTTTAGTGTCCTACAAACTACTCTGTGTACTTAGCAGTTTCATATGAACAAATATTTAGAGGTATTTTCAAAGTACAATAATTTTCTGTCTTTTTATATAGTATAACAAGTATTGCAATATCAGTACAATACCAATATGTCTGGGTTTTGTATTAAACTGCTTTACAATTCACGTTTGCTCCACCCTGGTTTGAACTAAATAGAAATAAAATAGGGGAAAGTAAACTACAATTGAAAAAATCGCAATATGTCGGCATCTCAGTACTGACCGTACTTTTCTACAACACCAAATCAATTTTAAAGAGCACCTCCTATTATGGAAAATGTTACAGTTGTTTCCCCTCACCATTTACTCGGCCAAAGTTGTACATAGAGTCATTTATACACGTTTGAGCAATCTTTAATCACTTATTTTCATGATGCCATTTTGACTGCCATCTGTACTTCGTTCTCCAATTTTATTTTCTTAATCAGTGATACATGTAGGATTCTGTAGCGTCGTGTAGTCATGTTGGTACAAATGAAAAAGAAATCTGCTGCTGGCTATCCATCAGAGGTGACCACAACTTCACAGCTGTTTGTTGTGATCATTTTAGATAAATATTGTGATTTAAAATGTGCAAATGAGAACACAATGATCCACAGGTTTCACGGATTGTATAGAACCGTATATAAAGTAATTCCAAATAATTAAATTCAAATTAATAATTAAATCAGTAATAGCAAATTTGCTAAATGAAGATGGAAAGACATGATAATGATTCATGATTAAAAGAATAAATGGGGGGAGAAGAAATTACAGGTAAAATAAAATATTTTGAGAAAGAAAATGATTTATGGACATGTGAAGTAGAACTATGAAAACATGTTAAAGGTGCATTGTGAAACTTTTCTGGTGGAGGGTCCATCAAATGCTTTTCTCTTTGTAGATATCATTGCTTTGACTGGAATGTTCCACAGTGTGACATTAAACAGCTCTACTTTACATTTATTCAATTACAGGTGGTTTTACAGCTCAAAAATACCTAGAAAAACAACATTCTGACTGTGAACGGGCTCGCCTCTCAACAGATCTGACCTGTAACTTGGTCTGGTTTGGTTTCCATGAAGATAGAAAGGTTTAATGCCATACTGTGAGACATTCCAGCCAAAGCAATAACATCTCCATGGAGAAAAGCATTTGATAGACCTTCCTCCAGAAACTCAATCAAAAAGAAAATTACAAAAAAAAAAAGATTATAGCAGAGACAAGCACAAAGGGTATTTATAAAGGGGAAGGGTCTACGGACAGACTTGAAAAACGCAAACTGGAAACTTGCACTAGCCCAGAACCTTGTGACCCAACTTATCAAACCAAACACTACAATCTCTAGTTGTAAACCAGTTTTACACCAGTCTCCAGGCGGTGGTTTGATAAACTTCATTCCTCTGCCTCTTACTGTCACACCTCTACCCTCTCCACATATCCATCCGCCTCTGGCAAACAACAACCAGGCTCTATTTCCATGTCATTAATATTGCTTCAGATCACGTTTTTTGGACAGAAACGGCGAAGAAAGTCCCCCAAAAGTGATTGGATTTGATCTGGTCCTATCTCGTGATCGATTGGAGCGGCCCTGGACTTTGCTGATAAGTGTTGGACAATTAGAGCAGAGCGGAGGAGGCAGCAGAGCACTCATCTGGAGTTAGCTACTGTACCCCAGGCTCAGGAAGGCTTATCTAACTCCACACGAACAGAGGACAGAGGAAAGAGTAAAGAGGAGTGGAGTTTGAAGTGTGGAGGGGCCCACGGCGGAGGATCGAGGGGGAGTGTGTGGCCTGAAGGGGTTCTGCTGGTAGAGTTACTGATGGAGGTGAGGTTTAAGAGTTTTCAGAAGACTTGAACTTGGTTAATATTTTGGATTTGGAAGTTTAGTTAAAACATACGGTTAAAAGTTATAATGACTCTACTGATTGAAGCAAACTGTTAGTGGAATATGCAATCTTCTGGCATTGCTTTTATTGAATAGTTTTTCTTTATATTTAGCTTTTTACAGTTTGTAAAGTTTCTATATAACACAAAATTAATTTTCTGTTTCAGTTCTGATTTAGTCCAGGTTTAGTTTCAGATTGAGCCCCAGTTTAATTCCAGTTTTGATGTTGTGTGCGACTAAGTGTTGACACAGAGCTTTTAACCATGTTGTAGTTGTTTTTCTTCTCATTAACTCTCTCAAGGCTGTATTTGGAGTGTTTCATGAATGTTTGAGCAATCTTTAATCACTTATTTTCAAGACGCCACATTGCAGATCAACCCTCATTTTCACCACCACCGGCACACGCCCACTGCGCTGTACTAACCTCATTCTTTAATTTGATTTTCTTATTCAGCGATACGCACACGATTCGGCAGCGTCTTGTTGTTATTTTGGTACAAATGAAAAAAAAAGAAAAAAAAAACAGATTTGCAGCTGACCATTGGAGGTGCCCAAAACATGGCTCTTTGTTGTTGTGTGACAGTGTGTAAAGTATAACCTGTGACACCTATAGATCAATACATTATACATTATAGTGCAAAAACAAGCACAACATGTCTTCTTTAACTCCAGACCCAAAGGTAGACGCTTTAGAGCAGGGGTGGGCAATTATTTTTCCCTAGGGGCCAAATGAGAAGCAAAAAATATTGTGGAGGGCCGGGCCAAAAGTTTGAAGTCTGCTGTGGTGATTAATTTTATTTCTACGTTGAAATCAGTAAATGGCTTTGTTTACAGAAGCTGGTAAGAGTCTGTTATTATTAGGTAATGAGAGTGAGGGTGTTTTACAAAAACTGAATTTATTCAGTGATATTATTCAAAACAATGGTAAACGTGAAACATTTGTAAGTCTTTTTCAGTCACATTAACCCCACAATGCTTTTTGAGTTTAACTTTCTATTAAAACACCACAATGTTTTTGTCCAACTGCCAAACTGTGCAGAAAAGTCAAAGTTAACATGTTTTAGTGTTTTTTTCTTGTTCAGTGACAGAAATCTATCCTCTGTTGAGCTTTAACAGAGGCTTCAAAGTAAAAGTACTGCGGTTTTAGTCCACGCATTATGTAAAATTTTGAAAGTAGGTTTTATTTCCTTAACTCCAAGCAACCTTTCGCGGGCCGGTCAGAGTCAGGCCTTAAAATGCCCGGGTCTGCTTTAGAGTGAAACTGCCCTGCCCCTGTTTACTAGCTAACATCATCATGAGTCTTTAGTCTCTTTTATTTATTAGTCTTGATTGATTAGTTTTGTTATGATCTTTGTCCACAGGTTCAGAACGCTTCTATAACTTAACTACTGTATGTTTCCAGCAGACAGTACAGCCCCCCTGGTTGACTTCACGCACCAACAGCCTTTCTAAAATCACTTCACCCATTTATGTCAAGACTTTTCATCACAGAACCACCAACCACTCGTCTCTCTTTCTTCATCATTACATTTCCTATATCCTCTCTTCTTCTCCCCCTCTCTTCCTCAAAGCCACGCTCAAACGCCCTCATCGATCGCGCTAATCACATCAACAGCGCCATGGACAGGAGCGTTTGGGGATTACAGGCCCCGCGTGAGACATCTCAGAGACAGGGAGCGCCAGGGGTCGTCCGGATCGATACCGGCGAGGCAATTACCTGTCCACTGTCCATGTGCGAGCCAACCTGTGTGAGAGGGCTTCATTAGGGAGCCGTAGAGGAGCCGCGGTCGTCCCATAGGGGGGTAAATGAAGAGATGTGAAGTGGGGCACGTTTCGCTTCGACGCTCTGCCTTGGCTGTGGTCTCCCGGGGGTGGGGAGAAGGGGAGGGGGTGGTCGCGGTGGTGGTGGGGTTGGGCATTGGGGGTGGTGAATGGAGGGGTGAGGGGTCGAGTATTTAAAAGTATTTTCAGATGTGTTAGGATTCATGTTGTTGAAGTAATACTGCGTGTAATGTGATAGTATTGCCTGTATAAAAATGTGTTGATACTTTGCAGTAACATCGATGACGTTGGGGGTGTTCTAAGTGTATCTCTACGGTGGAATGTTCAGCAGTTACCATGGTGACACAAAGCGGCCCAAAAAAAGATCGTCGGAAAACTCAAGAAAAAAAGAAAGAAAAAATGGATTTAAACAATATATTTGCAGGAGTCTGTGGTACAAGTGTTCATGGTCCTGTTTTTGGTTTTTGATTTTCCTTGAAAAAGGTGTGCTTTTCTAGTGCCTAAATCAGTTCTTTATGGTCAGATTGTGTTCAAATCAAGATCAGATTAAAGTGTAACAGAGCGTCTGGCAGAGTAGTGCCTCAAGTTAGCACCACAATCCTGGGGAATGTTGATGGCATCACCTGCAAAGTATCAACAGCTGTGTACAAAAGGCTGAACTACTTCTGAAAAATATTTAAGTATGTAAGGTATGCAGTTGCCTTGAGATAAATCCAAATGTAAATATGTAACTTTTCTGTTAAGGTGTCACCTGTTTGTTTCCAAGGAGATTGTATTGGTTTGCCTAGCCCTTAATGTTCCACTGTATGGCATTAGATATACCTATCTCGCATTTACTCAATTACATGTGTTATTATTGCTACAAACATACACTGAAAAACTTGTCTCCATGGAGATAGATACGTTTATTGTCAACATGCCAGGCAAAGAATAAACATCTCCACGGAAACAAGCAGTTGGCAGACCTTCAGACAAAGTTACACAGTGCACCTTTAACTTTTGAGAGGCTGAAGAAGTAATATGAATTTGAATTGTTAAACTAATAGAAGACTCTCACGCACTTTTCGATCTGTAATAGGACCCCAATGAGGCAGGATGTTTTGTGCAGTGCAGAAGAAAATGTAACGCCCAAATTGTTGCCGTCTTTCTTATCATTCCAGCAAAAATGTAAATAACAATACTTTTTCTGCTGTACATTTGAGGCAATGGTGCAACAGTCTGTAAGCATTGGCACTCACTAAGTAATGCTATGTAGCTGGTTCACTAGTTCCAATGTACTTTTGCCTTCAGATAAACTAATAAGTTTTCACACTTTCAGAACAGCGTGGGTCCAGTCTTACATAACCCCACGACTTGGCATAAAGATACTGCTGATGCTACAATCTTCTGTCAATAAATCCTTGCAAACTTTGAAGAAAAATGCTATCTCAAAATGCACCATCTTGCTGTTTTACGCAGTTTCTGATCTCCGAACCAAAGTGTAAGAAGTGATTTTCTTACACAACGTTAAAAGCCCCCAGTTGAGTTTAAAGACAGTGGGACGTTGCATTATCGGCTTATCCAAATCCGCACTGGGCCGGCTGCACTTCAGAGGCTGCTCTCAAGGGTTGGCCATTTTAGAAATCTGTAAATATGTGTCATTTTTTTAGTCTCTAATCTGCAAAGCAAGTTCGTGCCCACTGCTTTTACTGTACACGCAGATTAAACAAAACAATAGAGAGATTTTTTGACCATGTTCCCTATTTGGTCAGTACAATTCACAACTCAAATTGGGTTCATTATTTACTTGTACACGTACTTGAGGTGCCTGTACCCATTTTTCCCATGTGTTTGAGCAAAATGTGTCTTGCCTAAGTACAGATATGTTGTTTAAGTAGTTCTTGAGATCAAAATATGCCCGCTCTGTGCTGTCTGCATCTAATTATAAAGCACTTTGTTGTCAGAAATTTCAGTGCACATTAGCATGCTAGTTGATGTTAGCTAAACTATGCTCTGGCGTCTGAGAGTTGTGAAATGTTCTGAATGGATAAGGTAGGTGAGGAATAACTTTGGACCACCACGGCTTTTGAAAATGAACTTTTTCACGTTTTTAACAGTGAACATCAGGTACAGCGCCTTTAATTCTTTTGAAGAAGTTTTAAGAGTTTTCTTTGCATAATTTACTTTTGATTGAGCATATTAAGAAGTACAATTAAATACAATGAAGTAACAGTACACTTAAGTAACATAATTAGAATTTTTAGTCTATCAACATTACTTGGTACCTGCCCTATATAGTAGCGAGGGCAACAGTCTAACAGGGACTCCCAGACTTCCTTCACCCCGGACACTTCCTCCAGCTCCTCCAGGGGGACCCCAAAGTGTTCCCAGACCAGCCGAGAGACATAGTCCCTCCAGCGTGTCCTGGGTCTTCCCCAGGGCCTCCTCCCGGTGGGACATGCCCGGAACACCTCCCGAGGGAGGCGTCCAGGAGGCATCCGGAACAGATGCCCTCCCCTCAGCTGGCTGCTCTCGACGTGGAGGAGCAGCGGCTCTACTCCGAGCTCCTCCTGTGTGACTGAGCTCCTCCCCCTAGCTCTAAGGGAGCGCCCAGCCACTCTGCGGAAGAAACTAGTTTCTTCTTGTCCTTTCAGTCATTACCCAAAGCTCATGACCATAGTTATTCAAACACTGTTGATTTAAAGCAGACCTGTTCTGCTTGTAACTATATGATAGTTGTTTCCCCTCACCCAAAGTTGTATTTAGGGAGAGAGTTTGAGCAGTCTTTAATTGCTTATTTTAATTTTCTTCTTTAAAATGAACTAGTTCTGTTTTTCACATTTTTAAGACCGTCAAAATCACTACTTTGCCTCACAACTCTTTTGAAAAAGTTGTACTTCTTGTCATTGCACTTTATTTTTTCACTTCTGTATGTGATTTAACATTAAAAATATACATTCTAAGAGCAGTATACTTAAACATAATTTTACTTTTACTCGACATATACTTGCTGCCAGTCCTGTACTAAACTAACAGGCCACAGTGATGATTGTAAATATGAGATTCAAAGACTGCTGACTTAATATGAGGTCAGATCTTTACAAGTCATGTGTAACAGTAGGAATACTATAAGCATGGTATTATCAGTTCATGTATTTAGCTTAGCATGCAGTAACAGTACTGATAGTAGGCCTATAGTAGTAGTAGTAGTAGTAGTAGTAGTAGTAGTAGTAGTAGTAGTAGTAGTAGTAGTAGTAGTAGTAGTAGTAGTAGTAGTAACTGAAAATCCAGCTTGTGCATTTCAGACATATCAGAAGTAGCATGTTTAATTAAAGCTATTGCTAATTTTCTAAAGCCGAGTGTATTATTATTGAGTCGACACAGTTCAGTGGACCACAGTCAAACGTTAATTAAGGATAATGAACACTTTTAATAATGAAGCTCTGAAGTGCTCTTACAGAATCAACACCAATGCAGGGCTGTTTGTGACACTCTCGATGCTGTTTTTTAACACATGAACACATTAGAAATCCATTTTAAAAGTACATGAAAATACTAAGCTTTGCCCACTCTAATCATGATGGTCAAGCTATTTCGAGTCTATACATCTATGTATGTATATATATATATTTGGTATTCACCGTACTTTGCCAAAATCATGTTTCGAATGAGCTACGTTAATCGCTTTCATTTTTTAAAAGTTTCCGTAAAGAAGAAGTAGTTGCAAAAAAGTTGCAGCGGTAGCAACGGCAGTAGTAGTGGTAGAAGTAGAAGTATACAGTAGTAGAAGTATACAGTTAGAAGTATACAGTAGTAGAAGTATACAGTAGTGAGTGAATGAATGAATATTTGGATTTAAGTGTCATGCGTATGGGCTTATATGACACTTTGATCAGTATAAAGAACGATATCTATAATCAAAGATATAGCACATAAAATCAGAGCCTCTCAGGTACAGCGTCAATGCACAGACCTTCTCCACAAAGCTTCACACAAAACTTTTTATTTTTAAACATCCAATGCAACATTTGGCCTTCAGACAGCCAGAATAAATCAGAGTTCTTCTGTTGAATCATCCCATACAGTAGTGGTTAGGAATATGTGTGGTTTTATAGCGATATCATTTTCCATCTCAGCTTCACTGGCTCTAATGCATCTACAGCAGAACAAAATCTCTGAAGTTTTATGGACATGCCATAGTTACTGCAAATGCTGAGACGCATTAGAACATTCTGCTCGTATTCACCAATATATTTTAAGATTAAAGTGGGACTAAACACCTAAACCCCGTCCACATTTCAATTAGATGACTCTGAATTGAGTTCTATACATTGTCAATCTGAAACAGCTCTTACTGAAAGAGAAAATACAGAATGTCATGACGACGGTTTGAATCTGAAGCATCAGAGCATCGGAACAAGCCAAAATATGCAATTTTAGTTAAATCCAGTTGAGAGAAAACATCTTCCCTTTCCACAAATGCACAAAGCTTTTACCTTCTGCATGTTTTTCACAAACTAAATAGTCTGTATTGATGCTAAAACAGGTTGTCCTTCAAAATGGATTCTCGTGGGTTTGTGAACTCACAAATATTATGAGAATCTTTTTGCTGTGCGAAGTTAG
Organism: Taenioides sp. WSHXM2023; assembly: GCA_029959045.1. Lineage (NCBI taxonomy): Eukaryota > Metazoa > Chordata > Actinopteri > Gobiiformes > Gobiidae > Taenioides > Taenioides sp. WSHXM2023. Next base: position 4,850,058 of record CM057106.1, read on the forward strand.
TTAAACTGGGCAGTATCTGGAGGACTAAAGAAGAGAGTGAGGGGGTAGACTTGAAACTCCGCCCCTGCAGCCAGGTGTTTGTGATCAGAAACACCTGGATTTAATGTGATGTGTGATGTCACATAGTACCTGACATTTAAGTGGCCACTGGGGGCAGCACACATTCATCTTTTGACAGTTTTTGAGCACAAAGCTGACCAAAAGGCGATTTAACGTTAACTTCCACTTTAACTTCTTTATTTAACTGCAGTTGTTAGTATGTAGTATTGTAATGTTTTAGTTTTTAGTAATAAAAGTGTAAATAAAATAAGTAGCAGAGTAGTACTAGGAGTAGTAGTAATATTAGCAGTTGTAGTAGACTGAAGTAGTTGTTGCTTGTTTAGCGTTGTTTTGGACAAATGCGCACACTGGGGATTCTTTCCAAACATCTTTAGAGATTTGAGAAGAACAAAGGCGTGAGAACAAAGCACGCAGAGCACACAAACATGGACAGGGCTAAACAAGACTCCACCAAACACCAGATCACAAATAAAAAGTATACAACAAACAACTGTGCATGGTGTAATGGAGAGAGAGAGGTGATTGACATTTCAAAGAGCTTCAAAGGAAACACATATTCAGATAATGCCCCGGTGATTTGAGTCATTTTTCGACTTTAAACAGGATTGTTGGAATCCTGTGCACAGATACAGATGTAAATGGAGCAATAGGGTTAGGTACAAAGATAATGCATAAACTCATGGTATAGAACATGTGTATGAAAAAGCCCAGACAAAGCCATAGGTGGTGAGAGTATCCAAAAACTGATCGTACAGACAAACAAACCCTTCATTTTAAGTGAGAAATAAGAGCAACACACACTTCAGGACTTCTACTATAACAAAAACAGACAGGAGGGCACGGACAAGAACAAACTGTCTAACAGCTCAGATTTGTGTAAATATCCAAATATGCTGAGTGCTGTATTTTACTATTTCACCCACTGAAATAGTTCAGGACAAAAGGGACTCTCAATTAACTTTTAGCCATTCATAGCAGCCACAGCCAAACAATGTTTTTTGGCAGAAGAACATATAGCATTATAAATAACATTTTTTACACTTGTTAGCAAACAACACTACAATCCAGTTTGAAGTGCAAAATTATCTAATTGCATTCAGAATTGGACTTTTTTTAATCATTTATTTATACTTATTTATACAAATTCTAGTTGCCACTGAAAAGTTTCAGTGTTGGTTCACAGTTGACGTCTCCGTCATCTGGAGAGGCTCATGATGCTCTCGGGAGGTCTTGTATATAGACCAGGTGAAAAGGTCTTAGAAGGAATAAAAATACTGATGAGTGCCATATATAGTGCTCTTCTGGGCCCTTTCTGCTGATGCCACCACTCCATCGGCCCTGCTCCCTCCATCCTCATTCCTCCATCCTCCTCTCTGATAATTAACCCTGAATTATTCACTGTCTGAGGGCACACTCCACCAGAGCACTCTGCTCTCAGCCATCTCATATGTTTAAGTGTGGACCTATGGATTTGTAAAGGTTCTGTGTCTATGTGAAGCCATGTCCACATTGTGGCTATGAGGAAGTTTATGGGAATCAGAGCAAACCTGACAGGGGATTCTTTTGATTGTTATGAATGTGTGAAGGTTATAAAAGGGAGTTAAAACTACCATCAGTTAAGTTAGATTTACAGTAGAACCAAAACTTTTACTCAAGTAATAATACTGTTACTTTAATAAACATATTACTCAAATAAGAGTTAAAGTATGCTGCTAGAAAAGTACACAAAAAAGATGCTCTAAATAGTAGTAACTAAGTACTACCCACCTCTGACTATAGCAACTCTTCTTTCAGAACTTTAACTTTGCACCAATGTCATGTATAATAAAAATAAGAATAAAAAAAGAACCTGCCCTCCTCGGCCCCAGTGCCCGGAGCGTGATGTGGAGCTGTTCTCTGTGTGATAAGAGCTGAACACAGACTCACAGTGAGCAGAGGTCACAGGAGGTACTGCACTTAAACTACAGTGAGACCGGGGGGGACAGGGGTTGTATGGGGATAGTATAAGTATATTTATCTTATACTGTCCCCATACAACCTCACAGCTAGCATGTACTACTATTTGTGCACAGGGTATAGCACTTGTTGTTTCCTATCCCAGGCTCTAGTGATATAAAAAAAAACCTCTTCAAAAACCAAAATACTCCTTAAGGAAAGTACAGATACGTACTTTTATTCCTTAAGTACAGTACTACTTTTACTTCATTACATTAACTGGTAACAACACTAGTATAAAACTCAATTCCGAGTGCTCCACATATCCGTCCGGTCTCCACAGAATTGTACAAATCCCGTATCCACCCTGCACTCAGATGTACAGTCTCCCATCAGCTCTGACCCACATGGACGGCTCTTATTGACCCAGTTTGAGTCCCTCTCGTCTGGACCGTCCTCTGGGACCCCTGCCCTTCACCCTCACACACAGGGGGCCTAAAAGCATCCACATGGCTCCAATCTCCCAAACAGATCAATACAATGTGAGCTTGGTGTCATGGTGCTGTCTGTGGGCTCACGGGGGAAGACAGGCCAGTATTAAAGAATATGACAGAGCATGGGTGTGGTGTTGTTTTACAGTGTAGATGAATCCTGCGGACTATCTTTTATTGGCTCTCTGGTTTCAACCATTTTTATCTGATTTCTCTGACAAGCATTGCAATTGCGTGGCCTGACAGAATTTCTCCGTATTTTTTCACACAGAGCGATGAGACGGTGCAGTCTTTCATTCATCCAGGAGTGATTCAGTGTAGAGAAAGTTTCATTTGTGGTCATCTGGAATCAGTTTTTGCCATTAAGATGTTTCAGTTCCCATCCAGAAGCCATTTTTAATTGATGTAAATGAAAATGGATCAGTTGGGGCGACAGTAGCTCTGTTGGTAGAGGCTTTGTCCATTGATCTAAAGGTTGGCGGTGTGAATCCCACTCTTGACATAAACATCATTGGTTGAGCGGTCGGATCCACTGACCCACAGATGAACGCTCGCCCCCAGTGTCTGCGTACACTGACGTATGAATGTGTGTGTGAATGGGTGAGTACTTTGAGGGCCTTGAAGGTGGAAAAACAGTGTATAAAAATGTGACCATTTACCATTACTACTGAAAATGGCTTCTGGATCGGCATTTCACGATAATTACTACAGAATACGCAGCCATATTTGTTTGATACGGACAGACCTTGCATGTCCCTGATTGGCGAATCCACCTGCCAATCACGCCCATCTGAACTCTGGGAGCACCGGTGACCAGACTCTCATCTTTGTAAGGTATTAAAGAAGTGTGTTTTCTAGATCCCAGACAAGCGATTATGTTTAGATTTGTGAAAAAATGTTAAAAAATGTAAGACCTGTGTGTTGTTTACACATACCATGATACGTTTCAGATCTTAGGATTCTTCTTAAGGGTCATGTGATGTTACAGTGACGTGTCTTGCTCATTCTCCTTCTGACATCGTTAAGGGAATCGCTCCATCTGCAGTCCGACCTCTCCAGGACAGCATTCCAGGTGCTTGAAAGTTGATAGGCCCCCTCGTCCCTGTTCATTTGTTTCCAGATTTCCTTAATCCAACATTTGTGTTTGTGTCCAACATTCCAATTTATGGTCTGTTAAAAAGAACGTCTATTTGGAAATAATATTTTAGGTAAAAAAAAATAAAAAGAATGTTTAAAAAGTCAGATTCTGTTTACAGGTGTATCGTGTAACTTTTCTGGTGGAGGGTCTGTTAAATGCTTTTATCCATGCAGATCTTATCATTTTGTCTGGAATGTTTCACAGTGTGGCATTAAACCTTTCTATCTTCATGTCAAGTTACAGGTCAGTTCTGTGGAGAGGCGACCCCGCTCACTGTCAGAATGTCTGTTTTTCTAGGTTTTTGAGCAATAAAACCACCTGTAATTGAATAAAAGTAAAGTAGAGCTGTTTAAAGTTATACTATGGAACATTCCAGGCAGAGCAATGACAATGACATATCCATAGAAACGAGCAGATGGCGGACCCTCCACTAGAAAAATTACACAATGGACCTTTAAAGTGCCAAGAAGCATTAACTTTTACAAAAAGTCTGCAATTTGAAGTCATACCGGTACAAACTATATTTGTGGTAACGTAAATTGAATTTTTTTTTTTTTTGCATCCTATTTCATTCATAAGATTTCACGCAAAGCCGACACATCTCCATGACAACAAGCAGCTAGCAGACATCCCATCAGAAAAGTTACATAGTGCACCTTAAAGCACATTTGTAAAGATAATTTGACGTTACCCTCGCTGCCATGGTAACACATCCACATTGAGACAGATAAGTGGCCTAGTTGTTCCCATCTAAAAATAAACACGTCTGCTGCTGATCTGCTGTGATGTCCCGCACTGATTAGCTAGCGTCGCGCTTAAGCTCCAGATCATTTTTAGATCTCCACTTTTCCCTCTCGTGGTGCGTTCACTGAACCTGCGTACACAGACCATGAAAGGCAGTTTGAACAAAGGGAAAGAGACTCAATCCTCCAGTGGGATTAAAAACAAACCACAAAAAAGTCATTTGATTTTTGTCAAGCTCTGCCAACGAAATTGTTTTATCACAGAATAAAGAAAAGAAACTTGGTCTACAAATTCACTTTTTTTTTTCCTCAAGAATATTTATATTTTTCCAGTTTTGAAGGGCCCATATTACACTATTTTCAGATTTATGTTATAATCTTGCTTCCTCATCAAAAACATATTCAAAACCCTGCATATTTCGTTCTTCTCTCAAACAGAAAACACTCTGTTCCACTTTGTGATGTCATGTGGTAATACAGGAAGTGCTCCTCACAGTTTCACAAGAGCCATTTGGATATTTTCAGCTTGAAAATTACCACTGCATGACATCACAATAGTATAGCCCATCCATCCATTTTCTTCCACTTATCCGGGGCCGGGTTGCGGGGGCAACAGTCTAAGCAGGGACTCCCAGACTTCCTTCACCCCAGACACTTCCTCCAGCTCCTCCAGGGGGACCCCAAGGCATTCCCAGGCCAACCGAGAGTTCCTCCAGCATGTCCTGGGTCTTCTGCGGGCCCTCCTCCTGGTGGGATATGCCCGGAAGACCTCCCAATCGAGGCATCCAGGAGGCAGAACAGATGCCCGAGCCACCTCAGCTGCTCCTCTCGACATGGAGGAGTAGCGGCTCTACTCCGAGCTCCTCCCATGTGACTGAGCTCCTCACCCTATCTCTAAGGGAGCGCCCAGCCACTCTGCGGAGGAAACTCATTTCGGCTGCTTTTATCCACGATCTTGTCCTTTCGGTCGTAGCATGACAAATAATTAAAGATACACTGTGTAACTTCAGTGCAACTTCTCCACCATTTTTCTGGAATGTTCCACAACAGGGGGTCTCCAACCTGTAGCTCAGGAGCAGTACTTCCACCCCCTTCAAAGTAGCTCGCCAAGGGATTTTTGAATTCTGTGTTCTGTGCTAAATAAGTACAGTTTGATTAATTGTAAATGTATCACTTTGATGCCTAAAAAATAGATAACGGTTTATGTTTTATAGCCGTCTAACTGTTCCCCGTCTAAGCCTCGCCGTGGCTCTTATGTACACTCAATTTCTTTGCGACTGCTAAAATTGGTAGCTCTCTGGCATTTTCATTTTGTAAAGGTACAATAGCTCACTGAAGGAGCTCACAATAAGAATGTACGCTTTTCCGTGTATTTTCTTAGTACCAACTGTACTTGAGAAAAAGTTTCATGCAATACTGTGGACATTTTCAGCCAAAGCAATAACATCTTCATGGAAACAAGAAGTAAGTGCACCAAGAAAAGTTTCACAGTGCACTTTTAATTCAAATACAAACTATACGTGTTAAATTCTAATTAGAGAGACAATATTCCATGTTCGACTCTTTCTTTATGTGATTTTTGAAATAAAAGTAGGAACATTTGAGCGGAGTATTTCACTTCAGCTCCTCAGCACTTCAAAGCAGCCTCTTCATGTTGAGCTAATTTAATCCTCGTCCCCAGGCAGGTGCTTCCTCAAACGTATTAGTCAAATTAGCAGCGCCTTTCCACTCTTTCTGATCATATATTTAAGATTACGTTCACTTTTTATTCAGAACTGGTCCTGAAATGTATCCATGGTTACAGGATAGAGGTAACATAAGTCAGGGCTGAGTATTCGAGGATAAAGAGAACTAAATCAGGACTAAACATATTTGCACTTTGGGTTGTTGAGTGAGGTGTTCTACATGTATCTCTATGATGGAATGTTCAGCAGTTACCATGGACTCACAGTGTACACCTTAGAACAAAAACTGTCAAAAAAGTTATTAGATACAACATGGATACCAAAGCATGGGATCATTACGAGCATTCACGGTCCAGCTTAGGTGTTTGATTTTCAACAAAAACTGAAAAGCTGTTGGCTCATGCTAATTTTGGACTGTAAATTTACAGTCTTGAAACTTCTTTAACCGCACAAATCATCTCACCTTTTGTAGCTAAATCAGTTCTTACCGGTCAGATTCTGTTCAACTAAAGCTCAAATTAAAGTCTAACAGAGCCTCAGACAGAGCAGTGCTTACAGTTAACATCACATCCGCAGGGAACGTTGATGACATCAGCTGCAAAGTATCAATAGGAATAGAATAAAACTATATATATATATATAAATCACGACTGGACAAAACCAGGTCTGAACCAGGAGTATAATCGGATCTAATCCAGGACTAAATGGGGACTAAACAAGGGTTAAAGTTGCACTGTGTAACTTTTAGGGTAAGGGACCACCACAAACTTTTTTCCATGGAGATATTATTAATTTGCTTTTCAAACGTTTCACAGTATGGCATTAAACTCATCTATATTGCATTTATTCAATTACTGGTATTTTACTGCTCAAAAATACGACAAAAAATGCCATACTGTGGGACATTCTAGACAAAGGAATAACATTTCCATGAGCTGGTGGTGGACCCTCTGCCAGAAAGTTACACAGTGCACCTTTAAGATATGGCTAAATTACGAGTTCAAATCGCACTTACATACAAAACACTGGAACATAACTTGGACTAAATACCAGAACTAAACCTGGACTAGGCTAAAACTAAACCATGTCTGGATTAAGATTAAACTGGATTTACACCAAGACCAGACCAGTAAATACGGGAGAATCACTGTTCTAAATGTATTCCACAAATGTTTTAAGTTTATCATTATTTGTCTGGGGTTGGCTCCACAAACTTACCATATGAATCTTAAATCTTAAAGTCCTTTCAGCTGACAACACTCTGAATAATCGCACCACTTTCGGAAGCTTTCGTGGACCGAGAAAATGGTGAACTTTGTCCCACCTTTTGTTCCATATGGATAAGCCGAGTAATTACACAGATATTAAACCACAAACCAGGTCGACAAATCTGCAATCTGACAGTTAAACAGCAAATACCACCAGAGAATTCTGACCTAAACCAATGGACCAAAACATTTAAAACCTTCTATAGCAAAGAAATTCTATTATGATTCGATCGTATTAAATCCATCGTGGCCGGTTGATCCCATTGACGCTCTATGAAACCCTTCTCCCCTTTTACTGTAAATTCACTTAGCTGCCTTTGCCGCTGTGAAATTGAGGAAAGTGGCACCAGGAGACAGACACAGGTGATGAAAGTCAGAATCTGAAAGTGTAAAATGGATCTTTTCTTTCGCTGGGACGTCTTTTCTTTTGACTGAGACGGGGGGAATATGGAGCGATAGATTTGTGAAGCTCCAGAGAGGGAACTATAGAGGCACTTTCAGCAAAAAGAGAAGGGACATTTGGGTTAGGGTATTCAACAAAATCAAATACCCTAGTGCATACTGTTGTTCATACCATAGCACATACCCTAGAGCATGCCCTAGTCCATACCACTTTCCATACTCTAGTGCATATCATAGTCCATACCCTAGTGCATACCTTTGTCCATACCGTAGTCCATACCCTAGTGAATACCCTAGTCCATATCATAGTCCATACCATTGCCCTTACTCTAGTGCATATCCTAGTTCATATCATAGTCCATACCCTAGTGCATACCTTAGTCCATATCATAGTCCATACCATTGTTCATACACTAGTGCATACCTTAGGCCATACCATAGTCCATACCCTAGCCTATTGCATCTCATAGTCCATATGCTAGTAGATACCATAGTCCATACCCTAGTAGATATCATAGTACATACCATAGTCCATATCCTGGCAGATATCATAGTCCATACCCTAGTGAATATCATAGTCCATACCTTAGTAGATAACCTAGTAGATATCATAGTCCATTCCCTAGTGCATACCATAGTCCATCCCCTATTAGATATTATAATCCATACCTAGTGCATACCAGAGTCCATACCCTAGTAGATATCATAGTTCATTCCCTAATGCATACCATAGTCCATACCCTAGTAGATATTATAGTCCATACCCTAGTGCATACCAGAGTCCATACCCTAGTAGATACCATAGTCCATTCCCTAATGCATACCAGAGTCCATACCCTAGTAGATATTATAGTCCATACCCTAGTACATACCAGAGTCCATACCCTAGTAGTTATCATAGTCCATTCCCTAATGCATACCAGAGTCCATACCCTAGTAGATATCACAGTCCATACCCTAGTGCATACCATAGTCCAGTGTTTCCCACCAGAGGACATCCAAGCAATACCAGGGGTACTTGGAATGTTTTTTGATTTTGAAAGGTAAAATTAAATAGTATTCTTCATATTTACTTTGGTTTTTCCCTTGTTTATTCTTGGTTTATCCCTGATGTTATGCAAGTTCAATTCCAGTCACACTTTAGTCCTTATTTTTGTGGTGTGTGTGTGTGTGTGCGTGCGTGCGTGTGTGTGTGTGTGTGCGTGTGTGCGCTGTTTGCAGAATCAGAATCAGATTGCACCGTGATGACAACATAACAAATACTTGGAGCTAACAACTTCTGCAGACCTTTTCCATTATTTCTTTTTTCTCTTTTCGGTCGTACCCTTTTTAGCATCTGCTGAAATTTACTCTCCAAACAATAAATGCAGCAGCCAGTTAAATTTTTATTACAATACTTCTCCAATTGAAAAAGACAGGATCAAACTTTGGACTTTTCCAGCCCTTTCTCAGACTACAGACGGAGAACCTTAAAAATCACACCACCCACATATCACCATAAAACTTCTAACGTAATTTTCCCGACTTTATACAATCTCTCCCAAGTGCATCTGAAATAATTTATAGATCCCATTTCAAATCCTCTGTACATTTTTGCTTCTTATGTTTTATCATTACTTTCAGTCTAGTGAAAATGTGAATAACTCGACTCTTAAAACTTCACCTTTTGGCACACAAATCTTACACAACTCCTCCACTTACTCCCACTACAGAACCTGTAACCTGCTTAGCCTGAGGGCATTCAAACTTCACATACATTTGTAGACTCAATAGCGATGTTCAGATTAGAGTCCATACCCTAGTCCATACCCTAGTCCATACCCGAGTCCTTACCATAGTCCATATTCCAGTCATTACCCTAGTCGTGCATAGCGGTGTCCAGATTAGAGTCCTTACCCTAGTCCATACCATAATTCATACCCTAGTCCATACTATAGTTCATACCCTAGTCCTTACTGTAGTCCATATTATGGTCCATACCCTAGTAATGCATAGCAGTGTCCAGATTAGAGTCCTTACCCTAGTCCATAACATAGTCCATACCATAGTTCATACCCTAGAGTATACCATTGTGCATACCACAGTCCAGACAGTATTTGTATCATAGTCTATACCCTAGTAGTGTATAGCAGAGTCCAGATTTGAGTCCTTACCCTAATCCATACCCTAGAGTATATCACAGTGCACAACATAGTCTATACCCTAGAGGATATCATAATCCAGACCATGGTTTGTATCACAGTCCATGCTCTAGTAGTCCATACCATAGTCCATACCCTAGAGTATACCATAGTGCATACCACAGTTCAGACCATGGTTTGTAATCACAGTCCATGCTCTAGTAGTCCATACCATAGTCCATACTCTAGTGGATGCCAAAGTTCAAACCCTAGCACATATCACAGTCCATACCCTAGTGCATGCTATAGTCCATACCATAGTCCAGTGTTTCCCAACCAGGAGATACACACACTTACCAGGGGTACTTGAAATATTTTCTGACTTTAAAAGAAAGTGAAATTAAACAGTACGTGAAGAATACATTTATTTAAATTCACGGCTGTTACTGTAGTAAATTTAACTACTTGAATCATGTTTGGATGATTTTGGACATTTATATTTGTCAGAATATCGTTACGTTTAGAGCAGTGACAATGTGAATACCTCAGTTCTTAAAAATCACACTTTTGAGCACACAAAGCTTATATAATTCTCACTTATTTCCACCCTGGAATTTGTAACTCGCTTAGCCTGAGGACATTTAAACTTCACATAAGTTTCTATTGAGTTTAGAGTCAAACTTTTATACACTTTGCTACATTCATTTTACTGAGCGTTTTACTGTTGGAACAGCAGTTGTGCAATTTTCTGGCGAGTCAAAGCTAAGCAGATGGCGATGCTGAGTAAGTTTGTGCTAAAGAGATGCCAGTTGAATTAGCGACGCAATTTGTACAACCGTTTAATCAGCTAAAGCTATAAAGAATAAATCATATGTTTTTGTGGCGTAGAAAATTGATTTCTGAAAGTATTTACATATGTATTTCAAAAATGTACACCTAAATTTCAAATCAGGTTTTCATTTACAATAAGCAGGAGTTTAAAGGTGGAGGGAGATGTTTTTGCTTCGTCTAGAATGTCCGAGTTACAGGTTCGATGTCCGGCTTCCTCCGACACATCTGAAAACTTTAGACAAATTAAAATAAATATAATTACACGGTCCATATTACTTTATTTTGGACATGTAGACAGACTAATACTACTACTACTACTACTACTACTACTACTACTACAGGTACATTTTTGATGAGGCAACAGCATTAAAACATGACGACCAACATCACTGTGAATAATCCTCGGATTGTATAAGGTGAGTGAGGCAGAACTTCAGTTTGAACTTTTTCATTTAATAAAATGTTTCCAGTTCAATAATCATATTCCTTTTTCTTTTTGCCCAGGCTAACATTTCTCATTTTGATTAATTGCCCCTCCGCATGTCCCCTATACAACCTTGTATGACCCTCTCTTTCTCTCTCTCCCTCCCTGTCTCTCTCTCTCTATCTATCTCTTTATGTGTGTGCCTCTGTCTGTGTGTGTCTCTGTCTCTTTCTGTCTCTGTGTTTGCCTCTGTCTCTCTCTGTCTGTCTCTCTCTCTTCTCTCTGTCTGCCTGTCTCTCTCTTCGTATCTATCTCTTGCTCTCTCTCCCTGTCTCTCTGTGCCTCTGTCTCTCTTTGTGTGTGTGTGTGTGTGTGTGTCTCTGTCTGACTCTCTCCTCTCTCTCTGTCTGCCTCTGTCTCTCTCTGTCTGTGTCTCTCTTTCTGTGTGTGTCTCTGTCTCTCTCATTTCTTTCTGTCTGTATGTCTCTCTCTCTCTCTCTGCATGTATCACTCTCTCTCTCTGTGTGTCTCTGTCTCTCTCTCTCTCTCTCCCTCTATCTCTCTGTATCTCTCTCTCTCTCTCTGTGTGCCTCTGTCTTTCTGTGTATGTGTGTCTCTGTCTTGTCTTTCTCTCTCTCTCTGTCTCTGTCTGCCTGTGTCTCTCTTTCTGTGTCTCTGTCTCTCTCTCTTCTCTCTGTCTGTCTCTCTCTCTCTGTGTCTCGCTCTTCTCTCTGTCTGTCTCTGCGTGTCTCTCTCTCTGTGTCTCTCTCGCTTTGTGCCTCTGTCGCTCCCTCTCTCTCTCCCTGTGTTTGTCTGTCCCTCTCTCTCTTCTGTGTGTATATGTGTGTCTGTCTGTCTCTCTCTTCTCTCTGTCTCTCTCTTTGTGCCTTTGTCTCTCTCCCTGTCTGTGTCTCTGCATGTCTCTCTCTTTGTCTGTCTCTCTCTCTCTGCCGTTGTCTCTCTCCCTGTCTGTGTCTCCCTGTCTGTGTCCATCTCTCTGTCTCTCTATCTCTCTGTCTCTCTCTGTGCCTTTGTCTCTCTCCTTGTCTGTGTCTCTGCATGTCTCTCTCTCTCTCTCCCTCTCTGTCTGTCCATCTCTCTGTCCATCTCTCTGTCTCTCTCTGTCTCTGTCTCTCTCTGTCTCTCCGTTGTCTCCATGGAGATGTACATCTACACACACTTGCGTCTCCTCGTTCCTTTACATTTCCCGTCTCTTCTCCGGCCTCGTGCTCATGTAGTCGGAGTAAATCAATGTATGGATCGGAGCGTATTAGCCTCTTCTCTGCTTTTATTAAAAATCCAGCTTCCACTTATTATTGCGCAACACTTTCTTGACCGCAGCAGATCGATACTGCAATTTTCTCTAAAATACTGCGATAACTGAGTCCTTATGTCGGATTTGCAAATACGGAGGATCGAGGAACGTCAGTGGAAGTGGCTTGGGTCAATACGAGTCACCAAAGAAAATAAATAAAACAAATATTAGCATTAGCATTAGTATTAGGTTAGAAAAATAAAAATAACAGTTCCAAATCAGAATGTCAGTTGGTTTCGTGGAAATGGAAAGTTAAAGCCATACTTTGGGACATTCTCCATGGAGATAGATACGTTTTATGTCATGCTATGGAATACTAAAGCTCACAAAAAAAAAAAAAAACCTCCATGGAAACAGGAGGAGCAGGCCGTAATCTAGGCCAGGTGAGAGTCAGGTCTGTGGAGATACAAGCCCGCTCAGAGTACGGACGCATGTTTTCAGTGAAATAAACACAATTAAAATGGGAAAAAACGTATTATTATTCTATTCTTATGGCTAAACCGTTACATATTGTGGCTTCAAATGGGCACTATGCAACTTTTCTTTCTCCGTGGAGATAAGCAGGTCAGATCTGTGGAGAGGCGTGTCCACTCACAGTAAAAATGCAATTTTTCTATCAATTATTTTAGCAATAAAATCACCTGTAATGGAATAAATATGGAATAGATAAAAGTTACACAGATTATAAATCTATAGCAGACATAAGCGCAACAGGTCTTGTTTAAAGGTGCATTCTGTAACTTTTCTGGTGGAGGGTGATTGTTTTATCTGGCATTAAACCTTTCTGTCCTCATGGAGACCAAACCGGACCAAGTTACTGGTTAGATCTGTGGAGAGGCGACCCCACTCACAGTCAGAACGCTTGTTTTTCTGTGTATTTTTGAGCTATAAAGCCAACTGTAATTGAATAAATGCAAGGTAGAGCTGTTTAATGTCATACTGTGGAACATTCCAGGCGGAGCAATGACATATCCATAGAAACAAGCAAGTTACGAACCCCTAGCCAAAAAGTTACATAGTGCACCTTTAAAGATTGTGCTTGGGTCTGTTATAGAGTTATAATCAATGTAACTTTTATCTATTCCGTATTTGTTCCATTACGGTGATTTTATTGCTAAAATAATAGATAGAAAAGTGGGATTTTTACTGTGAGTGGACACGCCTCTCCACAGAGCTGACCTGCCTTGATCTTGAGCACTTTTTATGTTTATATTACAGTTTATATTTACACTTATAACATCAGCAATAATTATTAGATTTACAATAGTGTACACATCTACCAAGACTCGACCTATTGTATCCTGACATAACACTAACTCAGGTATCCATGGCAACACATAGACCACTTTTTGTCCTTACCTCACAGAGCTGACCTCGGGCTAGTTCAAAGCCCTAAGTCCTTGAAGCAGAGTGAAAGGAGGCGAGGTGACGAGATCAAGGAGACGAGGAAGGAAGGGTGACGAAATAACTGGATGCGGCCCTGTCACTGTGAGAAAACAGGAGGAGGATTGATAGATGACAGAAGAGGAGGAAGAAGGGAGAGAGAGACAGACTTGGAGGTATGAAAGAGTGCATATCTCCTGTGTTCACTTCAGGAGGAGGGAGTGAGCGAAGTGAAGTATGAAGTATGAAGTATAGAAGTATGAGTAGGACTTAAGAGAGAGTGTCAGCCCCCCGGAGATTTTTGTATGAAAGTTTATTTTGAATTGTAAATAAATAAAATAAAAAAAATAGCTATGGGAATTTTGGTACTAGCAAAAAACAAAAATGCATGTTCAGTCATCTATACCATTTTTTTTCCCATTATTTTGGTCTCTATTAGTTGCCTATTTTTGGTGCAATTTTCATCTAAAGAGTATTCATATAAGTCATGCTATTAGTTTTGATATGCTGTTTGATGTCTGATTTAAAGGTCTTGCTCAAGGACAGTGATGGGAGAGGGCATTGAACCACCAACCACCTAAACCACTATTGTTCCCTAAGCACATATTGAGACCCTTGCATAAAAATGTGGTAACTATATACTGCATTTTCTCTTACAAGGTATTATCTGTATTTGTCCATATTGCTAAAATAAAATAAAATAAAATAAAATGAAATAAAATAAAATAAAATAAAATAAAATAAAATGAAATAAAATAAAATAAAATAAAATAAATTGGATTTGTAAAACTTTTGAGCTGACAGATTCCATTTACGCTTGTCATTTTTCCCTTTAGTTTTACTAAAATGTAAAAAAAAAAAAAAAAGTCTGACTTAAGTTAAAGGCTTGTTTTACTATTTATTCAGAGTGTGAGTAGTTTTCAGCATGTAAAAAACACAAAACCATCTCAAATTTTCAGTATCAGATTGTAATTATCTTCAAAACTACTACAAACTTTGAATGTAAGTATTAGTAATTTGAATGTAACCGAGGACGTGTATCTTCTATCTTATTTCAATGGCCTGATTTTCCTCTCGTATATTATCTGCATTCCCTCCCTGTATGTAGGTGACTCATCCACCTTCAGATCATCATATGCATATCGCAGTACATGGAAACAACTATGCAACAGCACTAATGAGCTCCCTATGGCCACTTCCTGCTAAACACAGCCCAGAATCACTCTTAGAATATGTTCTATAACTGATGCAGTGCCCTCCATGTTTCACCTTTGATAAATATGGGCCAAGATTTGAAGTTTGTTGGTAAATTATAGTCTGAGGTTCTGTCAAATGCCTTTCTCCATGGAGATGTTATTACTTTACCTGGTTTGGTCTCTCTCCATGATGACAGAAAGGTTTAATGCCATACTGTGAAACATTCCAGACAAAGTTACTGGTCAGATCTGTGGAGAGGCGATCCCGCTCACAGTCAGAATGCCTGTTTTTCTAGGTATTTTTGAGCTATAAAACCACCTGTAATTGAATAAATGCAAAGTAGATTTGTTTAATGTCATACTGTGGAACATTCCAGGCAGAGCAATGACATCTCCATAGAAACAAGAAGGTGCTGGACTCCCAAACAAAAAGTTACATAATGCACCTTTAATGAAAGAAATATTTTTATTTTTGTACAATAAATCTGCCACATGCTGTATGCAACAAACAATGTATTTATCATTTCTTTTATTTCTTAAAGCTACCGTCTGTAATTAGATTGGCCGACCCGCCCCTGCATTCTCACACTTTACCACTAGATGCTGTCTATGTTACTGCTGTCTGATAGTACATCTGTACACATCTGCCATCTACTGGTGAAAAAAAATCAAATGAACTTACAGACGGTAGCTTTAAAACCACATTATACAACTCTTTTCTCTTTTTATCGAACTGAAAAACCTGCATCCTCACTGTGAGCGCTGAGCAGGCTTGCATTTCCACAAACCTCCTCCTGTTTGTTTCCATGGGAATGTCGTTTCTTTGGCTGCGCTGGTACTTTGCAGTGACGTCACACTGGGGCTGTTCTACATGTATCTCTAATGGTGGAATGATCAGCAGTCACCATGGAGACACAATGCACATATTAGCAAACACGGTCAAAAAGTTTTAAGATTGTCTGAACACTTAAGAATTGGATTTTTAATTTAATTGAGAGACTTTTTTATCAGCACAAATCAGTCCACCTGTTGTAGTTCCAGCAAAGTCAGCTCTTTATGGTTTACAATGTGTTAAAATAAAGTCTTATAAAGCTTCAGTCACAGCAGAGCCTACAGTTAGCATCACACCCCCAGGAAATGTTGATGACATCAGCTGCAAAATATCAATAATCTTTATGGTATGACATAAAACTCCAAAACTCCGAAGTATGGTTTTAACTTTTCTATTTCATATTACCTTTAACTAAACCTTATATTTTTTTTTTATTAACCAGCAATAAAAGCAGGTAAAAGGTTTTAAATATAAAACAATTTAAGCAAACTTGGGGGGAAAAAAACAAAAACAAAAACGCAAAAATTTTTGGCTCATTTCATCAATTTTTACCACTTTTTATGTCTTAATATCTGCTAAGTCATGGTTCTAATAATCCAAATGGGGCTTTTGGATTCAAGTCTGTTCCTCTTTATGACCCTCGTGTTTTGTTTTGGAAGGTGTCTGAAAGCTCTGGATGCACTTGTTCATTTTGTTAGCTAACGGAGCTAGCGTAGTTTTACGATACCAATGTGAACCAGACCATTGGCTTTATAGGCCCATCTGCGCTGTGTGACTGCAGAATAAATATAACCGTGATTCATGTGTTCAGGGAACCACCAGAAATGCCAGACTCCTAAAGACTTTAACAGAGATGGACCAAGCAGACGAACAAAGGTAAAGGTAAAAGTGTTACACGTTAGTCTATATCTTCTTTCAGTGCACTTTTCATACATTGTTTTTGCATTTTATTGCAAATTAGTACATTGATACTGGTGTAAGTTCAGTATAACCTGTCACCTATAGTACTTTTTACCATTACAAAAACATATTTTATTGTAACCTTGAATAATCAAACATTTATTTTGACTTAAAGTTGAACTAAACACTACATCAGCTTTTTTTGCTGATAAAATACCTGGAGTTTTAATAATATTGTGTACTGTTTCTGGGTATTTTATGTGCAAATGAGGTATATTTGCATTTATAAATTTATATTTTGCAAAAACAGTAAAAAAAAAGTGAGTTTGTGTGTGTGTGTGTGCTGCCCCCAGTGGCCATTGTAATTTCAAGTACTACATGACATCACACAGGACTGCCCTACGTGGCTGCAGGGGCGGAGCTTAAAGTGTTGATTCCTGTTAGACTCGTGCTCCAGGTACTGCCCAGTTAGCGGCGCTATTTGAAATGTGATTGTGGGAGGAGTTTAATGTTTAATCCCTCTTTAACCTTTTTAAAATTTTGCATGTTCGACAGGAGCAGCATACACTGGTTTTAATTTATTTGATTGATTTATTTGTGTTTGTCTATGTTTTTTGAGGTCAAAATAAGTCCGTTGTGAACTGTTAGTTTCTAATTATAAAGTGTTTTATCATGCAAGAATCAGGAAGTACACTGTTAGCATGTGAGCTGTTGATGTGGCAGCCAAACTCGTACCTGACAAATGCAGAATGATGCAGTATCTCTCTGTATTTATGAAACAGATTGATATCAGTCTGGTCACCGTGCCCTCCGTTTCGTCTGAAGTCCTGCCAAACGTCATCGTGCAATTACTTTTCTGACATGTGAAATGAAGGAGCTCACTGGTCACCACCATTTAGAAATAAAATCAAATGAATCTCACCTCAGATTAACAGAGTCTGCTGAAATCTGCCATGTTTTTCAGCTCCTGTGATATCTTTTTCCTTCATTTTTCCCAGTTTCCGATTTTCTCTGATTTATTCCAACCCTCCACCTGTCAATCACTCTCATTTGAAAAAGTTTGTATTCTGTATCCCAGATAAGCAAAACTCACCTCTGAAAGTTGTGAAACGCCCTCATAAACTCAGCATCCTGAATAATTAGGACGCTCAGGCAAGTGAGGAAGAACTGGACCACTGGGAACTTTTTAAGTCGAACTAGCTTTTAAAGACCAGGTACGGCGCCTTTAAATACAATGACATTAAAACTGATATTCTACTTTTAAGTTTATTTAAACCACAATTGAAACCCTTGATCCCATCTATAGACTACAAGGCCAGCTGATGACACATTTATTCTAGATGGAACAGTTTTTTTTTAATTATTATTTCAATTCAAGGCCTGCAGCCCTTCATTCTTTGTCCTTCCACCATTCAATTATTTGTCACTTCCTTTTTTTCTTTTTCTTTTTTTCGGTCGCACAAATACAGATGACTCACCACCAGAACACAAACCGAATACCACCTCAATGGCCCCGGCTATGCTAACCCGCGCTAATGACACAACACAGCTAGCAATTTGCGCCGCGGCTCTTTATCGCTTGTCTTCTCCCTTATTTTGATTCCAGGCCTCAGCCCCAGCGGAGTGTTTTATTGATGCCATGAATAAATAAGCAAATTAATAATGAAACAAAAGTCGTGTACGGATGACTGCACCTGCGATGGATGATGCGCGATGCGGTAATGAGAGAGGGAGAGAGGGATGGAGGGAGAGGTGGAGAGGGGAGTGGGAGAACAGTGAATGAAAATGAGGCTGTAGATGACTGGCAGTGCTAACAGACAGCTCCACGATGCCAGCAAAGGAAAAAGTCAAACTAATGTAGACCGATCACACGCGCGGGTTTAGAATTCGCTATAACTGTCAAAGCAGCTCTCTTGATATCGACTTTGTGCTTTTGGAAATTCTGAAATCGCCCATTGGAAGTAAGATCAGAGGAAATAAATTGAACATATGGATCAACATATGTTTCAATGAGCCAGAGAAGCAGTGCGCGATTGAGTGTTTGAAAACGATTTATAAAAAAAGCTCTCAAGGTATTAGACAAAAAGCCCAACGCAATCAAATATGCTGATTTAATTTTGATATACAAAGCGTGCTTCACTTCCTCGTAAACAGTCTGTGAAAAGAAGCTAGAGCAGGTTCCAGGGGTGACTGAACAAGTGCTTTTGGATAACTCTTTTGCTAATCAAGCAGGTCAAACATGGACCACACTACCTGCTCTCGACACTGGCTGCGTTTTCTCAAGTTTTAAATCAGTGGTTGTTGGAGTATAAGATCACACAGACAGTAATAAATAAAAAAAAAATCACGTGAAAATCAAACACCTAAACAGGACTCACGTTGATCATGGACTCCAAACAAATGTCTTGTTTATATCTGTTTTCTACTTTCAGACCATCTAAAAACTTCATTGGCAGTGTGTACATTGCATCACCACGATAATTGCTGAACATTCCGCCATAGAAATACATGTTGAAGCCCCCCAGTGTGATGTCACTGCAAAGGATCAATACTCAATAAAGATATTGGTGTTAACAAAGAAATACAGTATATGTTTACATAAATGGTAGCCATGGGCGGTTTATGGGTTGATTTTGCAGATATCGTATCATTTGATATAAAAAAAATTAGACAATATTTTGCTTCAATACTTTTTTCAAGTCAGATTTGTTTTTTTGAACAGACTAATGTGTAAAAATAGAAGAGAAATTTGGCTGTATGTTTGTTGTATGTTACAAACATGTAACAAATGATTATTTTACATTTTGTTATTATTTTTGTAATCTTTACTTCAGCGGTATTGGCAAATATCAGTTATCGACCACAAGATATATATAACATCGGATCCCAATATCGGCTCAAAAAATCCATCATCATAAATTCCATTAGCGGAGCATCTAAATTGGATCAAGCAGCAAGACTGACTGTAATAACCGAACTGAATAAATGTTTTGAAAGTTCTTAAAGCAAACGCAATTCATTATTAAGTCGACAATTCAACTAGAGGCAGTGTGCATGATATTTCTTCCCTCTGGTCCGCCAACGATAAGAGTGACACCTCTAAAAGTTGTTTATCTTGGAGTTTGGGCTCTTGGCAGCTCATTTATTGGTCTGCAGAGGCATCTATCAACGCTTTCACTCGGTGCATTGGCCCAGCGGCACGAAAAAAATACACCCCCGATCCATTTTAACCTCCGCCTCTGTTGAATCTGATGAGGGAGAAGTCGGAAGTTATTATCATGCAAACTGCGCCTATCCTTCAGCCTCACCTTCCCCGGTCCTGGCTCTCCGGTATGCCCCTGTACTCCTGTTTTTTTGGGTTTTTTTTCTCCTTTGACATTGACTGGTGCAAATTAAGTGTGAGATTGAGTGACGTGTGTCAAAATAATGGATGAGGGTAAATGTTTTGAGATGTCAGTGAGGTATGGGAGGAAAATCAGAAACTAATCGATATTAAAACTAGTTTTAGAAGGATCTGGAGCTGTACCAGAACAAGTATAAAACCACATAGACTAGTACACGACCATGGACCACTGTGGAACCTCCCTGGACCACTGAAGGATTACACAGATGTAAGACCACATGGGAATATACAAGAAAGTATTATTATTTAAATGTGCAGTGTAACTTTTCTTTTCTTCACATACTAGTCTCCATGTTAAGTTTAATGCCGTACTGTGAAACATTCCAGGCTGAACAGTTATCTGTTTCCATGGAGACAAGCGGGCCAAGGTACAGATCAGTTCGGTGGCAGGCCTGCGCACACAAGAATGTGTGTTCTTAAAGGTATTTGTGAACAATACTTAGACTTGGACAAACTTTATTGATCCATAAGGGAAATTATTTGGATACAGTAGCTCACACATCACAAGAGAGTAACAAAAATAGATGGTATAGCAAAAAAGAGCAAGAGACACGTGTCAAATGAGACCTAATTATAAAAATAAATGTATGTAAGTCTAAATAAAATAGAAAAATAAGTAATAAACTATAAAATCACAGCTATAAACAAGAGACAAGAACGACAGTGCAATGATATGTTGATTGACAGGGCATGAGGTTATCCATTACTTAAGATTAAGTTGTTGTACAGTTGTAGGGAGTATTATAGTATGAATGTAGTCTTGAAGCTCTCATTGTTTGAGCGGAGCTGTAGGAGCCTGTTGGAGAATGAGCTCCTCTAATGAAACAAAGACTAAATGGACTTTTAATGCCATACTGTGGGACATACCAAGCAAAGCAATAAGATCTTTGCACAATGCACCTTTAAGGCTGAAAATTACATTCTTGTCGAAATAAAGAGCCTGTTCCATCCGTTAGTATCGTGACAACGTTAATATCTACTACAATTCCCATAAGCCTTTGCTGCAGTGTTGGTATGACAAGCACAGCCGGAGGTTAAAGCTCCAATTAGCCGAATTTAATGAAGTATTATTAGCGAGCGCAAACTTTAATTCCATCACTTTATTTTTCCCATACTGGTTTTATGAATGCGCATGGCCGGACATTGGTGGGGCGAGTTTGGATTTTAAAATAGAGGAGGAGGTTTGAGTGACGGTTTCTGACACCAGACCGAAGCCCTCAGTGATATACAATGTAATATAGTCTGGTAAATAAACGCGGCAGTGAAAATATGGCGTGGTACTGTCAGATAACGACATTCAATATAGAGAACGCTGACAGCTATTTTAAGAATGGTGGAGATAGCAATGTTTTAGGGCTGATATATACACTTGTTTACATGCTACACTCTCACTAAACTTCAAACTTAATTCATTCACAAATATAAGTGTTTTTAAAGGTTCTCTATTACGCAAATTGACTCTTGTGAGCTTTAAGACGTGCTATAATGCTGTTACCTTCTCAAAAACATACCTTGAGTTATGTTTTGTTTCATTCACACATGTTTGAGGAACCTTTTATTATTTTATTAGTCTGTCTTCACCTCCAAAGCTCAAAATGCTCCGTTCCACCTTGTGATGTCATGAAGCGGTAGTTTTCAAGTTAACAGCTACTTTTTTTTACCTTTAGTTCAGTAGAGATTGTCAATTCCAGATATGAAATCATCCAAATGATTCTATTGAAGATGTGTGGAGTTTAAATACACAGTTTTAAGAAGAAATCAGCCTAACTTTGCAGGATTTGTGTGTTAAACGTGTGAATGAAACAAAACACAACTCGAGGTATGTTTTTGACGAGGAAACAACATTAAGATTAAGAGATAGATCAGAAAACGGTGTAATACGGACCCTTTAACTACAGTATATTAGCAAGAACCAAACCTACAACTTTGCTACATCTCTCGCAACCACACAGCACCACAGTCGTCCAAAATATAAAATATACTGTAGACTGCTTGGGTTTTTCTTTCTGTAGCGCACACATCTTCCTACACAGGCAATTCTCTATCATTAAATCGGCCCCCTGCTACCTCGCTAAACTGAAGAACCCCAGAGCAGCCAGTGGTTCCAAGGCTCACATCAATTAACACGCACATGTAACTGCACAGCTGCCTTCAAAAGATACGCAGTAATGGCATGTAAAGCGTGGGATCAAAAGTACACAGCTAGACAGTGGTTTCTTTGGACACAAAACAGAAATCTGAATCATATTACCAGTGATTTGCATGGTGTGGAAAGTCTGTCTTTGTTGTGGCCCCCGTGGAATTGGAGATGTTAGCAAAATAAAAATCGATTTGGAGTGAAAGCGCAAGGAATTATTCTATATGCTGTCTTTTATCCCACTGGAAATCAAACATACCCACGCTATAATTACAATAACTCCTTTGTGTTTTAAAAAGCTGTATTTATATTTATTTGTTTGGTATTTTCAATTTTAGAATTTGTTTGTGTGTGGGTGTTAGGGCTTGTTAATAAGAAAGTAAGAGTGCAGGTCAGTTACAGTGCAGCTTTATGGGATTCCACAAGGGTCAGCATTAGGCCCATTTTTCTTCTTACATACTTTATCACACACCACATTCATACTAAAGAGACAGATGAAGAGTCTTGCCCAAGAGCACAATGATGGAGCCTCTTTAAAGGAGACCACTTTATTCATCCCGAGGGGTATTTTAAACACATTGAGCAGTAAAATACAATAATAGAATGCCCAAACCAAATGTCTCCGTGGAGCTAAACAGATAGGGCCATCAGATCCAGTGTTAGGGCAGTTTGAGGATGGTAACAGCCCTCAGGACAAAGGTTTCCCTCCTCTGTGTCCACTGTGTCCTGCGGCATTACAGCAGCCTCCAGGGGGAAGCCAGACAGTGGAGACACAACAGGAAAACCTCTCTTTTGTTTCAGTTGGGAATAAGATGTGATCTGAAACATCTTCTGCCGTATTTGGTGTAGAAAGCTTTTGCATTGTTTTAAAAAGTCCGTAGTTTCAGAGCTAGCTGGCTTGCATAGCCATTTCCAAGCAGGGTCGCCATGGATACAGGAAAAACAAACTGCTCAAATCACGCAAATAAAAATAAACTGCTCAAATCACGCAATCCAATCGTTCTTAACTTCCATGTTGCACTTCTTATTTGATCAAAATTCCAAAATATTAAGTTCAAAATTTGACAAAGCTTAAAAACTGCTCAGTGGGCCAGCTAGTCAGCCACAAGAGCTGTAAACTGCCAAATATGTAGACCATCATGTTATAATTTGTTCATTGCAAACTGTCATTATTGATCTAAAACTTAACAAGAGAAAGACGTCCATTGATTTACTGTTCAAACCAGTCGATATAAACTTAAAATTCATGAATTGCAGATGTGTAAATCAAACTTTTTCTCCCAAATTTTTTTAGATCGACTTGGGGCTTTAATTTTTAATTTTAAATCAGGTTTAATTGCGTTATTTGAAGTAATTTCCTTAAAATACACATATCAGATCACAGAAGTGGTAGTAGTGAGGTACTGTACTTGGGTGAAAGCACTGAAGTACTTTCTTAAACAAGTACTTTAATACTTTTACCTAGGTGGATTTTTCATGTGGTACTTTTACTTTTTTATTTGATTTTTTTTCATGCTTTTGCTTCAGTATCTGTACTTTTATTTAAGCAACAAGACTTCTTCCACTACCTGTACCTTTTTCTGTACATTGCTTGGACTTAGTAACTTGACCTGATAAATAAATACATTAAAAATACAGATATCAATTTCCAATGGATTAAATAGAGTGTCATAATATTAAAATGACATCCCTCAGCCCTCATTTTGGGACAACTGCTACGACTGTATTGAATATCTGCATCTTATTTTGTTTCTACTATAGTTTCTCAATTAGTCAACCTTAGCTTCAGCCCAGTCAATGTAAAGACTCAATTATAGACGGCTCTTTAGTGACTGATCCGATGGTAAAAACAGCGTGCTTACATGTGTCCACACTTCATTTATCCCTGCTGGGCCTTAATAGAGTGTTGATGCAGTTGTGGGTGAAGTACTCAATATTGTGGCTTAAGTAAAAGTACTGATGCCGGAGCAAAAGATTGATCACATGAAACAATCTACTACAGTAAAAGTTTACCTGTTTAAAAATGTACTTAAAGAGTAAAACGTAAAAGTGTTTTGCAGAGAGTTTTAGCAAAATTACAGGATGAAATGTAATGATTTTGATAATGAGTTTAGTAGATTTTAAGTGATTTAAATGATTTCTTAAAATTTCTAGCTGTTTTTATGTATTCGGTTTGCTTAAAGTTGGGATGTTAACTCAAATAAAATGTGGAAAAATAATTCTCAGCCTTTTCAGCAGGACTGAAACTATAAAGAAAACTATTTTTTTTTTACTTTCCAGTCCAGACTTAAAATGCAGTGGAGTAGAAAATACAGATACAGGCTCTCAAATGTAGTGATGTAAAAGTAAAAAGTATCCACTGTAAAATGTACTTAAGCAGTACAGATACCTAAAAAATGTACTGAAGAATTGTACTTTTACTTTTGTACTTCATTACCTTCCTCCACCACAGGGGCTCAGAGACATCCCTGCAGTGGTGGAAGGTAACGAAGTACAAAAGTAAAAGTACAGATACATGCTCTCAAATGCAGTTAAGTAAAAGTAAAAAGTGTCCATTATAAAATTTATAGACGATGTGAAGTACAGATACGTAAAAACTGTACTTTTTATTGTATTGTCCTTTTACCTTTGTACTTCATTACCTCCCACCGCTGCGGGGATGTCTCTGAGCCCCGGCGGACTTGTTTAAACCACCGCTACGTGCTGAGATCGCCCATTCAAAGTGCTTTTACTGACAAGAACAACACCAGTAATCAAATGACAAGTGAGCTTTGTTGTGCTGCTTTATAGACCATGAAATCCTGCAAAGTGAAAGATCTGTCAAGCTACATGACTGATTTAATTCCATGATCGGTTTCGACCTATGTGCGATTGTTGAAAGAGAAAATATACGGTGTTTGGAAGAGTGGATGAATGGGCTGTCAGTCGTAAGTGAGAGCCATAAGTCTTCGGAGATAAACAAACCTTGATTTTTGCTGTGGAGGAGTTGAAAGATGCAGACGGAGGAGCAAAGGGAGATGGGGAGTTGTCAGAGAAGCCGGGGGGCGTAGAGGTCCGTCCCACTGGGAGATGTCAGGACAGCGCTGGATTCATTATGCATTCTGATTTTAAATTCAACAGCTATGTCTATGTTTACTGCAAATGGATTATCTCTATCAAATAATAGTGCAGTAGAAATGTGATAAAATAACTACTGTGCAATGGTGGTTCAAAAATTAAGCAGTTGTTTCATGCCAGACAAGTGATCAAAATGCAAATTTCCACCATATTGTATCTGTTTGCTAATGCTGAAGTTCAAAGGAATAATGTATAAACTGCTGATAAATTAAAACGATTCCAATCCTTTTCTACAACCACCAATTACATCATACAAAAGTTGAGCCGCATTTTAATTTGACTTTGTTTTGTTTGTGTAGTTTTGCTTAAAATGCTTATTAGTGAATAGCATTTGTGATTAGCATACAGGTAAAATAAAATAAATGTACACTACCAGTCAAAAGTTTTCATACACGTTCTCATTAAATGTTTTTTTCTTTGCTTACGACTTTCTACTTTTCAGATACAGACGACATCAAATATATGATGCAAGATGTATGGAATTAAGTAGCAAATAAATAAATAACTCAACTAAATACTTCTGAAATGTTATCCCTGCACAGCTGTGACTTGTCAGGACCAAGAAAAGCAGAAAGTGCAAACCAGGGATCAATACAAAGAGTGACTATTTTCAAAAAATCGAAAATCTAAAACAACTTTTGCATTATTTTGACTTTTTGTTTACTATTTTCCATATGCTTTCACACATAGATTTGATGCTTTCAGTGAGACTCGATAATGTAAATAGGAATGAAAATGAAAATAAATAAAACAAAAATGAAAAAGCCTGTCCAAACTTTTGACTGGTAGTGTATTTAAAATATAATGCACTTAAAAAAATGAAAACATAGCTGTGTCTGAAACTTTCCAGGTGCATGGTTTTAGTGCTGCACTAAATCTTAAAACAGTCAATTGGCCTAGTCAGACAAAAGTTCACATTGCTCACGTTAACATTCTTTGTTTTTGGACCAATTACCCTTCGAAATCAACAAACAACCACAGAATGAGCAGAATTCTGAGCAGAAGACACCTTGTTTATTTGTATTATCTCATCCGTAACTCTTTATAGAAACCCCGTATCATTGTAAATTCAAGATTGCGCGATATTTTTGGTCTGGTCTGAAAAGGCATTGGAAGATGCTGTTTCCAGACCGATTTGCACCGTCGCTTGAGTCAGCGAAACCAAGCTAGTGCTGCAAATTGCGATTCAAAATGACTTAGCATTGTTTTTTTCCATTCATTTGGTGCTTGATCATGGTTCTGTACAGCTCCTCTCTGCTTCCTGCTCGAGTGCGTGACTCAGCACCTCCTCCTTTGCTCACTGTGCTGTTTCTGTGTGCAGAGACAGCCCTGTTTGTCTAATTGAATCCACACTATTTAGTCTGTAACGAGGTCTCACTGTCTGCACGGCTGCACACATCACACATTACTCCCAAACAAACCACGAGCACGGCGGGCTTTTCTGTTTGGGATATGGAAGCGAGAATTAGAATTGTTTTTATTTTGTTTAGTGATACAAATGTGGCTGCTGTGTGGTGGTGGGGAGGTTAAAGGGGCTGCGCTTGATTTCAAACCAAGAGTCAGGAATAGGTTTTAGTTTAGACTTTTAGCTCCGCCCACTTAGTCTTTTCTGATGCCGTGATATTACACCATGACAGAGAAAGTGCCTGGGATAGTGGCACACCGTTGTTTCCTTATAGTTTTTTTCTTTTTAATTGTTTTTTGTCACTGTTGAAAATGCCCCATGACAAAGAATCAAGTGTGGGAAAGAGTCATGCAGTTGGTTTCTCGACATTTTTAGTCACAACATCTCTGATTGGACAAAAAAAAGTGTTTCTGTCAGAAGCTTATGTATTTGTTATTATCTAAAAATGCTGTGTAAAATGAATAGATTATATTTTACAGTCTCAGTGTATTTAAATCTTGCAGCTTTCACCATATAATTCATGATGTAAAGAACATTTATCATGACAAGAATACATTAAAATCAGATGCAGGCTCTTGAAAGGTGATATTTTCAACATTCATTCATTCAGGTGTACTCTTGTTTTATTAAACAGGATTTTGAACAATGAATTGTTGGCCCTCCACTCAGTTACTCCCTTCTCTAACTCAGATGTTGAACCTGAAATAGTCACAGACAGTCGTGCAGTTGTCCTTATGGTTCTCATTCAACAAAATGCCTTTTAAAAGTATAGATAGACAACGCCATTCAGTCTATATTTTCATAAATAAATGAACAACATTTTTAGATTTGTAGACTCTGATGTCTTAACTCCTCTTCAAAGTGACAGTTTCTGCAGTGCTCAATAGTAGTAGGCTGACAGATCGTATGAGATAATACTCCCTACAACTGTACAACAACTCACCCACCGCACCAGACTATAGAGGGACAGATAATACTCCCTACAACTGTACAACAACTCACCCATTGCACCAGTCTATAGAGGGACAGATAATACTCCCTACAACTGTACAACAACTCACCCATTGCACCAGACTATAGAGGGACAGATAATACTCCCTACAACTCACCCACTGCACCAGACTATAGAGGGACAGAGGAGTTCATTCTCCAACAGGCTCCTACAGCTCCACTCAAACAGTGAGAGATACAGGACTACATTCATACTATAATACTCCCTACAACTGTACAACAACTCACCTTTACATAACAGATAATACTCCCTACAATTGTACAACAACTCAATCTTAAGTATCGGATAACCTTATGCCCTGTCAATCAGCTGAGTATTTACACTGTCGTTCTTGTCTCTTGTTTATAACTGTGATTTTATAGTTTATTTTATATTTTATTACTTATTTTTCTATTTTATTTTGACTTGTACATATACATTTATTTTTATAATTATGTCTCATTTGACTCCTGTCTCTGGCTCTTTTTGCTACTCCATCTATTTTTGTTACTCTCTGTTATTATATTATATTGTGATGTTTGAGCGACTGTATCCAAATAATTTCCCTTGTGGATCAATAAAGTTTGTCTAAGTCTAAGTTTAAGTCTAAGTCTTCTCCATGTGTGGATTTCTGCATTTCTGGACTAACTCGCCTCTGTAGCTACAAAATGTGTTGCTGTTGTTAATCAGGATTAAAAAGTCTGGATTGTCATTGCTAATCGCACAGTGACTCTGAGATATCATCACGTCAATATCCAACTGATTTGTATTTTTTTTCATGTTAAGTTTCCATTTTTTTAATCTCAATACCCCTGAACATATGGCAAAAAGCTGAATTGAATCATTAACCCTCTAGGGGTTAATGATTCAATTCAGCTTTTTGCCATATGTTAAAATATCTCGCAGGCAAGTAAATCGAAAAAAATCCCTATAAAGATAATGTAATCCTAGAAAGTTACCGATAATTACAAAAGAGATCAGTTTTCTGGACAAATTCCTCAATAGCATAGAAGTAAAATACCAGAGAGTAAAAATCCTGCACATTGGGATGTCCACTCTTTGATAAATGATTAATGAGAGCAGATAATTAGCATATTTAGCATAAAACCTGTAAATAATTGAATAAAGTCAAATGTGGGCGCATACATTATTTAGACTGGCTCTAATCTGTGGAGCTGAGAGGAGGAGGAAGACGAGGAAGAGAAGCGAGATGGTCAGTTTGGAGGTTTTAGCGTAGGCTGGGTTTTGATCGGAGACTTTTGCTCTTTTTACTTGTGAAAATGAATCATGGATTAGCTAAGCGATTTGTGAGTTTTTATGAATTTTTAAAAAGTCAATACTAGAAAGAAAGTGCTGTTCCAGTCTTGACACTAATTAGCATGTAGCTTTTGTAAGACCAAACTGAAAATGTGTTAAATGTTGTATCTTTCGGATTCAATGTTTTTTTGGTTTGTTTTTTTACTTTTTTTTTAATTCTCTGTAATTTTTTTGGTAACTCTGACCATAGCATCTCTTTGAAAATATGCTATGATTGCATATATATATTCTTTTTCATAGAATCTTTTAGTTTAGACAGTTTCGACTGCTTGCTGATGTTGCTGTGACATGTCCGGTCATCTGATTTAAACAGATTTTGGCTCTGTCTTCCTATTGCTGGACGCAGGACAATAGCGTCACCTGCAGTCCGACTTTTTAGGACAGTATCTCAGGTGTGTGACAGTGTGAAGACCCCCTCGTCCCAGTTTAAAGTCTTCTGGACACGTTTTTGTCATTCCGATTGCCTCTTTTAAGCGACGATGTGGTTCTCTCTTTTACAGTGGTCAGAAATGGCAGATTTGAGTTGTTCCTGTTCTGCTTGGTGTTTTGTTGCTTCGTTATTTCCTTCTCACGTTTTGCTTTTTCCGTGTTCTGGATGCCCTCCCCGTTTTCCCGTTTTGTTTTATTCCAAGACACGTAGGGTATTTTGTATTCCAGTTCTATTTCATCTTTTCAGTGGACAAGTTGGTTCCTAAATTTTTTGTGTGGTTTGAGTTATGATTGTGTATCGTAAATTAGACTATAATATTGGTTCTCAAATAGTCTGGAACCACTATACATAATATTTTTGTTTAAATCTACTATACAAATTTTCCTAATAACATAAGAACAAATAGTAATTTTTACTTGCTAAAAATTTTGCTCTTAATTGCCAAGAAAATGATAACTGTTTCCTGGCTCAGGCCGCTGCCTCCCACAATTACCCAGTGGAAAAGTAAAGTAAAGGATGTGTATCATATGGAACAAATAACGACAAGGTTACAAATGAAGACAGATTTATTCATGGACAAATGGTCTTCAATCCAAGCCTATATTTCAAATGGATAATTATCTTTTATAGGTATTTTTTGTGTGAGCTTATGGGCGATATTATGATGTTTAATGCTGATTCATAACTGTATGTGACATGCACCAAAAAGTATTAAATAAAACAAGTTCAACAAGTTAAAAAAAAATAAATCTACTATACTTGGTTGGTGTTCGGTTAAGTCAAGGGACATACATGGTTATGCAAAACATGAGTCCGGTGGTAGTTCACACCTTAGGGAAGTTCAACCAATAACATAGTCATACTGTAAACAACTAGGGTGTGTTTGTTTCAGGGTAGTTGCCTCCTCCCTTCAGACAGATATAAGGCAGTGTTCCACCAGAAACCTGACCAGAATTGAGGAAGCCGGTTGGATAAATGGTGAAATATAAGCACTTAAAAAAAAAAAAAAGAACTTTTGTCCAGTCGACAGTATTCAGTTTTCTTTTTTAACATCTTCTTTAAAAGTAAAACTCAGAGTAAGAGTAAACTCACCTCTGTATAGCACCAACAACCAACCGTGGAACTCCCGGACAAACGAATCAATCTTGCGCGGTATTCCGAAAGAGGAGCTGGCATGACTGATGACGCTCAGACCATGGAGACGGAAGACTAAACGATTTCATCCTTTTCTGAAGCTAACAGATTAGCCGCTAGCTGCTCAGCGGTTACATCTGAGCTCTAATTAGCTCATTTGTCTCCATTGTGAATGTGATTTTATTGTCTGTGCCAATAACAGACTTCCTCTGATCAATGGGAGACTGGAGACACAGCCAGGGACCTGTCAATGCTACTCCACTTTGTAATGTTTGCCAATATTAACTTATCGTCGTTGGGAAAACATGATGTGTGTAATAATAATTTGGCAGGGTGTGGGTAGTTTATTCGAATGCATTTTGAGTTTCTCTCTTGTGTCTTACGAATCAATATCTTTATTTTTCAAACTGAAAGCGAAGCCGGATCCAGGGAGGGCTTCAGGGGGCAGTAGCTCAGTTGGTCGGAGCGTTTGTCCAGTGATCAGAAGGTTTTTTTCAACATAAACATTAGTGATTGAGTGATCAGACCCACTGACACACAGGTTGGCGGTGCGATTCCAGCTCCTACAGGTGAATGCTGTTGTTGCGTCCTTGGGCAAGACACTTAACCCACCTCGCCCCTAGTGTCTGCGTACACTGGTGTATGAATGTGTGTGTGAATGGGTGAGTGGTTCTTTGATGTAAAGCGTTTTGAGGCCTGAAGGTGAAAAATTGCTGCATAAAAATGTGACCGTTTTACTAGCCTCTTCTAGAATGCACCTTATAGCTTCCCCAAAGGTTTTTGCCCCATTTTCAAAGCACATCACATCTCGACCAAAAATGTTCCAATGGCAACAGAGTGTTCAAAAAAAATCCATATAACATTAACTATTACACTAACTACATTTAAACTGGTTTAAAACAGGAACTCAGACATGGATGGAGAGGAGAACACGCCATTGTTAAAAGGCTCTATATTTACCTTACATTTATTAAATTACAGGTGGTTTTATAGCTTAAAAATAACTAGAAAATTCTGACTCTAAGCTGTATTGCCTTTCCACAGATCTGACCTGTAACTTGATAGGTTTAATACCATACTGTGAAACTTTTCGAGAAAAAGAGATGGTTTAGAAAATATAGGTGAGTAAATGTTTGAGTAAACCTTTATTATTAGTCTGTCTACATCTCCAAAGCTCAAAATGCTCTGTTACACCTCGTGATGTCATGCAGTGGTACATTTCACGTTAACAGCTCCTTTTATCTTTAGTTCAGCAGAGATGGGCAATTCCAGGGCTGAAATTATCCAAACAATTCTAGTGAAGGTGTATAGAGTTTAAAAACACTTCCTGTATTACGACATGACATCACAAGGTGGAATAGAGTGTTTTCTGTTTGAACGAAGAACTCAGCCTAAATATGCAGGGTTTGTGTGTGAAACGTGTGAATGAAACAAAACACAACTCCAGATATGTTTGTGATGAGGAAACAACATTATATAGAAGCATTCTTGAAGCCAAATTCAAAATGGCTAAAACATATTTCAAAATCCACAACGTACAATATACAGCTACTAAAATAATCGTACAGCCCTGCTGTAGACGAGTATTTGCGTGAAGGTTCTGTGACGGTTAGAAGTGAAGTAAAGGCCAGATCCATCAGCCAGAGCAGGGCCGCCTCACAGCGCTCATATATCACAGGGTTTGGGCCCTGTGTGGCATTTTAAGAGTCGGACAAATGCACTCGCCGTGTCCGCAGAGGGGAGGGGAAAGGAAATATACAAGAATGTAGGGAATGTTAGAGAGAAATCACCAGCGACGTTATGAGACAAAGCAGAAACAATACTGATATAACTGAATAATACAGGGCTTAAAGGGACTACTGTACAGTATATACTAGTATTTATTTATAGTTTTTTTGCTTTTTTTGTTCCATTTTATGTATTCGTGTATTGTAAAAGCAGCTCTTAGGGTCAAAATGAGACTCTTGTGTGCGCTCTGTATCTAATTACAATGAGTTTCTGTAGTTTGTAAGGCAAGGGGTGATGCTGGTGCGCCGTTAACATGCTAGTCTAGTTGTTTTTCTCTGCAGCTGGCTTTAAAGCTGCGTAGAAGTCTCTCCATGGCTTACACCAAAGTACATCTGTGACATGTCAGTGCCACATGAACCGTCTCGCACACTCTCACACCTCAGAGTCCGGACTAAACGTGGGGACTCAGCGTTTTAGTTTTATTCTGTTTTCAAATCTAGAACAGTCCTGAAGATGTAAGACAGGCCTCTACTTTTAGATCTACGTTTAAATCCATGCTTAAAACGGATCTGGGAATGGATTAGTCTATTTTCTGATCTATATTTTTGATGAGGTAACAACATTATAACATGGCTTAAAGCTCATAAGAGTCCATTTTGCGTAATACAGGACTTTTGTGATGATTCTTTGTTTTCATTTGCCTGTACTGTGGAAAGCACGTTGAATTACTTCACGTACGCATTGGGCTCCACAAATAAACTTGCCTTTGCCTTGCCTCGCTTTGGCATCTGAAACCTGTGAAAAGTGCTTATAAATCTCATTGCAGATAATTAGATGCTCGGAATGTGTTTGGAAAGAGAAGAATAAGTCCAGATCTCTGCAAACAATTTCAAATGAACCTGTTTTTAACACACTCAAAATCAGGGCCTTTATAGAGTTTCTGGTAAGTATCTGTGAAGTTATTTTGCGACTAGACACATAGATGTTAAATGCAGCTAATTTTCTATGGGTTTTAAAACGACATGAACGTAGGACAATGTACACAAAAAAGTCAAAAGTCAAATCAGCTTTTGTGAAATTCCACAAGGACTGGCACGTTGCAGAGTGAAGAAATCTGAGACAAACAATCAAAATGACACGCCGTTTGCTCACAACAATTAAACATTTGTCTATTCTATACTGATACTTCGCAGTGACATCGCTCCGGGGGTGTTCTACGTGTACCTCTACTGGCGGAATGTTCATGGTGACGCGCGTGAGAGACTTTTTTAAGCACACAAATCAGCTCTCCTGTTGTAGTTCCAACCAAGTCAGCGCTTTCTGTTGAGATTGCGTTCAAAGCTCAGATTAAAGTCTAACTCAAGTAACAGAGCTTCAGATGAAGTAGTGCTTCCAGTTAGCCTCACAATCCCAGGGAACATTGATGACTTCAGCTGCAAAGTATCAATTCTTGCATTTGACTGTCTCTTTCCTACACATTCTAGTACATTCCCTGTCTCAGTGGTACCAAGGCCTATATTTTCTCTGACAGAAAGACAGTCGAACACGTAATAAATAAACCGATACCACAAAAAACGAAGAAAAAAAAAAGAAAAATCAGCATTGTCCCATGATGTATATATATATCTATAGGTACACATACAATCGGAATAGTGGGAGTGAATTCTGCCTTCACTCCTGCCAAGCCCGGTGACAATTATCCCATGTGTACATTCTATATACAGTGCTCGTATGTGGTAGTAGGAAGGAGCATAGCAAATAATGTACAAAGCAGAATTCCCTCGTTATTTTCTGACACCCGCAGATATGGAGCGTCCAATTACATCATAACAATACGATACCATCCTATACCATTCCAGTGTATTCGTGCAGTAGACTTGTCCTCATACGAGTAATATTTGGCATAGTGAAATGTTGATTATGATTTATTAAAGGTCCTACATTCCACAAAATTGACTCTTGTGAGCTTTAAGCCATGTTACCTCCTCAAAAAAAGAGCTGGAGTTGTGTTTTGTTTTATTCACATAATGCAAAAGCAAAAAAAAAACAAAAAACACTCCACTAAAAGTAAAAATACCATGTGAAAAAATCTATCTACAGTGTTAAAGTACCTGTTTAAAAATGTACTTAATGAGTAAAAAGCAAAAGTATTTCGCACAAATTTTGAAATCTAATAAACCTTCAAATGTTGTGATTTTGAGTTGAATTGAACAATGAACAAAAACAACTGATTTTTTTTTTTTTCTAGTTTTTATTTTTATATTTTTTTGTTTGCTGGTTTGGTCTCCATGAAGATAGAAAGGTTTAATGCCATACTGCGAAACATTCCAGACAAAGCAATAACATTTTTATAGAGGAAAACATTTGACGAACCCTCCACCAGAAAAGTTGCACCTTTAAGTAAACTACAGATACCTAAAGAGTATAGTTAAGTACATTTTACTACTTTACTTCGTAACCTTCCACCACTGCCGTCAACATAACTAAAAATACAATGGCATAACGCCCTTTCCAGAGATGAATAATATTATCCAGCCAATATACAAAGGTGTACTTTATTTACATAAGGGAACATATTCTTATTTCATTTGAGTTTTTCCTGCTCATTGCCGTATATTTATATTGAGTGTTGTCTCCCTGAGTCTTATAATAAACTTAAATATAAAATAATACTGTCTGTACTCTCTATATTCTCCTCTTGAATGTCTTGTGCTCCTGATCTACTTGAGCAGGACCAAAGTACGTAAAGAAAAGTAGTTCCAATAGTACTTCATATGAAAGGTGTACTGTGTAACTTTTCTGGCGGAGGGAAGCCGCCTGCTTGTCTCCACGGAGATTGTATTGCTTTGTTATTGCGGTGCGATTCCAGCTCCCACAGAGGAATGCTGCTGCTGCTGCTGCTGCTGCTGTTGTCGTTGTTGTGTCCTTGGGCAAGACGCTTCACCCACCTCACTCCGAGTGTCTGCGTACACTGGTGGATGAACGTGTGAATGGGTGAGTGGTTCCTTGACGTAAAGCGCTTTGAGTGACTAGAAGGTGGAAAAGAGCCATATAAAAATGTGACCATGACCGTTTGTCTGGAATGTTCTACAGTATGGCATTTAACGCACTATCTATCTCCATGGAGACGAGAAGGAAGGTGACGCCACTAAGCCACATTTAATAACTCTGCTGTGAAATATCATCGGCAAAGTCACATCGTCACGGAGACGAGCAGGTAACCTTTTAGCCAAGAATAGACCACTTTTTTAATTGCACTGAAAAACACTGAAAACAAAAATGAGAAAGCATTTTGTGAACAGGCTTGCATCTCCACAAACCTGACTCTATGCAGAATGTTCTGAAGTTCGGTTTTAACTTTTTGTTTCTATGGAATCATACAGGTGACGTGCCAACTCCAGAAATAGATTTAGACAAACTTTACTGATCCACAAGGGAAATTGTTTGGACACAGTAGCTCATACAGTATATCACAATAAATATAATAAAAATGAGCGAAAATATTAGTGGTTATAATACTATAAATTCAAAATAAGTAGCAAAAATAAAGACAGGTGTCAAATAAGGCATAATTATATAAATGTATATGTACAACTAAAAATAAAATAGAAATATAGTAATAAAAAAAAAAATCTTGGTTATATACAAGAGGTGGGTACTGTACCTTTCAAGCTACTATCTGTTATACAGTTATACTAACCGAGCTGTTGTATTCTTACATATCACCACTAGGTGCTATCCACATTACTGCTGTCTGATGGTGCCCCCAAAGGAAAAAAAAAAAAAAAGAATGAAGAAGGCCAGGTGGTAAAAAAAATCGAACAAATGTACAGATAGAGTAGATTTAAAAGTGCACTTTGTAACTTGCTGCTTGTTTCTATAGATAAAGTCATTGTTCTGCTTCAAATTTTCCACAATATGGCATTAAACAGCTCTACTTTACATTGATTCAATTACAGTTAATTTATAGACTCAAAAATACCTAGAAAAACACCCTGTGACCTGTAACTTGTTCTGGTCTCGATGAAGATTGAAAGGTTTAATGCCATACTATGAAACATTCCAGACAAAGCAATAACATCTCCACGGAGAAAAGCACTTGACGGAAACTCCACCAGAAAAGTTACACAGTGCACCTTTGCGTACGCCACATTTTAGCTGTCAATATACTGGCATGAATCCGCCGTCACCATCAAAGTAAAAGTGTTTGTATCTCTTTTCCTGCCTTGTCCCACTGTTTCCAAACACTGTTCCAAAGCACTGGCTCCGAACGTGAAAATCTCTCATGTTTTGACAGGCCCCGTTCATTTACTCCATGTTTGAGTTCCTGTTGTGAGTTTGGATCACTCCGACTGCTGCCTCCCACTGGGCTTTTCACTCCCAACAATAAGTCTCTGTGCTATTGTGGGCCGCTCGCGTCGTCTCCATTGTCTCTTAGCTCATTGACAGTCGCACAAGTGTCGCTTTGCACACGGCACGGAGAATGGGAGAATCCAACGTGTTGTGGCTGATCAGTTTTGTACTTTTGTATTCATAAAGCAAATTTGGACTCTATGGTT
Organism: Taenioides sp. WSHXM2023; assembly: GCA_029959045.1. Lineage (NCBI taxonomy): Eukaryota > Metazoa > Chordata > Actinopteri > Gobiiformes > Gobiidae > Taenioides > Taenioides sp. WSHXM2023. Next base: position 4,887,002 of record CM057106.1, read on the forward strand.
AACCGTTATTGTTGATGCATTAGCCTAGAGGCGGTTCATATGAGAAGAAAAACATTGATTGGCAAAATGCCGGTCTGTTACATTTTAATAGACAATAAAGGGCCATTTTTGATGAATAAAAATAAAAATGCCTCACACTTAATTCGCTAAACTGTCGTCATTCTTCATTCACTCCACACTCGCAGGTGGTGAGATACTATTATAGCCACAGCTGCCCTGGGACAGACTGGTGGACGTGAGGCTGCCAATCTGCGCCATCAGGCCTTCCAACCTCCACCAATCACTCGTGTACACACCACTTTCATACTTGGCAATGTGGGTAAAGTGTCTTGCCTAAAGAAACAATGACAGAACTTGGTCCAAGAAGGAAACAATCCTTAAGTCTTTGTGTTTTTGGCTTAATACGACCATTGCTGAAGGTTCATTCTGTCTTCAATTTAGACTTAGACTTAGACAAACTTTATTGATCCAAACTTTATTGATTGTGTTGTAGGGAGTATTATCTCCTCTGTCCCTCTATAGTCTGGAGCAGTGGGTGAGTTGTTGTACAGTTGTAGGGAGTATTATATCCTCTGTCCCTCTATAGTCTGGTGCAGTGGGTGAGTTGTTGTACAGTTGTAGGGAGTATTATCTGTTACATAAGGGTGAGTTGTTGTACAGTTGTAGGGAGTATTATCTCCTCTGTCCCTCTATAGTCTGGTGCAGTGGGTGAGTTGTACAGTTGTAGGGAGTATTATCTCCTCTGTCCCTCTATAGTCTGGTGCAGTGGGTGAGTTGTTGTATAGTTGTAGGGAGTATTATCTCCTCTGTCCCTCTATAGTCTGGTGCAGTGGGTGAGCAGGAGTGTCCATGATGGAGAGCAGTTTGTCCAGTGTCCTTCTGTCCCTCACTGTGACAAATGTCTCCAGCTCACAGACGATCACGTGTCCAGATTTATGGATCAGTTTGTCAATCCGCCCAGTGTTTTAAACTTTGTGGATTAGTGGTTCTTTTGTCAGACAGGAGAGTTTGTTTACTTGTTTGTTTACATGTTTGGGCTGCTTCCTGTGTCTTCCTCAGACGTTCTTCTGTCTCACAAAAGAATCGCTAATTCTTTATTTACATACTGTACGCTTTTAGTGGCTCCACTTCAAGTTCAAGGAATACATGTAGAAATTATTTAACCTGAATCTTACTCAACTTTTTTTTTAACCTACTGATATAAGACTAAATAAAATATACTTTTACAAGCAACCGTGTCCTTGGGCAAGACACTTCACCCACTTGACTCTGCGCAGCCAGGTGCCCTTCCTTTCACCTTACATTGATGCAGTTTGTTAAGTGTGATGAAGCGTTTTATATCGGAAATGTTATGACAAAAACCTCTTCAGGGCAAACTCCTCACTCACCGGCACTTTCACCTCTCGTCAGATTCTATAGTTTGGTTTAATATTTCAGACCAATGGTTTTTTGTTTTTGTTTTTCTGTATCATTTTTGAGCACTTTCCCTAATATAAAACTTCAACTATGTTACGCAAAATTGACTCTTGTGAGCTTTAACCATGTTAGAACATTGTTACCTCTTTGAAAAACACCTCTAGTTGTGTTTTGTTTCATTCACACATGTTTGAGTAACGCTTTATTATTAGTCAGTCTATATCTCCAAAGCCCAGAATGCTCCTTTCCACTTTATGATGTCACAAAGTGGTAGTTTTCAAGTTAACAGCTACATTTTACCTTTTGTTAAGTAGAGATTGGTGTTTCCAGGCCTGAAATCATCCAAATGATTCTAGTGAAAGTGTATGGAATTTAAAAACACAGTGGAGCACTTCCTGTATTAGCACATGACATCACAAGGTGGAACAGAGTTTTTTCAGTTGAGTGAGAGAAGAACTGAGAGGATTAAGGTTAATGAAACATGAAACAAAACACAACTTCAGGGCTGTTTGTGATGAGGAAACATCAGGAACCAGTGTAATACGGACCCTTTAAGAAAATACGATTCTTTAATGACCTACTTTTTTTTAAAAATCATTATTTGAGAAAGTCTTATTGGAGTAGCTTTTAAAAATGAACCTTGTCATTCGGAAATATTACAAATGAAACGATGCGCTGTTAGCATTTTGTTCAATTCATCATTTCTGTCACACCACTCGGGCAAAACAAAACGTTAATCCACCAGAACAGTATTTCTATGGTGAAAGATTAGCTCAATTTAAAAAAAAAAAAAAAAAACAGATCCCACATTTCCAGAAACAATTATAAAACAAAACAAACTTTCTGCAGCGGTTTTGAATTATTAGCCATTAGCGCTAGCCAAAGATACGCATTACTCTGCTAACGTCAGACATGGTAACACACACAAAACAACTACGGTGCACTAAATCAACAACTTTTCATCATTTCCGCCCATTACCACGGTGATTTAGAATAAAAATTGGTATTTTCTTGTCGGAAAGTCTAATCATTTTTGACCACTGTTTCATAATGTGGGAACAAGTCGATATTCTTTGGGATTATTTCGCATTTTTATGAGGATACAAGTCTCCAAACACTAATTAGGCGAAAAGTTATGTGCATTGTGTAACTTTTCTGGTCAAATGGTTTTCTCCATGGAGATGTTATTGCTTTGTCTGGAATGTTTCACGGTATGGTATTAAACTTTTATTTTCATGGACCAAACCAGACCAAGTTACAGGTCAGATCTGTGGAGAAGAATGCCAGCCAAAAAGTTACATAGTGCACCTTTAAACAAAACTGAATGTGTAAAAAATAAAAGCTGTAAAATGACTTGAATTCAGTTTTTGTTTCATTTTTAGAAGCTTATTTTAGTGTCGGTCACGGTACTTAAAGGAATAGTGTTAATACTCTGTACTTTCTCAATACTCTGACGCCACGGTGATCTAGACAAAATAATTTTATTTTCAACATTAAAGGTCTTATATTACGCAACATTTAATTCTGTGAACTTTTAGTCATGTTATAATGTTGTTACCTCATGAAAAAATACCTGGAGTTCTGTTTTGTTTCATTCAGACATGTTTGAGTAACTTTTTTTTATTAGTCTTAACATCTCCAAAGCTCAAAACGCTCTATTCCACCTTGTGATGTCATCTAGTGGAAGACTTCAAGTTAAAAGCTGCCTTTTACCATTTGTTCAGAAGAGATTTGGCAATTCCAGGGCTGAAATGATCCAAATGGTTGTGGAGTTTAAAAACACAGTGGAGCACTTCCTGTATTACCACATGACATCACAAGGTGGAACAGTGTTTTCCGTACAGCCTAAATATGCAGGGTTTGTGTGTTAAACATGTGCAAATGAAACAAAACACAGCTCCAGATGTTTTTGATGAGGAAACAACATTATAACATAAATCTGAAAATATCGTAATACAGGCCCTTTAAATCATAGTACTTTCTTTTATATTACCATGTTGTCTTATATTGGTGTACACACAATTTTCTTACACTATTGGCAAAAACACTGCTTAAAATTTCATGTTTTGCTGTGATTTTGAAACGTTTTTGTAAGTTATGCTGATTTTTCTTTTTTTTTTTTTTTCGTTTGTTGCTGAATCAGTTCAACACAAGAGCTAAAAATCCCTCATCAAAGCGCGTTTTTTGTTGTAGTGGTCTTAGTTTAAAGCTACAGAGATTGCCCGTCTATTTTCTGGATAATCACATCAGTCTCTCAGAAGGGGGAAAGTGCTGAGAAGAGCAGAGTGATCAGCGTAAACAGAGAGAAGTGGAGATCCAGATGGAATGTAAAATTAAAACAGAAAACCGTGGAGCTGTTGGTGAAGCTGTTCTGATACTTAAAGGTACATTGTGTAACTTTTCTGGTGGAGGGTCCGTCAAATGTTTATCTCCATGTAGATGTTATTGCTCTGCCTGGAAAGTTTATATTAAGATATTAAACCTTTCTATCTTCATGGAGACCAAACCAGACCCTTTTACAGGTCAGATCTGTGGAGAGGCGACCCCGCTCACAATCAGAATACCTGTTTTTCTAGTTATTTTTGAGCTATAAAACCACCTGTAATTGAATAACTGTAAGTTTGAGCTGTTTAATGTCATACTGTGGAACAGTCTAAGCAGAGCAATGACATATCCATGGAAACAAGCAAGTGACGGACCCCCAACCAAAAAGTTACATAATGCACCTTTGAGTTTTGGTATCCTCATCAAAACATTCATTTCATCAAAGCGTATTTTAGGAAGTGCTAATTTTTTTACAGTATATAATTTCTAAATTAGGTTAAAGAGGGGGTATTATTATTATTATTTTTATTTTATTTTATTATTTTATTTATTATTTATTGTATTTATTTTATGTATTTATTATTAATATTTGTTTTATTATTATTTATTTATTTATTTATTTATTTATTTATTTGCTTTATACCATGTTAACCTGAAAACTACTTCATGACATCACAAGGTGATGTCATGAAGTAGTAGTTTTGAGCTTGGGACATGTAGACAGACTAACAATAAAATATTACTGAAACATTTAATGAAACAAAACACAACTGCAGGTCTGTTTTTGATGAGGTAACAACATTATAACATGATTTAAAGCTCACAAGAGTCAATTTTGCGTAATATAAGACCTTTAATTTACACCAGAAATACCAAGGACAAGGAATCAAATCGTTTTTTTTTTTTTTTTTATAATGTATAGCTTTACCTTTACCTACTAGACTCAATTCCTGCTCCTTGACTACAGACACGCTCCACTAGAGTAGTCTGTATTCACATTAGCGGTTGGCTGATCTCGTACATACATTCTCCACCCCTTTGTACACTGCAACCTTCTGTTTCCAGGCAATCACACTAGCTTTACCTGTCCGCTAAAAGGCCACGCTCCCTGGGTCAATTTTTCGCCGTACTGCCTTTCTATTTGGGAGGTCGGGTTGACTTCTAACACCAAGAAAACCGAGCGAAACCAGCTCCGAATTTTGCGTTGAAATTCTGTTGAAATTTTTTGACACGTCCATCTTTCTTGTAGAAGTCATTTATTCCGGCGCTTCCATCTCCGAACACGCGTGCTAAAAGTGTCAGAGGAGCCAGCACGTGGTTTTTGGATGTTCCATTGGAGGCTTTTGAGGCCAAGTGGTGGTCATGTTGTGTTTAAAATTTCACGAGTGAGAAGAAAGGAAAGGAAACGAGTGAGGAAAGAGGAAAAGTGTTAGGGAGTAGCAGCAAGTGAACTTTAAGTGAACCGTGAGTGGCTAAGTTACGCTCGGGCCACGCTGCAGGTGAGTGAGTGCACCAAAGTGAGTGTGGATTGTTCTTGGTTTCCAGTTCATAATCATTCTTAATCGTTCAAAAATTACTTCTTGAACTTGAACTTTTCAGTACGTTATAATGGCGTCCCCTCGTCAAAAACATACCTTGTGACCGTCCACCCCTCAGTTCTGGAAGTAAATTTCTCATTAATTTTTCCCATAGACCTTTAATTTAAAATCTGTTTCTGAAACTTTATAAACCGCTAATTTATTAAAGTATTTTGGCAAATCTTTCGTTTTAAATGTGCTTTTTGGACACCCACGTAATAGATATCACAATGTCTTTGAACTCTCAATATCTGAAAGTTTCAAAAAGTCTATGAGGAAAAAAAAAATGCCTGAATTGTTGCATCACAGGTAAAATCCACACTTCTGTTGCTCAGTCCATAAACCATCACCGGACTTGTACTGCAGTCAAATTGTCGTCATGACGACATTCAACTTGAGCAACAGCGCTTCAGACAGAGCAGTGCATTCACGTGGATTTCATTTGTTTATTTTGTCATTGTTGATTCCCGTTGCTGACAGCAGAGGGCGCTTCAACGCCTAAAAACCTCATTGGAAACAGCGGCGTCGTTTATGTAGCTTTTAGATCAACATATTCACAACACAGTCACATATTGTCAATATTAAAATGTGTCTGTTCAGTTGTGTGGACTATTTTAATGCAAAATGGTTTTTACAAGATTTTAATTTGAAGATATTGACTTGTAACTGCATTAATGTTGTCAGGATACTAAAATTTTTAACTCGATTTCAATGCTAAGGTAAGAACTCGATCCTCAACACAGATTCTGATACCACAATGATTAAAAAAACACTTTATTTAGACAATACAACGTGATTTTCAATATTTATAATCATAGTAGCCAAAGTAGCCTTATATCTGTAATAAATGTAATCCCTCAGTGGTCCTGTAGGTTCCTTAGTGGTCTATGTGCTCTTATACTTGTTCTGAAACAGCTCAAAATCATTCAAAAACTGCTCAGGAACGGTTCATTTCTGTCCTGTGAATGTGACTTTTTTGTTACGATACCAGCTCGAATAAATATCTAGTGTCGATACTACTTTCAGTATTGATTAGTGTCTGAATTTCGATACTTCTGACAACCCTAAACCGCACCAACTGTATTTATTTAAACTTCTCAACTGATTGCAGCTGAGTCATCCTTTCACTTTTCACATCCTGCCTCTCGAAGAAATATCTCATATCACAGCCCAAACTGGTGTCAAACAGAAAGAGAAATTGCACCCGAGAGCTTAGAGTGTCTGAATTCATACATTTATAGCTTTAATATATCAGAATTTTGCCCATTTTTCCTGTCAAGTTATCCTGGGTTTATGTCAAATCGCGTGCAGTGTAGCATCGTCAATTCCCCGCTAACTTGAGAGATTATGATGTTTTATGAAGACGGCAAGAAATGCGTTTTTGTGGCGTTAAAGTGGGTAGAGATAACTACGCCACCAGGGAGGAGAATTACACAAAAGGGGATTGTGTTTGGAGTCGATTTGAAATGTAAAATCGCGTACAAACAATGGGATTACGATGTTAAGATGACGTATTTAGTTACAGATCCCAAACCACTGGTCTCAAGTTTATGTCATTTAATTTTGGACTTTCTACAGATTAACAATAAGAATAACAAATCTGGAATGTTCTTGTAAATGTTGATGCTGTTTTTGTACAACACATTTGATTGTCATTTGTTTTTTCCTTTGACAAAGTAAAGAGAAAGATTAAAAAAAAAAAAAAAAAGCTAAATTAAAATTTTAATGGTCAATATTACGCTGTTTTCTGATCTATGTTATAATGTTGTTTCCTCATAACAAACACACCTAGAGTTTTGTTTTGTCTTAAGATGAGTTCTTCTCTCAAATAGAAAACACTCTGTTCCACCTTGTGATGTCATGAGGTACTACAGGAACTGCTCCAGTGTGTTTTTAAACTCGGTACACCTTCACTAGAATCATTTGGATGATTTCAGCCCAGGAATTGCCCATCTCCACTAAACAAGAAAAGTAAAAGGCAGCTGTTAACTCAAAAACTACCACTTCATGACATCACAAGGTATAACAGAGCATTAGAGATGTAGACATGACTCAAACATGTGTGAATGAAACAAAACACAACAGTTAATTTTGCATAATATAGGATCCTTAAATGTCCGACAATGCAATACACTTCCTGATAGCAAGTACTCATTTATGAAGACTTACTATTTCTCAGTCAGGTTCAAGTCCAGGGTCCTATTTTGGAACTAGTATTTTGGTTAAGTTTAGGATTAAGAACCTGGTCATGGCCTCCTGAAGTAGGAGGTAGAGGCTGCACTAGCACTGATAATGATTGCCTGCAGATGCTAGGGGTTTAGTCGTGACCATTCAGATCAGAGAAGGGCATTTTAGGTTTCAAATAACTGGATTTCAGCACTGGAACTGGCAACCCAAATGAGAAACTCGAATTGGATAATCATCTTGAGAACCAAAACACCAAATTCAACAAAAAACATAAACAGCTTGGCCATCATGTACAATATTTTTGCAATTACGACGAATCTGCATTGCAACAATATTTGATTTGAACATATCATACATTCAGTCCCATTAAGTATGTGACAATAATTATATTTGCAGTTTCACTAATGTTGTATGAACACCCAGTCCAAAGTTAATTAAAGAATTATCTAAAAGACGCTTCGTAAATTACTCTTTACATGCTTCACAGGGTCTTTAAGTACTACATTAGGCCATTATTCATTCACTTAATACTCTGTGTTGGTAAGCTTCTCCTATAGCAACAGCTGCGCTAAACTGAAGCATGATTCTGACCACCTCCAACTCACACACCACCTTTATATTTAGGCAATGTGGCTGAAGTGTCTTGCCCAAGGACCCAACAACAAGAAGAAGTACTGGTCGCAGCTGGAGTCGAACTTCTGATCTCGTGGTTTTTGGGTCAACTATCCAGTGTTGTAACGTAACAAAGTAAAAATAGTAAAGTACTGTACTTAAGTGAAAATGTAGGTACTGTATGTACTTTTAATACGCTGTATCTGAGAGTAGGTATCTGTACTTTCTACTCCACTATATTACTTTTACTTTTTACTCTATAGAAGTGGATTGTGTAACTTTTCTGCTGGTCTGTCAAATACTTTTCTCCGTGGAGATGCTATTGCTTTGTCTGGAATGTTTCACAGTATGGCATTAAACCTTTCTATGTTCATGGAAACCAAACCAGACCAGGTTACAGGTCAGATCTGTGGAGAGGCGACCCCGCTCACAGTCAGATTATCTGTTTTTCTAGATATTTTTGAGCTATAAAACCACCTATAATTGAATAAATGTAAAGTAGATCTGTTTAATGTCATACTGTGGAACATTCCAGGCAGAGCAATGGCATATCCATGGAAACAAGCAGGTAACGGACCCCAAACAAAAAGCTACATAGTGCACCTTTGAGTACATTTTTACACAAGTACTTAAATACTTATACTTTTTTCATGTGATACTTTTACTTTGACTTTTACTTAAGTAACAAAATCGAGTACTTTTTCCAACACTACCACTATCTAATCACTTTTACCTTGTAGGATCTTTTTTAGTTTCATCCAGTCCATCCTGACAGGTTAAACTAGTTTTCACCCACACACAGTCATCACTCACTCACGCTTCGGCGCGCTCTCACACTATTAGCTTACACAAAATCATTGACACTATCATCTACGGGAGCCCGTGAAGGACATACAATACAACGAGTAGAATTGCCGCCTCATCGACCTTTCGCAAATGGCGCTAATGGCTAATGAGCGAGGCAGCCGGCGTTTAATGCAAGGCTCATTGGGCTAGAGTTAGCATTAGCCGCAAAGTGCTATCCGTTCTGCAAGTTTGACAGGTGCGCGCTTAAAGCCTACGGGGCGGGCGCATATGGAGGTATTCACGCTTGGTTTTATTTGCGGTTTGACTTTCCACTAATGAGTTTGTCTCTCTGCTTTTTTTTGCATGTCCTGTCTGGCCTTGGTGCGCAATGACTTCGACAGGTAAGAGACTGTTCAAACGATTGTCACGGTGAAGGTGAATTTGCAGAAGAAGATGATGTATTTGAAGTGCGGATGGCTGACTTGCTTGAGTGTCTTTTTAAAACTTTGTGTAGAATGTGTAAAGAGTTGTAATACCACTTTTGTCCACTAGATGTTGGCTCCAGATCCATGGGTGTGTTCACGTTCTAAGATTTGATGAGGTCTCAGATAGTCTCAGATGGTGGGCGAGGGCCATTGAGACTTTGCAGCTGATGTCATCAACGTTCCTTAGGGATGTGTTGCTAACTAGAGGCATTGCTCTGTCTCAAGCTCTGTTAGTCAAGTTAGATTTTAATCCGAGCTTTATTTTAACACAATTTGGCCATAAAGAGTTGACTTTGATGAGCTGATTTGTGTTTAACAGCACAAATTAGCCAACATTTTTAGTTACTCATGTCGTTTGTGTTGAAAATCAAATGACTAAACAGGAACATGAACACTTGCATTCATCACAAGCTCCTGAAAATGTGTTCTTTAAATCCATTTTGTGTGCATTTTTTTTCTCAAGTTTTCAAATCATCTTAAAACTTTTTTGGCAGTGTTCTACATGTATCTCACCACACCTCCACCCGTGCTCTCCGATCAGCTGACGCCAACCTTCTGTCTCCGCCCACCAGGACTAAACACAAGACCTGGGGGGACAGGGCTTTCTCCGCTGCTGCCCCCACTCTCTGGAACTCGCTCCCCAAACACATCAGCGACTCATCAACACTCCCCATGTTTAAAAAAAAAAAAACATCTCTTTAAAACCACCTTTCATTAACTGTCTTATTTCTTTTGTCTGCCTTTGTTGGTGTCTTCATGTAAAGTGTCTTTGAGTATCTTGGAAACGCTATACAAGTGTTATGCATGATTATTATTATTATCTCTAGGGTTGGATGTTCAGGGGTTACCATGGTGACACATTGCACACATTAGCAAAACTGCCAAAAAAGTTTAGACAATCTGATAGAAAAAAAAAAACATTTTCAAGAGCCTGTGATCGATACAAGTCTTCATGCTCCTGTTTAGGTGTTGGCTCAGGTTGTGACTGGAATGTTATTTGAAAGGGACTTGTTTAACAGCGCAAATCATCTCGACTGTTGTAGTTCCAACTAAGTCAGTTCTTTATGGTCTGATTATGTTAAAATAAAGCTCAGATTAAAGTCTAACAGAACTTTTGACAGAGCAGAGCCTTCAGTTAGCATCACACGCCCAGAGAATGACATCAGCTGCAAAGTATCAAATCTTAAAGTGTTGTTCAGGCTTTTGGTGTGTGGCTATTGAAATAATTAAACCTTCATTCGTATTTCATCAAATCTAAATCGTAGCAAAGTTGAAATGAAAACTGTAAACGTACAAGATTTTAGACAGTACAAAATGAACCAAAATGATGATATTTTAGTGAGATATCATTGGTGACTCTTGGCCCGTAGCTTTATGCAATCCACGTAGCGCTAACTCTCCCAGACTGACCTGTTCCGAAGAGAGATTGAATTCTCAGCCCTCTAACCCGTCTGCATTCACACCTAGAATGACTTATCGGTAAAAGACAGACGGATAAATGACCAGATTGTCGTTTTTGCTTCTTGCTGAACTATTCTGTCTCTCCATCTCTGTAAGAATGATAAATTTAATCATTGCACGCCGGGGGTAATCACTGACTCCGCAGCCGCGTGCCGTCATGGATGCTAATTGGCTAATAAATTACCCCCGTGATGAAGAATGGCGTGTGTACAAACTCGGCTTTCGATTCACAGAAGAAGAAGAAAAAACTCTGGTTGTAACAGCGAAAGAAGCTACTAGAGATGCAGACACTGATGTATATTTTGGAATTGTTTGGGTAATTTTTCAAAAAAAACTATTTTAAAGGTCCTGTATTACGCAAAATTGACTTGTGAGATTTAAGACATGTTATACATATGTTTGAGTATGTCTGTATTATTAGTTTGGCTACATCTCCAAAGCTCAAAACGCTTTGTTCCACCTTGTGATGTCATGTAGTGGTAGTTTTAACAGCTACTTTTTACCTTTTGTTCAGTAGAAATTGGCTGAAATTATCCAAATGATTCTAGTGAAACTGTATGGAGTTTAAATAATAATAATAATAATAATAATACATAACACTTTTATAGCACTTTTCAAGATATTCAAAGACGCTTTACACGAAGAGACAAACAAAGGCAAACAAACGTTAATGAAAGGTGGTTTTAAAGAGATGGGATTAAAAAACACAGTGGAGCACTCCATACACCTTCACTAAAATCATTTGGATAATTTCAGCCCTGGACTTAACAATCTGTACAACACAAAAGGTAAAAAGTAGCTGTTAACTTGAAAACTACAACATCATGACATCACAAGGTGGAACAGAGCATTTTGAGCTTTGAAGATGTAGACAGACTAATAATAAAAGATCACTCAAACGTGCGAATGTGTGAATGAAACAAAACACAACTCCGGGTATGTTTTTTGAGGAGGTAACAACATTATAACACGGTTTAAAGCTCATAATTTGGTCTAAAATAGGACCTTTAAAAACAACTTGTTCCATTTAGAGTAAAAATCAGACAAATTTTCTTTTTTTTTAACTTTTATTTGACTTTCAACTTTGCTTACATTTAGTTTAGTTCCACCTTCGCTTTTTTTTTGCAACATCTCCCTGCTTATTCTTTCAAACAATTCAAAACGGGACGTGGATTAGCAAACATGTCAGATTTGCGGATAAAGAATTGCGTGTTTAATTTCAGGCACAATTATGCTAGCTCTAGTCCATTGCTCAGGAGGCTAATCCCCGCAGAGACTGTAGAGAAATGTTTATTCTGATCTCACCATGTCTCGAGGGAGCGAGGTGTGCACGGAGATTGGGTTCCTCTGGTTTGTGTTGACGAGTGTGCCGGGGATAATGCCTGTTTGTCACGAGAAGCGGGTTGTGTACAGAGTATGTGAGGAGGCATAATAGAAGCTTTGGAACAGCTGGAAAAGTTTGGAAGATACAAATAAAACTATGCAGGGTCACAAGGTAGATTTGTTTTGTAGTTGTAGTTTTTTGTATTATATTTTAAAAGTATTACAGTATTTTCTGATCTATGTTATAATGTTGTTTCCTCATCACAAACAGACCTGGAGTTGTGTTTTGTTTCATTCACACATGTTTAACACACAAATTCTGCATATTTAGGTTAGGTTAGTTCTTTCCTGAAACAGAAAATACTCTGTTCCACCTTGTGATGTCATGAGATAAAACAGGAAGTGCTCAACCGTTTTCAGACCTGGGACTGCCAATCTCTAATGAACTAAAGGTAAAAGGTAGATTTAAAGGTTTTCTGGTGGAAGATCTGTCTCCTGTTTGTCTCTGTGGAGATGTTATTGCTTTGCCAGGAATGTTCCACAGAGCACCTTTAATATTTCGACATATTTTCACTAGTCGAAATACAGATTTGAACAGCGTTTTAGATGCTTATTGTATTCTCCACTTGTCAACAGTTGTGCTAATTAGACAACTGTAACAATGACAAGGGTTAATTAAAAGTTTGAACTTTATTTATAACATTTTTTTCATAGTTTAATGCATGAAAGGGTATAGCAAAAAAGAGCATGAGACAGGTGTCAAATGAGACATAATTATAAAAATAAATGTATATGTACAAGTCAAAATAAAATAGAAAAATAATTAATAAAATATAAAATAAACTACAGTTGTAGGGAGTATTATTTCCTCTGTCCCTCTATAGTCTGGTGCAGTGGGTGAGCAGGAGTGTCCATGATGGAGAGCAGTTTGTCCAGTGTCCTCCTGTCCCTCACTGTGACAAATGTCTCCAGCTCACAGACGATCACGTGTCCAGATTTACGGTTTGTCAATTCGCCCAATGTCCCTTTTACTAACAGAGACATTTTACCTTTCAGTTCAGCAGAGATTGGCAATTCCAGGGCTGAAATCATCCAAATGATTCTAGTGAAAGTGTATGGAATTTAAAAACACAGTGGAGCACTTCCTGTATTTCCACATGACGTCACAAGGTGAAACAGAGTGTTTTCGGTTTGAGAGAAGAAATCAGCCTATATATGCAGGATTTGTGCGTTAAACGTGCGAATGAAACAAAACACAACTCCAGGTCTGTTTGTGATGAGGAAACAACATTATAACATAAATAAGAAAAATACATAAAATAAAATACCATAAATACCATAGAAATCACTTACAGCGGCTTTAGCCTTATCTGTTTAGTTCTGTTTTTTGCATTCTGGTCATAAAACCCACAAACTCCAAATCCACGCTCATAATAATATTCAAACTTATAATTTCGCCCTCATTAGTCCTTCATTATTGTACCGTGCACATAGAGGACAGTGTGTGCGCTGGCTGCCTGTACATTCTGCGCGCCACATTTAGCTCTATAATAACAAGGCTCGGTGACATGGGTGACACAGCTGTGACTATTCTGGGATGTATGACAAGAGCTCGCCATGGCAACCCACATGTGCTCACAAGGGCGCTGTATATAATAGCTACGTGCGGCACATGCTCGCGACGGTTTACGGAGAAGAATAAAGATAGGTATGGTGTTTTGAATGAGTTTCCTGTATTCCTGTATTACACAAAATGGATTCTTGTGACCTTTAAGTTGTGTTATAATGTTATTACCTCCTCAAAAAGTCACACATGAGTAATCCTGTATTATTAGGCTGTCTACATCTCCATTTTTTTACTGAATTAAATGAAGCATAGAGTTTAATGGAATATTCTAGGCAAAGCAATAACAACATGGAGCCTTCACCACAAAAGCAATAGACGCAATGCACAAAACACCTTTACGAAACGATTAATTAAAGGCTCTATATTACGCAAAATTGACTCTTGTGCGCTTTAAGTCATGTTATAATGTTGTTACCTCATCAAAAACAGACCTGGAGTTGTGTTTTGTTTCATTCACATGTTTGAGTAACACTTTATTATTAGTCTGTCTACATTTCCAAAGCTGAAAATGCTCTGTTCCACCTTGGGATGTCATGAAGTGGTAGTTAACGGCTCCTTTTGCCTTTAGTTCAGTAGAGATCGGCAATTCCAGGGATGAAATTATCCAAATGATTCTAGTGAAGGCGTGTGGAGTTTAAAAGTTTAAGTCCACACACCTTCACTAGAATCATTTGGATCATTTCAGACCTGGAATTGACAATCTCTACTGAACTAAAGTTAAAAGGTAGATTTAAAGGTGCACGAGGTTTTCTGGTGGAAGGTCTGTCTCCTGTTTGTCTCTGTGGAGATGTTATTGCTTTGCCAGGAATGTTCCACAGAGCTCCTTTAATATTTAGCCATATTTTCACTAGTCGAAAGGTTTGCATTAACGTAAACCATCTGCATTGTAAAGTAACTATATAACTACAGATATTTTCATTCCTTACTTTATGTGTTTTAAATTTTAAATATTATGCTACACTGTTTCCTGATCTATGTTATAATCTTCAAGTCAGAAAGCGTACGGGGTTGTGTTTTGTTTCATTCACACGTTCTTTTGGGGATGTAACAGACTAAAAATGCAGAATTACTCAAACATGTGAATGAAACAAAACACAACTCCAGGTCTGTTTTTGATGCGGTAACAACATTCTAACATGATTTAACGGTGCATTGTGTAAATTTTCTGGTGGAGGATGCGTCCAACACTTTTCTCCATGGAGATGTTATTGCTTTGTCTGGAATGTTTCACAGTATGGCATTAAACCTTTCTATCTTCAGACCAAGTTCCAGGTCAGATCTGTGAAGAGGCGACCCCGTTCACAGTCAGAATGTCTGTTTTTCTAGGTATTTTTGAGCTATAAAACCACTTGTAATTGAATAAATTTAAGGTAGAGCTCCATGGAGAAAATCATTTGACAGAAAAACCTTCCCCAGAAAAGTTACATAGTCCATCTTTAAAGCTCACAAGAGTCTATTTTGCGTAATACAGCGAAGAAAATCTGCATTAGTATTATTTAGTACTGTATATGAACTGATCAAATCCGCTGGAGATGAAAGTGCCCTCGCTCTTTAGTAGCCTAATGTAGCCTGTGTACCGTCAGGCTGAGAAATAGCTGTTTTTATAAATGCATTTGGAGGTGACTTTGCGCTGTAATACACGTACTATTACATCATCCACGCTACTAGCTCCTCCGCCTGTCTCTCCTCCCCTCTCCATCTTCACCGAGGCTGCACCGCTGGGCCAATTTGTCAGAGTAAGCCCCGGACAGGTGGAGCCGTTTGGAAAGAGCCGGACAGATCCTGCTTTTATGCTAAGTGTTTGTCCAGAACGCTCCATTTAGAACTAGCAGGGAGCTCTAACAGGACCAGCGTGAGTGGGGCCTAAGATCCAGGACAGGGGGCACAGCTGGGAGGTTTTACACACCCCCGTTCCCTCCAGGCTGTGTCCATGCTCCAGGCTCACACAGGCTGGTTAGCAGGAAGGGCCTCGTGGATACAGAATCATTATGTTGTGCTCTGTGGGATATTTGTATGGATTTGTTACCAGACTTTAAGGGAGCCGTATGTTAGCTTTTGATCCTTTTAAAACACAAAGCACATCACACTCCCTTTTAAATTCCTGTTCCTTGCATTTGCAGCTCTACAAGAACTTTGGTGTGCGTTTTCTGTTTCATTTGTTTTAAAACACAAAACATCAAGTCCATAAATGTCCAATCAGTTCATTCTCTTTGCTCTTGTATGAGTGTGTGTATATTTGTGACTGGCACCGTTAAATACAGTCTATGAGCACAACGGATTAAAAAGTTTGCCTTTCCCCAACACAAAAGTCAAACTCTGCCTTTGATGTGAATCAAATACAGCTTTTACTGACATTCTAATGCCGATTGTTATAGTTTTGTGTTTTGGTTCACAGAAAGCAGAATGAGCCTCTCTAATTTTAGTTGCCAGTTTCAGTGCTGAAATCCAGTTGGTTTGAACCTAAAATGCGTCTCTCTGATCTGAACGGTCACTACCTAAACTCCAGCACCTACAGCCAGTCATGAATCATTGCTAGTGCAGCCTCTGCAAATTCTGGAGGTTCTGAGCTTCCACATGAGGCATGACCTGTCCATATACTGAGAATGAGGAAAAAAACTAACTTATTCCTCACTATCCAAATACTTTCCTAGCATCCTAATGTTTCACAGCAATAACTCATAAGAACTTTTCGCAACATTCAGAGAACAGAGCACTAAAGGTAACAACTAGCATGCTAATAGTGTACTTACTTGTTCTCTGGCGATTAAATGCTTTACAGTTAAAAGTGATCAGTGAAATCTATTCTAAATCAATTCTAAAATAAACTGAGATTTTCCCAGCTTTTAAACAAATCTTTTAATGAGCAGATAGATTTTCTCACTGTGTTTTATTACAGTCATTACAGTAACAACTACAACTCAAAACACTGTCAAAGATTTTTCATTCAATGGCAAATATTTTCTTAAAACTACCAACCCTGCGTGCACGCTCAGATGATAACTGTTTACTGTATTAAAATGTCTTTTCTGATGCTTTTTTTCTCACACAATGATATTCTATTGGTGCAGATTATACCTTTTTATTAATACAAAACGGATCAGTTAGACCACCTCGCCAAGAATCATTATGTTGAAATTGCATCCCTTCTGCCATTAAACATAAAACGACATTGTTTTATCCAAACATGAGACTCTTTACGGATCTACAAGCGCCGTTTTCCAAACAAAATCGCTTCTTCCTCCTCTCTGAACACCACTTAAAGCATTCTCTTCATGGCCTTGTTTGCTTTTCTTACCCCCATCGCTGTCATCCCCCCGTTTAGCTTTTGATCGATCCCCCCCTTCCCCCTCCCTCCTTCCTCCTCCTCCTCCTCTTCCTCCTCCCGTGGACCTGTTACCGCGGCGATCGATGTGCGGTAAATTCGGCGAGGTGAGCGAGGGCGATTACGGTGAGGAAGGGGGGGTCTGAGTCATTTTTACAGCCAGTTTCGGACCGTAAAGTCTCCGAAGCCATCTCTTATCTCATTAGCTCTATAGTGCGGAGCCGTGGAGCCGCTTAATGTGCAAATGATTATGCTGTTTTGAAATGGATATGAAGTGCTGGAAAACAATAGGCCGTGTTATTATAATTGGGAGTGGGTTTTAAAGGCGCTGGACCTGAGTTTTACCATCTCACAAACAGGAAAAAACAAAGCTAGTTCATTTTAAAGGTCCAGCGCTACGCTAAACTGACTCTTGTGAACTTTAACACGTGTTAGGATGTCGTTATCTCATCAAAAATATACCCGGAGTTGTGTTTTGTTTCATTCACACGTTTGAGTAATCATTTATTATTAGTCTGTCTACATCTCCAAAGCTTTAAATGCTCTGTTCCACCTTGTGATGTCATCAAGATGTAGTTTTCAAGTTAACAGCTACTTTTTATCTTTTGTATAGTAGAGACTGGCAATTCCAGGGCTGAAATTATCCAAATGATTCTACTGAAAGTGTGTGGCGTTTAAAAACACAGTGGAGCACTTCCTGTATTACCACATGACATCACAAGGTGGAACAGAGTGTTTTCTGTTTGAGAGAAGAGCTAAGAAGCCTAAATCTACAGGGTTTGTGTTTAACATGTGTGAATGAAAGAAAACACAACTCCAGGTCTGTTTGTGATGAGGAAACTACATTATAACATAGATTTAAAAAAAATAATAATAAAAACTGAAAAACAAAGAACGTTCCTCCTCACTTACTTTATGAATTTCTAATTATTCACTTTTCACAACGTTCAGAGGCCAGAGCAGAGTTTTGCCCTCAGGGTGATGCTAACAAAAACTCGTCCTGCACGCACACTTTCTAATAAGAGAGGCCACTTTTGCTCAAATAGATGAAAAAATCTGGTTAAGTAGATTAATAATGCAATGTTTGGAAAAGATGATAATAATAAAGTGTTACTCAAACGTGTGAATAAAGTAAAACACTACTCCGGGTATGTTTTTGATGAGATAACAACATCCTAACAAATATTAAAGCTCACATTTAAAGTCAATTTAGCGTAGTATTGGACCTTCAAAATAAACTAGTTTGTTTTTGATGAGGCAACAACATTATAACATGGCTTAAAGCTCACAAGAGTCAAGTTTGTGTAATATAGGACCTTTAAGACAGTAAAAATCAAGCACAGCGTCTTTAAAATACCCACTTTCAAATCCAAATTTAGATGATTTAATGGGAAAATCACTAGATACTTTCATTTTTTCCAGAAAGAACTTGGAACCAAATCAGTAATTGCTGTAATTTTAGCTGCAAAAATGCATTATATTCATTGGTTATACCCCAGTTTTCACGAAATGTACAGTTCAGAATTACATCATATACTGTAGCAGAACACGATTGTCACTTATATAAGCTAATTCCTTATCTCCCTGTTTCCCCGCTAAGAAATAATTACAATTTAGCCACACAGCTGGATTTAACATAGATTAGCTTATAGTCCTTTCCCACAATCCACTGCACGCACATTACTGTAATCCCAAATGCGACATTTAATCTTCACTATAAATATCAGTATTAAAAATGTATTCACAATTTCACCTTCCCCTCGTACCTGTCATTTAAAGGGATTTTCTCAGATTAAAAGCGCGCTGGTGTTTATTTATGTGGAGGCATAAATAAATCGACAAACTGGTGCGATTGCGTGCGTTCCGTGTGATTACATGGGTGACGAGCACACCTGCCTGAATACGTGTCCAGGAATTAGACGGGGCCGATACAGTGCTTTAGATAATGCGTGCGAATGTTACAACACCTGTTTAAAGCAGGAAAAAAAAAAAAGATTATAGTCATATTCCTTTTTTATATTGTGTTAAATGAAGCGAAAATGGCAATGTGGTTTTGCAGTTAATTAAAATTTCACAAATAAAAACACATTAACATGCCTTTTTACATGATGGGTAGAGGTGTAACTTCTGGTGAACGGTCCGTCAAACGCTTTTCTCCATGGAGATGTTATTGCTTTGTCTGGAACGTTTCACAGTATGGCATTAAACCTTTCTATCGTCATGGAGACCAAACCAGACCAAGTTGCAGGTCAGATCTGTAGCGAGGCGACCCCGCAGTCAGAATGCCTGTTTTTCTAGGTGTTTTTGAGCTTTAAAACCACCTGTAATTGAATAAATGTAGAAACAAGAAATCCCAACTGATGATGCCCAGTGTTGGTGGATTTCCCATAGGTTTTTGAGGTCGCAAAAATGTCAACACGCCTTCTTCAGAACTGTAACGTTGATGTCTCTCCCTGCTCTTCACCCCCTTCAAGCTTCCAATAAATCAAACAAGGCCAGTGGTTTAAATCAGGGGCGTCCAAACTATGGCCCACGAACCAAATGCGTCCCTCAGACCACTTTTTATCGGCCCTCTGCCTTCTGCTGAAATGGCCCGATTGATCATAGGCATTCATTTTAAAAACTTCTACCTCTTTAACCTCATTAACGTCACATTGCATCGTGATAAAGACCTAAAATTAATCCTTCAAGCCTTATTGTAGGTAGCCATCTTAATGATCCCCTGTATTAACCTCCAGTCTGTGGCTTCGAGTACTGTGTTTTTCGGAGTTAACTATCGCACTTTTTTTCATGGTTTGGGTGGTTCTGCGACTTATACTCAGGTGCGACTTATACATTAAAATATATCATTTCACATGTTTGTTATTTTCACACTGACAGCCACCAGAGGGCGCTCTAGGTTTGTGCGCCAGTATCTGTTACTTATATCACTCCTGTACCTGTCACTTCGCGTTCTACTGCTAATGTCGGCTGCAGAAAGAGCTGCTGAGTGTCTTTCCCCAAAAAAATGAGACTTATATGTGTTTTTTTCTTCTTTATTATGCATTTTTCGGCTGGTGCAACTTATACTCCAGAGCGACTTATAGTCCGGAAAATACAGAATGTTTCAAGATGTGGCCCTCGGTGAGAAAAGTTTGGAAACACCCCGGGTCTAAATCATTGCCAGTCCTTAAAGTCTCCATAGTCAATAGCGGAAGTCATTGCCCTGGGACAGACTGACCAACACAAACCACATGGCAGCTCACAGCAAGGAGGTTCTGGGTTCTATTCCTGTGTTGCATCTTTGCATGTTTCTTTTAGTGTCTGGGTGGGTTTCCTCTGGGCACTCTGGTGTTCCCAATCAACCTGAAACATGCAAAATAGGTCAAATCCTCCAGATAAGATAGTTCTGACCAAGTCTAGCTCAAGATGTGGAGATGAGAACTTTCTCCCACTCCACATCAGAAACTCAACTAAACATCTTCAGAAACAGCTCAAAACTTACGTCTTCCTCAGAGCCTATAACCCCCACATGACTACTCCTCGCTACTTTTCTTTTGTCTGTCTTTGTTTTAATATTACTTTATTCTGAAGCTTGTTTGTGTTATTCTGAGAAGCGCTATATCTTTAATCTACATAAATTTATGTCGAAAATCTTTAATTGCCCATTTTCAAGACGCCAGATCAACTCCCATTTTCACCTCCGCCTGCAAATCCAAGGCTCATTATCACACATCGTCGGAGGTGCTGACGACTTCACAGATCTTTGTTCAAATCAATCAACCAACCAAACTTTATTTATAGAGCCCTTTATAGCACTCAAGGTGACCAAAATGCTTCACATTAAAATCAACACATTATAAAAACACATTAAAATCAACACAACTTAAAAACATGCAAAACAATTAAGCAATGAAATAAAACTAATTGTGTTTAAAGCCAGTCTGAATGGATAACTTTTGAGCTTGGAGTTAAAAAGGCCAAAGTCTGTGCGCATTTTGGGGTCAGTTTATTCCAACGTCTGGGGCCGGAGACAAAGAAACCCCAATCACCCCAGTATTTGTTGTGATGAAGTTCATGGCGAAGTCGTTTTAGATGAATATTGTGATTTTAAATGTCCAAAATACAACATAATGATCCACGGTGAAGTGAAGGGTGAACTGTCTTGAACATTGTCCAACTTCCCACAATAAACCTGCCCATTTTCCCACTACTTTGTTCGCTCCGGTAGCGGTAGCGTGCGTTACCATGCCGCCAAACCCTGCTGCTTTGAACAATGAAATACCCAGACACTTCTCAACCTCCATGGCCGCCAGTCTTTGCAGTCTTTGGTTTCCTCCTGCTCTGTAAATGTAACGGACAAGATTATACACAGAGGGAGGGTGATGGAGGAGCGAGAGGGTGAAGGAGGTTTGGGGTAGGTCACGGTTGACTTTATTAAAACATGGCCGCCTATTAATCTAAGGACCAAATCGCGTCGGGGGAGACCAGGCCGGCTGAGAGAATGAGATGGAATAAGGCAGAGGGGAAAATGAAAAATTAAAATGTGATAATGTAACTGCGATATGAAATGCGGGGACCGAAGATTCGTCTGCACCTCGGGATAGTTTTATCAATGTGTAGCTTTTTATTCAAATGTAATTCAATGTCAGTATTTCCTTTTCACTAATAAAGCCATAAATTCATAATAAGCCGTTATTCCTTTGGCTGCTTTGTTTCACAGCATGGCAGAAATCGTATTTATTTCATCGCAAATGTATCTTTTCCTCAAAAATACCTTGAAAAACAGGTATTAAAACTCTTAGTGGACTCGCCTCCTTGTAGATCTGACCTGTAACTGGGCCTGGTGGTGTCGAGTTTAATGTCACACTGTGGAACATTCTCAGTAAAGCATAACATATCATTGAAGAGTATCAGATATGTTTTTTAGATTTTCGCATTCCATAAAGTTGAGATGCGAAGTTGACAGACTACTTTGAATTAAATGTGTTTTTAGAATTCATCTTCTTTGGTTTGTGACAAATTATTGCCTTTTTTTACTTTTCAGAAAAAATTGACGCACTGGAAATTTCGGGGGAAATTGTTCAAGGATTTTTCAGAAAGTCTGATGAAAATGGGGACGCATCATTCTGTACAAAATGTGTTCACTCTTAGCAACTCATGATGCTCAAAAGAGAGTTACAGATCCGTGTATAAAGTAGAATTCTCACTTTTCATGATGAGAATGGAAATGCTCTTCGTAAGCTGTGTTCCCTTATTTAATTTTTCTGATTTGCACTTTGACAAAGGAAGCTGCCTGATGAAGACAAAGTCCGCTTGCCTTCAAAATGAAAGCTGGAAGATAATTAATTACCAGAACTGTATATAATTTTTCAATGCTGGGCTATTATGAATAACACATTAGGATGATTACGACAATTAAACTAAAATTAATCATGTTTTGTTTTGTTTTTTTAAATGCTCTAAAATGCAACTAAATGGAACAAAAATTGCTTTAAAAAGTAACTCCATCTGGAATGTTTCACAGAATTCTATCTTCATGGAGACCAAACCAGACAAGTCAGAGCTGTGTAGAGGCGACCCCGCTCACAGTCAGATTCTGTTTTTCTAGGTATTTTTGAGCTATAAAAGTTACACAGGTCATGTTTGAGTATTTTGTCCTGAGAGCTGTTACTCTCCTCAAACTATCTGTCCATCTATCTATAATTTTAGCCATATTAACTGTACTTTTACTTGAGTACAAATTTTCTGTCTTCTTCCCACCAATACCTAACCTTGCTCTCCCTTCATTGTGCAGTGGTTGTAATGTTCTGGCTCATCTATTTCATGTGCACTTTATACTTTTACTTAGTACTCAATTGGCAACAGTAGTTCTTGTAATTGAACACATTTGAGTATTTGTCCTGAGGGATGTTACTCTCCTCAAACAATCTATCTATCTTTCATTTTAGTCATATAACTGCACTTGTAATTGACTACAAATTTCCAGTCCTCCTCCCTCTACTGCTGAATACCTAACCTTGCTCTCCCTTCATTTTGCAGTGGTCGTAATGTTCTGGCTCATCTATTTCATGTGGACTTTATACTTTTACTAAGTACTCAGTTGGCAACTGTACTAAGTACTCTCCTCAAACTACCTATTTATCTATTTACAAGTTTTCAGTCCTTTTCCCTCCACTTATGAATACCTAACCTCGCTCTCCCTTCATTTTGCAGTGGTCGTAATGTTCTGGCTCATCTATTTCATGTGGACTTTATACTTGTAATTGAGCACATTTGAGTATTTGTCCTGAGGGATGTTACTCTCCTCAAACAATCTATCTATCTTTCATTTTAGCCATATAACTGCACTTGTAATTGAGTATAAATTTCCAGTCCTCCTCCCTCTACTGCTGAATACCTAACCTTGCTCTCCCTTCATTTTGCAGTGGTCGTAATGTTCTGGCTGGTCTCGGCTATAACTCCCCGTGACAGCTGAATATGTGACGTTTTGTGTTTAAATGAGGAGCAGACTGGGAGTGTCACTAAACCAGCCTTATGATGATGCCCCGCTTTAATTATCATTACAGCCGTCAGACATCACAGCTTTTATGGCGGTGATTGTGGGAGACAGACTGCAGCGGGAGGGCAGGGGCTGAGCGGAGAGACAGGCACGGAAAGGACAATGGAGAAAATACATGTTAATTGGATGGGAGGAATTATGGCGGATATTAAGAAAGAAATGATTCGGCAAAATGGTTGCGAAATGTGCAAATAATGAAAGTGTAAGGACTAGAATCGCAATTATGACCATTGCCGTAGTGATTAACAATCTAAAAACAGCATGTTGTCATTATGGCGTTTTACTGTAGCACGCAGGTTTTTATGTACATTTTTATTGTTGAAAGACTTCTATGCATTTTGTTTTTTTATCCTATTGCAGCAACATTCCCTGGAGGTGTGATGCTAACTGTAGGCATGCTCTGTCTGATGCTTTACTTTGCCTTGTCTCTCACATTTTTGTTGAAAATCAAACTCCGAAACAGGACCATGAACGCTCGTATTGATCACACACTCCTAAAAAATGTGTTGCTTAAAGCCAATTTGTATTTTTTCTTGAGCGATGTTAAAACTTATTTGGCTGCGTTTACAAATGTGTGCAACGTGTCACCATGGCAACTCCTGAACATTCCACCATAAAGATAAATATAGAATATAAAAAGAGTTCTCACATTGGCTTCAGTCATATAAGTAAATATTAAAAGAGCAAAAGAGCAAGTCTTTTGAACGGCTTTTTGAAATAAATAGATCCAAAAGATTTGAATCCAACAAAGGACCCCAAAAACAAAACAAACAAACAATCACCTTATCTTTTATTTTGAAGTATCCTGCTCGCTAGTCAAACTGATCTGTCACGATAATTGACTTACTTTAGAATTCATTATTAACATACCATTTTCGTACAGATGCACCAATATACAGTTTAACGCGCTGATTTATTAAAGTGCTCATAATTTAGTCAAACCTCTTCCAGCTGCAGAACACCTTGCAGGTTGTTCAGTTTTGTGCCCACTCATGGCTATTGATTCACATAATCCACAAACAAATGTGTACTGTAGCACGACGCTGGAGGCTTTACTCAGGGCCCACACAAACTTATATCTCCTCTCACACACCCCAGGGACGCCAGAGCTGCAGTTTTTAGTCCCGCCGATGGGAAAATGAAGACGCAGTTCATAATATTGGATTTGAATCTGTGTGAGTATATATTAGGATTGTATTGATGTTCTGCAGCTGACGCCATCAACATTCCCTCGGAGTGTGATGCTAACTGGAGACTCTGCTCTGTCTGAAGCTCTGTTACTCAAGTTAGACTTTAAGCTGAGCTCTGTTTTAATTTGCAAATGTGTGCATTGTGTCACCATGGTAACTGATGAAAATTCTGCCGTAGAGATACATGAAGGATCAATTGGCAAATCTATGTGGTCAAATGACTAGTTAGGTTAGGTAGGGATAGGTTACAGAATGGCATTAAACTCGTCTGTCACTATGGAGACAAGCTGCTCACAAGAGGAACGTAATTTTATCCATGTACTTTCAGCGATAAACAGATTCAACTCTAAAGAAATTCAGGATAGATGTGGATATAATATTTCCATGGAGACGAGCAGGTGGTAGAAAAGTTACATGTTGTGTATTTACATTATGAACACATTAATTCAGAACCAAGTTTGGTGCGAGTGATTATAATTAATAAGAAACACTGTGTAATTTAGACAGACAATACAGTACAGTAACAGTTATGGAATTACCTATGACATATTTACTGCCCATGTCCAACCAGGAACTACTACTACTGCTACTACTACTACCACTACGACCACTATTACCACTACTACTGCTACTACTTCTTATGAACTGCACCAAATTTGTCAAACTATCTGGACAACTAGGTTGTTGCTTTTTTTTCTTTTTTTTTTTTTTAGTGAAATGAGTAGCCTAACGCTCTGTTCCACCTTGTGATGTCATGATGTGGCAGTTGTAAAGTTTACCTTTAGTTCAGTAGAGATTAGCAACTGCAGGGCTGAAATTATCCAAATGATCCCAGTGAAGGTGTACGGAGTTTAAAAATCCACTCTGTAACTTTTCTGGTGGAAGGTCTGTCGTCTGCTTGTTTCCATGGAGATGTTGTTGTTTTTATCTGGAATGTCCCGGTATGGCATTAAACGTACCCATCTTGCATTTACTCAATAATATGTTTTTTATTGACCTATAAACTTGCATTCTTACTGTGAGTGGGTTCGCCTCTCCATAGATCTGACATGGAGGGAAGCAGGTGACGGACCCTCCACCAGAAAAGTTACACAGTGCACCTTTAAAAGCACAAGACATAACGAGGTGGAAAAGAGCGTTTTCTGTCTGAAAGAAGAAATCAGCCTAAATATGACTGAATGAAACAAAACTCCAGACATGTTTTTGATAAGGAAACATATAAAAAAAGATAATAAAAAAAAATATATAAATAAAAAAAGATGAAACATATTCCCTTTAAGCTTTGAGGGTGCTTACAGTTAAAATGTACTTTCAGATGGTCCTTCCGCACACCTGTCTTGTATCTCCACTTCTCCCATTGTCCTCGGCCCACTCCCATCTGTTTACAGGCTCACATGCTTTCTATTAGGCTGTGCTATTGTTCGCACATGCCCTTGGACGACGCGGCGCTGTGTTCTGTTCTCTTTGTTTAGGAACAGGGAGCTCTGGCCGTGTTCGGAAATACGGAAATTACACACGGGATTGCACGCTCCGAACTGCAGACTGCGCCGTTAGCGTTACCTCATCGTCCCATGGCTTTGATGCGACTGCACATTACAATAGGAGATGTAGCTATAAGGGAGGTATGTGGGAGTAAAGGTCTGGATGTGATTTGAAACCGTGAGTCAATGACAGGTTTTAGTTTGAATATTTGTCCACTAAGTCCATTCTGCGTTCTGATATTGCACAATGACACAGAAACAGCTGTCTGGGACAGTGGCATGCAGTTGTTTCCTTACAGCTCTCATTCTCTACCTTCCAGCTTCATTTTGTCCATTAATATGGACAGTCTGTGGTTATAAGTTATAACCATAGACCAACCATAGTAACTAACCTGTTAGCAGCTGCCTCCAAATAGGAAGTGAGCATGGGGGCACTTCCGGCTCCATCAACTCTGGTCTTAAAATATTCATATTCACCTGCTCTACAATATTCTGGTGTTTTTATTTCACCATCCATCCATTTTCTTCTGCTTATCCGGGGCCGGGTCGCGGGGGCAACAGTCTAAGCAGGGACTCCCAGACTTCCTTCACCCCGGACATTTCCTCCAGCTCCTCCAGGGGGACCCCGAGGCGTTCCCAGGCCAGCCGAGAGACATAGTCCCTCCAGCGTGTCCTGGGTCTTCCCCGGGGCCTCCTCCCGTTGGGACATGCCCAGAACACCTCCCAAAGGAGGCGTCCAGGAGGCATATAATAACCTCTCAGTCTTTTTAGCAAGTCTCAAAAAATAATGAAAAATACTTGTACTTTTCAGTCCTGTTCAAAAATGCAGTGGAGTAGAACGTACAGATACCTGGTCTCTAATGTAGTGAAGTAAAAGAAGGAAGTATCATCTTGTGTATTTAAAGGTACACTGCGCAGCATTTCTGGTTGAGGTTACACTGCTACATGTTACTCTACCTGGGTTTGGGTTGCCAGGAATGTTCCACACTATGACACTGAACTTATCTATTTCTGTTTCATTGCTCAAAAATACCTTGAAAAGGGGCAGGTTTGCCTCTTCACAGATCTGACCCATAACCCCATAACCTGGAGGCATTCTTGTCTCCATGGAGAAAAGTTGAATGCCGTGGAACTTTAGAGGAATAAAATACTTATTATGAAGACAAGCAGGTAGCAGACCCTCCACCAGAAAAGTTACACAGTGCACCTCAAGTACAGCGCTTTACTACTTTTACGTTCCTGCGTTTGGAGAAGGTCGCTGGCGTTCCTGCGCTGCATTTAGACAATTTTGAACCATTACATTTTCAAAAGTGTAACCTGGAGCCGAGCTACAACACAATTCATTTCCTCCCAAATAAAACCTCCACAAACTCAATTTCCCACGAGTCACGAGTAGATACAGACATCAAACAGACTAGCGTTCTCTATCACAAAACATATTCCGTCTGGATGCCCTTACTAGCACCTTTGCTAACAACGTGCCCTTCCATGTTGCTAATGTCAAGCTAACTCCCATGGGTTGGCGCTGCGTACATGCTTTTCTCTGTTTAACTGCAATTCCCGAACCGCCCCCTTCTCTGACCCGTAAACCCGAATTGTGCAAAATCCTGGTTATTTGCCCAGTCATGCAGAAAACCATAACAAGACTGCACCCTTTGAAACGAATACCCATCATGCATTGTGTCTGTCTGTATAAAGATTCCAGTTTAGAGTTTACAGGTTTTTCATAGACGAGTACAAGAGATGGTAATAAGAGAGAGTTGAAGTTTTATGGAAGTTAGTATGGTTGTAGGAAATGTCTAGCAAAAGTGAAATAATTATGTTGAAAATAATTATTTATGTCTATTTTCTGATCCGTTATCATGTTGTTTCCTCATCACAAACAGACCTGGAGTTGTGTTTTGTTTCTGAGTTCTTCTCTCAAACAGAAAACGCTCTGATCCATCTTCTGTGTTTTTAAACTCCACACACATTCATAAGAATCATTTGGATCATTTTAGCCCTGGAACTGCCAATCTCTACTGGTAAAAAGTAAAAGGCAGCTGTTAAATTGAAAACTACCACTACATGACATCACAAGGTGGAACAGTTACCTGCCCAGCCAGAACCACACGTGTTGACAAAACTTCGCAAAGACGAGTGGATCTGGAGCTGTGTCCTGTTTCCCTGATTTCAGAGTATGTGATTGACAGGCGGATTAACCAATCAGAGAGAAGCATGTGTTACGGGTCCGGTCTAGGGGGCAGACCCGCACAGAAGAATATTCCCTGAATAAACAGGACAAATAAAGAGACGACAGGCAGTGAGCTTTGGTTCTGTGCAGCCTCGCTTCATTGTATTTAATTTCAAAATTATCAAAAATATGTTTTACAGTGAGCTTTATAATTTACTTATTTCAGAAAGTAACTTCTTTCGATATATACGGCAATTACAATGTAGTCGGGTCTATCTAACATACAAACTACCTAGTTACCAGAAAATAAAGTGTATTACTTAGACATTACTGCATCTTAATATATAGAAAACAAGCATACTCTCTTGCTTGAGTGTTAACTGAAATAATAATTCCCTCTTATGGCATTTTGGCTTACACGTTACTCATTTTTATGTTTTACAAATTCCATACAACTTTCATATAACTTCAATAATACATAACAGGTCAAATAAACAATCAGAAATCACTCTAAACTTATTTTAGAAAGCTTAAACAATGTTCTTTGTATAACACGCACGCAGCGCATGAAAGTTCAAGTCATGGAGGGGCGGCCATTACACGACATCGTGGTCGCAGGATGCAACTAACACAACTTCAACACTAACATTTTCCGGACTATTATCCTTACAAAAACGACTTTTAAATTGGCTATAACAAACCGAAATGATATACAATCCTTCTTGTATTTAGTTTTATATGTGTTAAACATTATTTTACCTGAATAAACAGGACAAATAAAGAGACGACAGGCAGTGAGCTTTGGTTCTGTGCAGCCTCGCTTCATTGTATGAGAAGGAGCGGCAGCAAACGATTCAAGAAGGGCCTGACTGGGAAGACCCGCAGCGCTCGCAACACTGCCCCCTTATGGCGCACCCCAGGAACATAAACCAAAAATCTCCATATCACTCGAAGATATGACAAAATAAATTAATAAGGATACCGAATTACACAATTAACATAAAAAAATGTGACTGCACATTTTGTGTGCGTCACACATGCTCATTCATTTCCCCTTCTCTTCTTCTTTCAGTGACCTCAAAAACTGACTTTCTTTTGCGGCTAACTGGTAGTGGATTCTTGTCTGCCATCGCAACAAACTTTGTGCAAACTGCGAGGAAGCTACAGTTGGAAAAAGCCACTAAGAATCGCTGCGTTGGTCGAGTCGAGTAAACAGCGTCTTGTGTCTGTTGAATGCGTGAGAGGCGAACGTAAACCACTTAATCCCAGTGCGCCGACAAGTCAGTTACGCTTGAAGTGTAGGGAGTTTGATTGACAACCAAAGAGCCAATAGAAAACGAGGTAGCCCCTTTATCTATTGGCTAATGTTTATCTGGCCCCACCACGTCCACAGTTGATGGATTTTCTTTTTTTTTTTTTTTTGTTCGTCATAATTACAAGGCTGCTGCATCTCTATAATGCTAGTTTGAGCTTTCATTGACAATTTGAAACAAAAAAATCCTCCATACAACCTTTAAAGGCACATTGTGTAACTTTTCTGGTGGAGGGTCTGTATTACTTTTCTCTATGGAGATGTTATTGCTTTGTCTTTAGTTTCACAGTATGGTATTAAACCTTTCTATTTTCATGGAAACCAAACCAAACCACGTTACAGGTCAGATCTGTGGAGAGGCGACCCCATGCACAGTCAGAATTCCTGTTTTTCTAGGTATTCTTGAGCTATAAAGCCACCTGTGATTTAGTAAATGTAAGGTAGAGCTGTTTAATGTCATACTGTGGAACATTCCAGGCAAACCAATGGCATATCCCCACTGACCCCCAACCAAAAAGTTACACATTGCATCTTTAATTTTAGAAACAGCACTGTCGAACTGAAATGATAAACAACCCAAACCTAGCGTAGCGCACACATATGTATTTATCTCACCTCTGGGCATCCTTGAACAACTGACCATAGATGCTAGCTGAATGCTAAATCTATATTTTAAGGTGGCGTCTGTACAGTGCTGCTTATTTATTCATGCGGGTGGGTGTTGTGCCTAGGGCTGTATGAAAACTCATTAGAAGTCTGTGTGGTGCTTCTCACCTTTATATGTGATCCCCTCCACTCCTGCCTTCACTGTGGTCTAATAAGTCCTACACAACCACTGGCAGCACCGAGCAAACAGCGTGTCTAAATACCACCTCAGACTGCACAGACACAGAATAGGCCAGTGGAAGGACAGATAGAAGATTCAAAGATTATTATTAACAATCAATAGCCAATACATCATTAAAGGGGCATTGTGTAACTTTTCTGGTGAAACGCAGACTTTTGGATCAAGAGAAAAAACACATTTTAAATATATAACTAAAAAAGAAAAAAATGAAAACACAAAATATTGTTTAATTGATCATTTATTAAATTATCTCCATTGCAACAACACAGCAACAGTTGTAGGGGAAGGGGCAGTGGTCCTGCAGCAGAACTTCTGATGAAGGATGAAATCTATGAACCCATAAGAAGTTTGTTCTTGTTCTTATATCCTAGGAGCAACAACAGCACACGAGCAGCACACGAGCAGGTATCACTTTCCATTTTAACCGGTCGGACAGTTTACACCAGCAGTGTCATACAGGCGTCCAACGGCCGTTATTACGTTATGCGCTGCTCAAGGTTGGAGTTCTAATTTTTCAGCGTCTCAAGGCTTTTTAGCAGGGGAAAGATAGAAAATAAGCACATGCTGTCAAAATTAAACTTCCGATGCCCTTTCAAAATACATTCTCTAAAACGACTACAGTTACGTAAACGTGTGTCGCATCCAGGAGCTCGCTGAATGACTCGTGATGGACTACGGAAAGTTTACAGCCGCGGAGGATAAATATAAAACACTTTACGACATCAGACAGCAACTTTACAAGAACAACTTCTGAAGGAAAAGGCGCGTGGAGCAGACAACCAAAGTGAAATGATGAGGAGCTTAATTAATGCGAGTGCCGCAGATACGCCTGCAAAGCATCGTCTCTCATGTCAACAAAATTCATCCAATCAACAATGAATACATAACCAAGGTAAAAAGTTTAGTGATTAAATGTGAGAATGCTATTCGACAATACACAAACTTACAGTTTTTGAATCGTTATAAGACAATGCAATATGTGTGTGTGTGTGTGTGTGTGTGCGTGTGTGTGTGTGTGTGTGTGTAAAAATACTTTCATAGCTTAATTAATGTCTGGTTTGATTAGCTGGAGCTTATTGTCAGTCCGATAAAAGGTTCAGACTTTCTTCTGTCGTTGATAATGTTACATCTCGGTGCACAACAATAATCCACAATCTCTTAAACTCCAATAAAATTTGTTACGACTTATTCCGTTTCTATGGGAATTCTCAGATGTGACCACTGTGGGGTTTGGAGGTGCATGCTGGGATTGCATGATGACAACTGCAGGAGCTCTATACTGTAGATCAGGATCACAACTTTAAAGAGTTATGTATAGAACAAAACGCTGCATAAGAAAGTAGACAAGAACATGCCTGTGCTTTACTTTTAAGTCAATATCGTTATATATTCCATTATAGTGAATTTGGAAAAAAAAAAAAAAAAAAACACTCAGTGAGGATTCTTTTCTTTGCCTGGAAGAATTGTTGTGACTGATCCATCAATATATGCAAGATGGTAGGAATTCTGACTGATGGAAAAGATTATTCTAGTTTTTTAGCCCCAAGAAATCTGTCTGATAACAGCAGGACGTTAATATCCTGCTTCACCAAATAATGCCAAAAGTCCATGTTTCACAATTTTACTTGACGGAAAATATCTTGGAAGAGCAAATTCTAAAATACCAAAATTTTACTCCTCATGATTCAAACCATGAGTCACAAATCTGTTTCCAGTTCTTGCTTGTTTAAAAGACAGGCTTATATTTGGAACAACGATGGCTCCCAGCATGGAAACCTACATTCTTATCCTTACCGGTTTAGGTGTCTATTTTTTAAAAAAGTGGGTGTTTAAGATTTTGATTTTAAATTTAATAAACATGACGTTGTCCCCAGATAAAAAAATAAAAAAAAATACTGGCAACCTTGGTTCAGTAGTTTGTTGTACCTTTTTTTAAGAGATACATACATTTCCTTAAGTAATTTACAGTAATTTGGGTAAATACAATGACTGATGCCCATATTGATACTTTGCAGCTTACGTCATCAACATTCCCAGTGGGTGTGGCGCTAACTGTAAGCACTGCGCTGTCTGAAAGCTTTGTTACTCAAGTTAGACTTTAATCTGAGCTGCAGTTTAACACAATCTGACCATAAAGAATTGATTTACCTGTTAGTTTACCTGTTTTTTTTTTATCCATTTTGTATTTTTTCTTGAGTTTTCAGATGATTTTAAATATTTTTGGCAGTGTTAAAGTGTGCGTAGTGTCTCCATGGTAACTTCTGATCCATGTAGAACACCCCCAGCGTGATGTTACTGCAAAGTACTGTAGTATTATCATTAAAGGGCCCATATTTCTGATGTTATAATGTCGTTTCCTCATCAAAATTTTGTGTTTTGTTTCATTCACACATTTTTAACACACAAACCCTGCATACCTGGGCTGAGTTCTTCATGTGGTAATACGGAAAGTGCTCTGCTTTGTTTTTAAAGAGCATTTACCTTCACTAGAATAATTTTTGAGCTTTGGAGATGTAGACAGACTAATAATGCAGGATTACTCAAACAAAAT
The DNA here is from genome assembly GCA_029959045.1 of Taenioides sp. WSHXM2023. Lineage (NCBI taxonomy): Eukaryota > Metazoa > Chordata > Actinopteri > Gobiiformes > Gobiidae > Taenioides > Taenioides sp. WSHXM2023. The sequence continues at coordinate 4,920,218 of CM057106.1, forward strand.
AAAACTCCAGGTGCGTGTTTGAGGAGGTAACAGCATCATAACGCGGCTAAAAGCTCACAAGAGTCAATTTTACATAATGTAGGGCTTTTAATCCTAAATTAAAACATCACCATCTCTGCCAAAACTATATAAAATACCTTCCAAACATTTGAAAAATAAGCATTGGCAGTATTTTTCTTAGTCTTACCCAGTCTTTTGAGCTCAGTTATTATTCCAACGGTGACGAGTTCTAATTGAAATCCAGGGGTTAGTGTGGGCTCCTCTGTTTCCCTCGTGAATGAGATATGAGAGTTGACAGTGATAAGTGTTAATTGAATGCTTCTGTCAGTGTGATGGGGCAGTCGGCCGGTCAGGAGCTGCATAAATACACATAAATAATACTCAATGTTTACTGGCAACACATATTTGACCCACAGACTTCCAGCTGTCAATCAAAACCGTGAGGAATTTGTCCAGGATTTGCTACACGAGATACAGTATGCCCATGCAAAAATTTAACAGGAACGCAAAAATGAAAAGCTAAAGGTGCATTGTGTAGCTTTTCTGGTGGAGGGTTATGTTATTTCTTTGTCTGGAATTTTTCACAGTGTGGTATTAAGCTTTTCTACCTTCATGGAAACCAAACCAGACCAAGCCACAGGTCAGATCTGTGGAGAGGCGACCCCGCTCACAGTCAGAATGCCTGTTTTTTTAGGTGTTTTTGGGCTATAAACCCACCTGTAATTGAATAAATGTAAGGTAGAACTGTTTAATGTCATACTGTGGAATATTCCAGGCAGAGCAATGACATATCCATAGAAACAAACAAGGTGACAGACCCCCAACCAAAAAGTTAGGGATAGGGAAAGGTTAAAGAGGGGGTATTTCACTTCTATGGGGTATTAACTGCTAAACAAAACATATTTAGATCACCATATTACCAGACCATACCAACTTTATTTATAAAGTACTTTAAAAACTTTACAGCTGGCCAAAGTGCTGGACACAAACACAGAATAGACAAGGACAATCACAGTCAAAGACGGAATATACTGTAACTACTAAAAAATACAGAAAACAATAAGATACTCAACAACAAGAAATGTACATCTCACTTGTTAAAAGCCAGTGAAAAAAGGTGCGTTTTTAGGAGTGATTTAAAAACTGGCTCCACAGCTTTGGGGCAGCAACAGAAAACGCCTGGATCCCCACAAAGCTTGCATTTAGTCTTAAGGGCGGCGAGCTGGAGCTGGTCTGCTGACCTGAGAGTGCGAGAGGAGAGTAAGTGTGGATCAGGTCAGCGAGGTAGAAGGGCACGAGGCCGTGCAAACATTTAAAGGTAAATAAAATAATTTTGAACTCGACTCTAAAGCGCACTGGGAGCCAATGGAGAGAGGGTAAAGTAAGTGAGATGCTCTTGTGTTTCCAGGTTTCAGTTAAAAGTCGAGCCGCTGAGTTTTGGACCCGTTGCAAATGGCAAAGTGCATTTTGGCACCAACATAAAGTGCATCACAATAATCTAATCTGGTGGTCACAAATGCATGTTGGACAGTTTCGAAATGATCTACTGACAAAATGGTCTTAATCTTGGCCAGTTGTCTTAGCTGGAAAAAACTCGACTTTACAACAGCACTAATTTGCTGATCAAATTTTAGATCAGGGTCCATTTTGACACTTAAGTTTGAAACAACTGGCTTCACTAAATGATTTAGTGAACCCAGGTCCACAGGAGAAGAGTAATTTGAAGAGCTAGGGCCAAAAAAACATGACTTCAGATTATTAGCTTTTTTATTTTTGAAAATGACAACATATTAACATGTTTTATAAGTTTCACTTTTATTTTTGACGCTCTGAGCTCCCTTTGCTCCCTGCACTCCCCCTTCAGAGCGTGCATCCCACTAATGAAACTACTGCACATCGCATCAGGTTTGTGAAGTTGTAGTGTACAGTTTTGTATATTTATGGAGAATTGTTGCGTTGGAGCATGGGTGACGTAGGACTGTGGGCGGAGCTTTGCACAAAATCTTACCGCTAACCATAAGGAGGGCTTGAGTTGGGCCTGGGAGAGATCGCTAAATTACTCAAACATGGATGGATGGCATCAGATCTCTTTAGGCATGTTTTTGATGAGGGAACGTTGGTAGAAAGCTCAAAAATAAACCTAACTACCCAATTTTTTCTCCATGTATTTGAGCAAAATTTGCCCCAGTACAGATATATTGTATAAGCAGCTCTTGAGGTCAGATTAAGTCCACTGCGCGCTGTCTGCAGTTAAATGTAAAGCATTTTACTGTCGGAAAATCAGAAAGTGTGTGTTGCATGCTAGTTGTCATCATGAAAAACACTTATAAACTCATCGTTGTGAATAATTCGGATGCTCTGAATGCATAAGGTCAGTGAGGAGTAACTGCAAACTGCTTCAAATAAACTAGTTCTGTTTTTCACATGTTAAAACAGTAAAAATCAGCTATTGTATCTTTAATTCTAGAGTTCGGGAGTTCACCATCAACATTTCAACCGATCATTTATTATGCAATACATGTCAGAGCATTTTACAACCGACAGGCTGAGATTGCTTTTTCCTCGTAGCAGACGGTATAGGTAAAACTTTTTTCTTTTTTTTTTTTCCTACTCGATCTAATTAAGTCTTGAGTAATTGCCGCGAGCTTCCTTTTCTTCCCAGTAATTAAAACAGGCCCGGCGGTTTCCTTTTGGTTTGATCATTGTCTATCAGCCCGGCTTTGAGGAGATGGGAGGAGATATAAGGTTATAGATAGAGACATTCATCAGGGAAGGGAGGGATGGAGTGATGGAGAAGAGGGGTGCAGAGGGAGGAGAGGAGACAGACGGCTGAAGTTAGCACAAAGATGTGTAGATCAGAGAAAATTCACGTTCGCAAGAAGAGGGCGAAGATTTAAAAGGTCTAAATGATGCTATTTTCTGAGTTCGGGGAGGCGTGACGTGACTTTTTGTCTTCGTGTGCGATTTTGAAGCCGCTACGCTCCTTGTGTTTGTGTGGCATCAGTGTGACTTTGAGTCTCAGTGTCAGATCGTAACCACCAAACATCAGCAACTCTACGGTAACAGCCGATAAAACAGAGCTTCGGGGGCAGATGAAAATAATTAGAAGACTTTATTTCTCACCTCTTGTAAAGTGGTAAATTTAAAGTGCATCATCTCATCCACATTATCCATAGAAATTGTCCTCCGCAAATAATGACCCCAGTCCACAAAACCTCACAGTTAATCCAGTTTGAGGCGTTCTTTAAAAGTAAAAAAAAGGCGAGAGTAGTTCCTCACGTGTGTCTGTTACATCCACACAGCACATGAATCGAGGTGAAGCTGCAGATTAGCGATTGTGACTCTACTTCCTGTGGACTTTATCTCCAATCTTTTATGCTTTAAAAATCATGTATCTGAAGTATTGCACCACATTTGACAAATAATAATAACACAGTTTTGACTTGAATCTAAACTACAAGTGCAGAGCTCTGATCTTTTGAACACTTAAGAGTCTCAAAGTGGTTTCACTGTAGACAGGAAACAGCAGACGTGATCGTGCTCATAGCTTTATAGCCTGTGGTCCGCAGACAAATCCCGCTGGAGTCGTTGCGATCGGAGATTTTAAGTCTCATCAGATTCTCCTCGTGTCTGTGGCGTGCGCTTTTTGACACATGTTTAAAACTCATTTAAGACTGAAAAATCCTGTAGTGTGTGGCGGCCTTTATAATGTTGTTTCCTCATCACAAACAGACCTGGAGTTGTGTTTTGTTTCATTCACATGTTTAACACACAAATTTTGCATATTAGGGTTGAATTCCTCTTTTTTTGTTTTGCGTAGCAAGGCCCAGTACAGCTGTTTAACAATTTTACAGTCAAACAGCAAATATGACAGGATAGAATACTAATTTTCCTAAAACACCGTTAAGATCTTTATATTTAAGATTTCCCTGAAAAAAAAAGAAAAAAAAAAATCCCAATTTGGCAATTTTTTAGGTTTCAAATTTAACTTCCTGGTCGGAAATTATGACATCACACTAGGGAATTTGTAGCAACAGACAGATTTTCCTAGTGATTATATTGTTTTTTTTTTGCCATGAAATATCCAAAAGGTAAATTCACAGATGTTGAACCTGGTTATTTCTATTAGTGACTCACTGTATTGCAACAAAAATCTGCATTTAAACAATGTTAATTTGAGCTGCCCTCCATTTGTATTAAATATTATTGATCTATAAAATGTTCCATAATGGTTACTTATAATACATTATAGCTTACATATAGTAAATGGGGCCAAAACCTGTCAAATGTACAGAGATTATTATTTGCAAATACAAATATAAGAAAAAACATTTATTCTGTTGAAATAATGTTTAAAATATTGGAAAAAAAAATGTATTTATTTTGTGTAAATTGTGCCGAACCTTTGGATAGAATTCTCCCTATTGTGATGTCATTTTCAACATATTATTCAAGTTTTCTTTGCCCATTCCTTCTTTATTGGTGTAAAACTATAATTTATATTTACAGTAGGTTTTATCCCACCAAATTAAATCAAAATTTCAGTATCATCAGAACCTGTGGCGAGACAGTTTCCCTCTTCATCACATTATGAGTGGGTAAACATGTGCTCGAGTATCCCGGTTATGAGCAGGTTTTTGGAGTATCCTGGTTCTGTGAGTGTCCGTGTAGACGCAGTATCCAGATTTCAGTATCCTGGATGAGCCAGTATCCCGGTGATGAGAAACCAGGAGACTTTTACTGGGTTTTTCAGAGAGTGTCCAGGATACTGCGGCCTGTAGACGCAGAATCCTGATTTCTCAAAACTGGAGCTGTACTGAGCATGTGCGAACTCGAGTAACAAAAACGGTGGGAGAATTTACTTTCCCAAAACGACTCAAACTCCTACCAGGACTTTTTTTAAGTAATACTATTTTATACTTATAAACAAAATAAAGCAGTCTACGGTTTAATACAGCCACCTTTTAACCCCAGGCTCACCTCTGTGCTGGTTTGTGCTTTTGATCTAAACTGACGCTGTGACACTGTGTTGTCTTTTTCCAGCTGTTCAAAACGACATTTACTTTTATTTGTTTATTTAAGGATCCCCATTAGTCTCTGCAATTGCACAGTCTACTCTTTGATTTGTTTTGACAGAGCTCCACAGTCTCATGTTCTTACTTGAATGTATGTCTTCTTTTTTATAGTTAGAAACCTGTTAAAAAGCCTTAAGTTAGCAAAGTTTCTCCATGTTTAGCTCATAAACGCACTCATTGTACTTGAAATATCCAAAAGGTAAATCCACAAATATGAAACCTGATCATTTTACTACTGACTAGGCCCAAGACCCTGCTGTATTACAACAAAAATCTGCAGTTGAACAATATTCATCTGTATTAAATAATATTGGCCAAAAGAACGCTGGGATGTCGTCTGAAACTCACCTATTGGCAGTTTTTAGATTCTCAAATGTGATGATTTCGTACTCAGTTATTAACTAAATTCAAGGACTCACTGTATTACAACACAATTTTGCATTTTAACAATTTAAAGTTTAGCTGCCCCCCATTTGTGTTAATCAATATTGGCAATTTCAGACTTTTTGCTCCAACAGATCTAATTAGGCTAATGGAAAACTGGAATCATTTCATTAAAGCTGCACTATGTAGCTTTTCTAGTGGTCTCCTTGGAGTTGTTATTACTTTACCTGGGAGTTTTCACAGTACAGTGACGGCAAGAGAAAAGAAAATGTGAGAATTGTTCAAAATAACTTCTAATATTTTTTTAATCCACCCACAACAAATCTTAACTTAGATCTGGTGACGTTAACGCGGCATGAATCACCTACTTGTGTTGCATGAAAATCCACTAACCTTCTTGAATAATTACTGATATTACCTTTTACTTTATAAAATCTTGGTCTTTCCTTGGATTAAAAGCGCTATTGTTTTCATTAGCATTAGCATTTTTCGTTGTTCCCAAGTCATTAGCATTTTGGCGGTGTCACTGTTGCGGACTATTGTGGTAAAATGGGAAACGACACAAAGGAATGGCGTTTTTTCCTTTTTTTTCCCTTCCTTTTTTTCCGTGGGGGCTGTCAGTCAGTGTCTGAGCAGAGCTGGAGGAGACGAGGGGGAGAGGAGGAGAGGAGAGCCCAGATAACAGGAGCCATTGCTGGGTAGCGGTGGCAGAGATGTCCCCCTCTCACGGAGATCCATTCCACCTGTCAATCACGCGCACAGCCACACGCACAGGCCCACTGCTGCCTGCTGAACACCAGAGCTAACGGGAGCCAAGAAATCCAGGAATATGTTTATTAATGCAAAGGGTTTAATAATGCATTTGGAAAAGATAAAAAAAAAAAAAGAATTAAGACCAGAGTACAGCTATAAGTATTTTTTAGGGATTTTTTATTAGAGGATTGTAGATTTTCCTATTTAGTAATTCGTGTTCCTGAGTTAAACTTATAGACTGTATGTATAAATAGACATAGCTAATGTGTTGGTTGCAAATTTCTATTGAAAAACCGTGGCCCCTCTCTCTGAAACTGCTTTTGTCAGGCTCGACAGTTTGGTCTCGAAATGTTCGTATTAACCCGCTCTACATGAGCCTTGTGTTTTTATTTTGCTATTTTGTCCTTAAATTAAGATAAAATAAGATAATCCTTTATTTGTCCCACAATGGGGAAATTAAGATATGAACATTAATACTAGACCAATCAGGTGCCCGTATTCCCGGAGGTTGCACTCACATGTTGATTGACGGCCTTGTTGCTAAGCGCCCGCTCCCTACTAAACCGAAAGGGGTGTTACCTCTGACAACCTTGCTCCTGATTGGCTCTTTGTGTCGTGTTCGGATTTCCAAATATGGTCCTTCGTTGCAGATCAGCTGCTGTAACCGCAAACCTTGATGAGCTTCACTTGACTGGAGCCAAACGCTATCGGTGACGTCACACCTTTTGCTTTTCTTTATACAGTCTGTGGTCGAAATCTGAGGTTTTGCAGCTAATCATTAATCAGTGCTACTGCAAGAAAAGCTTTTATGTTTTCTGTATTTGCAGGTTAAGGTACTCAGGCGTGATAGTAGTACTTTTTTAAAACAAGAGTTCCTTTAAAGGTGCTATTTTACACAAAATTGACTCTTGTGAGCTTGAAGTCATAATATAATGTTGTTACCTCCTCAAAAACAGACCTGGAGTTGTTTTGTTTCATTCACACTCCCACACAGTCTACATCTCCAAAGCTCAAACTTCTCTGTTCCAACATCCTGGGCTTAAATTATACAAATGATTCAAGCGAAGGCGTGTGGAGTTTGAAAACACAGTGGAGCACTTCCTGTATTACCACATGACCTCATAAAGTGGAACAGAGAGAAGAACTCAGCCTAAATACCCCATCCCTACACCTGCTTAGTCCATGTACCAGCCTCCTTCAGTGGAGTTTCCTCTGCCCATCTCCATAATGCATGTGTGTGTCGTGTGTGTGTCGTGTGTGTGTCGTGTGTGTGTCTAATGGATTCTCTCTGTCTACACCTGCACATACAGAGTGTTACAGAGGCATGCTCCTGTCAGCACACACTTAAACCTGCGTCTGTCACGCCTCACCTGCCTCGCATCACCTTCCAATGGAGCGCACCAGTGAAAAATACATTCTGGAGGCAAATATGCAAGGTTCTATGTGAAATAGGATAAATTTAGTTGTGTAATCAGTGAAATTTCGACACACATTTGTTTTTATTACGTTTTTTGTTTTTTTTTCTTTACGTTTACTGCTTTCTATATTTTATAATTATAATATACGATAGATATTAAAGAGGGGGCATTACTCTGCATGTATTTTTTTGAGATTTCTCGTGGTAATGCTGTTCCATCATCAAAAACATGCCAGAAGATGCTTAAGATCAAACCCTCCTTACGATTAGTTGTAAGGTTCTGTCCAAGGCTCCGCCCACAAGCCTACGTCACGTCACGTATGCGCCCACGCGACAATTCTCCAGAAATATACAAAAACATTATACAAAACTGTACACAACAACTTGACAAACCTGATGCGATGTGCAGTAGTTTCATTAACTGATACACGCTGGTTGTGTTGTGATAGCGCTCTGAAGGGGGAGTAATTTAACAAGGGGAGCAAAGGGAGGGGAGACTCAGAGCATCAAAACGAAAATGAGACTTATAAAACATGTTAATACGTTGTTTTCGGCTAATATATGTAGCATTTTTAACACAATAAAAGGAAACATGGTGATCTAAGTATGTTATGTGTTCAGTTAATTGCCCCTCATTAATATATGAAAAAAGTACAGTCCCTTTTCTTATTTTTTTATGCAGTTAATAATAATAATAATAATAATAACAATAATAATAATAATAGTTATATTATTTATTATTATTATTATTATTATTATGCATTTTATTTAAAGGTGTCTTTCTGGGCACTCAAGGACACTGAAGTTATGAAATATTAATCTGTTTTTTATTGATTTTTTTGCATGGTTTTAGGTCAATCACACAATCGGCTTATAGTGATTTAATTTCATTTACTTATCAATTAACTTAACATTACATAACATGAAATATATTCTTATTATTCAGTATTACCTGTATGCTAATCCAAACACATTATATAAAAGCTCCCACCTCACAGATTGTATACATTATATAACACAAGCAGTTATCATCATGACCTTGCAACTTTCCAGCGGTGACCCACGCATGTTCCGTTAGGTAAGGTTAGGTAATCCCTCATAATTATGTATACATTATTTTCTATTCCAGATGCATGTCGCAAACTATATGAAGTCTTTATGTTCACGTTTACTCCATTTTACCGACCCAGAGCTGTAGAAACATACACAGCCTCTAAAGTCCATTATCTACTGTCTTTGCCATAATGAAAGATTATGTTGAGTGGTGTGGGCCGGTCTCCATGGAGATGTTATTGCTTTCCCTGGAATGTTCCATGGTATGACATTAAACATATACATCTAACGTTTATTCATTTCGGGTGATTTTATTGCTGAAAAATACAATAATTCCGTCTGTGAACTGTAATGTAGCGTAGTGCTGTAACCTGCTCGTCTCCCTTAGGTTTAATCTATACTGTGGAATGTTCTAGACAAAGCAACAACAAAGCATTTCCATGGAGACGAGAAGCTGGCGGGCGCTCCACTAGAAATGTTGCGCACTGCACCTTTAAAGCTGTTGTTTCTGATATTGCCGACATGATAAATTATACTTTAGATTCTTCTGTACAGACCTGCGTTTATTTCAGACCTTGATATCTTTTTCCGGCTGCTCGTTCCTCAGAAATGTCCGGTGATGTTTCTTTGGTCATCTGATTTAAACAGATTTTGGTGCAGATTTTCGTCTTCCTACTCAGACGGTTTGTATGTCCCCTCATACCGATGTAGAGTCTCAAAAATGTGCAAAAACATCGAAATATCAATATATCGTGATGCTAAATTTGGTGATACAGTATGGTTATTATGGGCTGCTGTACTATATATATCACCAAGAGGTTTTATTATTATTTTTTTGTATCTTTAAACTGTTTTTTTGTTACCACATGGAGTCTATAAGATGCTTTTCCCTCTTGCAGTGGTCTGGTATTGCAAACTTAAGTTGTCCTTGGTGGTGTGTAGAAGAATCCGCTCAAATCGAGATGGCAGAAATTGGTCTGAGGTGGACTGGAGCATACAGATTGCCAGTCCGAGCCTAGTTGATCCGGTTTTGTAATGTGTCTGGCTCGCATATTCACAGATCTGACCTGTAACCTCACCTGGTTGCATCATTTTCACAGGGTTTCTGTGTTAAAAATGTTTGAATGAAACAAAACGCACAACTCCAGGTGTGTTTTTGATGAGGAAACAACATTATAACGTACATAAAATAGAATATGAGCACTTTAATGAACAAATAAAAGTTAAATGGTGTTATATGGCATTTTTTAACATAATGTCATCCTAAAAGCTTGTGTTCGTTCTTGGAAGTCTGTGCATTTATCGGCCGTGCACAATCGAGCAGCTGTCTGTGTGTTCTGACTGACCGCTGAGAGGAAGTGGAGTGGACAGTCCCCCAGCAGATGGATTGTGCTGTATCTGCGTCTGTCCAAGTCCTTTGTGCGTCTGCTCAGAAAGACTCCACTGTCTGATTCTCAACCAGCGTTTTCTTCTGACCGTGAGTCGACCGAGACTGCCATTTACTGGTAGATAAAGTTACTACAGGATTGTGGTGGATCGAATCCTAATTATACTTCTATTTTCATTAAAGGGCCCATGTTGCATGTTATAATGTTGTTTTCTCATCATAAACAGACCTGGGGTTGTGTTTTGTTTCATTCACGCATGTTTAACACGCAAATCCTGCATATTTACGCTCAGTTCGCTTCTCAAACAGAAAACACAACACTGTTCCACCTTATGATGTCATGTGGTAATACAGGAAGTGCTCCACAGTGTTTGTAAACTCCACCTTCACTAGAATCATTTGGATAATTTCAGTCCTGGAATTTTTTATCTCTACTGAACTCAGAATAAAAGGAGCTGTTAACTTCAAAATGGCCGCTTCATGACATCACAAGGTGGAACAGAGCATTTTGAGTTTTGGAGATGTATGAAACAAAACACAACTCCAGGTCTGTTTTTGAGGAGGTAACAACATTATAACATGGTTTAAAGCTCACAAGAGTCAATTTTGTGTAATGCAGGACCTTTAAAACAGAAAAAGTTGTTTTGTGTAGGGCTGAAAGTTAATCAATTAAATGTCAACTGCAACTTTTAATTGTCAACAACTTTATAGTTTTTTTTCTGTTTGTGGAAGTGTTTTTGATGAATACCATTTGTATTCAAGTCACATCACGTTTATCATCATCTAATTATTGATCAATGCATAGGGAAAAAACAGAAAAAACTCAAATGTGATAATTATAAATGATGTTAACTACCCTGTTTAAAGGCAGACACACTGATGTCAAACACATAATGAAGTTCACTTTTGAGTATTTATTACATACAACCAGAGTGTGGTGTGTTGTGGGGTGTGAGGGGGTGTCTGTGTATGTTTGTTTGTGTGTTTGTGTACCTGTGTGTGCCACTTCAAACCACAGGAGGACACATGAACATGATCCGATATGTCCACAGTCAGAGCGATCCAGTGGGTGGTGCACAGGTTATGAAAGGAGGAAATCTCTTGACATTTGTGTCTCCTCAGCTCGAGGAGCACAGATCAGGCTGGAGATTGATTCTGAGCGTGGTTGTTGTCTATTAATATTTCCCTGTGTGCAAAGAAAGAGCGAAGAAGAGATGCTGGAGTTATGGTCATGGTGGTTTGCTGACAGATTTTTTTTTTTTTTTGACAAATTCCTCCCTGCATACAACCATGATAACGTACAAATGTACAAATTCAAAAGTAAATGGTCACTTTAATGTAAAGATGAGATTGGATATTTCCAAAATAAAATTGCAATAGGTCAGTAGAATTACTGACCTAATAGACTGATTCATTACTTAAGAATAAACAAACTAAATGTAAATGACAAAACAGATACTATTATTTACAACAGATAATGAAAAGTCCTGGTTTCACTCCGTGTGTGTGTGTGTGTGTGTGTGTGTGTGTGTGTGTGTGTGTGTGTGTGTGTGTGTGTGTGTGTGTGTGTGTGTGTGTGTGTGTGTGTGTGTGTGTGTGTGTGTGTGTGTGTGTGTGTGTGTGTGTGTGTGTGTCTCCACTTGAGCGTGGGTGTGTGTCCAGAGGACGTCCAGTTGTCACTGGTGCCTGCGTTAAAGTGACTCATGTCCTTTAAATAGAGACATATTGGCAGACAGAGACTTGACTGACAGGTCAGGCCCATGGGCACAACAGCACTAAAGCACTCTCCACTCACAAGTGGAGGCAGAGCAGGAAATCTATTCAAATATAATTATAATCAAATATAATTAAGAGCATTTTCACTGATTTAAATGCACTGATGTTTATTCTTTTATAAAACATGACAAACTAAACTAGTTCATTTGACTTGGTTGTAGAATATGGAAAGGATAAAAATATGAGGAAATGCCAAACTAAAACTACCCCACAGTCTCAGCCTTGTGCAGTGGTGGAGACATCAAAAATTCCGAGAGCCAAAGGTGGGGAGCCACGGGAGCAGAGGGAGCACTGATGTGGTCTGGATCAGACACAGACAAGTCCAGGCCAGAGGAAAGGTACAGGCAGGTGTCCAGAGACAGGGACCCGGACTCAGTACCTGAAAGTTAGATTACCAGTGGCAGAAGTGATGACATCCACTCCGTCAAACTCTGTAGGTGTTATACTATAGGCAGTCGTTCATTATTTGGTCATTTAGTTACAACAAAATGTGTTACAATGTTAGCAAAGAAAGTAAGAGTAAGAGTATACAAGGCTGAATGTGGCTTTTAATTGTACTCTATCAGGAGGAGGCCCTGGGGAAGACCCAGGACACACTACAGGGACATGTCTCTCAGCTGGCCTGGGAATGCCTTGGGGTGCCACCGAAGGAGCTGTACTAAATTGGACTACACTTGTACACAGCCTACATTTCTGAATTATAATAGTTTTATAACAATATTTATTCTTTCCTACCTCCGACTTGAAAAAATGCCCTGGAACACCGCTCCAACTTGTGAACTGGGAGATGATCGAAACACTCCCACCTGCACATACGAGTTAAACTGTACCAAAAACTGGATCTGAGGTTAACCAACACATAAACATGTCAACTTTTCTATTCTTTTCAGCGCTTTTAACCGTCTTATAGTTATTTCCCCTCATCATTTACTCACCTGAAATTGTATTTGGAGTGATTCGATGTTGTGATGATGTTTACGGTGACGTCAGCTCCCATTGGGCACCACAGTTTTCTAACCTGGAAGTCAGTGTATATTTGTTTGTTTTATTAAGTTATTTTAGAGGAATATTGTGATTTAAATTATGCAAAATATTAGACTTAGACTTAGACAAACTTTATTGATCCACAAGGGAAATTATTTGGATACAGCAGCTCAAACATCACAATATAATATAATAACAGAGAGTAACAAAAATAGATGGTGTAGCAAAAAAGAGCAAGAGACAAGTGTCAAATGAGACATAATTATAAAAATAAATGTATATGTACAAGTCAAAATAAAATAGAAAAATAAGTAATAAAATAAACTATAAAATCACAGCTACAGTATATACAAGAGATAAGAACGACAGTGCAAATACTCTACTGACTGACAGGGCATAAGGTTATCTGTTACTTAAGATTAAGTTGTTGTACAGTTGTAGGGAGTATTATCTGTTACATAAGGGTGAGTTGTACAGTTGTAGGGAGTATTATAGTATGACTGTAGTCCTGTATTTCTCACTGTTTAAGCGGAGCTGTAGGAGCCTGTTGGAGAATGAGCTCCTCTGTCCCTCTATAGTCTGGTGCAGTGGGTGAGTTGTTGTACAGTTGTAGGGAGTATTATCTCCTCTGTCCCTCTATAGTCTGGTGCAGTGGGTGAGTTGTTGTACAGTTGTAGGGAGTATTATCTCCTCTGTCTCTCTATAGTCTGGTGCAGTGGGTGAGTTGTTGTACAGTTGTAGGGAGTATTATCTCCTCTGTCCCTCTATAGTCTGGTGCAGTGGGTGAGTTGTTGTACAGTTGTAGGGAGTATTATCTCCTCTGTCTCTCTATAGTCTGGTGCAGTGGGTGAGTTGTTGTACAGTTGTAGGGAGTATTATCTCCTCTGTCCCTCTATAGTCTGGTGCAGTGGGTGAGTTGTTGTACAGTTGTAGGGAGTATTATCTCCTCTGTCCCTCTATAGTCTGGTGCAGTGGGTGAGTTGTTGTACAGTTGTAGGGAGTATTATCTCCTCTGTCCCTCTATAGTCTGGTGCAATGGGTGAGTTGTTGTACAGTTGTAGGGAGTATTATCTCCTCTGTCCCTCTATAGTCTGGTGCAGTGGGTGAGTTGTTGTACAGTTGTAGGGAGTATTATCTCCTCTGTCCCTCTATAGTCTGGTGCAGTGGGTGAGTTGTTGTACAGTTGTAGGGAGTATTATCTCCTCTGTCCCTCTATAGTCTGGTGCAGTGGGTGAGTTGTTGTACAGTTGTAGGGAGTATTATCTCCTCTGTCCCTCTATAGTCTGGTGCAGTGGGTGAGTTGTTGTACAGTTGTAGGGAGTATTATCTCCTCTGTCCCTCTATAGTCTGGTGCAATGGGTGAGTTGTTGTACAGTTGTAGGGAGTATTATCTCCTCTGTCCCTCTATAGTCTGGTGCAGTGGGTGAGTTGTTGTACAGTTGTAGGGAGTATTATCTCCTCTGTCCCTCTATAGTCTGGTGCAGTGGGTGAGTTGTTGTACAGTTGTAGGGAGTATTATCTCCTCTGTCCCTCTATAGTCTGGTGCAGTGGGTGAGTTGTTGTACAGTTGTAGGGAGTATTATCTCCTCTGTCCCTCTATAGTCTGGTGCAGTGGGTGAGTTGTTGTACAGTTGTAGGGAGTATTATCTCCTCTGTCCCTCTATAGTCTGGTGCAATGGGTGAGTTGTTGTACAGTTGTAGGGAGTATTATCTCCTCTGTCCCTCTATAGTCTGGTGCAGTGGGTGAGTTGTTGTACAGTTGTAGGGAGTATTATCTCCTCTGTCCCTCTATAGTCTGGTGCAGTGGGTGAGTTGTTGTACAGTTGTAGGGAGTATTATCTCCTCTGTCCCTCTATAGTCTGGTGCAGTGGGTGAGTTGTACAGTTGTAGGGAGTATTATCTCCTCTGTCCCTCTATAGTCTGGTGCAGTGGGTGAGCAGGAGTGTCCATGATGGAGAGCAGTTTGTCCAGTGTCCTTCTGTCCCTCACTGTGACAAATGTCTCCAGCTCACAGACGATCACGTGACCGGCTTTACATAAAGATTCATGTGTTCTTAGACTGTACATACTTCTTCTTTAAATACGACAATATTCTGTAATTTAACATGTTCGAGAAATGCAATATCAGTTATCTGGAAGGCAGCATTAGTCCCACTGGATGATGTCATTAGGTGGTAATTTAGGAAGTCTTTCTTTACTTGTTTTCTTTGTGTATATATTTGTACTTATATACTTGGCTAGCCTTGCTCTTCTAAAAAAAAACAAATATCACCCCAAATACTGGAAACGTGTACCCACCAACCTCTGTCCTCCTCTAATCAAACTCATTGCACTGTTTCCTCAAGGTGACCATGAAATAATAACCATCTACTCCAGAGCTCGTCGACTCGCAAACAGCTTGAAATCCATAAAGAAAAACGCAAACAACAAAAAAAAAAAACTACTTTCCACCATCTGTGCGAGGAACGGCTCCAGCCTCTCCCCTCTTCCCTCTCAGCTGCTTTTCTGTGGCAGCTAAACAAACAGTGGGCCTTTAATTGACCATTCAGAGCGGGGCCAAGTACGTGCACGGCTCTCCACTTGTGTGACACTCTGGCTAATTGCGCTCCTGACGAGAATACTGAAGAAGAACAAAATGGCGGCTATTCTGTGTTAAATTTCAACGCTCAACCCCAAGGAGCATAAAAATCTCACTTAACAATCATAAGAAAATATTGTGAGTTGAAGGATGAGAAACAGAATATTGAAAAATAAATAAATAAAAATAACATAAAATAAAATAAATAGTAATAATTTGGATTTAACTGTAATAAGGAATAGATGTGTTGACTTGAACTGAAATTTAGTATTGACTTTAAATGAGTCTTTTGTCCTGAGGGCTGTTACTCTCCTCAAACTACCTTGACACACACGTTTATATCAAGTAAGTGACCCTCCATCTTATAGAAAAGTTCCATAGTGCACCTTTAAAAGGGATCTCCAAAATCTTTGAATTATTTTTCTTCTTTCGAGATTAAGTTCTTCATGTGCTGTGATTATGCTCAATATAATATGAATAAAATGTATTGAAACCACACAAAAGACACTAAATCAACACATTTATATTTTAGTTATTTTATTTCTGCAGGGACAACATACAGCAACAGGGACAACGCCCTCTGCTGGTCTTATAAATCATAATTTCATAGTCTAAAGCTATTTCTAGACATTATGAGGTGCACAAAATTGTTTAGAATGATTTTGGACATTAACAATAGACAAATAATAGGAAATATCTATGGTTTTGTTACTCTAGTCCAATTTTTGTTCATATATACATGAAATAGCAAAACCTTCTTCAGAATAACATGGAGGTGACAGATGGATGTAAATAAACAATGAGAGCAGATTTAGTCCAAGCCCTTTTGACCTCCTCGGAGCCAACCAAAATGTGTTTTCATCAGCCCATGTTTGCATCTTTAAACGTAGGATCATGTTTTATTTACACCATGTAGGATGCGTGTCTCATTTGAAGTGAAGGTTGTCTAGAGGTAAAACTGTGATGTCGCCAATACATGAAATGGTGGAGAAAATAGTAAAAAAAAAATGCATTATTGACTCTTGTGAGATTTAAGCCATGTTAAACTGTTGTTACCTCCTCAAAACAGACCTGGAGTTGTGTTTTGTTTCATTACATTACATTATTATTTGTCTGTCTACATCTCCAAAGCTCAAAATGCTCTGTTCCACCTTGTGATGTCACGAAGCAGCAGTTTTCAAGTTTGTTCAGTAGAGATTGGCAGTTCCAGGGCTAAAATTGTGTAAATGAGTGAGGTGTATGGAGTTTAAAAACACAGTGGAGCACTTCCTGCATCGTCACATTAAGTTTGAGAGAAGAACTCAGCGTAAACATGCAGGATCTGTGTGTTAAACATGTGTGAAAGAAACAAAAACACAACTCCAGGTCTGTTTTTGATGAGGAAACAACATTATAACAGATCAGAAATTGGCGTAATAATGGCCCTTTAAATGTAGCTTGTAGATAGTTGTAGTTTTCATTAGAATTTTTTTTGTTTGGTCTAGGTTCGCAAGGAAAATCGTATTATTTTGGTTGGTTTGGGGGCCCTGTGATTAGTCTGAACCACTGCTGTCCCAAACCCATCACGAGTGAGTGTGTGAACTCTCATAAAACACAAATTTATCTTGTTTAAAAGGACAGAGCACAATCAAGAAAACATTAACAACAAAAGTTCAAGTAGACTGACGAGAAAACACATTTTTAACTAACAAAACACCGCACTATCGGGAGAGCAAGAGGCCGCTACGTCGGCACGCGCCACAACAAAAAAATAATGTGTTTTGTTTAATTCATACACAAATCCTGCATATTTACGCAGAATTTTTCTCCAGAATCGAAAACTTTCTGTCCACTGTGTTTTTAAACTCCATACACCAACTCTTTAAGCATGTGAATAATTTCCAGCCCAGAAATTGCCAAACTTTGAAGCCACAAATATTGTTTTAGCCCAAAATAAAAAGCAAAACAGCTTAGTTAACTGCAAAACTACCACTTGATAACGTCATAAGGTGGAATATTAAACGCTCCTAGTACCTGTCAGTAAATGTTGGGATGATTGGCAATGTGGAAAACAAGTAGGCATCACAAATTTTGAGAAAGAAAGAAAGAAAGTGTGACAATAAAACTCCCGCTGTCAAAAGACTTGTGGCTCAGCTGGATCACACCTCATGAAAACAAAACTACGCAATTTAAACAGCTTGAAAGACAAAAAATCTTAAAGTTTCAGTATCAAAGTTTTATTTAAAAACCTGTAACTTCTAAACACTTTTTGTAACCTACTTTTGCTCTGGTAACAAACGCCTTTAACAGGTTCTATTTTCACAAAGGGAGCGGAGCTGTCATGGCAATGTTAACTAGAACTAGCATGCAAACTGCACACTTCCTGAGTCTCTGACAATATAACGCTTGATTGTGATGTCACGAAGCGGCCGTTTTCAAGTTGAACAGCTGCGTTTTAGCTTTAGTTCAGTGGAGATTGACACTTGCAGGGCTGAAATTATCCATTAGTGAAGGTGTGTGGAGTTTAAAAACACCACAGAGCACTTCCTGTATTACCGCATGACATCACAAGGTGGAACAGAGTTTGAGAGAGAGGAACTCAGCCTATATCTGCAGGATTTGTGTGTTAAATATGTGTGAATGAAACAAAACACAACTCCAGGTGTGTTTGTGATGACAAAACAGCATTATAACATAAATCAGAAAATAGTATAATAATTCATTTGCTTATTTATTGAATTGTAAATATTTGCAATTGTAATATTTGAAATTTAAAATCACTCCAGAGTAGTTAACCCAGTACAATTCGTGCTAACATGGACCTAACCTAAATAAACTATAAAGAATTGAACTTCTGCTATGGATGCCAGAGCTTTTTGATTGTCTGACTTTTACAAATGTGCCACCTTTTTCTGCTTAACTCCTCGTAAAACCAGCACGAGTCCTGTTCATATTTTTTTTTTTTTTTTTTTTGTCATTATTAGTTTGGCGTTCACGGCTGTAGCCTGGCTGCCAAGAGAAGCAGATGTTTAGAGCGCTCACATCTGTCAGATTGTGATATCCATTATTTGGCAGGCAGAAAGTGCAAAACCATAAATCCCTTAATATTCCCTCTAAAACCTTTGTGTGGCGACTATTGATACTTTGCAGCTGATGTCATCACCATTTCCTGGGAGATAAAGCTAACAGGAGGCACTGCTCTGTCTGAAGCTCTGCACTCGAGTTAGACTTTTATCTGAGCTTTGTTTTAACACTGTCTCACCATAAAAAAAAAAACTGGCTTTGCTGGAACTACAACAGGTGAGCTGATTTTCATTAGTGGAAGAAGTAATGTGTGCATTTGTAATATCACTGTGTAACCCAGTGTTACAATTAACAACAAATAAATGGTTAAAATCACAATGGGAATAAATATTGATCCATAACATTTAAATATAAATTCATACATATGTAGATTAAATATAATAATAATAATAATAATAATAATAACGTAATAAATGCATTTATTGAACCACCAATATCAGTTTAGTCTGATGCTGCATTAGCCAATAAGGCCAAAGTTGAGCTCCTGCCATTGCGCCCCCCTATGGCCGCTCAGTGTCATCATGGATCTATAATCAAACTTTATTATATTTCTGTGGTCTCATGTGGTGAATCTGGTGAGCAGTAGCACAAACCAATGCTAAGAACTACCTAAGTCAGGGGTGGGCAATTCTTTTTTCCATGGGTCCACATGAGAAACAGAAAAGATGGTGGAGGGCTGGGCCAAAATGCTTCACTCAATTCTGCATAATATTAATTGTATTTCTTTATAAAAAGCAGTAAATATCATTGTTTTGACGCGCTGGTAAGAGTTTCTGTTATGACTAAGCAATGAAAAAGTGAGGCTGCCTTACAAAAAATGTCATAAAAAACACCTCTAAAATAAAATCAGTGCAGCTTTAGTCCGTGCATGAGGTCAAATTATAAAACATGGTTATTTTGTAATTCCTAATGAGCTTAAACGGGCCGGTCAGAGCCAAACAAAGGGCTGACCTAAAGTATCATTACATGTCATGTTGGTGATAAAACGATACTGAAGATACTGAAGTTGCTGAAGTTTCTGTGCAGAGAGCGCACTGAAGCCTGGGAAACGCACATGTTCCCTTGCCCTGTACTGTGTTCATCCAAAAACATTCATTTTGTCTTATGTGCATTAACTTCTTGGGTTCTTTTTAAAGATACACAGTAGGAGGTGTATTTACCGTGCAGACATGTTTGAGCTGCTCCTCCGCTGGCCTTCTTACTCTGAAAACGTCCTCAAAACGATTAGTTGTTGTTTGCTTTACTTAATCCTTAATGTAACTTAAAGATGCTGTGCATGGTATTTTGATTTTCTTGTTAAAAGTGTTATATTTGTGATTTATCGCTGTACAACATGTTTATTATTGATTTGAGAAGAATCTAAACAATAGCAATATTAGGGTGACCAGATTTTGAGAATTAAAAACTGGGACACACCCGGGTTGAGATGGTTGGTATAAATACAAAAGACACGTAAAAAGGCACATAACATTGTCCAATCGTGATTCACTTGTGTATCAGTCATAATCTGAGGGACTGTTGCATTTTCTTTTTTTTAATGGTGATTTTCAAGCATGGTTTCTGTATTTTAGCTCAACAAATGACAATATATTCCCCTCTTTACTGTTGGTGGGGCTCAAATTGGTCAGAAATGGGGACACCTGGGACATTTCTCTTAAATCTGCAGGGACAGGAGACACAGGGCTCCAAATTGGTAGGTAAATAGAGACATCTGGACACCCTAAGCAATATTCTGCATTATTTTAAGTACTTTATTCTGGCCTTATCCTTAGGTGAGGTTTCTTGTTTGGATCGGAGTTGAGAAGTGCAGTATTGGAGTCCGATTCCCAGCCCAAAGAGTCGAACAGACTGGCAGCTTGTCCCGACACAACGAACATTGAACAAACATTGAACAGACAGACGCAGACATTGAAAAGGACTTGAAAAATTATACTATACCTGGATATATTTTTATTTTATTTTATTTTGGGTAAAAGTGCATGCTCTATTTTTGCATTCACTCATAATTTAACTTAAATACAAATCAGTCTTGGCTTTAACGTAAAGTGTTGTCAGTGTCGTCTGTTGTTACTCCCTCAGGCTCGTTCGTATCTAGAATCTATCTGAATCCTTTCATTCTGGTACACAGGGTAAAGTGAAGTACACCGCCATAAGCAAATACTATAAAAAGAGTACAGAAAACATTGTGCTACAGCTGCAAAGTATCAATATGGATGGACCACGTAGCTCGTAGGGACACTGAAATCGATGCTTCCTATTGGCCGCTCCACTTGTGCATGTCCTGGTCTGTAATGGTGATCGGTGGCTTGGCAGTCCCATAGGTGCCCCGTCTTTAATGTATTCACTTTATGAGCTATAAAGGCAAAATAGATAATCAATACTTCACAGTGTAGCAGGGTGTGGGATGAACTGAGGGCACGTAGCATGGGCTTGTTACTATCGCTGCTAGAAATGGTTGAACTACTGTGTGTTTTCATGGTGATGGTGATTTGAATCAGTCAGGAGGGGCATCTGGCTTAAAATTTGTCAAAGTGAAGCGTGAGCTGTTGGGCATTTTGACACTGAAGCTGTGATAATAAAGCACAGGTGGAATTGGATTGAAAATAGGGCGGCAGTAGCTTAGTTTGTAGAGTGTTTCTCTACTGAGCAACACGTTGGCAGTGCAGTTTTAGCTTCCACAGATGAAAGCTGTCGTTGTGTCCTTGGGCAAGACACTTAAGTGGGTTAGTTTCTGCGTACACTGGTGTGTGAATGGGCGAGTGATTCCTTGTTGTAAAGCGCTTTGAGTGCCTTAAACGTGGAAAAGCGCTAATATAAAAATGTGACCATGACCATTTACCAATTAGTTTAGTAAGCTGCATTTTATTTATTTGTATTTCTGTTTTAAATGGTTAATTTAAAGCACACAAAACTGACTCTTGTGACCTTTAAGCCATGTTCTAATGTTATCTCCTCAAAACGCTTATGTAATACTGGAAGTTACAACATTATAACATGATTTAAAGCTCATATGAGTCAGTTATGCGTAATATAAGACCTTAAAAATAGACCATAAGTAACTGAGTAAAAATGGTGATTATAAAATACAGATTCAGCAATTTTTTTAATAAATATTTTTAATAAGGAATCACAGTTTACTCACACAATATTTACAAATCACATACATTTTTTCCTTTGACATTTTTCTTATTTTCAAAAAACAAAACAAAAGCAAAAAACCACAATCTCAATAATAAGTGTCAAATCCGGAGATGATCAAAAATTAAATAAAGGCAAATAATTAAAAGGCAATAATCGTGATGGTGGAAAAAAATAAATAAATAAATAAAATACTGTGCACTTTTACTTTCTACTTTACAATGAGTATACGCTTGCCGATTAACAGTGAAGCAGCTGCTAACGACCCTTGTATTAGCCCGAGTTGTGCCTAGCTAGCATTTTCTCTGATTGCTTTGTTTTCCATTTGCATTTGCACCGGTATCGATACGACCGTTTCGCTGACTCTGTGATGTGCCTGTGACCTCTGACCCCCTGTCTTCTTCTTGTTCTCCAGGTGATTCTGGTGGGCTCCACCGTGAACGAACGTGACCAGATGCTGTTCATAAGTGTGGACGAGGGCTCCTCCTTCCAGCGCCAACCGGTGACCTTTAACCCCGACACGCTGCTCTTTCACCCCGCAGAGGAGGACAAGCTGCTGGCCTACTGCAAGGACGGCACGGTCAGTACATGCAAATACTAACGGGGAGCTACACTACGAGAGTGTTTTCTTTCCTTTGTTTACTGTTACCACCCAAAATGGATCAGAACATATTTAGAAAGGGACACGGAAGACAAAGTTAAGGATTGTATTTCTTTTTTCCGTCCGTATTTTACCTTGGCCGGCTCTCCAGGGTCTTTTCCTTTGGTACTTTGTTTTTTTTTTGGGGCAGAAGTTAAAGGGTTTTTTTTGGTTCCATCTTCCAAAATACAAAAAGAACAAAAAAATCAATAAAAGAAATGCAATCCTTAACTTTGTCTTCCGTGTCCCTTTCTAAATATGTTCTGATCCATTTTGGGTCGTAACAGTAAACAAAGGAAAGCTGTCCCGAACGAAAACACAACCCTTAAAACTTTCTCGACATAAAATAACAACGAAAACAGGACGTCCAGACTCACCAGGGCAAACAAAACATAAGCTAAGCTAAGCCAGCGAGGCAGCTCCCCGGCACGAGGACTCGCAATTTAAAGGCTCCTAGAGGAAATGAGAAGCAAACAAAAAGAAACTTTAAACATTCAAAAATAAGAATAACTTGCTAAACGAAACTGGGAGAAATACTACAATAAAATAGACAATAAAACAAACAAAAAAGTGCCCAAACGTAACATTTACTACTTTCTACATTTTATAAACATACAGGAGGCATTAAAGGGTCCACATTACTCTACACGGAAAAAAAAGGTTGCTGGATTTGCGTAAAAAAAAATATGGAAAGCTGTTGCATGCAATAAAATTATGTTTAGGCTTTGAAACTTATTTCGATCCTCTCTACACATATTTTTCTCAGAACATGAACGTCACTTTTTCATTTTGATGAAATTTGATCAAATCATGTTGAATACACATATTTATCTCATGTTACCTTATCATGAAAATTTGCCTTTTTTATGTATAATTTAATTCTGTTTACGCAATTATTTTAACATGCAGCGTCAGGACAGTTTCTGATTTATGTTCTAATGTTGTTTCCTCATCACAAACATACCTGAAGTTGTGTTTTGTTTCATTCACACACGTTTAACACACAAATGTCATGTGGAAATACAGGATGTTTTTAAACTCCACACACTTTCACTAGAATCTGGAATTTGGATGATTTCAGATCTGGAATTGCCGATCTCTACTGAAGATGGAGATAGACTAATGTATGAATGAAAACACAACTCCAGGTTTGTTTTTGATGAGGTAACAACATTATAACATGGAGTCAGTTTTGCGTAATAGGACCTTTGATTTGATTTGATGCAAGTTATATGGAATTATGTAGCAACACATCAAAATATATAATAACTCTATCTTTTTTTATTTAAATTGTGAAAATAGCCACGCTTCTTTGTCGTCAGCTCTGCAATCCTTCGATTTTCTCTCAATGAGCTTGTCCTGAAATGTTTTTTACTTCACCTCTGGGCCTTGTCAGAGTCAAGAAACGCCAAAAGTGCAAACCAGAGGAAAGCATACGGTGGCTATTTTTATTTTATTTTATTTTTTTATGTGAAACCAGTTTTGCATTTTGTTTCAATCACAAACGTTTAATTCACAGTTCTTCTCTCAAACTAAAAACACTTCGTTCCACCTTGTGATGTCATGTGGCAATACAGGAAGTGCTCCACTGTGTTTTTAACCTCGACACACCTTCACCAGAAACATTTGGATAATTTGAGATGTGAAAATGCCGATCTCTACTGAATAAACGGTAAAAGGAAGCTGTTAACTTGTAAACTACCGCTTCGTGACATCACAAGGAGTATTTTTTGCGTTTTTGATGAGGTAAAAGCATTCTAACATGGGTTAAAGCTCCATTTTGCCTAATATAGAACCTTTAACATAAACCGATAGTACATGCCCAGGGCAGAACGTGGGCGCAATTATATTTTCTTCCAGCAGCCCCACAAAGAACAGTCTTATCAAAGCAGACAGAGGTTTCCACAGTGCACTCCATGTTCTCTCTGTAGCTCATGGCGGCAGATTCTACATGAAGCATTTTCCACTACAACAATTTGCACACGTCCCCGTATCACATGAGCTCCACCGGACACGGGACGTACCGGAACGCCACACAGCTGCAGGGGACAGGGAGAATCAAAGCCAAGCAGAATTCAAAGAAACGCATAGAAAAAATGTAAATGTCATCTGCATTTGTGGTTTGCAAAGTGTCCTTCCAGTTCAATTCATACTTTGCGGTCTCTGTCTCTGTGGCAGAATATTCAGAAGTTACCATGGCGACACAATGCACACATTAGCAAACGCTTGACACGTTTACATGAGAGCTTTAATTCTGATTAAATTACGATTGATTCCGCTTTAAAAAGACCATGTAAACACTTAATTCCTACTGAAAATGATTATCCGGAATTAAACTTAATTCTGAATTAAGTGGGTGGTTTATTCCGATTTTAAAGCCGAATTAATTTATTCCTCGATCATGTAAACGTTTATTCCGCTTAAAAATAATTCTGGTTGTTCGGTGCTCGTTGGGTCGCCCTTCTGACGCGCTGACGCGCTGCGAGATGGCGGCCCGGAGCAAACGAACAAACCGAAACATTTATTTTAATAAGTTTGCTGGAAGAACTACAAATAATGAAAAGAGTGGATGGCAGAAAACATAAAAACACTAACCAAACCGAGATGACAAAAAGCCGGTAGCAGCTGATCGTGTTTTTTCTTCCGGTCGACGTAAATACGTTCTTGTCCCTGTCCAATCAGAACCCTTCCGACCCCCGAGACGTTGAGCAGAATTAAATAAAGACGATTTAACCTTTTTTCCATGTAAACCTCAATTCAGAATTATTATTTCCATGTAAACTCGAAGGAGAATAATTTAATTCAGAACTATTTCATTCAGAACAATTAATTCAGAATTAAAACTGAGAACTTGTTTAACAGCACAAATCATCTCACCTTTTGTAATTCAAACTAAATCAGATTTAAGCTCAGATTTAAGTCTCACAAAGCCTCAGACAGAGCAGAGCCTACAGTTAGCATCACACATCACACCCCAGGGGATGTTTATGACACCAGCTGCATAGTATCAGTAGAGGAGGGTGAAGTGTCTTGCTCAGGGACACAATGAACATTACCAGTGCCAGTGGTAATCGTGTGTGTATGTATTGCTCTCCTGTATTGCACTGAACATATCAAAGCTGCACTATATGTCACTTTTCTTTCTGCTATAGCTTTGTTACTGTTTTGCCACAAATATTACACAGTGCATTACTAAGCAAATCCCTGTAAAATACTGTGAAATTATTAAACCTAAAAGAAAATCTGTACAAATGAAGGTTTCGTGGCAATTAAGTGAAATTTCAACAATTCTGCGGTAAGCCAGCAGGGTCAAAAGTGCAAGTTTGATTCAAGTGCGCTTCTGCTTCAACAAGCAACCTGAATTAATGTCGTGACTGCAGACGTTACTTTATAAAGGATAAGTTCTACTAATGTCAAATGAAATGGACATAGAAATACTCGTAAAACTCCATCCGTTTTCAACTTGTTTCAACTTGCATCAAAATTATGACTAAATAAAACATGAAAAATGGGCGACTTCTCCAACCAGGCACTCCGTAACTTCTTAACAATTCTATAAAAAATTACAACGCCTGTGTATGTGCTCTGCTTGTTTTTTCATCTCTGCAAACTTAAAGGTCCTATATTTATACCAAATGTATTCTTTATGTCATATAATATGGAGTTTAGTTTTGTTTCATATTTGAGTAATCAATTATCGTTAGTCTGTCTACATCTCCTTTTTTTTTTTTTTTAATTGCAGTAAAAAATTAACTTATTTTTCACATCATATCAGAAGGTGGAACAGAACATTTTGGAGATGTTTTTGGAGATGTAAACAGACTAATAAATCAGGACTCAAACAAAATACAACTCAGACATATTTTTTATGAGGTGACAATATTATAACTTGGCTTGAAGCGCACAAGAGTCAATTTTGTGTAATTTAGGACCTTTTAAACATTTAAACGTGAGTATTATCAAATTAATTACTTTCGTTTTTATAGGCCTATGTCCACAGCATGGTTTAACTACATAAATACATGTTTGTAATCCATAACTGTAAGTATAAGTATGACATTTTGATCCATTTTGTTTCAACACATTTCTAAACTCTTTACCCTCCCCGTCTTTCGCACATAAGGGATCGCTCGTCTGCACAGATCAATACATTTTCATTATGGACTGAATCAATGCTCCAGCTACCCACTTCACTTTAACACTACACTTTTTCTCACACCTCATAAAATATAGGCCAACCGCATACCTATTGAGTGATGGAATAATTTAGGTTTGTCAAGCATGGAATTTCTATGGCTTTGTATGTTTTATGTGCTTATTTATTGAGTTTTTTGAGTGTTATTTTGTTACAGCTCTATGCTTCTACGGACCTGGGGAGGAAGTGGGTTCTACTGCAAGAGAGAGTCACCAAGGAGAAAATCTTCTGGTGAGTTTGAAACGCAACTGTTTGCCATGTTGCAGTGTTGGTCTGGTACGGAGTAACAATGGAGAGGTTAGGCTGGAACACTACTGTCAAATTTCTTGCATGACTTGTCCTTGTCCTTGTCATTTTATTTTATTTTATTTTATTTTATTTTATTTTATTTTATTTTATTTATTTATTTATTTATTTATTTATTTATTTATTTAGATTTGATTTGATTTGATTTCTTGGTTGTAGAATATTTAAACTGAAAAATTCTAAACTGAAAATGTTAAACAGTTATATAAAAAATATATATATATATACAGATGCCCAAGCCACCTCAGCTGCTCCTCTCGACGTGGAGGAGCAGCAGCTCTACTCCGAGCTCCTCCCATGTGACCGAGCTCCTCACCCTATCTCTAAGGGAGCGCCCAGCCACTCTACGGAGGAAACTCATTTCGGCCGCTTGTCTCGCGATCTCGTCCTTTCAGTCATTACCCAAAGCTCATGACCATAGGTGAGGGTAGAACTTTAAACTTTTCTCTCAAAATGTGGAAAAAAAAAAGATAGCTAAAACACCAACAATACTTCATAACTTTAACCTGGTTCAACTATACTCAAATATCTTGTTGCTCTTACGTAAGCTCCCAGTGTAACTTCCCACCAGCACTGCTTCTGTTTAGAGACTCAAATCTCTAGCTGGAGGTAGAGCGAGCTTATGTGCGTTCTTCCCATAAGAGTCCCATGATTTATACCCGGGCTCCCGAGGCACAAATCATCCTCCCAAAAGAGCAGAGAGACTGGGTGGACTACACTCCTCTGGGCTCCTCTGGTACGCAAGTTAGAGTAGCTAATGTCTCACCATTAAAGTGAAGAATGGCTGTCAGTGAGCTGGAGATATGAGAATGTAGTCAAAGACGCATTGTGCTCTCCTATATGCACGGGCTATATAAATCATGGGACGATAGATTGGTGCGCCGTGCATATAGGCACAGCGGGACGATGTATTTTCAATAACATAATATTGAAGGCGTGTTTAGGCAAGGTTGTTTAAGAGTTTAGCGAGAAGTTTGTCCCCCGGCGCCCTGATATAATGCAAGCAGCCAATTGTCTCATTAAAAATCATAATGTTTTGATGTAATATGTTATGCTGATGTAGCATTAATAAATTATTTCGTTTGGTTATTTAATATTCAACAGGTGAACAAGAAGTTTAAAGGTCCAGTATTACTCAAAAATGACTCATGAGCCTGTGTCCTGTGCTTTCGAAAGACTCTCCATTAAAGGGAGTCTAGGCCAGAAAAACAATCCAGTCTTGTTTTTGTGCTCAAGTAGTTACTGTTTTTATTTATTTGTTTTTTATTTGATTTTGAACTTTGAGAAATAGAATGACATGAAATCAAAAAGTTTAAAGGGCCCATATTACGCTATTTTCTGATCTACTCTATGTTAGAATGTTGTTTTCTTATCCATTCTTGGAGTTGTGTTTTGTTTCATTCACACATGGTTAAATAATACTTTATTATTAGTATGTCTACATCTCTAGAGCTCAAAACGCTCTGGTCCACCTTGTGATGTCATGAAGTGGTAGTTTTCAAGTTAACAGCTACTTTTTACCTTTTGTTGAGTAGAGATTGGCAACTACAGGTCTGAAACCAGCCAAATGATTCTAGTGAAGGTGTGTGGAGTTTAAAAACACAGCGGAGCACTGTCTGTATTACCGCATGACATCACAAGGTGGAACAGAGCGTTTTCTGTTTGAGAAAAGAGTCTAAATATGCAAGGTCTGTGTGTTAAACGTGTGTGAATGGAACAAAACACAACTCCAGGTGTGTTTTTGATAACGAAACAACATTTTAACATAGAGTAGATCAGAAAATAGCGTAATATGGGCCCTTTAAACTTTTTGATTTAATGTCATTCTATTTCACAAAGTTCAAAATCAAATAAAAAAACAGATAAATAAAAAAAAACAATTACTACTTGAGCACCAAAACAAGACTGGATTGTTTGTCTCTGGCCTAGACTTAAAAGCTCATCATGATTCCCACTGTAATGGAGAGACTTTTGAAAGCACAGGGCACAGGCTACGGGCTGGATAAAAGAACTTAATAAATAAACAAGATGTATTCCAGATGGGTATCTCGGGCCCTCTGACAGTTTGATGGCTTGTTCGCTCTCTGTGGTAAATAACAGCGATATGAATCAGATCAGATAGGCCACAGGAACACAGGCCTGCACGGATTCCTCTAAACTGAAATTGCATATTTGAAAAGTGCAGAACCATAATCTTGTATATTTGCAATTGGCAAAAGCGGGTAAGTTTTTATCAGTGTTATTATATTAGTACGCTCGAGTGATTATTAGAAGCAATTATGATAAAGGATAAGATAACCTATTGTTGTAAAGGGGAATTAGCTTTTCTGACCAATCTGGACTGTAGTATTCAAAGATTGGGTTCAGTTAAAGCAAACAATGGTGGAAAAATAAGCTTTGTGCATCAACACACATTTACAGATCAGACGAGGTGAATGAAGTGGCTTGCCCACTGACACAAAATCAAGAAGTTGGGAGGTCAATCAACGTATATTTTAAAACATACAAATCTACTGGCTGCATTGTTTTTTGGGGGGGTCAAATAGAAAAAAAAAAATCATATTTTTAACAATCAAAAATCTTCTGTTTACTTATAGGGGTGCTCTGATACAATATTGGTATTGGACCTCAGGGCTGCAGAGAATGTTCATGTTTTTAAGAGTACGCTCAAGACCCACCTTAGCTTAGCCTTTGATTAAAATTATATACTTTTACTTGTTTTTATTATACATATTTTATTATACTTATTTATTTTAGGTGTATTATTAGCTTGAACTCATATTCCTTTATCATTTTTAGGATTTCCAGTGTTTCCTCTGTAGGAGCCCTGATATCAGTCTCTATAAATCTAAAGTATTGACATCGGTATCGGTATCAGAACAGACAAAACTGGATCTATGCATCCCCACCCTGAGCTGTACAGTAGACCTGCAGACATTACTGTCTTTGGCTAGAAGAAGGACATCTTGTTTCCAAACAAAAGTCACTGCAGGTAGGCAATATGAGGGATTATATTACGTGCAGGTAAAGGTTTAACAAAGAAAAACATTTCAATTTGTATATATGTTTTATAATTAGTGATAGATCGCAGAATATCATGTCCAATATATTAATTAACACACGTATCACAAAGCTTTTATATTATTGTGAATCATGGATCACTGTGAGAAATCCATGTAATTCCCAACCCTAAATATCCCTCCATGTTTGCGTGTGGTCAGCGTAGACAGACCCAGCTTGTTCCCCCGTGCCTTTAAACTCACTAAACAGTCATGAACTTCATTGTTGACAAGCAGCAGCCCTGTGGTCCACCCATAAATCATAAAGACTTCCTCCGCTTTAAACCACATCTGCTCGGGTGGTCCGGACAAGCTTGGCCCCTCTCCCCACTGCTCTTCACCCAGCCCATAAACCGCTGTCTGCTACTCCCAACACACGGAAATGTCACTTTGTCAAAAAAAAACTACAGCGGCGAAAATACTACCATTTATTTAGAAACAGAGCACAGAGCGTCTAGACTGCAATAACCGGAGGTCGTAAAACAGGTTCGGAGCACAACATCGCTGCTTAGGAAACCAATGGGGAATCCTCCGTGCTGAAAATAGAGACGAGTCAGGGAGAAGGTCAGCATTCAAATTTATGGAGAAATCTGGATTTTTTATGTGTTTGGCAACGCAATGTGAATAATATTATGTCTAGCAGTAGTTTGTTGTTATATTTATGAATGTACAAGGGAGATCATTAAAAGTTGTAAATTCAGGCAAAATACTGAATAGTTTGGATTTTTCAGACATGGCTGAGTATGATACGGGATTTTAAATAGATATATATATTATTTTGAGATTTTTTTTCTCCAATAATGGTTGTAGATGAACCATTGGATGTAACGCCAGTCATTTTCAAAGAGGACTGGTTGACATAATTTAGATTAGGTTTGATTGAGGTTAAAGGTACTATATTACACAGAATAGACCTCAGTAAGGTTTAAGCCATTTTATAATATTGTTACCTTCTCAAAAACATATCTGGAGTTGTTTTTTGTTTCATTCACACATTCACACATTTGAGTAATCCTGCATTATTACTCTGTTTACATCTTCAAACCTCAAAATGCCCTGTTCCACCTTGTGATGTCATGTAGTGGTAGTTTTCAAGTTAACAGCTCCTTTTACCTTTTGTTGTTGGCAATTCCAGGTGATTCTAGTGAAAGTGTATGAAGTTTAAAAACACAGTGGAGCACTTCCTGTGTTACCTCATGACATCACAAGGTGGAACAGACTGTTGAGAGAAGAACTCAACCTAAATATGTAGAGTTTGTTTGCTGAATGTGTGAATTAAACTACTACTACTACATCTACTACTACATCTACTACTGCTACTGCTGGTAAAACTTCTACTACAACAACAGGTTTTCGTCCATTTAATCCAGTAAGGACAGTATTTTTTCATTTACTGTTTTGAAGAGAAATGCTTACATAATCTTGAGATAAAGCTCTATACTAACAATATCTACATAAAGGAGTATAGTAAACCCTCGAAGCGTTCTATCTCTCCTGACATATAGTGCTTTCTAATGGGACAGTATAGGCCATGTTCCTCGCCATGTTAGCCCATAAAAGACCCATTCTGAAGCTCTGTGAAACACCAGCTCCTGCCCTCTCAGACTTCCCCCTCACCCTGCAGTAGATTCATGACCTGTTAAATGCTCGTAAACTCCATATAGTCAGTAACAAGGAGAGGGGTCACGTTACCGACTTCTCCTGCTTTTAATCAACCACTGAGAAAAGATAGAGGGCGTAGGGTTGTGCTACTGAAAAGGCGCTGTAGGCTACCTTATTTGGATTTTTTATATGTGAAAAAGCAAAACATTTTTTCTTAACATATTTGCAGTGGTCCAAACTTGCTCCTCACTTTCCTAATGGAAATAGTGGACTGCTACAAGTACCTCGGCGTCCATGTGACCAGCAGGCTGGACTGGAGGGACGACTGTAATGCTGTGTACAAGAAGAGCATGAGCAGACTTTACTTCCTGAGAAGGCTCAGGTCTTTCAATGTGTGCAGCGAGTTACTGGAGATCTTCTTCCAGTCTGTGGAGGTCAGCGCCCTGGACTTCACTGTGGTTCTGCAGGGGGAGCGGCACCAGGAAAAGGGACATTGGGCCGATTGACAAACTGATCCATAAATCTGGACACGTGATCGTCTGTGAGCTGGAGACATTTGTCACAGTGAGGGACATGAGGACACTGGACAAACTGCTCTCCATCATGGACACTCCTGCTCACCCACTGCACCAGACTATAGAGAGACAGAGGAGATAATACTCCCTACAACTGTACAACAACTCACCCACTGCACCAGACTATAGAGGGACAGAGGAGATAATACTCCCTACAACTGTACAACAACTCACCCACTGCACCAGACTATAGAGGGACAGAGGAGATAATACTCCCTACAACTGTACAACAACTCACCCACTGCACCAGACTATAGAGGGACAGAGGAGATAATACTCCCTACAACTGTACAACTCACCCACTGCACCAGACTATAGAGGGACAGAGGAGATAATACTCCCTACAACTGTACAACAACTCACCCACTGCACCAGACTATAGAGGGACAGAGGAGATAATACTCCCTACAACTGTACAACAACTCACCCACTGCACCAGACTATAGAGGGACAGAGGAGATAATACTCCCTACAACTGTACAACAGCTCACCCACTGCACCAGACTATAGAGGAACAGAGGAGATAATACTCCCTACAACTGTACAACAACTCACCCACTGCACCAGACTATAGAGGGACAGAGGAGATAATACTCCCTACAACTGTACAACAGCTCACCCACTGCACCAGACTATAGAGGGACAGAGGAGATAATACTCCCTACAACTGTACAACAACTCACCCACTGCACCAGACTATAGAGGGACAGAGGAGATAATACTCCCTACAACTGTACAACAACTCACCCACTGCACCAGACTATAGAGGGACAGAGGAGATAATACTCCCTACAACTGTACAACAACTCACCCACTGCACCAGACTATAGAGAGACAGAGGAGATAATACTCCCTACAACTGTACAACAACTCACCCACTGCACCAGACTATAGAGGGACAGAGGAGATAATACTCCCTACAACTGTACAACAACTCACCCACTGCACCAGACTATAGAGGGACAGAGGAGATAATACTCCCTACAACTGTACAACAACTCACCCACTGCACCAGACTATAGAGAGACAGAGGAGATAATACTCCCTACAACTGTACAACAACTCACCCACTGCACCAGACTATAGAGGGACAGAGGAGATAATACTCCCTACAACTGTACAACAACTCACCCACTGCACCAGACTATAGAGGGACAGAGGAGATAATACTCCCTACAACTGTACAACAACTCACCCACTGCACCAGACTATAGAGAGACAGAGGAGATAATACTCCCTACAACTGTACAACAACTCACCCACTGCACCAGACTATAGAGGGACAGAGGAGATAATACTCCCTACAACTGTACAACAACTCACCCACTGCACCAGACTATAGAGGGACAGAGGAGATAATACTCCCTACAACTGTACAACTCACCCACTGCACCAGACTATAGAGGGACAGAGGAGATAATACTCCCTACAACTGTACAACAACTCACCCACTGCACCAGACTATAGAGGGACAGAGGAGATAATACTCCCTACAACTGTACAACAACTCACCCACTGCACCAGACTATAGAGGGACAGAGGAGATAATACTCCCTACAACTGTACAACTCACCCACTGCACCAGACTATAGAGGGACAGAGGAGATAATACTCCCTACAACTGTACAACAACTCACCCACTGCACCAGACTATAGAGGGACAGAGGAGATAATACTCCCTACAACTGTACAACAACTCACCCACTGCACCAGACTATAGAGGGACAGAGGAGCTCATTCTCCAACAGGCTCCTACATCTCCGCTCAAACAGTGAGAGATACAGGACTACATTCATACTATAATACTCCCTACAACTGTACAACAACTTAATCTTAAGTAACAGATAACCTTATGTCCTGTCAATCAGCATTTTATTTGCACTGTTGTTCTTGTCTCTTGTTTATAGCTGTGATTTTATAGTTTATTTTATATTTTATTACTTATTTTTTCTATTTTATTTTGACTTGTACATATACATTTATTTTTTTTATAATTATGTCTCATTTGACTCCTGTCTCTTGCGCTTTTTTGCTACACCATCTATTTTTGTTACTCTCTGTTATTATATTATATTGTGATGTTTGAGCTGCTGTATCCAAATAATTTCCCTTGTGGATCAATAAAGTTTGTCTAAGTCTAAGTTTAAGTCATTCTTAGCAATGGAGCTGGTTCAGTCTCAGTGGTCTGCAGTGATATTCGCTTTCCTCCTGCATTCTGAGCATTCTAATGATTTAATTATTTAAAACTGTGCTGTGACAGTAAAGCTAACAGCAACTAGCATGCTAATATGCTCTTCCTTGTTATCGGACAGTAACACGGTTTATAATCAGATTCTGACAGCACGGCAGTCTTATTTTGACCTTGAGAGCTACTTATACAGTATATCTGCACTGGGGCAAATACATGGGGGAAAAATGAGCGTAGGGGCCTTATTCATATTTATAAGTACGTTTTTTTGTTTTTTTTTACAACTTCCAAAGCCCAGAGCAGAGTTGTGCTGTCACGGCAATGCTAAGAACTTGTTAGGAGTGCACCCGCCTGGTTTACACACACAAGATAAAAACGTTTCGTAATTAGAAGTAGACATGATATATTTTTGTAATTTTATTTCTTGTTAATATTGTTTAAGTTCTTGCTCATTCTTGGTGCTTCTCCGTCAGCACTCGACAGATGATTATGGTTAAATCTTGTTCCTAATGGTTCTTTCCTTTGCCTACAGGGCCGTGTCTGGTGTGGACTCAAACCCAGACCTGGTGCACATGGAGATGCAGGATGCTAGTGGAGGTAACTCACTTTTTGCTATTTATTTTGAACGAAATACACCAGGAACAACTATATTCTTCCACTAGTAGATTTTTGATTCTTGTATATACATTAAAGAGGGGGTATTTTACTTCTACATGCTCACCGTGATACTTTTTATTTTTCTAACAGGACAATAAGAGTGCATCCCGCTAATCAAACTACTGCAGATCACGTCAGGTTTTGTATGTTTATGGAGAATTATTATACAGGAGCATAGGTGATGTCCAGCTGAGGATTGGACAAAATCTTAGAGCTGTAAGGAAGGTTCAAATGGGGCATGGATAACACCTGAAACCTCATCAGGCATATTTTTGATGAGAGAACAACGTTATAACATGGTAGAAAGCTCCAAAAAGTTCATATTATACCCCCCTTTTTAAGTCTTTCTCATGTTACAATCTGAAATAACACCTGGATTAGACTATGTTTACATATCTGACACCCTCTGCTGGCAGTAGTGAGCCATATTTTAAAGATTTATGAGCAGCACAGCAATTTGCAACATGACTTAATTAAACAACAGACAACTCCAAGTATATTAGTGCTAACAACATGATTTAAAACCTCCCAGAAGATCATTTGGTGTAATACGAGACCTATAAACCTGAATTTGACCTTGGACAAAATGCATCACTTTGCAATAGCCATTTTCTGCTATACAGTATGTCCAGTCAGCGTTGCTCCAGTAAAGAATTTCTGTCAGAAAAGCTCCATGTGGGATTTACAATCTCTGTCACAACAGAATAGGACCTTATTGGTACCGATGACCTTGCTCAAGGGCTGCTCCAGTGTTGAGACAGCACACACAAGTTGACGGTTGAATTCTGGGGCTCATCTCGACAAAACCACCAGCGTTGTCAGAAGATAAACATATGACTTGACAAAGAGGCCATGTGGTTTTAATGTTCTTATTCAAAGATGCACTGTGGAACTTTTCTGGACTGTCCGCTACCTTGTTGACTGCGTGCAGATGCTGTTACTTACTGAATGGTACTTTTCAGTGCGGGTGTGCATGCATCTCTGTGGTGGAATGTTCAGCAGTTACCATGGTGACACAAGGCACCATGAGCACTCACGGTCAAAGAGCTGTAAGAGTAAGAGAAAAATGACTACATGGATTTAAAGAGCACATTTTCAGGAGCCTGTGATCAGTATGATTGTGCACGGTCCTGTTTATGTGTTTGATTTTCAACAGCGGTGAGTGGGAGTAACTGAAATACTGTTGGCTCAGGCTCGCCAGCTTAAATGTGAGACTCTCTTATGTGTGAGACTTGTTTATCACGACAAATCAGCTCACCTGTTTCAACTAAACAAGCTCCTTCTGGTCAGACTGTGTTAAAATGCAGCTCAGATTAAAGTCTAACAAGCATCAGACAGAGCAGTGCCTACAGTTAGTATCACACCTCCAGGAAAAGATAATGACATCATCAATGAACATCATTTAAACACATCTAACTAACATTCATTTCCTTACGGGTGTTTTCATTGCACAAAAATACCTTGAAAAACATGGATTCTTACTGTGAGCGGGGGCGCCACTCCACTGATATGACCTGTAACCTGTTCAGTGCTAGACTGTGGAACGTTCTACAATCAAAAGCATCTTCATAGAAATGTACAGGTGGGGGAACAGATGATTTCAGGTTAATTGCGCCTTTTATTTCTGCTCACCTGCACCTCCTTGTCAGTGGTGCAATTAAGAGCCTCTTGTTTGTTGATCTTTTCAGATTAGAGGACTTTTGGTGTTAAAAATCTCATATCTGGCAACCTCCACCTCCTGTCAGTTCTGAGGGTTCATTCATTCACTTTAACCTACATATCCTCTGGCCCGAGTACGAGGGCAGAGGGCCCAGCTTCAGATGTATCTTTCACAGTGAAAAACAAAACAAGCTTTCATGATTCAAGATTTCCTTATTCAAAGTGCTTTACTGTACAAGAAAGTGTTAAAAAATGCATTGTAATAAACTTAAATGTTTAGCTTTGTTTGGACATTTTTCTGACACTTTGTTTTTCACTCTTCCGCCAGGCTGTTGCACTTAAGAGGCATCATTAAAAGAACGAAGACAAATGACTGCGTAATATGACTGTTATGTTTATTATTGTAAACATAAGATCAATATCGTGAGGCCCTCTATAAAATCATGAGCGTTCTTAAAGTATCGCAGTAAGGAGATCTGGATATCGTTACATCCCCAAATTGCGTTGGAGTGATACAGTATTATTAATCTAGCCGCTCATTCTGGACAGTTGACAAAAATGCCAGCTTTCATGCAGCAAAAAGGTAAAAATCTATATTCCTGAAGTGCATTTGACAAACTGTTGTTAGTTTTGGGTCTTGTCAACATTAACTAACATACTTGCTAACTAACATACTTCTACATAAGCCATATCTGGTGTCCATGTCAAGCCAGAAAGTAAAATTCTAAACACCAAAATTACAAAAAACTTAAAATATTTGCACGTTAAAGGGCCCATACTGTGCAGTTTTCTGATGTCTGTTATAATGTTGTTGCTGTTATCGTGAAAACTACCACGACATGACATCACAAGGTGGAACAGACTAATAATGCAGGGTTACTGAAACGTGTGACTGAAACAAAACACAACTCCAGGTATGTGTTTGATGAGGGAACAACATTATAACGTGGTTTAAAGCTCACAAGAGTCCATTTTGTGTAATATTAGACCTTTTAGAGCCTTCTTACCACGATTCGCCGAAAACGTGATTAAAAACGGTGAACGCGCTCGCTTATTTTAATAAGTTGGTGAATTAAATATGCTCCTACTGAGTGTGTCCATGTGTGTAATCGCTGCTGAAGCTGCAAAACAAAACAGTGGTATCTGGAGACACATTCCACCTGACTTCACTCTCTCCGTTTAAGTTTAGAGGGCGTTTCTCTGTAAATACATTCTTATGAAACGCAAATGAGGGATGTTCGTAGTTCGTTCGTAGTTGGATCTTAGTGAATTATGCCACCCGCCATCCTTATACCCCTCAAAACGGAGTGCTCAGCCAGGCATGCCCACCCAACCTGTTCTCCGTGGCTACCCTTGTCACCACCTCACCCATAGGTTAACACATGCCACTTCTCCAACATTGTGGTCTTTGGAGACAGAGAGAGAGGACGGGGGGGCGGGGACTCTTCAGAAGAGGGGCTCCAGACGCTCGGGGTGGGGGTGCTCCGTGATGGATGACCCGGACAGGCAGACAGACTTCGGGGAGGCTACATTATAAAGATGGATGTCGCCGGCTGCAGACTTATTCACAACATGCAAATCGTCAAAAACAACACGTCCCACCAAACAGAAAAAATGATGATGCATTATTGATTTTCGCTCTCGTCATAACAGAACGCGGGCGCAGGTGGGGAGGGTACGTGATGTATGGGCGAGGAAAGGAGAGGTGGAAAGACAGAGAGAGAACACTTAGTCTAATCTAATAGTCTTTTAATGAGGCTCGCCGCGTGTTGCTTTGATTAAATGGTGGAGGTTTGGTGTAATTGAATCAGCACATTTGTTTGAAAAGACGACTGCAGAACTGGAGTAAGGAAACCAGTGAACTACGGATGTTTGCCAGTTGTAAAAAAGGCAAATAAGAAGTGGTAATTATTGTTCTTTTAACTTTCGATCTGGAAATTGTTTAGTACAACATGACCTTAAAATATTACTTTAATTACTTTTCCCATTTTGTTAGACTTGGATTACCCTGTACCTTTCCTAGACCTTAAAGGATACAAAATGAATTTTCAGAGCTTTTATCCATGTTGTTTTCCATTCTCATTTATCCACTCAGTTGTATTTAGAGTGATTCGTGCATGTTTGTGTAATCTTTATTCTTCTGTTTTCAAGAACTATTGGGAGGAAGATTCACGGGTGTATTAAAAACATCACTCGAAATACTTTTGAATTCATCCCTCAGCTTTATGTTTTGAGTGATCCAAAAATGACCACTCGATGTTCATCTTCAGAATTTATTCAAACTAGTATTAGGATTGGAAAACAAATAATAATGAGACATTGGAAAGACTCAGAGGAGCCAGCGTATTCTTCTGTTTTCAAGACATCATTGCTCCGATCTACTGCTGTTTTCACCACTGGTATACGCCCACTGCTTTCTACTTAAAAACAGACCTGGAGTTGTGTTTTGTTTCATTCACATGTTTGAGTAACACTTTATTATTAGTCTGTAAACATCTCCAAAGCTCAAAAGGCTCTGTTTCACTTTATCATGTCTTGAAGTGGTAGTTTTCAAGTTAACAGCTCCTTTTTACCTTTTGTTCAGTAGAAATCAGCCAGTTCCAGAGCTGAAATTATCCAGATGATCCTTTTGAAGGGGTATGAGTTTAAAAACACAGTGGAGCACTTCCTGTACTCCCATGACATCACAAGGTGGAGCTGAGTGTTTTCCGTTTGAGTGAAGAACTCAGTCCAAATATGCAGGATTTGTCTGTTAATTAAACATGTGTGAATCAAACAAAACACGATTAGGGAACAACATGATAACATAGATCAGAAAATTTCAACATTCACATACAGTTGGGAGATATTTGTTGGCATATTTTTACACTTAGTTAGTGTAAGTGTGATGCCATAACACTGGAGTGACCACAGCCTGCTGCAGTTTATAAAACATTTTCACTAAAAGGTCACTCTAAGTCCACAGCACTACTCTCTCTATCTGTCACCTCATGGGAGATCTCTTTATACCGTCTGCTGATGCTGCGTTCAGGGGAGAATGGACATGGGAGTGCTCTCTGTGGTCCTCTGTCACCTCTGTACACTGCCTGCTGATGCTGCGTTCATGGGAAATGGGATATGGGAGCACTTTGTTGACTCACCTTTAACTTTGAGGATTATCCACCTACGCGTTCACTCTAGTGCAATCTCACTGTCAACATTGTTTCACCTCTGCCCCCAAACGTATCAGCTGGAGTCTATTTTTACTACATATCTTGTTTCTGCAGTTATAACTGTATAGGTTACACTGCTGTTTTTAACTATGTAGCATGACTGTAAAAATGTCCTTTTAGTTTGGTGTTTGGTACTAAAAACACATTAAACACATAAAAAAAAAAATCGTGTTATCTTAAAATATTTTAAAAATTGTTTGTCCTATTGTTTATTTTATAATAATTACTGCAATGTAATGTAGCCTACGTACACTATGGTGTGCTACCTGCTAGTCTTACGCAGATGTTATTGCTTTGCCTTGAATGTTTCACAGCATTATACAGTCCCTGACAAAAGTCTTGTCGCTTATCCATTTTGTAGAAACAAAAGCTTATAACCTGACTTTAAATTAATCGATTGGTTTTAGAAATGTCTCATATGAAAGCTAAAACCCTCCCAAATTATGCTCAATATACTAAAATAAATTTGCTTCACTGAAGAAAGATTGATCATTTAATGAACACAGAAAGGTCAGATTTTGGCAAGACAAAAGTCTTGTCGCCTACAGAAAATTGAACAAATAATTTACTTCAAATACAAAAATATGTTGCATAACATCAGTGAATTAAGTAGTGGTGCTGTGAGATCCATATTTAATATCTTGTATGACTTCCATGAGCTTGAAGGACTGCACCCATGCGGTTCGACAATGATTCATACAATTTGTTGATGAAGTCATCAGGAATAGCAAAGAAAGCAGTCTTACATGCCTCCCAGAGTTCATCAAGATTCTTTGGTTTTGCCTTCCATGCTTCCTCTTTCATTCTACCCCAGACATGCTCAATGATGTTCATGTCTGGTGACTGGGCTGGCCAGTCCTGGAGCACCTTGATCTTCTTCGCCTTGAGGAACTTTGATGTAGAGATAGAAGTATGCGATGGAGCACCATCCTGCTGCAAAATTTGACCCCTTTTATGGTTGGGAATGTAAGAGGTAGCTAATACTTCTTGATATTTTAGGCTATTGATATTGCCCTCCACCCTGCAAATGTCTCGCACAGCCCCATACTGGATGTAACCCCAGACCATGATTTTTCCGCCACCAAACTTAACTGTTTTCTGGGTGAATCTTGGATCCATGCGGGCTCCAGTAGGTCTCCTGCAATATTTGCGGCGGCCGTGATGTAATTCAACTGAGGATTCATCTGAGAAATCCACCTTCTGCCACTTTTCCAGTGTCCATCCTTTTAGCAGGCTGTGGGCCTTGGCAAATGCCACACGGTTTTGTAATTGCCTTTTGTTTAGTGCTGGTTTCTGTGCACTGATTCAACCATGGAGGCCATTTCGAGACAGAATTCTACAAACTGTTCTGGTTGACACAGGGACTTGAGGTGACCAGGCCTGGTGGAGCTCTGCTGCAGTGGAAAAGGGGCTGGCCTTGGATTTTCGAATCAACAAACGGTCCTCCCGAGCAGTTGTCTTGCGGGGTCTGCCGGACCTGGGCTTGTCAAAAACATCTCCAGTCTTTTCAGATCTTTTTCTTATTCTTTGTACTTGTCGCTGAGACACATTGAAGGTGTCAGCCACCTCAGCAGTGGATCTGGTCTTCAGCCTCTTGATAATTAACGCTTTGGTCTCAGGGTGGATCTTAGGCATGTTGTCAGAGGTCAAGTTGCAGTTGATGTGAAGGTCTGGTGTGCTGGGGTTCTTTTTATACACACCCACTAATTGATTGATCAGTAACTGATCACAGGTGAGGCTGTAATCTAGGATTGGGAGCATCATATGACAAGGCGACAAGACTTTTGTCTTGCCAAAATCTGACCTTTCTGTGTTCATTAAATGATCAATCTTTCTTCAATGAAGCAAATTTATTTTAGTATATTGAGCATAATTTGGGAGGGTTTTAGCTTTCATATGAGACATTTCTAAAAACCAATCGATTAATTTAAAGTCAGGTTATAAGCTTTTGTTTCTACAAAATGGATAAGCGACAAGACTTTTGTCAGAGACTGTACAGATCTATCTGGCGTTTATTCCAGGTGTATCCAAACTTTCTTCATAAAAAAAAAAAAAAGCATATTGAAACATATTCCAAGTGAAGAGCCGATGGTCAATACAGCGGGTGATTCAAATAGGTGAATTTAACACAACTTTGACAACGCCATCGTACCTTTAATAAAACTTAACATGAAGTTTGGGTCTGTATCACAGAGCAATGTTTGTTATGTAGGTTATAGTCATAGAATTACTTAAATTTGAAGTACAAAGTACTGAGCCTACACAGCAGGGGGTCTGAGGGCCAACAAAAACATTCTTGTAGCATTTTCTCCACCAGGCACATAGTGCACCTACATTTTTATACATTTTAAACCAATAGCCGTCAAACAAAACAAATGTTGCACACATGCATCTCAACATTTTTCTTGTGTTTTTGTCCCTGTAGGGTACCTGTACGTGACCTGCCTGATCCAGAACTGCTCAGACAAAATGGTGACCGCTCAGTTTTTGGGGAAAATCGACCACAACTCACTCCTTGTGCAGGACAGCTACATCTTTGTCAAGGTGAGCGTCAACTGTAGCTCCAACCTAATCATGGTGCTACGCCAAGGACACCACATGCCTCTTTTAGTTGATAAATTAACATTAGGTTAAAAATTTCATGAAAGAAGGATAGTTGAGATGGTTTTATCAACTGACAACTGCGTTTAATCCCAAAGCGCCAAAGAACTCTGGTAAACTCTGAGCTAAACTGTAGCCTACTCTAAAGCATACATTGGCTACAAAAGCTAACGATATTTCATTTTATTCCTTATTTATTACATGTTGGCACTTTCTTCAAGAATACCCAGAACAATTTATGCTGATAACTTTTCATATTTTTTTGTTTCAGCAATTTTCTTTTGTTTTGTCTCCTTCCTGGTAAATATGATGCCAATTGTGAGCTACCTACACAGTTTTCATTTTAACAGGAAATACATTTCATTAATATAGCCTGTTATGGCACAACAGATAATAATTAAGCTGTCAATGTTGGAACCTGTAACATCTCAAATAACTCACATAGCCTATTATGAATTTTCCACTGAAAAAAATCAGCTCATTAGAGGAGAGAAAATTCTGAGCTTGTGTCTGCAACCTCCATCACAGTCCTTATTTTACCCATAACATGACTGAGATATTCATAAAGAGCCAGTCTATGTGTCCATGGATATGTCACTATAATTAGACTGTTCATATTATGTCAGCTAAGTTGCCCTCTAGACAGAAGTGTGATTGGCTACAGTAACCTGTTGAAGTGAAATAAAGTCATATGATGTGGCTTGGTTGCTCCCCCAGCAGAGCACCACAGCCCCAGCTTGGAATAATGAGTTTAATGTAATTCTCTCGTCAGTTTTAGCATCTTTTTCTTTTAAAATGGCACATCCAAAAGTATCTGGAAAATTTAATCCGCTGACTAACATGTGCTATGTGCCATTGTGTCCTTGGGCAAAACACTTAACCCCCTTGTACCCAGTATCTGCATAAATAGGTGTATGACTGTGTGTGTGAATGGGTGAGTGCTTCCATAATGTAAAGCGCTTTGAGCGGCTAGAAGGTAGAAAAGTGTTATATAAAAATGTGACTGTTTATTTACCGTTCAACATACAAAAAACAGGTAATCTTCCATATCACAAACAAAGTGGAGTTAAACCATAATTGAAAAAGTATTGTACTGTAGATTGTTCTAGAAGTGTTTGTAACATTTCTAACTTAATGACAAAGGAGAAATTCAATTTGTTGACTGGACAAACATTTATTTAGATCGAACACGTTTCACAGCTCTTCCAAGCTGCTTCTTCAGTTCTGGTCAGACGCTGGTGGACACTGACTTATATCTGTCTAAAGGGAGGTACTAACTACAATGAAAACTACTCTGAAACTAACACACCTACTTGTTTACAGTTTCCGTTTGTTAGTTCGGCCTATTGAACTGTACTGAGTGTGGGGTCATATCAGCAGAATCATTCAGGCCCATAATGAGTGCTTTCACACCTCTGGCCCTGACCTGACTATCCCTATTGTTCTCTTTGTTTTAAGTTTGAGGATGGAGTTGTAGACGGGAGACAGATGATATCTGAGGCCTCCATTTCTGTTCAAAGATGGACTGTCTTTCCTGGCTTTTAGGTGGAGATGTACTGCAGACTGAGGTCCTTTTAGGTGGAGATGCACGGCAGACTGAGGTCCTTTTAGGTGGAGATGTACGGCAGACTGAGGT
This sequence comes from Taenioides sp. WSHXM2023, assembly GCA_029959045.1. NCBI lineage: Eukaryota > Metazoa > Chordata > Actinopteri > Gobiiformes > Gobiidae > Taenioides > Taenioides sp. WSHXM2023. The sequence goes on from CM057106.1 coordinate 4,964,156, forward strand.
CCTTTTAGGTGGAGATGTACGGCAGACTGAGGTCCTTTTAGGTGGAGATGTACGGCAGACTGAGGTCCTTTTAGGTGGAGATGTACGGCAGACTGAGGTCCTTTTAGGTGGAGATGTACGGCAGACTGAGGTCCTTTTAGGTGGAGATGTACGGCAGACTGAGGTCCTTTTAGGTGGAGATGTACGGCAGACTGAGGTCCTTTTAGGTGGAGATGTACGGCAGACTGAGGTCCTTTTAGGTGGAGATGCACGGCAGACTGAGGTCCTTTTAGGTGGAGATGTACGGCAGACTGAGGTCCTTTTAGGTGGAGATGTACGGCAGACTGAGGTCCTTTTAGGTGGAGATGTACGGCAGACCACATTGCTTTGTTTGTGGCTCGGTGTTTTGTCCTTAGGATGGACCAGTCTTTGTCTTAAAGTGTTTGTGGGTTTGAAATAGACTGGGATTTCATGTTGTCTGAAAATCCTCTATATTCCTCTGTATTCCACTGTTTGATTAATCCTGTTTAGAACGTCTGCTCTCTCAAAGCACTCAAAAACACGTAATATTATAATTTCCCAGAATTGTTACATCACAGGTAAAAGTCTGGTGGTCTCCTGCGCTGTTTTTTAAGTCCATAAATCATTGCCAGACTCATTTCAAGCATTTCTGCTGTAAAATTAATTACTTTTTCAACTGTGTGCATCTATTAGCACGTCAGAAAAAGGTACTTGTTGTTTATTTCTTAAGTTGTGATTCTCCCTGGTGTCAGTAGTTCCCAGTATTGGGACTGCATCTGTAGAAAGTTGTCTCTTTTATAAAATAGCCATTATTTTAAGTTCTAAAACATGAAATGCCAAAGCAAAAGTAATGTTCTTTATACCCACTGACAACACACCCACATAGTCATAACTTATTCTCTCTGCCAGATCATATTGTTCGATGCACAATTTTAGATTTATGCTAGCGTTTGTAAACATATTGCAGGCTACTCATCACATTCTAAAAAGTGCTATCAAAATGTCTTTAGAGAAATATGCCTTGTCAGATAGAGCTCTCTTATTCTTTTGAAAACATAGTGCTGCCTTCAGGGCCCTCAGTTACATCAAACCCTCTCATCTTTTCTTTTTTTTCATCTGCCTTTTTTCTGCTGCTATCTATCTACTGCCTCGAATCACATCTCAGTCTTCTCGCTGACTGTACAGATCTGAACAGCTGAAAGGTCTCCATAGAAGTCCAAGAATAGCTGCAAGTTCCCCATTAAAACGCAATGAAATAAGACTGAATTCTGTGGTGACAGGAGCGCGCTGTGGGAGGGTGGGAGTGTCAGGAGATTTGGACGGTTTGATTGGCTGTCAGTCGTGGAGCTTGCGTCTGATTGGCTGTCACTCACTCTGCATAAGGTCTTCAGTGACTCAGGCTTTTTACCCAGAGTTTTGTTCACTGGGAGAGCGGGACGCGTTTGATTTATTCACAGCTGAGTTTTGACCTTTGCGGAGCGCAGTGAGTCAGCGGCAGATGGCGAGGTGCCCTTAATGCCGCCAGAGGGAAAGTGCATGTACCCAAGAACATTTTATTTGAAATCGACTTGTCAAAAATGCCTTTCTGCAACTTTTTTTCCCTGTGGTCTTCCTGCAAACTTGAATTGTTTTGTATGGCTTTTTGTGTAGTGTATAAAAGTACATGAAAAGTTTACATTTTCAGAAGTTTTAGCCATTTTATAGCATTTTCCCTTGTTTTGAGAAGTTGAGTCTATAATCTGGTCACCCAAGTCCCTCTAAAACCTCTGAAGAACTTTTCTTATTTCCCAGGATTATTATGTCATAGGTAAAATTTTGGATTGTTTGTAAAGTAGGAGTAAGGTTCAATCCAAATAGTTCAGTTCATAGCTCCCTTCTTAAGCTTTGGAGCTACCCAGAGTTCTAGGCAGATGGAGAAGGAGCTTCAGCTGTTTTTGGAAAATCCCAACATCCTAACCAACCTATAACTGTAAACAAATGCACAGATCTTCCCTACAAATAAACCGTGTGAAGCAGTGATGGCCCTAAAAGCTTTTTGTTTTCAGTTGGGTTGTATTGTATAGTGTCTGAGGCAATGAAACTTTTACTGCATTACAAACAAACTCTTGGTGCAGAGATCAGCCGTGTTCGGAAACCTTTGGGGAAAATGCACCGTATTGTGGGATACCTCATAGCTCCATCCCGCTGGTTAGGAAGCTCCTGTGGTTCCTACGCTAAAGGAACTATGGAAGGAAGCATACGGGCTCCTTCCTAACTCAGCGCGCTATTCAGACAGTCCGTTTTGGTTTAAGAAGCTAAGAGATTCAAGGCCATTTTGATAAATTCGGAATGAGCTTGCGTAACCTTTAGAGATAGAGCTCCCCCTGCAGTTTCCTTATGGGGATACACTCTTTTCGTCTCTTTTTTTTTTTTTTTTTAACATTGCCAAATATAAAAAAGAGCTAGGGTTTTAGGTTGTGTCCAGGCTGGTTTTCCACATGGAGAGACCTTACCTTAGTTACTTAGTTCTGCTGTTAGTAAATCATAACCAGACTCATTCTCTACATTTTTACTGTCAGATTGTGTTCTTTACAACATAACCTCTATACTTTCTCTGTTAACCATTCTGTTGTGTGTTTTCTTCCCAGGTGACCACGGGGAATCGTACCAAGCACTACGTCTCGTATCGGCGCAATGACTTTGTCCAGATGAGGTTTCCCAAGTACGCTCTGCCAAAGGTAAATCAGCTTTGAACATGGGTTTTAATAGTACAGATTGTGGTGAATAGTGTACTCCAATATGTAGTCTAGTCAGCAAAAGCCTTTGTATGTACTTTGTTTTTTAAGTTTACATAAATTGATGGGTTGACTTGTTAATTATATGAATTTCATATTCATTTTCAGCCTGTTATTTTCACGCAAATGAGAGGCATACTTTTCCTGGTGCAGGGCCCGTCATTTGCCTGCTTGTCTCCTTTACTTTAATTATGTTATTTTATTACACAAAAATACCTCGAAAATACTCACCTTTCCACAGATCTCACCTGTAACCTTGCCTGGTGCATAATCTGCTGGTGTCCGTAACAATAGATAAATTGAATGCTTTATTGTGAAACATTCAAGGCAGAGCGTGACACTTCCATGGAGAAAAGCTGGTTACATAGTGCATTTATTTGTTACACAGATGGGCAGATTGAAGGAACAGCTATTGCAAAAACTCCCGCAAATTAAATTAAACCCACAAAGTCTTTTACACCGCATGATCACATCTATCAAATATTCATTAGCATTGACCCAGCAGTGACAGCCCTCCTCTCTAGTGCAGAGCAGAACCTTTCACTCAGCGGCACTGTGACCCCGGGGGCCCGTTTGAGCGTGACACCGGCCTGAGTGCTATCGAACTGCACCGATTGATCCGTGGCTCCTCATGTATTTTTCAGGTTCAGAGCAAGAAAAGACGCGCTTAGGAAGATCAGAGCCATTGACGAGTGCCTGCGAGTGTCATTGTGTTTGGAGTAGGGTTTGGGTGGAGTGGTGCTTACACGGATATCTGCACTTTAGCTACACTTGGTACACAAGCGTTCATTGACACTGTGCACGTTCCCCGGGGGTGTGATGCTAACTGAAGTACTGCTCTGCCTGAAGCTTTGTTACTCGAGTCGGACTTTAATCTGAGCTTTGTTCCAAAATTACAGTCACCAGATAAAATTTTTCAGTTAGTCACTTATCTTAACACCTAAACAGAATCCTGAATGCCCACACTGATCACAGGGCAGCTCTTGAAAATTAGTTTTAAATCAATTTTGTATTTTTTCTTGAGTCTTAAAACTGCTGAACATTCCACTGTAGAGATACATGTTGAACTTCCCCAGCGTGATGTCACTCCAAAGCTTCAATAGTATATGGGATTGCACATGTATTGCTACATTGCAGTGACTTCACAGTGGGGGGGTTCTGCGTTTTGTCTATGGCGGAATGTTCAGCAGTTGCCATGGTGACACAAACACAGCCTGATAAGCTTTTAGATTGTGTGAAAACTTGTGAAAATAAAAAATCAAAATGGATTTAAGCAACTAATTTAGGTGAAAGTGACTTGCATTGAAAACTACTGGCTAATGCTGGTTAGCTTGTCATAGATTATACACAAACGACACGGCAGACACGAGCACAATACGTCTTCTTTGGCCGTCATGTCAAAGACTGTTTTTATATTTATTTATATGACAGAAGTGAATGTTAGAACTCATTTCATCTACAAACTACCCTAATTTCCGGACTATAAGTGGCTACTTTTTTCTCACACTTTGAACCCTGCAGCTTTTACAACTATACGGCTAATATACGGACGGATTATTTGTTCATCAACACAGCGGATGCACGCGCAGAAAGTGCCGCTGTCTGTGCGGTTAACACTATGTTGCGACACTAGTTTATTGCCGTGTGATAAAATAAGTTATGATGCTATTATGACCCATATGTGTTAAATGCAGGTGAGTGCGTAAATGACGAGAAGAAATGGATCAAACTTCCTTAGCCGGACAGCCACTCATACCTGTTCGATACATCTAGCCCCGCTCCCGGGACATCCACTCATACCTGATCGATACACCTAGCCCCGCCCCCGGGAGAGCCTGAAATCTGCTGAAATCCTACAAGACACTGGCATGATACAAGACAGGACAGCGGCTCTTTCTGCAGGAGACATGTGCAGTAGAGCGTTAAGTCACAAAGTCTGATTATCCTGTCGTTTTACTGCCGTGTTCCAGGCACTGTTCGGAAAAAGCATGTAACAGTATTTAATTCAAAATTTAAAAATCTTTTTGTGTACCATCAAGTGCGGCCTATATATGTACAAATTTTTGTTTCTTTTCAAATTTCAAATTTAGTTGAACCGGTTTATGTTCAGGTGTGCTCAATAGTCCGGAAATTACGGTAATCACAGAGAGAAATGACCAAGGCCAATGATCCACAGGTGTCGTAGATTAAAACTCCAGCAGACACAAGCACAATATGTCTTCTTTAATTGGAAATCGCCTCGTTACTGGGCAAATGCCAATACTCTGAGCTACTTAAAACAGCTCCTGTCAAGTATTCACAAATAGTTATTGTTGTTCTTTTTTGAACCAACTCTATTTCAAATCACAGTCTCAGATTTTTTTTTTTTTTTTTTGCGCAGACCATAGCTAACCTGCCGTGTCTATTTGTGTTTAGCCACCGTGCGCCCCAGTAGCTCCTCTCCGACACATGTCCTTGTACTTGGCTGAGCAGATAGGTCACCAGCACTACACCAACCCCACATGCTTTTAGTCACATAGCCACATGCCGCCACACGGAGAGAAGGAGGAGAGATGTTTTCACGATTGAATAATTTAGGCAGGATGAAATATGCAGAGGCCATCAGACAGGTCGCTGCTGGGGTCCGGGGAGAGCCGACCTGGGTTTAATGGATTAAGCACACGTAAACTTAAGGACACAAGTGTACACGGAGAGAAGAGGGGTATTTTTAGGATATTTGCCACCAAAAAAGACAGAAAAAGGTCTATATATACTGTATATGAGTCCAGTTTTGCTGGGTTTCTGTTGACATCACCACATTCTATAGGCCTATATTTAGTACAGATGGGGGACAGCTAAAAGTAAGAAAGTCGTGTTGTGTTTTTGTTGTACTACAGTGACTTTCTAATAACTAATAGAAATGATCAGGTCCCAAGCTTCTTAATTTACCTTTTGGATATTCCATAGCAAAGTATAATGTAATCAACAGGGAAAACAGACTCTTGAGTATCATCACATCATCACATCTAGATTCTGAAAAGTTCCAATATGAAATAAATGCTGCACTGTGGTGGTTTGGTCTCAGAATACATGCTAGCTTCTGTGCATGTCTCTTTCCACTCTTCACCCCCATTTCACACTGTTGAGAGCTTTGTTCATTTCACTGTACAAGCCAAAATATATTAAACTTTGCAAAAATGTATACATATTAAAACCAAAAATCAGCGTGGCTTGTAACATAAGCAGTCTGCACTGATTTAAACCTAATTATTTTACCATTTCTTCTGGTCACAACAGAACCTTCAGTCTACTTTTGAACATATATAATGTTCAAATAACAATATTGCACCACATTTCTGGTGGAGGGTCTGCCACCTGCTTGTCTCTATGGATATTTTAGTATGTTGATGCCACCAGGCCGAGTTACAGGTCAGATCACCGGACCTTGGGGGACCGAGCCATCGCTGCTGCCGCCCCCTCGCTCTGGAACACTGTCCCAAAATCCATCAAGAACTCGGACTCACTGCAGCACTTCAAATCACAACTAAAAACTCACCTGTTCAAGATACATTTCCCCCATGATGCCCCCTGTTTCTTACAGTGTTACTTCCTATTTTGTTTGTTAAGCGTCTTTGAGTGTCCAAAAAAAACACTATACAAGTTTGATGTATTATTATTATTATTTATTATTAGATCTGTGGAGACACTGAATGAAACAGTACAATACAAACACTACAGATCTTTATTTATTTATATATTGGTGTTTATTTGAATAGGGACAGATACACAAACAGAGATTAACAATTCAGTAACATAAAGCCGGTATCACAGTGTTTATAGCCAAAGCTAATTCTCAACACCAGTCCCCAGAAGGGCTTTTAAAACTGTTCACTAAAAAACTGTGAGGTTATTGGATGAAAAAGCAATAAATACAGTGAATATATCCTGAGAATCAAATATCAAAACATCACAAACATACAAACAGGTAACTTTAGGTCACCATGTTAACTTTTATTGTTTCAAACTAGTTGTTGCGTACAGTTTTGTATCATGTTTCTGTATCTGTATGGACAGAATCTTACAAGAGGTTTTGAGATTGCTAAATTACTCAAACATTCATGGATGACATCACTTTAAAACCTCTTCAGGTATGTTTTAGATGAGGGAACAACATTATAGAAAGCCAAAGTGACCAAAGTCCGTTCTTATTTTAATTCAATACCGCACTTGGCTAACAGCTGATGTAACAAAAGGACCTGTGTCAGTTTTCATTACATTTTCAAACCATGCGCATAATTGAAACTGCCTTATCACTTGGTCCCAGAATGTAAACGCTGTGATGTCTAGACCTGATTAAATTTAATAATCTACGACCAAAATCTTATCTGCGTGATGGCAGTTGTGAATATGGCTACGGTGAACGCCCGTGTTAAACAGAGGAGGGATGAGTGGCTGGAAAGGTTGTTGAGTGAACGAGAAAACTCTTTGACTTGACCGGGACTGATTCATGTCTGTGGTTATGGTGCAGTTTTAAGTATGATTTATGAAAGTAGAAAAAGAGAGACGAGAGCATAAACCAGAAAAGTTACATAGTGCTCTTTTAAAATACAACACTGAATGAAACAGTACAATACAAACACTACAAATCTTTATTTATTTATTGTTGTTTATTTCAATAGGGACAAAACATAAATAAAACTGAAAAAAAGAGCACAGTTTGGTAACATTACCGAACATCAGGGGCATAACAGAAAAAGTGCAGAGGGCAATGAGAAAACACAATATCAACACATCCGTGAAACCGTAAAGAAAACTCCGGCAATTACCTGTCCACTCTAAAGATTAAATAGAACCGGAGCATAAATGTAATGTCATATACGAAATACCCTGCATGTCCTGCAATAAAACACACATCGGGGAAACGGGGAGGGCGTTCAGAACACGAAAAAAGGAACAGACAGAATGCGAGAAGGAAACAGCGAAGGCGTACTGTTGGAGTGCGTGTTCGACCGAAAGACGACCAAGATTCAGAAAGTTCAAATTAACCAAAAGTTTATTCCCCTAACAAAAAGTCTAATACAGAAGAACAAAACAAAAAGCAGAACAGGAACAACTCAAATCGGCCATTTGTGAACACTGTAAAAGAGAGAAGCGCGTTATGGACTGGGACGGAGCAAACATCATTGGGACAGACGACAACAAACATCGTCCCTGGATTAAAGAGGCAATCGAAATACGGAAACGTGCCTACGGGACTATAAACCGGGACGAGGGGGCTTTTTTACTCTCACACACCTGGTATACTGTCCTGAGGAAGTCGGACTGCAGATGGCGCTGTTGTCCTGCCTCCACCGGTAGGAAAACATAATATAACATAAATTATCGGAAGACCAAATGAACCTCATTGATTGGACTTGAATAGGGACAGATACACAAACACAGATTAACAATTCAGTAACATAACGCAGGTATCACAGTGTTTATAGCCAAGCCTAATTCTCAACACCAGTCCCCAGAAGGGCTTTTAAAACTGTTCACTAAAAACCTGCGGGGTTATTGGATGAAAAATCATAAATCCAGTGAATATATCCAGAGAATCAAATATCAGAACATCACAAACATACAAACTCACACACTCAACACACGGTTTACATACGGTGATTGTTTTTTAAAGATGTACAGTCCACGGATAGTCTTCATGTGAGCAGGTTAAAGCTCCTATAATTACCCGAAATCAACTGTGATGTAGCGCAGTGCTGTAACCTGCTTGTCTTCCTTGTGATACAGGGGTTTAATCTATACTGTGGTACATTCTAGATAAAGCAATAGCATTACCATGGAGACAAGCTCTAGAAATGTTACACAGTGCACCTTTAAGTCATGTTAGAATGTCGTTACCTCCTCATAAACACACCTGGAGTTGTGTTTTGTTTCATTCACACATGTTTGAGTAACCCTTTATTATTAGTCTGTCTACATCTCCAAAACTCAAAATGCTCTGTTACACCTCGTGATGTCATGAAGCGGTAGTTTGCCAATTAACAGCTACCGTTTACCTAGAGATCGGCAATTCCAGAGCTGAAATCATCCAAATTATTATAGTGAAGGTGTGTGGAATTTAAATACACAGTGGAGCACTTCCTGTATCACTGCATGACATCACAAGGTGGAACAGAGTGTTTTCTAAATATGAAGGTTTGTGTGTTAAACATGTGTGAATGAAACAAAACAAAACTCCAGGTCTGTTTTTGATGAGGAAACAACATTATATATCGGCTTTCGGCTTTCAAAAAGGTCGGATTTTGTGGCGATTTTTGTCCATTTTCAAATCATAAACTTTCCTCAATTTAAAATCCTTCTGTTGTCTTAAAAAAGTTGTCCTAAAATGTCTTTTTTAATACTTAGCTTCGGCTCATTCTGCTCCATTCTCGCTACTCTCGCTCTGATTGGTCGGCGTGGTCACGTGGCACACATGGCTTGGGAAGTACGCTGTTAGCATGCTAGTTGTTGTTGTTGGCAATACCATGACGGCAAAACTCTGCTCTGAGTTGTGAAAAGAGCTCATAAAGTCATTGCAGTGAATGATTCGGATGAGGAATAACTCTGGACCGCTGCAAACCGTTTAAAATGAACTATTTCTGTTTTTCACGTTTTTAAGTGAAAGTCTGGTACAGCGTCTTTAAGTGAACGAGGAAGCTCTTGACTCGATGGTGAGTGATTCATGTCCTCGGGTCATGGTGCACTTATGAAGATGATTCATGAGTGTGGAGAGAGAGAAAGAGAAAGAAAGAGGGATGGAGAAAGAGAGAAAGACTGGCAAATTCAACATCACATTCTCTATAATTATCACCATTGCTATTTGGGCTTGGCAGAATAATAAGGTAATTGTGTTGTGTTTAGTGACTCATAAAACGGGTTGGATAAATAAACACCTTCAAAATGATAATTGTTTTCCTCCATAGACCTTTTTTTTTTTTTTTTACACTATTTTAGAATGTACAAAATTAGCCTTTTGTGGCATACTGTTTATTATGAAGGTATAATGAAAGCTGTTAGGGAATAGGTTCATAAAAATAATTATGAACAATTGATGTGCTAGCCTATTTCTTACAAGCGGCATATTGGGAATTTTTATGTATTTATTTATTACTTAGATTTTGTTAAATTCAAAGGGATAACTGCTGGAGTCTGGCGAAGGTTTTGATTGATTGATTCGTATTTATTTCGAGTTTGTGCCAAGAGAGGTTGTGAATATTTGGGCACTACTTCAGCTTTTCTCTCTTTTTTCTTAATTCACAGTGTACTTCTTGTGTACTCAACAGTTTTTGGATATTGATGGTAGTATATAAGCAGTGTAGAATTTTACTAAATCAAAAAATGTTAATAATTTCGATTTGAAAAACAAGTCGTTTGTATAGCCCAGGGAACCGACCTTCTGCATTATTCTCACAGCGCGTTTTTGCAATTTGAAAAGGGGAGGAAGTAAAGTTTGGTAATTATTGTCCCAAATCTCAATAGAATACGTCAAATATGGAAGTATGAGTGACACAAGTACAAGTACAATATGTAAAGAGCCTTTTGATTAAGAATGTATTTCACTTTGTTGATTACCACTATACTTTCGAGACCTTAGATTGTGTGTATCTGACGTGAGGTTTCCAGCTTAGCTTTTCGTCTGTCGTTATACTTAAAAGTTTATTATCAGAAACCCAGGTGGTGCACTAGCTGTCACCAGACGATGTCATAAGGTGGAACAAGCCTTTTCATTTCTCTCACTCATGACTCATTGAAGCAAAATTTAAATTCAGATACACTAATATTGTAAAATGTGTAGTAGTGAAAGTAGTAAAACGTGGATTTGGCATAATATTGGACCTTTAAACAACTTAAAGCTCCTGTACCTGAGTTTTTTCCCCATGATATTTTGTAGAAGCAGCTCTTGAGGTCAAAATAAGTCTGCATTTAAAGTCAGTTATTGTCCGATAATCAGGAAGTGCACATTAGCGTTCTAGTTGTTGTTAGCTTTACCGTTGCATTAAAACTCCACACTGGTCTCTGAGAATCGTGAAAAGAGCCTAAAAACTCATCGTGGTGAATAATTAGGACACTGAATGTATAAGGTAAGTGAGGAATAACTTGCAAACCGTTTAAAATGAACTGTATCTGTGTTTTTAAATGTTTTTAAGACTGTAAAAATCAGATACATCGCCTTCAAGTCTCAACCAAAACCCAGGAATCCACACAGGAGCGTAGAAATGACACGTACAGTAGCACACGTATGGTACAGAGTGTTTTGGTTGTCCTCAGGAGAGTATCTGATTTCTCCTCTCAGCACTTTGGTCATGTGGTTCAGAACATACATCACATTAAAAAGTAACATAAGCCTCAGGTTTTCACGTAGCACATCTGCACAAACTTCTCTCTCCACACTACTACTTCTCATACCTTCTCTTGTGGAGTTAATAACTGTATTTTCATGTTTAAGGGCCTATTGTCGTGGTTTTATTTTCACCGAGTTATTTTATGATCCGTAACCCGGTTTTATTTTGTAATTTCTCGAGCTGTGTGTATTGTGAGTTTCACTTCCTGTTGTATTGTTTGCCTCAGTGTGTCTCATTCATCTGTGTGCCTTTATACCCTGTGTTCTCCTACGCCCTTTGTTGGTTCATTGTCAAAAATATTGAAATATCGATATATTGTAATGTTTAATGTGATGATACAGTATCGATATCGTGGGCTGCTGTATCGATATATCGCCAAGAGTATTTTTTAGTATATTTTACTAAATTATTTTGTTACAGTGCTACAGTTTTGTTGTTTGTTCAGAGGATGGAGACTCTTTTATGTGACACATTTGACATTTTCACTGTTTTGATGATTAAAATGGGCGGGTTTCACATTAACTTTGCCCAAGAAGTGGTTAAACAAAGACTTTTAGTATTACAGCCATGATTTAGTCTTTATTTTTTATTGAACCGTATCGAATCGATTTGAAATATATCGTATTGAATCGGATCGAATCGTAAGCTCACTGTATCGAGAGATGTATCATATCATGGCCTATGTATCGAGGTATGTATCGTATCAGCAACTTATTAATAATACCCAGCCCTAGTCATTATCACGTCTGTTTGGATTTTTCTGTTTGCTTTTTCTTCTGGTCATTGTTTAAGTTTTTATTCAACAACTTTGCATGTGCAGTCCTGCATTTTGCGTCCTCTGTCACACAAACATTAAGCAGTGTTCTAAAGCTGTTACCTCCTCAAAACATACCTGGAGTTGTGTTTTGTTTCATTCACACATTCACACATACGTTTGAGCAATTCTTTATTATTAGTCTGTCTTCATTTCCAAAGCTCAAAATGCTTTGTTCCACTTTGTGATGTCATGAAGTCATGAATTACACGTTTTTATTGCCCAATATAACAGAAAACATAATACATTCTTACTGTGAGTGGTGTTGCCTCTCCACAGATCTGTACCTTTGCCTGTTTGCTTGTCTCCATGGAGATCGATAAGTTTACACTTTAGAATATTCTAGGCAAATCGTGCGCCTTTTATTAATGCACTCACTTCAAAACAACTATCTATACAGTTTAGACATACCTACATATAGATTACTTTAGCACGCTTCTATTTTGTGCTAACTGCTACATAAAATAAAAACACTAACTGTTGGGACTTTCCATTTAACCAGGTTTTTAATATTAAATCATGACTGAGCGGTTATGGCCAGAGTCTTAAATAGCTTGTAATGTTGCTAATTCTAAGCGAAGTCCTTCATTGAATATGTATTGGACCGTTCTGTAGCTGTATCCCTCCTCCTCTTTAACTTCTACGGGATTTTCCTTGACATCTCGTCGACTTGTTCAACCACTTTCCTGAATTCTTGCGGCACCTATTCGACTTCGCACCCTTTTTCTCATCGTATTCTCCAGATATTATTCCATGCATGCTGTTTTGGCTCAAGGCCCGTGTGTGGAGGTTGGTGTAGCGGTAGGGGGCAGAGCAATGATATTGGTCCCCAGCAGAGGGCCTCTTCTCTGGGGTAGCGCCGTGGCCTTGCTGCCTTGACACTGATGGATGGAGGTGTTTATGTAGTAGACCACAGACAGACAGGCTGATATGTGTCCCCATTTTACCTTATGGAGAGGCTGTGTCTGCAATTATGTACGAGGGAGAGGAGATATACGCAGGGAGAATTGTTTAGAGGTGACAAAGCATTGTAATTAAAGACGCACTATGTAACTTTTGAGGCCGGGGGTTTGCATTATGTACTAAAGTCCCTATGCCAGGTTGGACTACGTATTTAACTCACACACAGTTAAACTCATTTCATTTACATTACATTTTTTAGGTTTCCATATCATTCACTGGGTCAAAACTCCTCTAATGTGCACAGAAACTATTATTTGACAAACCAGATTATAAGAAGACACCTTTTCAACTTTATTTTGTTGAAATAACGTTTAAAGTATTCGAAAAATGTGTTTACTGTGTGTGAACTTGTGTGCCAAACGTTTGGATAGAATTCTTCCTAGTGTGATGGCGTCAATATGGGACGCTCTAAAACAGAACTCTACTTCCGGTGATTTTCTACGTGTTTTTCAACGTTCTTCACAAATTGCTTCTTGATTGGTGTAAAGAGGTATTAGAATGCATGCTTTTTGAGGTATTTTTGAGCAATAAAAACCCCTTAGTGTGCCGATTTAAAAGAGATGATTTTTACTGTCTTAAAAACGTGAAAACAACTTTTTTTGTTGTTGTTATTCCTCACTTACCTTATCCTAATTGTTCACCGTAATGAGTTTATAAGCACTTTTCATAACACTCAGAGACCAGTGCAGAGTTTTAAGTTAACAACTAGCATGCTAAGGCACACTTCTTGATTACCTAACTATGAAAATACTCAAATTAAAATAAAACGCTTATAATTAGATGCAGACAGTACACAGCTGACCTCAAAAGCTGCTTATACAATATGTTTGTATCAGGACAAGACATATTTAGCTCGAATGTTTAGCTGGAATATTCCATAGTATAGCATTTAACTCATCTGTCTTGCATTTACTTTTTTTTTTTTTTAATTGCTCAAAAAAGGCCTTGAGAAACCTGCGTTCTTACTGTGAGGGGAGTCGCCTTTCCACAGATCTGACTCGTGGCTTGGTGGCGCTATCTGCTTGATGTTTAACGCCGTTTTGTGGAACATCCCAGACATGGCAATAACATCACCACGGAGAAAAGCCACCAGAAAAGTCCCATAGTTTACCTTTAACCACTTAGTCAGTTTTGTCGTTATGATTCCAGGTTGTAAGTTTAAAGATGCATTGTGTAACTTTTCAGGTGGAAAGTCTGTCAAATGCTTTTTTTTTTCGTGGCTTTGTCTGAAATATTTCACAGAATGCTTGTTTTTCTAGGTATTTTTGAGCTATAAAACCACCTGTAATTGAATAAATGCAATGTAGAGCTGTTTAACGTCATACTGTGGAACATTTAAAGCAGAGCAATGACATATCCATAGAAACAAGAAGATAACAGACCCCCAACCGAAAAGTTACACAGTGCGCCTTTAAGCTTGGATCTGTTGTTGTGACAGTAATTCGGCATTGGCAACACAACTATGGCTTGTAATCAGAAAGGACTTCAAAAGCAGATATTTCAGACAGAATAAAAAATAAAAAGTTGACATCACTCCAGTCAGATACACGCAGTTCATTTAGCCGCGGTTGTTTTCCAAAGCGAACGTTGTACTTTAGGTGATTGGAGCCACAGTTCCTCCTCCAAATGTGATGTAAATGTAATCAGGCTGACACAGAAAGTGCTGAGTCGTACAGCACCGCGAGCGAGGGGACGTGTGCGAGCGCAGAGGACAGATGCTAACACCATTCCCGACTAACAGTGGCCGCATTGGGGAACGTTTAGTCCCAGATCTTTTTTAATCTAAGTTGCTACCTAAAGTCCGAGAGTAGCTTAAAAATGCGCTATGTAACTTTTTGGTTGGATCTGTCGCCTGCTTGTTTCTATGGATTATGCTTGAAATGTTCCACAGTATGACATTAAACAGCTCTGCCTTACATTTCGTCAATTATAGGCGGGTTTATAGCTCAAAAATACAAGAAAAACAGGCATTCTGACTGTGAGTGGGGTCGCCTCTCCACAGATTTGACCTGTAACTTGGTCTCGTTTAATGCCATATTGTGTAACATTTCAGGCAGAGCAATAACATCTCCAAGGAGAAAAGCATTTGACGGACCCTCCACTAGAAAAGTTACACAATACACTTAATATAAACAGGGATTTTTACTTACAGTAGTTACCTGATTTTGTGTGTGTACGTTTTGTTTTGCTTTGTAACCTGTACTGTATTGTGTATTACTAATATTTTGTGTTTTTGGACCCCCTCGAAAACGACATTGCACATCTCAAGGGGCATTCCAATAAAATAAACTTTAAAGATTTTGAAATATAGCTTTTAAAGGTCCTATATTGCACAAAAATGACTCTCGTGAGCTTTAGGCCCTGTTATGATGTTGTTACCTCATCAAACTCGTACCTGGAGTTGTGTTTTGTTTCATTCACACACGTTTGAGTAGTTTCAGACAGATGAATGTCGGAAACTACTCAGTGTTTAGTCAGAACTGAAGAAGCCACTTGGACGAGTTGCGAAACTTCTTCATTCTATAACTTTTATTCAGTTGACGGAATACAGTTTTCTTTTGCTGTCGCTTAGTTGGTATATTTACACCACTGAAATTCTTGGAAATCAGTTCACACCAACAAAAATAACAGTTCATTGTTATGCTATTGCTATCTTATTAAGAATTAAGGAATCGAGTGGGCAACATAGAATAAAAAATCAAAAGTTTTCAGTCAGATCTCAATTTGAATTTCTTTTTCTTTATTGTTTCCATTAAAGGTCCTATATTCCACAAAATTGACTCTTTAAACCATGTTAGAATGCTGTTACCTCATCAAAAACATACCTGGAGTTGTGTTTTGTTTTAGTCAAAAATTAGCTCAAAATGATTGATTCCACCTTATGAAGAGGTAGTTTTCAAGTTAACAAAAACCTTTTACCTTTAGTTCAGTAGAGATGGTCCTCAATGTCTTCAAATTCGTCAATCTTGTTATAGATATGTCTTCAAACATCATTACCAACCACAAAAGCAGAAAAATATTGGATATCGGTATCGGCTGAAAAAAAACGATGTCGTTCCATCTGTATTATCGTTACTATTGATTACACAACTCTTTCTCTCTCTTTGCAGGACGTCCAGATCGTGAGCACGGACGAGAACCAGGTGTTCTTGGCCCTGCAGGAGTGGTACCAGACGGACACATATAACCTGTACCAGTCTGACCCACAGGGGGTGTACTACTCCCTGGTCCTGGAGAATGTCCGCAGCACCCAGCAGCCCGAGGAGAGCACCATCATCGACATACTGGAGGTGAGGCTAAAAATATGTGGTGTTCATGTGTTTTGTGAACATGATCAAGGGGCTGAATCGGCGTTTAAGAGTAAAGAATAACTAACAGTGAGGGGGAACTAGTTTTTTGCGAGTATATTTAAAATTCTGCAATCGTAATGTGATTATATTGAACTCAAATTGGATCTAGCGAGCAAGATTTTTTCATTTGTGCCAAACTGGAATCCTACATAGGTCAACAGGGCTCCTTCAAGGCTAATTAAGGTGTAGTTATTATTTATAAAGTTATAATTATTGTTATATCATTATTATTTAAAGGGTCCACCACCTACTTGTTTTCGCAGAAATGTTATTGCTTTGTCTATCTCGAGGGAGACAACTACA
Source organism: Taenioides sp. WSHXM2023 (assembly GCA_029959045.1). Lineage (NCBI taxonomy): Eukaryota > Metazoa > Chordata > Actinopteri > Gobiiformes > Gobiidae > Taenioides > Taenioides sp. WSHXM2023. Next base: position 4,980,720 of record CM057106.1, read on the forward strand.
GGCTACATTACAGGTCAGATCTGTGGAGAGGCAGCCCTATTCACAGAGAGAATTATTATATTTTTGAGCAGTAGAAACACCCGTAATGAATTAAACCTAGATAAATATATTTAATGTCATACCATGGAACATTCCAAGCAAAGCAATAACATCTCCATGGAGACAAGCAGGACAAACGGACCCTCCTCCAGAAAAGTTGCGCAATGCACCTTTCAAAAAAGAAAAATAATAACTAAAATAATTGTTGCCTAATGGTACTTTTGGAATAAAGGTTATGCACTTACTTAAATGAGTGGTAAAATTAGTATGAAAGATAATTTATATTCCACATAATTCATTAAAAATATTGATTTGATATTTATAAATGGTATTTATTTATCTTTTTTTGCCAAATTTTTGCCTGTGAAGATTGTTTTGCTCAAATGTACTTTCAGTTTTTATTTTGGCGTATTGTTTCTCCATTGTTGCTTTGGTAGTGCAGCGCGAGCTTGTTGGCTAGGGGTAGATAAACAACACTTTCCCTTGGCCCACAGAAATTATTTTCCTAAACACACAAGTCAGAAACAATTTATTCAAGACGGGAATTCGTTTTTTGTGTGTGAAAGCAGGCAAATATAGGGGTATTCTGGATCCCTGCCCTGTCTAAGTTAGCAGAGAAGTGTTTTGATCTATTTTCAGCGATGTAAAAGATCGAAATAGATTTGCAATTATTTACGTTTTAATAAAAGTTAGTATTAGTTTTGAGATGCGGCGAGCTAGCCAGGGCGCTTCTATGCACAGAGCCTATTGCAAAAATCAATAGGCTCTGAACCTGATCCACAAATATAGTTGGAAAACTGACTCAGATACAAGTGTTTTTTGAAGTGAACACTATTGAGGCTTGTGTTACATAAGAAAACAAGCGTGAATCATGGCCACTAACATCCGTTTCCTTCACGCATTACTCAATTAGCAGAGCAGCTTCATACATGATTTTTTAAGGGTGCAACTGACTATTTACGCCCTAGTTAAGGCTAACGCGTGGTCCTTGTGTTACCAAATTCATGTTTTCAGACTTGATAGAAACTTTTCACTTGTACGTTTTTTAACACTGAGGACATTTCATTCATATTCACTTAGAAAACTCACATAGCTGGTTAGGTAGCTATGAAGCCATGTGAAATTGGTTTAGAGGGGATTGCACATTCCATATTCTGAGCTGGTAGAAGGCTTAATAATTCATGTTCATGGCAAATTATGTATTGCAGAGGAATATGCACAGGATTGCATAAGGAATTTGGCTGCTACTCTACTTCAGGCCTTGACAAAACTTTTAGTGAGAAATTGAAATAAAACCCTAAGCCAGTTCCATATTACATTTAATACTTTTTAATATTAGATAAATACACCCAAAAAACATACAGTATATAACGTATTTATATTGCTATGGAGATGTTATTGCTTTGCCTGAAATGTTCCGCAGTTTAGCATTTGACGCATCTGTAGACAAGCATGTTTATTTTTCATGTTTTTTGAGCAATTAAAGGTAGATAAGACAGATAAGACTATAGAGGTGCAGATTATAAAGGGACAGAGGAGCTCATTCTCCAACAGTGAGAAATACAACTCACCCTTATGTAAAAGATAATACTCCCTACAACTGTACAACAACTCAGTCAACTCAGTAACGGATAAACTTAAGCCCTGTCAATCAGTATATCATTCTTGTCTCTTGTTTATAGCTGTGATTTTATATTTTATTACTTATATTTCTATTTTATTTTGACTTGTACATATACATTTATTTATATAATTATGTTTATCTTTTTTGCTACTTATTTAGAATTCATTATTACCATTTATTTTTTACTCTGTTATTATATTATATTGTGATTTTTGAGCTGCTGTGTCCAAATAATTTCCTTGTAGATCAATAGTTTGTCTAAGTCCAAGTCTAGATAAGTTTAATGCCTTACTGTGGAACATAGCAGGCACTGGTGCAGTCAGGGTTTCATTCGTTAAGAGCATCTATCTGAACGGTTAAAAGACATAATTCATACGTTTTACTCTTATTGTGCAGTTTTCAGCATTGGCATCAGTTGGTAGAAATTAAAGAATGATGCAGTTGATTTCAGTCTGGGGGTTCCCTAAATTCTCTGCATTTCAGGATTCTCTGCCTGACGGCAGAACTGTATGTTTTTGTTATAATTTTAGGTTTGAATTCACTGCGTCTTTTTAAAAATATTGTTTTTTTAGACCTGGCTGCTCAGGTGTATAGGAAAACACTGTTTAAAAGTGGGCTGCAAATCTCAAAGTGCACGACGACGAAGGGTTAGCTCACTGTTTTAGCATTTCTTGTCCAGTTCTCTGTGAGTTTTTTTGTCTAGTCATGCTAAAATCAATTATAATAAGATCAGGACATTTCAGTGTTTCAAAAGTTGTTTTTTTCCCCTCAATGTTAACGTTAATGCTAATTTGAGTCACAATAAATATGAAAATAACTCAAAAAAACTGAGGTAATCTACATATAAAAACAGTAGTGGTCTTTACTTTTAATCAGTAGTTTGTTTTATATTTTCTGTTTTAATAAAAGTCGGTATTAGCTTTGAAATACAGTGAACTAGCCAGTGCACCTGTTGTCCTTGTGAACGTGATCCACAAATACAAGATACAGGCGTAGTTTGAAGTGAACAATACTTGACACGTGTTACATAAGAAAACAAGCATGACGCTGGAGGAACCATGGCCTCTTTTAAACATCTGTCTTCTTCACGTATTACTCAAGGCTAGGAACGTGGAGTGGTATCGATCTGAGTGAATTAAAGTTTAACGGCCTGCAGTTTCTGTGCTAGTGCTTACTTTTGACCCGTTCAAATGATGCATAGCTCCAAAACACGGGGCATTGTGGGTAGAAATATACTCCCAGGTGGATTCCAGGAACAGACGTTCAATCAATGTGCAGTACATAAAGCTCAGTCAACACTTTGCTCACTCTAGTCTGTATCGTCTCAGTGTGGGTGAAGAAAATGTCAATTCAGCTACTTTTGTTTTCATTTTTGTCCCATTGTATCAGAATTCTACAGTCTGATTAATGTCATATGCAAAGGTCTCGTATGAAATTGGGAACAACAGGGTATTTTTTAGCAATAAAAACAAATTAATAAATGGTAAGACGGTAAGTTAAATGTCATAGCGTGGAACATTCTTAGCACATGGAGACAAATAGAGACAAAGGAGCCACGTAATGCAAAGAAACTACTTAAAGGTCGCTACATGCTACAGGAGAAGTTGCCTGATCTTGGCTGCAATTTGCTTCTCCCTGAGTTCGACGAGGCGTGACTCTCCTTTTTTGTCTTCATGTGCGATTTTGAAGCCGCTGCGCTCCTCGTGTGCGGTGTCAGTGTCAGATCGTAACCACCAAACATCAGCAACACCACGGTAACAGCCGATAAAACAGAGCCTCAGGGACAGATGGAGTGACAGACAGAGGTGCGAGATATAAACTCAGGAAATAGCAAAAATAATTTTTACTCACCTCTTGTAAAGTAGTACATTTAAAGTGCAGCATCTCTTCCACATTATCCACAGAAATTGTCCTCCACAAATAATGACCCCCCAGTCCACAAAACAGCACTGTTAATCCAGTTTGAGGTGTTCTTTAGAAGTAAAAAAGCAATAGTTCCTCACGTGTGTCTGTTTACATCCACACGGCGCTCAGATCGAGGTGAAGCTGCAGATTAGCGATCGTGACTCTACTTCCTGTGGACTTTATCTCCAGCCTCTTGTGCTTTAAAAATCATGTATCTGAAGTATTGCACCACATTTCACAAATAATAATAACACAGTTTTGACTTGAATCTAAACTACAAGTGCAGAGCTCTGATCTTTTCAACACTTAAGAGTCTCAGAGCGAGTGGTTTTACTGTAGACAGGAAACAGCTGACGTGACTGCGCTTAAGATAAGATAAGATAAGATAAGATAAGATAAGATAAGATAAGATAAGATAAGCCTTTATTAGTCCCACAGTGGGGAAATTCCAGTAGAAATAAACAAAAGACAGCATCACATGAGAACCGCCCCCATGGAGTGAGTACACAAAATAAAACACCTCCGAGCATCAGCAACATAGTCAAAACACAACTTACAACTGTGTAGCCTGTTTTACACAAACATATCCCACTGCAGTGTCTTTGCGATCAGAGATTTAAAATCTCATAAGATTCTCCTCGTGTCTGTGGTGGGCGCTTTTTGACGCATGTTTAAAAATCGTTTAAGACCGAAAGATCCTGTAGTGTGCGGCGGCCTTAAGACACAATATGCAACTTTTCTGGTGAAGGATCACTCTCTGCGTGTCTCCATGGAGATGTTTCTCCATTACCTGGAAGGTTCCACAGTAGTACAGACATTAAACTGATCTATCTTGGATTTATTCAATTACAGGTGTTTTGATTGCTAATAATAAGACACCAGAAAGATTACAGAGTGCACCTTTAAATACACATTCAAAACATCATAAAAAATTTGAGCAAAATTATTTTTTAAAATGTATTATTATTATTATTATTATTATTATTATTATTATTATTATCAATATTATTATTATTAAAGGGTATTGTATTTATCCCATTGTATTCCTAACCCTAAAATCTTGTGTGTTTTTTTTCTTCAGGTGAAAGGGGTCAAAGGTGTGTTCCTGGCCAATCAGAAGCTCAATGGTAAAGTCACTACGGTCATCACTTACAACAAGGGCAGGGACTGGGAGCACCTGACGCCCCCTGCCACTGACATGAACGGGAAGAGCCTCACCTGCAAAGCGGTGAGAAGCTACACCTTCCAATCCAAGAAAAGAAACAAACAAAAGCTAATCGTATTTTAGTTTTTCTAGCAGTAGGTATGTTCTGCTCAGAAGTGTGGCAATCAGGACTAAACCAGGGGCCTCATTTAGAGCTTTGTAAATGAGGCCCCTGGACTAGAAAAGGGTCAAATCAAGTCTACATCAACACTGAACCACAGTCCGGCACCTTTTAAATTTCAGTTTTGCTCAGGGTTAAAATGTTGCCTTATTTTTTTTAAAATAACGTATTAGATTAGAAAAAGGACTTCGAACAAAATGTTTTTATTTTGCTTTAAGTTATTTTATGATTTTACACATTCAGCAGTATGAGCAATGCACTTTTAGTCTGCGTTTACCAAAAGTAAAAAGTGACTAGAATGTACTTATGTCTTATATTTGGTTGTTTTCTAGTTCTTAGTAAAAGCCAGATTGAATTTTGAGATTTGACTTTCCTCTTTCAAAAGGCCGAGGCTATGGTTGCTACGCTTCATCAGCGCTGTCTGAGTGGCTATACATCACCATTCACCCAGATGCCATCCCCTCCTGTCTCTACAATCACTCACTTGTAATAGTCACTTCAGAAACACAACATATTTCACATATTTGACCTTCTCCGACATGTTTGTGTCTGAGCAAAACCAACCAGTTACTAACAATAACTCTGGGTCTATGAGAAAGGCTAATACATCCATCTTTTTTTTAATTAACGATGCGCAAACAAATACAAATCATTTCACGTGTAAAATTAGCATCTTAAACCAGCTAGATTTAAATATTATTTTTATTTTTTGCATGATAGCTCCTCTACTTTTTAAAGATCTACAATGCAGCTTTTCTAGTGGAGAGTCTGCTACCCGCTTGTCTTCATGAATATTCTATTGCTTTGACTGGAATGTTCCACAGTATGGCATTGTACAAGTAAGTGGCCAAGTTACCTGTCAGATCTGTGGAGAGGTGACTCTGTTCACTATTTTTCAAGGTATCTTTAAGCAATAAAAACACTTATGAATGAGTAAATGTAAAATACAGAGGATGAGTTTAATGCCATACTGTGAAACATTCCAGACACAGCAATAACATCTCCATGGCGACATTTAGTATCAAATGCCCCGCCAGAAAAAGTTAAAGCAGAGTTTTGGTGTTTCATTGCAATAGCAGAAAACAAATATAAATATATAAAAGTATAAAGTCTTGTTAGATGATTTTGGTGTTTGCATTTCTAAATCCTGTGTGTCTTTTATTTGAAGTGCACGAGGCTCCATTACATTCTGTTTCAACAGCCACTTTGAGTGTACTTTAAGTATCATTTACCAGGCATTAAAAAGCATTGCACTCAACCGTGTCTCACTTCTACCACTAATTCAACATCAATTATGTATTTGAATTTAGAGCATAGAGATATAACTGAAAAGTGAATTTAAATAAAGGTGAATTACACTTGCGTTAAAAAGACTCAAAAATGAAAGGAACACTTAAAAATCACCGGACTAGTTTTTCTAAATTATTGAAGGTGCACTGTGTTTTGGTAGAGGGTCCACCACCTGCTTGTCTTATATTAAAGGAGATTGCTTTGAGAAGGTGAAGTGTTGGAATGCTAAGCAAAAAACTCAACACAGCGGTTCTTAGCGGCTTTTTTCCAACTTTACCTTCCTTGCGTTTAGCACAAAGTTTGATGCAATGGCAAACAAGAATCCACTACCAGTTAGCTGCAAAAGAAAGTCTGTTTTTGAGGTCGCTGAAAGAAGAAGAGAAGGGGACAAGGAGTGAATCCAAACTAAGGTGATTCTTGGAGATTCATTCCAGCGATGGTGTGCGCTGAAGCAGAGGGTCTAAAGACTGACGCGTTGATCGCTAAATTACTTCTGGGCAGAAAACTTCAACAGCAATTTGTTCTGAACGCACACCGACTGTAAACAAGCATGATTTCTAGCGTAATTAGGAGGCGGGTGGAGGCATTTCTACTTAAGGATCTGTGGAGGAGGAGGGTGGTGTCACACATGCGCAATATTTGAAAAAGGACAGTCGCTGTATTTGTCTTTCCTTGGAAAATCCTCTATACAACCTTTAAAATGCCAAAGCAAAGTTACTCAAGAGTTTGTTAAAGGCCAATAACAATACAAATAGTGCATATTGTTCTTTAAATTCCATTATTATTATTGTTGTTCACAGCAACCAGACGGCCCCATATATCCAAACATTTCTTCTTCTTTTAACTTCTTCCTTGTGTTTTTCTTTCTCTGCAGCCTGACTGTCACCTCCACTTGCACCTGCGCTGGGCCGATAACCCCTATGTGTCCGGTACGGTGCACACCAAAGACTCCGCCCCCGGCCTCATCATGGGAGCAGGTGAGTGACTACAACTACAGCAACTGAGAGGGGACAATTCTATTACTGAGAGGCACTGCTACAGCCTGGTCAGTCAAGCCTGGGGGAACGGTGGAACAAAAGCACTTTATTTATTGAACTATTTGGTGTTCTTGTTTTTGAGCCGGTGGAAGTAAAGTAAAGTGACCCAGGCAGAGAGGGCAGGCTACGGGCATACCACTCTTTCTCGGAAACCAAACTTTTCTAGATAAATTGTGGAGTAGCTCTAAGGGTTTGTGCAATTTCTATAAGGTCTATACAACAAACTGTTAAATCAATTGAGACAACAACTGAGGACCATTGGACCTATACTTTTATTTATTTATTTATTTATTTATTTATTTATTTATTTATTTATTTATTTATCTCTATAGCGTTCAAATAATTTATGACTTTTCTTAAACCTGTTTGCAGTGGTCCTGAGTGATTCATTACGCATTACGAAACCCATTCCTAGCATCCTAATCATTCACAGCGACGAGTTTATGAGAGATTTTCACAGCTCAACAACTAGCATGCAAACAGTGCCATTCCTGACATTTCAAACGCCTTATAACTGGGAAGAAGACGGCTCCTTTTGACCCCTACAATTTATATTAAACATATTATTTACTTAAACTTGATTTCAGCGGTGCTGTTAGTGATACGGTAATTCTGTACATGACATGGGGAACATAATAACTCCACACCTCGTCCAGGAATCAAACCTAGAATCTTCTTATTGGAAGGCAGGAGAGCTAAACACTACACCACCATACCTCCACGCCATTTCTGTGCGCTATTTTCCACTTTTAAAACACACATAAACCCAATCAATTAAAAACCTAACTTTCTTTGTGGAGTAAAAAAGAATGACTATTGACATTTGCGTTAACAGGGTTATAGCAGATTAGCATTGAAAGCAGACCTAAATACGAAGGTTGGAGTAGACGTTTTCTTCTTTGTGTTCATTTGTCACGCATAATCAAGGGCAAAAAGTTCTCTATAACTTCACAACTTTGCATGAGTACAGTTGAAAATCAAGCGCTGATTGTTTGACCTTACATTTTATACTGTCAACAGAAATAAAATAAATTAACGTTTTCAATCTAACCACATGCTGAAATAGAAAGTTACAGCAATCTAAAGTAATGCAAAAAGGTTAACTTTGACTTGTGATTGCTGCCTTATTTGCAACATGGAAATTGATTTGTTGATTCTGATTTTGTCGATTTTCTTTTTATTGAATCAGACTTTATTGCGCTCGCAGGTGATGTAGTGGTTTAAGGTGGTTTAAGGCATGTGGTTGTGTTTTTTTCTGAATGTCTCTACCCTCTCTCCCCCAAGTCACACTACAGCTGGTCATTAAATAAATCTGATTTTGTTTATTTGTTTATTCTCATGATTTAGTTTCTTAATTAGATTGAGACTTTAATTATGATTTTAGTAAATTCAAGTAGTCTGATTTGGATGATTTTGACTTAACTGATTCTGATTTTGGTGATTCTGACTTTTTTTTTAACTTTACTTTTTATTATTTTGCTGTTATTGATTTTTATTTTGTTGGTGCTGCTGTTTTTCTGATTTTGTTAAAGATTTTAATGATTTTGGTGGTTCTGATTTGGATTGTTTTGACTTTACTGACTCTGATTTTGTTGATGTTGCATCTTCTGACTTTTCTGATTCTGACTTTGATGATTTTGACATTAGTGGTTCTGTTGATTCTGGCTTTGCTGGGTACTTTTTGATTCAGATTTGTTGTATTTTAGGGAATCTGGGCTCTAAACTGGTGGAGTACAAGGAGGACATGTACATTACCTCAGACTGCGGCAAGACATGGAGACAGGTACATTTTATGATACAAACTTTAAAAAATACCTAAACTTAACAACAACTTTGCAATGTTTTCATAGGTGTTTGAAGAGGAACATCACATCTTGTACTTGGACCATGGAGGGGTCATTGTGGCCATCAAAGATACATCCATACCCCTCAAGATCCTCAAGTAAGATTTAGTCTGTCATGGGAGTAAAAATGACCATAAATGACTTGTCTTGACTGATTAGTTTAGGTGGAAAACTGCATTTTCTAGCTATAGTGTAATATCCAACCAACTCAATATGGTGACTGGTTTAAGCAATCACCAACTAACCAGACAGTCCATGATCAAACCTCACCCTTGCTGTTGTTGTGTCCCCGGGCAAGACACAATAACTTCTCCGGTCAGTGGCTGAATTTGAATGTCCACTAGAGGCCCTCATTCATTATATAGTCCAAAACTCTGTAGCTGGCTTTATAGTGCCTTTCACGGAGCATTTTGGATATACAGTGTACTACTTTCTCTTTGCTGTGAGTAAAAAAAGAAGTTATCTTAAAAATGAATTCCTGTAATACAAATTAAATCCAGCTGATACTTGTATTTATGAGTTATAAAAGTTTACGTTAACAGTGATCTCATGCCAAATGTGCCGTAATGGGAACTATGGCGATAAATTCCTCTCCTACATCAACGACTCTGCAGACATGTTGTCTTTAAGCAGGTTTAATGGTGTTTGAAAAGGTGAAACTGTAGAATAGACAAATGTGAAATTACTGTATATTTTTGTAATAGGCATATTGTAAACAAGATTATAAATACAAAATTGTAAATCCACCCATTGAAAGCTATCTGACGCCATTTTGAGAGCTGCGTGCAAGTCACAATGCTGGACTTCCAAATAATTATGACTAAAGTTGTTGAACATGGGTACAAAATACATACCGGCGATCCAACCTCAAAATAAAGAAATCTGTGGACTCAAAAGCCAACCAAACTGCGTGCTGCCATGTCTGCTGCTTACGACTGTTACTTGCGTCAATAAAGTTCTGTTCAAAACATGTGCTCTGCCTGCAAATCCGGAAGCGTCCACTAGATGACACTGTACACAAGCGAAACTTAACAAAATTAAAGACCGGTGAATTATACATTTTAAAAGTTTTTAAAAAACTCTTTATGTATAACAGAACACCAAATATAAATATAAAAATACACTGGATTATTCAGATTTTGGTCTGAATGGGGAAACTAACAGCCTTTGAACAGCTGAAAATAATGTAAGGTAACATTAGAAACTTAACTCCATAGCTGTGTATTCGTCATCATGGTTAACAATGCATAAAAATGCCATGACCCCTACGGTATGGGGATTCGGAACGCAGCTTGTGAGAGGTGAACCAACCAGCAAACTTTGGCATTCTGATAAAAAGTTTAATCCAATAACGCTGTAATTACATTCCCGTTAATAGACTTTCTAACTGTCCTTCGGTGTATTAAAGGCCTTCATTTCACTGCCCTTCACCAGACCCTCTCCATCCTCCCCCTCTCCTCATCCTCTCCATTTCCTGTGATCCTATCTGCCCTCCTCGCCGAACGCCGCTACACATAATGAGAGGAGGCCAGATAAGAAAGACATTCATCAGGCCGTCAAATCAAACGACCTTTCCGACAGGGCGCCATCTGTCTGTGTGGAGGGGCGTCCTTCACAGACTCCCACCCTTCCTCCCCCTCTCCCCCTAAATCAATAAGTCGCCCGTAGAGCAGCGTAGGAGAGTTTGGAGGTGGAATAAGCAGACGTTTTGGGTAGTTGTATAATGAGCGTAATTCGATTTGGGACTGCTCTTTTAAGACCGCGCTTTCTCAAAGTTCAATTCGGTTAAAGAGGATTAGCAGTGAGACACACAAAGTAGAAAACAGCCAACAGCCCAAACAACATCTATTTGTTAGCGCCGCGAATAATGTCTTAAACTAATGAAACAATAATGCTAAATACAATTAGGTGATTTAATACGGTTATAATCTATGAGAGGCTGAATGGATGGATGTGGATGGTACATCAGTTTTGTTATTTTTTGTCATTTATTTTTATTTTTTATAAGCTTTAGCGTCTGCCTACACCTGGTCTTTGACTTGCTTAGTGTTTGATTTGATTGTGAAGTTCTACATGCTGAATATGTTTTGTTTTATGGGCATGAGACTGAAGATAATGTATATAGACCGTAATGAGTTATACACTGACTAAATAAAAGTTATTAAAAAAAAAGTAAAATAGTTGGTTGGCAGTAGTACCAGGCAGTGATCTACAGTCAGACACAGTTTAAGTTCTAAAGTCACTTATGTTTTTATTGCATAAAAATAAAAAAATACATAATAATAATAAAAAATAAAATAAAATAATAATAATAAAAAAATAATAATAAAATAAAAATAAATAAATGGTTTCATTATTATTATTTTTTTATTTTGTGATGCTGTGTTCTGGGTTATATGCAAAGTCTATGGGCGACGTGTGTCTAGGCTAGTTTCTACTGCTACTACTACTATTACTATTACTATTACTTTTACTACTACTACTACTACTACGTTATGTGATCAGTAATGTTTAAAATTCATGAATGTCTATTGTGGATGCTAGGTCAGTTAACAAGTTTTATTATATTTCTTTTATTTTGTTTTTTGTTTTGTTTTTCCGTTGCTATTCTGGCAGACAATGATTAATAATAACTTCACACACAGTTTTAATACCCAAGACTCTCCTCAGACACTTCCTTCATTTATTTTATTTTTTTTTGCCAATGTGCTGATTTGAATAAGTTGTTATCTTGTTCCCAGGTTCAGTATCGATGAAGGCCGGACCTGGACGGTACATAACTTCACCAGTACTTCAGTGTTTGTGGACGGACTCCTGAGCGAACCAGGAGACGAAACGCTTGTCATGACGTGAGTACTAAATAAACGCACAAAAATACTTCAAGAAAACATTTAAGAAAAAAATGTAGATTCTATATTTGGTTACGGTGCAATGCAATCAAGCCACATACAGAATCCTAAAGCCAGTTTTTATGATGAAGATTGTAGTTATTCAGGTGGTAAGGTTGGTGTTTCAAATCCTATTCCAGCAAGTTCAACCTGTTGTTGGGCCTTAAAGCAAGACACTTAACCCACTGTCTAGTAAAGAATGTGTTTTTTTGTATGAGCAGTTGATAGTGGGAGGAGCAGCAGTTTAAAGAATGGCAACCACGGATCAATCAAAGAATTATGATGAACAAATATTTATATTTATACTGAATCATTTAAAGTCCTCAAAATTATCAAAAATTAGCACCATTGTCATAGCATCTGACAATTTTTAATTAAATACAATATCTTTTGAATGGGTAAAAGTCCATAAAGGAATGAAACCTTTGGAAAGAAATTGTTTATTTGGAGAGTGAATGAGCTCGGGTTTTTCTAAGCAGCTCTTTGACAAATAGTCATATTTACTACAATGAATTAAAAAAAATAACGTTACATAATTGTTAGTCTGCTGCTAGCACTGCACACTGCTTCTGGCTCAGCTCCACTCACACCTCCAGCAAGGTCGCCGTGCTCCTCTGAACTTATTCTCACATTTTTCACACTCCGCCACCACCTTTCTCTCCTCTTCTCTCTCTCCTCTCTACATCCTCGGAAAACTTCTCGTCTTCATGTGGTTGATACAGTGGCTGGACCATCCAACTCATTCTCAGTGGTTGAAAGAGTACTGAAAAATTGTAAAAGTACAGTTTCATGGCTAAACACTCACTTACATGCATGCTAAATGTTGCAAACTTAACCGTCACCATAACCTCCTCCCTGAAAGTTGTAAATCGAACTTATAAACTCATCATGGGGAGTAATTACTATGGTCAAAATGTATAAGGTAGGTGAGGAATCACGCTGGACAACTGCAAACTGTTTAAAATCGTTCTGTTTTTCACCTTTTAAGACTGCAAAAATCTGGTACCGCACCTTTAAGTAAAAGTATAAAGTACAGATGAAAAATACGACTCAAAATTCTAGTTACTCAATATTAAAAGGATGCTTGGGACTCCTTTGAATTTAAATGAATTAGCTAATTACTATTGCATGGCTATAATGATACTCAGATACAAGTTACGGCTGCACAGTTTGCGAAAATACTGTATAAAATTAACATTTTTCTGACCAAGATAAAGATTAGAGTTGCAATTTATGTTTCAATAATCGGATTGTGTTTAAAGTTCATATTTGAAACGTGTCCAGAAGAACTGACGAAAACAGTGAAATACGAACTGACAAACTAATACAAGAATCACTTCATTTCAGTTTTTTTTCTCTTGTGATTAATCTTGCAGCACTAGTACAAGTACATGTTTGAAAAGCTAATACTGCCACTCTATTACAGTAACATGAGTATTTGTTATTACTTGTTATTTGTTGTTACTTTCCACCCCTGCTTATTCTAAATGTCAGATATATATGGCCGTCTGAGTAAAGTTTGAGTCAATATTTTACATATTTACCCCATTCTCTCATGCATTTGTATTTAACATCCTGGCACATTAATATGACATCTGTGTACACTTGGCCCGAGGCTGTGCAGTCATAGGCGGTTCATTAGCTTTATTAGCTTGTTAGCGCTACTGTGAGTGGCATACATTGGCGCGTTACAATAATTCATAAAGCACAGTGATTATTGATTAGTGTGAATGTAATGAAGTCACTGCAGTAATTCATACATGTTGTTAGAGGGAGTCGTGCCCTGACATTTAATGAAACAGAAAAGCGTCTTTAGATTTGTCAGTAATGTTGTAGTAATCAAAGGGCTGTGGGAAACAAGAAGACAAAAATATATTTGAGTTTATAGCTGCAAAACCACATGAGAAATTGTATTATCCTTACTATTGTTGTTACTATTACTTGTCATTATTAAAGGTACAGTATGTAACTTTTTGGAGGTCATCTGCATGATTCCATGGAAAAAGAATGTTAAAACCACACTTGGGAACAGTCTCCATAGAGATTTTATGTTTTTTTGCCATACCATGGAATATTATAGCTTAAGGAATGACATTTCCATGAAAACCAGCAGGAAAAGTCCTTCCTCCAGGCTTAATAGTCAGGCTGCTGGAGCTGCACTCCCGCTCACAGTAAGGGCACGTTTTCAATGCAGTGCACACAACTAAAATTAAAGCGGTGCTATTCTTTCTAATTTTCTGGCTAAAAAGTTACATGGTGTGGCTTTTTTAGAAAATGTAGTACTTTATGCACTGCATATTTACATATTTTCAATTCATCTTTTTTACTTGGACGTGATCATCCTTAAACGCTTTGCTGTTGTAATTTTTAATCTTTGCTGCCATCTAATGGATAAAGGTGGGAAAGATATCCACATTTTTATACTTAAGATTTTCATTGTGCGTGCACATGGGTAAACGGGTTAACCCAAAATTCCTGTAAATTAAATAACCTTTTTTTTTTTAAAAATACAGTATGATATTTTAAGCATTTTTAAATAATTCCTCCATTTTGGACTAACCCTTCTGAAGTCTGTCTGTATCAGTTTAACAGCCAGAGAGAAGCTGGATAAGTCTCTTCCTCTCCCACCAGCATTTCCTCAGATAAGATACTCCCAGCAGTAATCCTCTCCCTCACATATGCACACACACAGACACAGAGACAGACACACACAGACACACACACACACACACACACACACACGAGGTCTATGTATCATCACTGACAGGGGTGTCCTGCTCTGAAAGATTAGAACTCTCTCTGGAGTTTGGATTTCAGACACTGTCACTATGATTAAAGGTTCACTGTGTAACTTTTCTAGTCGGGGTTTCTTGCCTTCATTGAGATGTTTTTGCTTTCCCTGGAATCTTCCACAGCATGGCATTAAAATATTTTGCATTTAATCAGTTACATACTTTTTTATTTTTTATTTTTATTTTTTTTTTAACTTCAGAAATGTATTCATAAATAAGTAGAAAACTTGAAAAACAGGCATTCTTATTGTAAGTGGACTTGCCTCTCCACAGATCTGACCTGTAACTTGCTTGTTTCCAAAGAGATAGCTAAGTCTATTGCCATGCTACAGAACACCTCAGTTAAAATGCAATGATACACCAAGATAAAATGTACTTGAATATATTTTAAAGGTTGTTGTATTTGCAGGGTATTTGGCCACATCAGTTACCGCTCGGATTGGGAGTTAGTCAAAGTCGACTTCAGACAATCATTTCCACGACAGTGCACAGAGGAAGACTACGAGTCCTGGCAGCTCACTGACCTACATGTAAAACACCATTAATAAAACCATAACATACAAATGAAAATAACATAAATGACCAAGCTGTTGTTAATCACAGGGGGAGAAATGCATCATGGGACAAGAGAGGAGCTTCAGGAAGAGAAAGGAGACGTCTTTCTGTATCAAAGGGAAGAGCTACACATCGGCTTTGAGCACTAAACCGTGTCAGTGCACAGAGAGGGACTTCAACTGGTGAGAATCAAACAGCTTTACATTTTAAATAGATGTGGTGTGCCTCAAGGGTCGATCCTAGGGCCTATACTTTTTAATTATGAAAGTGTTCACCTGGGCTAACCTGATTTCTGAAGCCATTATGACGATCTTGTTTATAACTTTATAACTTGACCAGAACACATTTGACTTCACAAAACAATGGACTGCAAAAAAGTTGTGGATATAAGTTTTTTTTAATGGAAAATAGAATGTGTTTTGTTTTTTTTTCCGTAGCACGTGTTGCAAAACTACTCCTGATTTTAGGCAGTTAATGAGTGTACATGTTTCTGTGTCCAGTGACTATGGTTTTGAGCGCTCCCAGACTGAAGGCCACAGGTGTTTTGCTGACTTCTGGTTTGATCCTGATGCCCCTCCAGACGAGTGTCATCTGGGGCGGAATTACGAGTCCAGCACTGGGTCAGTTTATCAGCTATCAACACTAACATAAAATAACATTATATAATTAACAAAACTGTTTGCAATGATGCTTCAGATATAGGAAGGTGATCTCTAATTCCTGCGAGGGAGGAATAAACAAACAGCAGAGCTCCAAGCAGCACCTGTGCCCTCTGCTGCCCCCTAAAGGACTGCAGCTGGGCATTAAAGGGCAGATGTTAGCTGTGGCGCCTGGAGATGACATCACATTCATCGTCCATCAAGAACAGGTTAGTTTTTTACGAGTTAATGTATGTGTTTTAGAAACTGAGAAACAGTTAGTAATAAGTAAATAGAGGCTGATAGCTCTTCATCACTCATAATAGATTTCAAAAAATTTAAAAATGTATTAGGAACTCTACTAGGCACTAAGCAGTAAAGTTGTTTTTAACTGTTCAGGGTGACACCAGCAGCACTAAGTACCAGGTGGATCTTGGAGATGGGGTGAGGGCTATCTACCAGAACCTGACAGTGACAGACGAACCCATCCAGCACCGCTACGAGAGCCCCGGGGTCTACAGGGTCAGTGTGAAGGCTGAGAACATGGCCGGCCATGCACAGGCCACCATGTACATCCAGGTCACAGGTACATGACACTACTTTATATTATAATTTACTTCATATTATAGGATTTGTTATAAAATTTGTATTTTAAAACAGGTGGCAGCAGGGGGCAGACCCTCCACCATAAAATTTTATAGTGCCTCATTAATCAAAGCTAAACTAAATGCTGATATTTTTCTAACTAATATAAACAAACAATGCACAGATCGCTCTCAAGGACAGTTTAATTAAGAAGGATTTACTTTTCAGTCAAGAGCATTATTCCGTACCATGGCAGATGTAAACTCAGTGTGCATGTTTGTGTAGCCCCCCTGCAGGAGGTGCATCTGGAGGTGGTCCCCATCGCTGGAGTTAACCAGGAGGTCAATGTGTCTGCTGCTGTGCTCCCCTCTGAGGCTAATCTCACTGTCTTCTACTGGTGGATAGGAGACAACATGCAGGTAAAGACATACACTATTTATATTTGAACACTATAGGAAGCTTCTGTAATATAATTTCACATAATTTCACATAATTTCACATAATTATCTACTTTTGAATGCACATAATTTCATATAAGAGGAGATCCATTTAGCAAAATATCAAAATTGTTGTTTTGAAGATATGCAAAATATAAATATTGAGGCCTATTTCTAAAATAATAATAATTATACAGTGCTATTTCTGTTCTTTTAAATTTACTGTCCATTCACATTTCAGCTTAGATGGATTGCAATTATAACTTTTTTTTTTTTATCAGATTAGCCTAGAAATATGTTTTATTTTATTATTTAATTTTTCATTTTTTTGTCAACACCTAATAATACCTATATTTGAGATTAATTATAGGTTTCATTTATTATTGTTATACATTGCTTTATTATTATTATTATTATTATTATTATTATTATTATTATTATTATATTTTTATTTTTTATTATTTTATTATTAATTTTTTTTTCACATATAACCAGCTACAGCTTCGCCGGCACTCTTAATTTTAGTGGCTTTATTTCCTAATTCGACTTTATAACACATAACAAACATATAATTCATGTTTACGTTTTGTTTCCTCTCTGCAGCCCACCCTGACCCTCCAGAACAGCCTGCTCACTCGCTTCTCTGAGGCAGGGGAGGTGTCGGTCACAGTCCAGGCCTCCAACGGTCGGTCTATGGTTCAAGACACAAAGACAGTCCGAGTCTATGGTAACTTCAGCTCTGTAAAGCGATAGTACCTGTAACTGCAGTAGTCATACTTTAAGGCTTCTTTTCTGTGTCCTGTTTCAGAGAACTTCCAGGTGATCCCTCTGAGCTTCAGCAGAAACCTGGACCGCTTCAACCCAAACATCCCAGAGTGGAGAGAGGACGTGGGGCAGGTGGTCACCAAAATACTCTCCAGGGTATGGTTCCACTTAGTATTTTATATTTTAGCTTCATATTTTAGCTTTATATAGCTTCATTATCAGTCCTAACACCCTCTGTTGATGTTTCTACACACAAATTGTTCTCAGCTAAACCTTTCGTGTATTTTCTAAATCTAAAAATAACTCTCTGTCAGTGTTTCACTAGCAAGGACTACACCACAACAATGGTATATGATAAAGATATTTATTGACAATGGATAGATGTGATAGCAGAGTGGAGACTCAGGATGGGGCCTCTGTCTCAACCGATTCAGATCTGCCCCCTTTGTAGATGATGTCTTCAGGCTTCTGGGTAATTGAAGGTGTGGTTGGCTGGAGAGGAGCAGGGGAGGTTGAGGTGTGGTCCTGCTCCTGAATCTCAGTCATATCAACTCCACATTCCTGTCCATTTTTTGTACTTAGTAATATTCTACGTTAACAGTTTGTTCACCACTGCAGATTTGATTCTCTCCTCTTCATAATGACTTTTTACTGTAGCGAGTAGCAGACTTTTATTTAGATGTTTTTATTTTTGAGATAAAAGGTGAGGTGAGAAGGTAGGGGGTAGAAAATGAAAAAAGAAACTCAAACGCATGACAATACAGAACGTGCAGGTATCAGTCAACACAGAACTCTGGGTTATGATGATGGTAAACAATTACACACTAAAAAGATCATACATTTTTGCGTAATATGTCCCCTTTAAGATTTTGATACAGTATTTTCTTAATGTACAGATCACAGGTGTTCCCCAAGACTCCCTGGTGACCGTGGTGAAACCTGGTCTCCCCACTTCAGCAGACCTGTACGTGCTACCACTGGACGAGCAGCCGGACACGAGGAGCAGATTAGTAGACAAGGTACCTTCAATACGACCTGTCATTAGGGATGGCCGTCTTGAACCAGGCGATTCGGCACTGTGTCGAAGCCCCAAAGCACATGTGCATCAAAACATGATTCGAAGCCCCTATGTCACGTGACTAGTGTTTCATGAACCCTCGTTGTTTCACCAGGGGGCGATCGTGTCGAAGCGGGGTTTGATTGACAGAGATTTCAACGAACCACTGAACTGCGCGCCTTTCTCAACCAAACTCCCTCTTAGTTTAAAAGAGGCGCTAGTGCTTCTGTCCCTTGTGGGTTTTGTGAGAGGAGAGACACAACTGCGATTTTTAATTAACAAAAAGGTTGCAATACAATTCATGGCCGTTGTTTACAGACATTGCACATAAATACAAAAAGTTACGTTTACACATACAATCAAAGATTAAAATGATGTACAAATCATGTAAAACAGTTACAAGTTAAGGAGGCTGTCTCAAATGTTCTCAGTCTGGATTTAAAGTCATTCAATGATATTCTGGATGTTGTAGTTCTAACATATTGCCACTAGATGTCACTGTGGAGAGAGTTTCGAACTGTGTTTCAGTGCTCCGGCACAATCGCTTCAACTGCTTCGGTGTTTCATGAAGCCTCACTTTGCCCATCCCTACTTATCGTTTCATTTTATTGCTCATTCCTACTTCCAGATTGTGTCTAAAACTGAAATAACCTTCTGTCTTCAGCGGATACCAGCCATAATCCAAGCGTTCAACGACAACAACGTGAGTTTTGTTGTCCGAGGAGGTCAGCAGGTCCTGGTGGTTCTAGCAGACCCGAACGCAGGTACAGTTTTCACACTGCGTTTTCCTTTACTCATGCACACACTTTTATTTTGAAATATTGATGACTGCATGTTTATGACTGGTTTTATTTTGAAGGTGTAGGGAATAGTGGTAATGAAACTACAGCAGCTGCAGCAGACCATGGTGCGTTGTCAGTTGTGACATTTGCGTGCAGATAACCTCAAAATGTTGAAATCTTTTTAAATTTTGTCGGGGTGAGACTGCTGTGTTTTTCAGAAATACTAACTGCATGGATGTCTTCAGCTTTTATTCTAGTTTTCCTTACTTGGATTTGATGTATTTAATCAGTAACAGCATATCACGTGAGTTTTCCAGCATGTAAATTTGTGTTTTGTTAAATTAGGCTACCATGGCGCCGCTGGAGGTCCGGGTGTATGGGCGGTGGGAGTCTTATTCCTAGTCACCATCATCGCCACTGGCTCCTTCATCCTTTACAAGTTTAAAAGGTAAGAAGACTTAAAGATTTAGCTCAGAATAAAGAGCATGCTAATCGTCATAGAGATATGCATATGCTAACTCGTATGCAAACAGTTTATGAATGTCTGCGGTCTCAGGTGTCACGCTAACAATTCTCAGCACGCTCGCAACCATAGAAGTAATATATTGTTCCGTACGTATTATTAAAAAGAAGCACGCAAAATCTACTATTATTACAGCCTAATTAAGCATGAAGAATGTTTCGAATCATAATGAACCAAGCTTTATTAAGAATGATTCAGGGTTAGTAATTACTTAAAGACGCTGCGCCTAATTTTTAAAAATGTAAAGAATAGAATTAGTTCCTTTTAAACATTCTGCAAAGTTGTTCCTCACTTACCGTATGCATTGTGGACATTTAATTATTCACCATGATGAGTTTGTAAGTGTTTTTCACAAGTCTCAGAGACCAGAACAGAGTTTTGCTGTGAAAAACTAACAACAACTAGCATGCTAATGTCAATAATGAGAATAAAACGCTTAATAATTAGCTGCTGACAGCACACAGTGGACTTCTTTTGACCTTGAGAGCTGCTTACACAATATATCTGAACTGGGACAAGACAATTTTTGCTCAAATACACGAGGAAAGTAATCAGGTACAGGGATTTTAAGAGGTGAGACTTGGGAGTTAAAGTGTTAGGGTCGTAATAAAGTAGTTACTAAGCCTGGATCATTCTTAATTAATATTATTATAAAGTGTTGCAGTTTTTTTTAATGTTTTTCTGCACTTTTTAGTTTTAATATTCAGTGGTCACTTAATTGCATGCTGTTCACAAATACACTTCACTAAAAGCACAGTGCCTGTCCCGAACACACAAAAGTCACTCAAATGAAAAACTGTACAAAAACTACAATCCCCGTCTTACAAAAACTACAAATCCCACAGTCCCTGGCTCCTCCGGACTGAGGACTCCTATCCCCCGCTGTTTTTCAGGAAGCTCCCCGTGAACCGAAACGTGTACGCGCAGATGCACAACGAGAAGGAGCAGGAGATGACCAGTCCAGTGAACCACAGCGAGGACACGCAGCACATCATCCAGGGGGAGGAGTTTATCGACGACGACCTGGACTCTCACACGCTAGGTAACGCAGGAGGAAGCCCCGCCTTCCGCTCCCTTATAAGGACTACCACCACTAACCACTGCTACTAGGCCCTGCCCCCTCACACCAGCAGCCCACTCACACAAGGTACTGGAGGTTTGATCTGTTATTTCACTCTACGCCATCCACTTTCTGTTGAGTACGCCCATGCACGCATACGGAATTATGGTACATCATATTTACTCTGTAATGTTAACAACTCATTTGTTGCTTCAAAGTTATGGATAAAGTTAGAAAAACAACATTGGCATTTTTCCTGGGGCCGACGGCAGAGTTGTTGCTGTCATTCGAAGCTTATGTCCAGGCCAACCACCTCCAAACCAAATGTACAACTTGTGATAATGAAACTATAATATGATGCATTATTATGACATGATTTAGAATCACTTTTTTTCTTTTACACCATGAAGCATGACATCAGACATGAAGAGCATATGCCTGCTAAGCATGGGTATGAGCATGTTAAATATGTCAAATGTTTGGATATAATTACATGTTTTAACATGTAGTTTTGAAATGTCAAACTTTCCTTTGCATGGACACTGTCGTAGGTAGAAGTTCACACACCCACATTAGTGTTTCTCATTTGTTCAGTCAAATTGATTTCAGTAGGCTTTTTGCACAGCGGGACCGCTAGTCTGCGCTGCCCTTTCTGCTCCTGTTCTATTCCTATGAATTTTTCCACTGACATCCACGTACAGCTCACTGTCCACTGCCCGATCTGTCAGGATTTATTGACTTTAGCACACAGGGAAAGAATGGGAGTGAAATGACTCATGAGCTCATAGATGATCATGGTACAGAAACAGTTTTTTTACACCTGCCACACTGTCAGTAAAGAATAGTATTGGATCAAGCTTCCTCCTAAATTGTGTTTCTGGAGTTATCAGATGATTGAAATGTCATGTAAACTGTTATATAAGTTATCTGATTTCTTTCTGAAAGCGAAACTCTAATATTTGTTATATTTTAAGTTTTAAAATGTATTTTTATTTCATCTGATTTT
Organism: Taenioides sp. WSHXM2023; assembly: GCA_029959045.1. Classification (NCBI taxonomy): domain Eukaryota; kingdom Metazoa; phylum Chordata; class Actinopteri; order Gobiiformes; family Gobiidae; genus Taenioides; species Taenioides sp. WSHXM2023. The sequence continues at coordinate 5,002,872 of CM057106.1, forward strand.
ACTGGATGTAAATGTATCCATGTCCAGTAAAGAATATGATTGATCCAAGCCTCTTCCTAAATTGTGTAGTGTTTACGACATGGCTCTCTGAACGACAAATGGGAAACACACAACAACAGCAGGGATTCAAAGGACATCACCACGTTCTAAAGCACAATCCAATTTAGCCTAATACAGATGGGGTTTGTTTGTTTGTTTGTTTGTTTGTTTGTTTGTTTGTTTGTTTGTTTGTTTGTTTGTTTGTTTAATGATACATGAAGCTGAGGGGTTGAATTACTGATAGAAAAGATCAGATTAAACATTTGTGCTTTCACCTTTTGGATATTTCATGGTTAAATTCAATATAATCTATAGGGAAATCTAGGCTCTCTTCATTTGAGTTTTATTCACTCCGTCCTCTCGTCTCCAGCAGGAAACCATTCTGGTGTGGTCCTGAGCATCACCTCCAGAGAGCTGCAGAGCTACCTGAGCAGCTGATGCCCGCCGCGGCCACGCTAAAGGGGCTTAGCTAGTGTTAGCTCAGCCCTGCTAAGAGCACAGGGACTCCACTCTGCCTTCCTCCTCTCCACCCGCCCCCTTCTCTCTGTGTCGGACACTGACCTCACTACTCCACGGCACCCTCCAATCATCACCTCACCCCTGGGTGCTCTGTCCACGGCAACTTGGGAAACTGGATCCTTGACAGTAATAAGTGGAGTAATAGTTGAAGAAGCTGATGCGAGTGTGTTTGGAGTGTGTTTGGAGTGTGTTTGTAGTGTGTTTGGAGTGTGTTTGGAGTATGTTTGGACTATGGAGTACATTTGGAGTACGTTTGGACTATGGAGTGTGTTTGGAGTGTGTTTGGAGTGTGTTTGGACTATGGAGTGTGTTTGGAGTGTGTTTGGAGTGTGTGTGGAGTACGTTTGGACTATGGAGTGTGTTTGGAGTGTGTTTGGAGTGTGTGTGGAGTACGTTTGGACTATGGAGTGTGTTTGGAGTGTGTGTGGAGTACGTTTGGACTATGGAGTGTGTTTGGAGTGGTTTGGAGCATGTTTGGAGTACATTTAGAGTGTGTTTGGAGTATGTTTGGACTATAGAGTGTGTTTGGAGTATGGAGTGTGTTTGGAGTGTGTTTGGAGTGTGTGTGGAGTACGTTTGGACTATGGAGTGTGTTTGGAGTGTGTTTGGAGTGGTTTGGAGCATGTTTGGAGTACATTTAGAGTGTGTTTGAAGTATGTTTGGAGTGCGTTTGGAGTGCGTTTGGACTATGGAGTGTGTTTGGAGTGTGTTTGGAGTGTGTTTGGAGTGTGTTTGGAGTGTGTTTGGAGTGTGTTTGGAGTGTGTTTGGAAGATCACAGGGTTAAGGCTTGGCGATCCTCAATTACCTGTCGTTAGCTCGTTCAGCTGTGCTAAATGCTGATCAAATTTATCCAGTGGCGGATGAAGTACTCGGTTTAGTCAAGTACAGATACAGGAGCAAAAGTACTTTCAAGTAAAAGTACCACATGAAAAAATCTAGATTGAAGTACTCCTTTAAAAATGTACTTTAAGGGTAAAACAATTTTTAGAACGATAAAAAGGTCAAATAAAAATTGTACTTTTACTTTTGTACTTTATTGAATTTAGCTCAGTCTGGAGAGTAGACAGAGAGAAGGTGAGTCTAGGTCTACACTGTATTTGCTCTTGCAGATAAGATGTTAACATTTATCTTCAGACACAGCAGTAATGTGAAATCCTATCAATGATGTAGTGTAATATACAGTATTCATGGGTCACTTGGCATTTTCTAGTTATAAACGCCATTTTGAGAACCATTCAAAAGACAGAAGAGCATGTTTTTGGTGCTGCAACAGTTCTGATTTTAGACTTGAAACATGAATGGATTGCTCGCCTTCTACTGCGATTAGCCCACTGTGTAAGAAATGTTAAATCTATATTGTCCAAGTCATAACTGGAGACAGGCTAACACTGATCTGCCTCTCCGCATCAGCTTCAAGGCTATAGTTTCTGTTACTGTCAATGATCCCAGTTGTTTGAGCGTTACCTCTGCTTCATCTGACCCCACGACAAACACCTGCACTGACCAACTAGAGACTACAAAGACTCTAATGTGATCAAATGTACTTTATGTTCCACCTACGGCACTGTCAATGAGCAGCGCACCACCATCACGGAAAAACAACACTTAAAAGGCAATAATTTTTTCTACAGTTGAACTATAGAAGTGCAGCTTTGAGCTGATGTAAGTGCACACAGATGACACCAGAGGGCAGTGTTGAACCTCAAAATATAAACTTTATAATAGAAATGCAATGGGAGACTAAAAATTAATGTTAGACCCATGTCAGCAGTACAAACAAGATATACACTGTTAGAAAACTCATATGTAAACAAACATTAAAGGGGCTGAATGTGATATTATTATTTTTATTTTACTTTATTTAAGAAAGTTACATTTGTTTTGCCCCAGAACAGATATTTTATAAAGGCAGATCTTAGGGTCAAAATACGACCGCTGTGTGCTGTCTGTATCGAATTATTATTTTATCATTCGCGAACCAGGAAGTAAGTCTGTCCTTTTAGTGTGGCACTCCCTGAATGTTTTGCATGAGGCGGGACTAGCGTTGAATGTCCCAAACTCGTAAATTTAACCCAACTGTTCCTAAACTTAACCCTAAACTTGACAGTGAAATAATATGAAGAAAGGCCAAACATTTAGGGTATTGTTCTTAGCATTACAGTGAAAGTTTTGAAAGTTGTGAAAAGAGTTTATAAACTCATTGTGGGGAATAATCAGGATGCTAGGAATGCATTAGGGATATGTTTGGAACGCTGCAAACCTTTTCAACCAACTAGTTCTGTTTTTCATGTTTTTAATACAGTAAAAATCAGGTACAGCGCCTTTAAAGTCAGTGTTTTTGATAGATTTCCTTGTTCCTGGTTTGGTATTTCAATTAATCTCCTGGTTCACTGTGCCTGTGCTGTACGGGGGTCACTTCTCTTATTCCCAACCCCTTCCTCCGCATCCCCGCACACTCCCGGGGTCCACACTGGCCCCTGTTGCCCTGGAGACGAAGCAGGTTGCCGTCATGGAGGGAAGTAGTATGTAGTCTTTTACTGAATCAGCCTATATTAGGCCCCGCCCACAGTGGAATCACGTGTTTGTTGTAAATGTGTAAATATGAACTATCTCCGCTTTGTATATAATCCTTTTGACGTGTGTGAGTGTGTTTTACACGACTACCAAAATACACCGAGGTCCTCAAACGCACCATTTCACCCAACAGTATTTTTACAATGGACGTTCATCTTTAGCCATGTTTCCATAAATCTGTTGTCGGCACAGTTGTTATGAATTATGAACTGACACGGTTGGACTACGGTACAACACCAAATACAGTTAAAACACAACACAAAATTTTGTGCATAGGCCTGTCACAATCACACATTTTGAAGCGCGATATATTGCTACAGAGATATACCGCGATAAACGATAATATTGAAACTACTTTATGCCACTGATACAGTTACAACAATGCTAAACAATCCCAGTAAACCATTTTGAAATACACAGCTTCATTAAAAGGCGTAAGCTGCAACACATAAACGTCAGAATGAATCAGTAATTAGCCATAGTACAACAAAAATGACCCAAATTCACAAAGAAAATGTACACACAATAAATATTGACCCCCAAAATATATTGTTCCAGTTTTCAAATATTGTAATTATCGCGACAGGCCTACTAGTGTACTATGTTGGTAGCAAACGGTATATGGAACATTTCAGTGACTCTAAATTGTCCCTGGTGAATCAATGAGAATGAATTAATTGTCAAAATGCCCCGGCCTGAAGTGGAAAGTAACTCATTACAAATACTCTCAAACTGTAATTAAGTAGACTGGAGTAATTTTGCTTTTTGAGTACATTTTTAAAGGCCCATATTTCGCTTTTTTTTTTTTTTTTATAATGTTACCTGATCAAAAATATATCTGGAGTTGTTTTGTTTTATTCGTACATATTTAAGACACAAACCCTTCGTATTTAGGCTGAGTTCTTCTCTCAAACAGAAAACGCTCCACCTTGTGATGTCACGCAGTTTACAGTTTACACGGCTCCGCATACACCTTCACTTGCACCACTGGGATAATTCCAGCCGTGGAATTGCTAATCTCTACTAAGCAACAGGTAAAAGTTTGCTGTTAACTACCACCTCATGACATCACACAGTGGAACGAAGCATTTTGAGCTTTGGAGCTGTAGACAGACTAATAATAAGGGTGAATGAAACAAAATACAACTCTGAGTATGTTTTTGAGGAGGTAACAACATTAGAATAAAATGTTAACTGTATTCAAAGTTTTGTAACTAGTACATCTTTTTTATGCACACTTTTTACACATTTTAGGTACTTTTTCCACTGCTAATTCCCACAGCAAATGGGGTAGGTTTGAATAAGCCCACATAATACATTATAGCTAAACTTTTACTCTTCACCTTAGCAGTAGGCATAGCATTGTTAAGAATAGACTTTACCTTTAGTAATTCTGTTGCTCCCCCTGGTGGACATACCAGCGCAGTATTTTTTTTTTTGACAATATGAAGCTTTCAATTATTTCATTAATCTAGAAATCATAATTTGATAATCTAATGTGAATGGCTGGGATAGTCAAGTTATCTAGACATAGGTAGTTGAAAATATGCTTAAATATACTATTCCTGACACTGTTCTTATGCAATACTGAACGCTACACTATCGGTTGGAAACATGGCTGTAGTCCAGTACACAGTGGTATAATATGTAGAAGATATTTTTGATACACTCTAAAGAAGTGTAGCTGTAAGCACTGGTGGCTGTTTGTTGATTGAAAACATGTTTGTATTTTTGCACTAATGATGTAACAGGAAGTCCACCCATCTCATGTACGTTTTGCTTTATGATGATTTCTATTTTCACCTATTTTGTACATACTCGTGTCCAGTGTTCTTTATCGATGTGTCTTTGTACTAGGGTCCTCTTGAAAACGGGGGGAACACGAATCTGGAAAAAGACTTTGAATTCATGATTTTAGTTTGAGATTTGAAAATGTGTTGATTGATTTGTTGATTTTTAAACCCGTTTGTCCTCATCAGGAAAGCACTCACCCTGCATCCTGGAATAAACCACTCCCATAACTTGTACATGTGTCGTTTCTCTTTTCACTTAGGTAGAAACATCTAAACTCCGACCACACCCACATTTTAAATAGAGCTGCTGGACTGGGCAGAACATGGAGGACTACAGAAGAAAATGAGGGAGGAGGTGTGGTCTTGGCATATGAGGAACAGTGTGATTGGTCTAACAGGTATCCACACTTCAAACTCCACCGCTGGAATCAGAACTTGTGTGATGTCACATAGTACTTGAAATTGCAGTGACCACAGGAGGCAGTACACACAAAATATTTGATTGTTTTTGAGCAGAAGCTGCAAATTTACCTAATTTGCACTAAAATTACTAATAGGACTAAAAACAGTATCGCTTTGTGTCTGAATGCCGTGAGTCAATGACAGAATTAGGTCAGAGAATCAAACATCAGATTTGAGAATCCTTCAGCCTCAGACTGGAGCAGTGGTCAGTGGTCTGCCTAACAGAGTCTGCACACGGTGGGCCGTACTGAACATGAGACATGAACATTATTAGCCCTGTAGACCCGAGTGAAGGCAATTTAACTGGACTGATTTAAGAGACGTGGTGAAAATTTTCAATGATTTATTGAAAGAAATGCTGAAATTGAAGTTCTGGAGGACTGCTAAAATGACAATTGCATTATAGTATAAAAGCTAAAAATGGTTCATGGTTAAAATTAGGCCTACTTTAGTATAAAAACTAAAAAACGTATATACCAAATGCTAAAATACAAACAAAGTGCTTGCTGTGGCCACTGGCGGTGAGCAGAATACTCACGAGAAGTGCCCTCCCACGTTGGACTCATCAGCACAGCAAATGAAACCTACAGGCAAATGTAAAGCCCCCAGCGCCACTGAAACGAAAAGAAACTGTTAATTACACTGACCCAATTGGTACAAATGAAGCAAAAGCAAATGACTTAAGCAAAACAAAAAGGTAACTCGAGTTAATAAGCAAAAACAAAACTAAGCAAATCCAGAGAGCAACTAAAGGTAAAACATTAAAGCGAAACAAAACTAGACAAAACAGGAAAAGGTGGAATATACAAAAAATAAAAAACAAAAAACAGCAGCAAGGAGAAGGAACAGGTTAAAAAGGCTCATCTTTATACTTTTTTATTGAACACTTACCACCCTGAGCCGCACAGGCACCAGACCAGCACTGCACAGGAAGTAGTAGATAGTTGGTCATTTTGATGGGGGATTTACAGGACGTTGACCAGTGACGACCTTCACAGCAGAACAAGTCACCTTTAATGACCACTGACTGCAGTCATTTACATAGCGTTTCCCAGAAAGTTAAACGGCGTTGTGGGGGCGCTGTGTTGAACGCTTTTTGTTCCAAGTCCTCCATGAAAAAACTGCTCATTATTGCGGATAGTGGATGTCCCATTGTGAACCCCTCCTTCTGTCTGTAAATGATGTTATGGTATTGGAAATGTAGATTTGGCCACGAAGTGTAATAGTTTTGTAATGTCTTCAACAGTTAAATTTGTGCGTTTTTTGAGTGAGATGACGTCGTGTGATGTGAGTATTTCGTCCACTGCTAGTATAGTGTTTTTTAGTTCCTGTGCCAATAGTTTTGCGTTCTTGCAGTGGAATTCCGTTTGACTGATGAGAGATGGTTTTATTATTTCGACCAGGGCTTTTGACAGATTGCAAAAAAGACAGAAGGCGTTCAAATTCAGGTTTACCATCGGCTGTTCACATTCATCTTAAAGTACTCACTTGATAACAGAGAGGTAACAGAAAAGTTTAAGCAAGGGGAATAATTGATGCACTGAATATTTATTGAAGGATTCTTTTTTGCACTGATGGCTTCATTGAACCAGTCCCTGCCTGGAAGAGTTCAAGTATTGGGCTGTTTTCTCAACAGGGTGGCTGGGCATCAAGAGGCGCATCCTTAGAAATAGGGTGAGGACGGGAGGAGCTCAGAGTAGAGCCGCTGCTCCTCTACATCAAGAGGAAGAGCTGAGGTGGCAAAGGCATCTGTTCTGGAGGACACGTCAAGGACACACTGGAGGGACTTTGTCTCTCAGCTGGCCTGTGAGCGCCTTGTGAACAACTGTTTAAACAGAACTAGCTGTGTTCTTCACTTAAAGCAGTAAAAATGGTACTGCACCTTTGAAAATGCACCTAAAATGCCGAAACCAATTAGACTTGCGATGATTAAAAGGCCCAACCCTAATGCTAAAACTCAGCATTAATGTTGTAAGCAAGTTGTTGTTATTATAGTTTATATTAACAGACAAGTGTCGATATGGAACAGTAAATGGGCTCTTCACTAGAGAATCACACAGGACTGGGATCACCACACCAGCATAAAGAGTGAGCTGGTCCCATAGAGCCCAGTTTGATCAGTAAATATAGACAATGCAGTAGCCATGTACTACTAGTCTACTATACTGTTTGACCTCTTGTAATAGCATTATTAGCCCACTTACGTGTAATAAGACTTTGAACAAAGCCTTTGTTCACTATTTTTTTTTTTTTCAGATCTACGTGATTCACATAAATGACCCCATTCATCTGAAAGGTGACAAGTTTCAAGTCCAGATAATTTATTTTCTGCGTTTTAGGTTGGCCATAAATACAGTGCATCCAGAAAGTATTGACAGCGTTTCATTTTTTCCACATTTTGTCATGTTACAGCCTCATTTCAAATTGTATTAAATTAATCTCTTACGTCAAATTTCTACACACAATAGCACATTATGATAATGTGAAAAAAAGTTTTTTTGACAGTTATTGAATTGATTAAAAATAGAAAACTAAGAAATCACATTTACATTTACAAGTATTCACTGCCTTTGCCATGAAACTCTACAGCTTAATCGGAGTCCACCTGCGGTAAATTCAGTTGATTGGACATGATTTGGAAAGGCACACACCGGTCTATATAAGGTCCCACAGTTGACCGCATGTCAGAGCACAAACACCAAGCATGAAGTCAAAGGACTTGTCTGTGGACCTGCGAGACAGGACTGTCTTGAGGCACAAATCTGGTTTCTGCTGATTTGAAGGTCCCAATAAGCACAGAGGCTTAAGTCAGGAAGGTGACCAAGAATCCGATGGTCACTCTGTCAGAGCTCCAGCGTTCCTCTGTGGAGAGAGGAGAGCCTTCCAGAAGGACAACCATCTCTGCAGCAATCCACCAATCAGGCCTGTATGGTCAAGTGACCAGACGAAAGCCACTCCTTAGTAAAAGGAACATGGCAGCCCGTCTGGAATGACTGAGTCTCTGAATGACTCTCTGAAAAAATGAAACACCAAAGGTTCATTTTTCAGCAGGACAACGACCTGAAGCACACAGCCAAGATCTCAAAGGATTGGCTTCAGAACCACTCTGTGAATGTCCTGGAGTGGCCCAGCCAGAGTCCAGACTTGAATCTCATTGAACATCTCTGGAGAGACCTGAAAATGGCTGTGCACAGACGTCTCCCATCCAACCTGATGGAGCTTGAGAATTACTGCAAAGAATGGGCAAAACTGCCTAAAGATCGGTGTGCCAAGCTTGTGGCATCATGTTCAAAAAGACGTGAGGCTGTAATTGCTGCCAAAGGTGGATCCACAAAGTATTAAGCAAAGGCTGTGAATACTTATGTAAATGTGATTTTTAGTTTCCATTTTTAATAAATAAAAAAAATGTCAAAAAAAAACTTTTTTCTCATTGTCATAATGGGGGATTTGTGTAGGAATTTTGAGGGAAGAGATGAATTTAACAATTTGGAATGAGGCCGACACATGACAAACTGTGGGGAAAAAGGAAGCGCTGTGAATACTTTCCGGATGCACTGTAATTAGACTTGCTGTGATTAAAAGATATTTGAATTCACTATTCATGAGTGGATAACATAACTGAAGCATTCATGAACAGTGGATGTGGAATATGGTGTAGTTAACGTCTCTGGTATTTGGGAGACGAGGACGTCAGGTCAGTGACTTCCTCCTGTTTCCTCTCCCTGTTTCTTTTGGCTTGGTCCAGAATGATCACTTTTTTTTCTCTGCTCATCCTCATCCCGTGAACACGCTCCACGTCTATCACTTCCTCTTCCTCACATTTCCTTTCCCAGTTTACCCTAACGGAGTCCAGGTTGATGATCACACCTGGAGACTCAGTAACAGCTCCAACACTTTGCTTCTTGGAGCTGTTAGCGCTCACAGAGTCCAGGTCTATCATCTCCCCATCTTTCCACTTTCTCTTTCTGTTTTTACAAGGAGAGTCCAGGTCGATCACATCTTCCTCCAACTTCCTCTTCCTGTTAGCACTGGGAGTCTGCGGGATGATGATGACTTCTTCATCCCTCTTTGCGCTGGCAGATTCCAGCTCAATCGTCTTCTCTCCCTCCCTCTAGACATTTGGGCTGAATGAGTCAAGGAAGATCACGTCTGGAGACTCTTCACAGACATCTCCAGATCTTTGCCCTGAGCTGTAAGAGAGACAAAGGTGTTCATTTAAAATACAGTGGAAGGAGCGTGTCACTTCAAGCATTTTTGCATGTCATTTGTCTGTATATAGACAACAGCTCAATTGTAGCAGCAATAGCTCAGTTCAAAATATTCTAACGTGAGGGTTGGTGTTTCACTATAACGTGATTTGGGCACTTGACTCGTCTGAGTTGATGAGTTGATCCATAATACTTTATATATAAATGGACATAGCTGCCGCGTTCTAAAGAGCATGGGGGGCACTTCTGGCTCTATCGACTCTTGCTCAAATTGACTTTACATTGAAAAATTGTCACCCTTCTCTCTGTAAGTGTTGCAGTGAGCCTCTTGTTCTTAAAATCTTCATATTAACCCACTTTACATGATCCCGGTGTTTTTATTTGGCTATTTTGTCCGTAAATATTCTTATTCCCACTTATACAGCAAGCTCACAGACAGGGCGGTGAAGGACTCAAGAACACAAGCTGTACATACCTGACAACCAAAACGGAAGCATCTCTTTTGGTCCGTTTCCGTGGAGATTCTTGCTCCTCTCTCTTCCTCTTCAGGCCAGATGTGGGAGTCTGTGAGGATGAGGAGGAGGTGGGGGAGGCGGACGGCTGCTTCTCCCAGTAAAGAGTAAAGTCAGTACTCAGAGTCTCCCTCTGAACATTTGGGCTGAATGAGTCAAGGAGGATCACGTCTGGAGACTCTTCACAGACATCTCCAGATCTTTGCCCTGAGCTGTAAGAGAGACAAAGGGGTTCATTTAAAATACAGTGGAAGGAGCGTGTCATTTGTCATTTGTCTATGTGTTGTCTGGTAGCAGCAGTAGCTCAATTCAAAATATTTTAAGGCGAGGGTTGGTATTGCACTATAACTTGATCTGAGCAGTTGACCCATCTGCATTGCAAAAAAAACTATCCAAATGTGTTTTCACTACTTTTAATCACAATGTAAAATACTTAGATACTCTATAGATCAAAATCCATCATACTGACGGTCTGGTCATAAAAAAAATGACTGATACAAAGTAAATGGTAAAAAATCCCTCACATATGATTGAAAACTGGGTATAGGAATTTAAAACACTCCAAATAATATTCACTGATCTGAACTAAATACTAGTTAGTGAAGATTTTTATCATGTGGTACATTAAAGGGGAGGTCCAGTTTTGGGTTGGTGACGTGCACGGTGAGTTTCAAGACAAAAAGGTTGTGAATTACTCAAATATAAACCAATCGAAACAAATTGGTAATGGCTCCAAGTGGCTTTACACTGAAAAATTGTCACCAGTCTCTGTGTAACTGCTGCTGTGAGCCTCGTCATTGTGTTCTTAAAATCTTTGTATTAACCCACTCCACACAATTCTGGTGTTTTTGGTATTTTGTCCGTAAATAAATTCCTATTCTCAGCTCCAAATGTGCTCCTATAACGTCTAGCTCATGGGTGACTTGACACTCACTTAGTCCACGTCTTTATTCAGTCTGTGGTGTGCACATGTGACTTGCAAATAAGTAATTGACTCGTGATTTCTTAATTTTTAAAACCCAAAGTTATGATTCTTTTCCATTCTATTTCCCTAAAGCTACATGTGCCCTGGGGCAGACTGATAGAGATGTGGCAGCCATACCACACACATCATCGCACTTATACAGCAAGCTCACAGACAGGGAGGTGAAGGACTCAAGAACACCAGCTGTACATACCTGACAACCAAAACGGAAGCATCTCTTTTGGTCCGTTTCCGTGGAGATTCTTGCTCCTCTCTCTTCCTCTTCAGGCCAGATGTGGGAGTCTGTGAGGATGAGGAGGAGGTGGGGGAGGCGGACGGCTGCTTCTCCCAGTAAAGAGCTGAGTCAGTACTCAGAGTCTCCCTCTGAACATTTGGGCTGAATGAGTCAAGGAAGATCACGTCTGGAGACTTTTCACAGACATCTCCAGATCTTTGCCCTGAGCTGTAAGAGAGACAAAGGTGTTCATTTAAAATACAGTGGAAGGAGCGTGTCACTTCAAGCATTTTTGCATGTCATTTGTCTGTATATAGACAATAGCTCAGTTGTAGCAGCAATAGCTCAGTTCAAAATATTCTAACATGAGGGTTGGTGTTTCACTATAACGTGATTTGGGCACTTGACTTGTCTGAGCTGATGAGTTTTTACTACTTTTAATCACAATGTAAACTCGATTAATCAAAATCCATAATACTCTAAAGAGCATGGGGGGCACTTCTGGCTCCATCGACTCTTGCTAAAATTGACTTTACATTGAAAAATTGTCACCCTTCTCTCTGTAAGTGTTGCAGTGAGCCTCTTGTTCTTAAAATCTTCATATTAACCCACTCTATATGATCCCGGTGTTTTTATTTGGCTATTTTGTCCGTAAATATTCTTATTCCCACTTATACAGCAAGCTCACAGACAGGGCGGTGAAGGACTCAAGAACACAAGCTGTACATACCTGACAACCAAAACGGAAGCATCTCTTTTGGTCCGTTTCCGTGGAGATTCTTGCTCCTCTCTCTTCCTCTTCAGGCCAGATGTGGGAGTCTGTGAGGATGAGGAGGAGGTGGGGGAGGTGGACGGCTGCTCCTCCTGGTAAAGATCCAAGACTTGGAGCTGGATCTTATTACTCTCCAAACTATAAGAAAGAGTTCAAGTTAAAATACGCATTAGTAATAGGCCTAGTAGTAGCAGTAATATAGAAAGTATATGTATATGTATATGTAAGAAGTATTATTGTATCAGTGATTCTCAAATTATGAAACTTCAGTATCTTCAAGCTGTCTGGAAAATTTAAAAATCGAACCTTAATGCAACTGGTGACCAAAAACCAGCTTTTTTTAAATCAGTATCTTCTCTTTGTCTTTTTACCATATCTTTATCACTACCTTTAACATTTCTCAAAATCAGAGTGAAATACTTTTTACTCTTAAAGTGCATTTTTAAAAAGCTTAACTTAAGTGTTTGATATTTATACTTAAAGGTGCATTGTGTAACTTTTCTGGTGGAGGGTCCATTGAATACTTTTCACAGTATGGCATTAAAACCTTCAACCAAACAACCTTCAACCCCAACCAAAAAGTAGAACTAGACTAGAAGTGACTAGAATCATCGGAGAAATACGTACCGATACTCGGGGTAGTTTTGAGCCAGGTGGGTCAGGGTGAGGAAGGGGTGATCGAGGACTTCCTCTGAACTGATCCGAGTTTGTGGGTCTAAGTCCAGCATGCGTTTGACCAGGTCTACGAAAACGGCACCGTCACAGTCCTCTGCTTCACAGCTCTCCTTCATCTCTCTGTAAGGATCCATCTGAGGAGACAAGAACGCGTTTAGTAGACGGAATATCTCTGTTTCATTTGGTGTAGCAGTAAGCCATCACTTTCTATAAAATCTACACTTTACACCTTCTTGTTTCTATGGATTTATCATTACTCTGCCTGGAATGTCCCACAGTGTGACATTAAACAGCTCTACTTTACATTTACTCAATTACAGGTGGTTTTATAGCTCTAAAATAGCAGGGAGCGGGGTCGCCTCTCCACAGATCTGACCTATAACTTGGTCCGGTTTGGTCTCAATGAAGATACAAACATTTAATGCCGCACTGTGAGGCATTCCAGACAAAGGAATACGCAGCAACATTTCCATGGAGACAAGAAAGTGGCGGACAGCTCATTAAAAAGGTTACACAGTGCATCTTTAAGGACTTTTGACAAACTCACAGAAATGTTTAGTGTTAAATCAGATTTTTTCTTACCTCGTAAATAGCGTCCAGTGATGGAACAGCGCATGAAATCCGCCGCACATTCAGACTGACCTAAAAACACACAAAAAAGCAGATGAGATAGTGCTGATAGTGATAGATTGTGCATAAAACATTTCATTTGATAAAAAAAAATTTCAAAGTGCATTGTGGAACTTTTCTGGTTGGGGGTCCGTGAAATGCTTTTCTCCATGGAGATGTTATTGCTTTGACTGGAATGTTTGACAGTATGGCATTAAACTAAACTAAACTAACATTAAACTTAAACTTTCTATCATCATGGAGACTAAACCAGACCAAGGTACAGGTCAGATCTGTGCAGAGGCAACCCTGCTCACAGTCAGAATGTTTTTTGGGGTATTTTTGAGCTATAAAACCAGCTGTAATGGAATAAATGTGAGGTAGATCTGTTTAACATCATACTGTGACAAGCATTTGACGGGCCACCCACCAGAAAAGTTCCACAATGCACCTTTAAGGCCAATAGCGCATACTCTAAAAAGTCCAAATATGTGCAGTACTACAGTGTCAGAAAGGACTGTGTGTATCGTACCACGTGGATCCAGTCTGGAGATCCTTCAGGGAGGCGGAAGTATCGCCGTGTGCGTCGGCCAGAGTCCAGGACGTGTTTGGGAGGCTGTCCCAGAATCTGGACGATCATTCGGATCTGTGGACAACGCAGGACAATGAGTTAAAACAAGAGACAATGAGTTTTTAAAGGTCTCCGTGGACATGTTATTGCTTTGTAATGTTTCACAGTATGGCATTAAACGTATCTATATCCATGTAGACAACGAGACAAGTTACAAGTCAGATCTGTAGAGTGGCGAGCCTGGTCATAGTAGGTATTTTCAATGTTACTGTGAAACATTTCAAGGAAAACCAACACATTTCCATGGAGACAGGCAGGAAAGTTACATAATGCACCTTTAAGTTATCCTGAAATGTATCAAATCATATGTCAAACCTGGTGCAACTAAGATTTATTTACACTAGCTGTAGTAGCTGAAGTAGTAGCATGAATAGTAGTAGCAGTAGCAGTAATAGTTGTAGCATTAGTAGTAGTAGTAATAGCAGTAATAAAAGGTGTAGTAGCAGTAGTAGTAGCGTTAGTAGGAGTAGTAATAGTGCAAAGGTGCTGAATAGAGTAAAACTCACCAGTTCTTCATTGTTGTCGACCCAGAAGAGGATTTTACCGAGGAACATCTCAGCGGCGACGCACCCCAAAGACCACATGTCCAGAGACTCACTGAAAGCAGATCCCACCGCCATCTCTGGAGCCCTGAGCACAAACACCAACCACAAATTATACTCATGTTCACTTCACTGGAGTCCTGCTTTGATCCTAATGTTGTTTGGTCCTGGTTTAGACCAGGTTTAGTCCAGGTTAATGTATGAATTGTATCCCAATTTGAAACAAAATTTGGATGTAAATGCAGCCAATGAGTGGGTACTTGGTACTGTGGTACTTGAGTAATACTATTTTGAAGTAACTTGTATTAGATTAGACTTGTATTAGATTAGTATTAATTTGGCCTAGATTAAGTTTAGTTTAGTCTTAATTTGAAGGGACAATGTACAGAAATATTAAACTCATAAAAAAAAGATGTTCCACACCAGATTATAGCTAAATATCTAGTTTCCATCTGCAGCAACTAGCATGCTATCCTGCGCATTTCCTGTCTATCTCACATACCTGTAGTAGAGCGTCTGCAACATTTGTCCAGGCTTGGCGTCGCTCACAGAACAGGCCAGTCCAAAGTCGATGAGTTTGATCTTGAGGGGCTGTCGCACGTGATCAATCATCATCACATTCTCAGGCTTCAGGTCACAGTGGATCACCCCAACGCTCTTCAGGAACAACATCGCTTGAATAATCTAAAAAACACAAGAGTTCACTTCAAGACGTGTGGTGTTAAAGGTGCACCGTGGAACTTTTCTGGTGAAAGGTCCATCAAATGCTTTCCTCTATGGAGATGTTATTGCTTTGTCTGGAATGTTTCACAGTATCATTCTATCTTCTACGTATTTTTGAGCTATAAAACTACCTGTAATTTAATAATTGCAAGGTAGACCTGTTTAAAGTCATACTGTGGAACATTCCAGACACAGCACTGACTACTTGAGTAATATATTTAAGTGTGTTGTGATACTATAGTACTGTGAACCATGTATTTTTGTAGCCCTAGTTGATATAATTACACATATTGATTAAACAAACTATTTAAACTAAACTAGCCATGTTTTGTTTTTTGAATGTGGTTTTGAACTACAAATTACTGCTATATTCAGAAATCTTTCCAGGATTTTTTCAGTGAATATGAATAAGAACACCAAATTGCAAATATAAAGAACATTATTGTTATTATTATTATTATTATTATTATTATTATTATTATTATTATCATTATTATTATTATTGGAGTCTTACCTGTGTGAGAATGGGCCGTATCTGTTTGAGAGGCAGACTGTCAAACAGATCCTGGCGCATAAAATCCAGGAGACTGATGTCCAGCTTCTCAAACTCGTGGCAAAAATTCCCCCGAAACCGAAAAGAATCGATCCACTTGACGATGTTGTGCGATTCAGAGCCACTCTCCTTCAGCCGGCGCAGCATCTGGGCCTGTAGGGGGCGCACAAGGGCAGGGCAGACACAAGTTTAGAAAAGTGGTACTAAAATGGTCATATTTTTATATAATGGAACCACTCACCCTTTCACACACACACATTCATACACATTCATACCAACTGTACAACAACTCACCCTTATGTAACAGATAATGCTCCCTACAACTGTACAACTCACCTTTATATAATAGATAACCCTATGTCCTGTCAATCATTATATCATTTTTGCACTGTTTTTGTATATAACTGAGATATATTTGTATTACTTTATTTCTCTTCACTTGTACATATACATTTATATAATTACGCGTTATTTTACGCCTGTCTTTTGCTATTAATTATCACATTTATAGTTTTTTTCTCTTTGTTATTAAAATATATTGTGATGTGTGAGCTACTGTGTCCAAATAATTTCCCTTGTGGATCAATAAAGTTTGTCTAAGTCTAAGGTAAGGTTTGTTAAGTGTGTTGCCCAAGGACACAACTACAGTATTCATCTGTGGGAGCTGGAATTGCACCGCCAACCTTCAGGTCATTGGACAAACGCTCCACCAACTGAGCTACTTTTGCCCAATAACAGTTGAATAAACTAAACTCAGATAGTTTTTTATTGTAACTGTATTAAACTGTATTATGTAATCAATTTAATTAATGCAACTAATGAAATCATAATTTTGTAATCAGTGATTTCATATTTCCACACACATCTCTTACCTCTTTCTGTCCGACACTGCTGGTGATGTGCTCTTGTTGGAGCACTTTGAGCGCCACCATCTGGCCGCTGTTGTTATTGCGGCAGAGGGTGACCACTCCGTAGCCCCCAGAGCCCAGGATCTTCTCCACCTGGTAGGACGAGGAGGTGGAGGAGATGCAGTCACCAACCTTCACGGAGTATGACGAGTCCATGTTTCAAGAGTAGCAGTTGATGTACTGCAAGAAGTACCGCAAGAAGTACTGCAAGAAGTACTGCAAGATCAGATACACAGAATTAGTGGAGCGTGCATTAGATTGTAAACAAAGTACTATTATACACAGCAAATAATAGTCTAAATGGCTTCAAGGTGCACTATGTAACTTTTTGGCGTCTGTCACCTGCTTGTTTCTATGGAAATGTCATTGCGCTGCCTGGAATGTTCCACAGTGTGGCATTAAACAGATCTACCTTACATTTATTCAATTACAGGTGGTTTTATAGCTCAAAAATACTTAGAAAAACAGACATTCTGACTGTGAGCGGGGTCGCCTCTCCACAGATCTGACCTGTAACTTGGTCTGGTTTGGTCTCCATGAAGATAGAAAGGTTTAATGCCACACTGTGAAACATTCCAGACAAAGCAACAACATCTCCATGAGGAAAAAGTATCTGACGGACCCTCCACCAGAAAAGTTACACAGTGCAGCTTTAAAGATACACTACATAATTTTTCTGGTGAAGCATCTCCAAGGAGATGTTATTGCTTTGCCTGAAATATTCTGAAGTATGGCATTAAACGGTGACACCATCAAGGCCAAGTCACAGGTCAGATCTGTGGAGAGGTGACGCGCTCACACTGAGTTTTACAAGGTGTTTTTGAGCAATAAAACATTTGTAACTGATGAAATGTTACGTATGTTTAATGTCATACAGGCCCTGCACCAGTAAAGTTACATAGTGCTGCTTTAAATTCAGAAACGTAACCGTGGAGTTTGTGTGTTTGGACATTATTCATGGTGAAAACAGGAAATTGGTTGGTTTAATTGGTCTATTCCTGGTTTATTCACATTTTAATCCTGGCTTCATCCTGTTTTAGTCCTGGTCTAGTCCTTGTTTAGTCCTAGTTTAGTCCTGGTTTAATCCTGGTTTAACCCTAACCCTAACCCTGGTCTAGTCCTGGGTCAGTCCTCTTTTAATCACATGGTTTAGTCCTGGTTTAATCACATTTCAGTCTTGGTTTTGTCCTGGTCTGGTCCTGGTCTAGTCCTGGTTCAGTCCTGGTTCAGTCCTGGTTCAGTCCTGGTCCAATCACATTTTAGTACTAATTTTGTCCTGGTTTAGTCCTGGTCTAGTCCTGGTTTAGGTCTGGTTTAATGAAATTTCACTCTTGGTTTGGTCCTGGTCTAGTCCTGGTCTAGTCCTGGTTCAGTCCTGGCTGGTTAAGTCCTGGTTCAGTCCTGGTTTAATCACATTTTACTCCTGATTTAGGCCTGGGCTGGTCCTGGTCTAGTCCAGGGTTTAGTCCCAGTTAAGTCCTCGTTTTGTGTGGTGTGTAAAGTAAAACATCTTGTCTACAGCCCGACACACGAGCTGTTTTTAAAGTGTAACTACCCCACGTTTGGAAAAACACCATCTCCAACCACAAGTAAAACTGTGAACTTTTGACCAGGGATTTGGAAAAAATACATAACTGCTTGTTCACAATGTCGTCTCACCTGGTCCAGAAGATGTTTAGGAGAAGATCTGGACAAGTTTGGATGCAAAGTTTAAGCGAAAACAAGAATTTGAAGAGCAACTGTAGAGCTGTGTGCACTCGTGAGCTGATTTCTGTCAAATGTGTAGAATTCAGATTATATCATGTGATTATATAATGTGATTATATAATGTGTACGTCGCCATGGAGACAGCATTTGTTTATTTTCAAACTTTGCCTTATATGGTCATTCTCTTGCAAATAATGGCAAAATAAGTTTCTAGTCAGGCAGAAATAAAATACAGGGTACTTTCAATATTTACCCATTTTAATTCAACTGAAATTCTTATCTGTTTAGACACTACTATTAAAGGGCTCATAATTACGCTATTTTATGACCTAATTGTACAAAAAGCATTGAAAAAAAGTTTGTGGATCTGATTGAAAGGAGTAAAAAAGTTGAAAGTAGAGTCGTTTTTTTTGGTTCCACGGAAATGGAGTGGTTGGCTCGTCTCTCTCCACCGAAAAGGTTACACAATGCACCTTTAAGTAACTTGGAAAAGCCGGTTTTCTACTGCACAGTGGTGATTTAGCTGAAAATAATAGCGACTGACTATTCACAGCCTGTCAGCATAATATATTTGTAAATTTGTAAGTGTAAAATTCAATTCAACGAGCTGCTTTGCTTTGCTTCCACACTTTGTAATTAATATCTAGACCCAAATGTCTCTTTACTTCACTTGTGTTTACCTTCTCTCAGCTCCTTCGGCTGTTCCCGACATGTCTCTGTTGTCCACAGTGGCTCTGGTCTCTGGTGTAGCCTTGGATTTGGGGGACAGACCTGAGTTTTGTGGCTCTGGTCTGGACTTGGTTGTGGTGGTCTCCATCAGCCTCTGTGTCCATGTGTGCAGGTGAACAGCTGAGTGGACGTCTCCCAACTTCATCACTGTCAGTGTCAGAAAAGTGCCCGTGTCTCTGTGGACATGTGTCTCTGCTCTCACGTCTTCAGCTGTGCGTCCTCTCCCTGTGTGTCCTCTCGGTGAACATGTGTTGTACAGCTGTAAGGAGTATTATCTGTTACATAAGGCTGAGTTGTTGTACACTTGTAGGGAGTATTATCTGACTGTAGTTCTGTATCTCTCACTGTTTGAGTGGAGTTGTAGGAGGACAAATGTCTCCATCTCACTTACATTGACAAACCACCTGTTCCATTCTGCCAACAGTACAGCTCCAGTCCTACATGTCCTTCTGTCCTTCTGTGTCCTCGTGTGTGTTGGGCAGTGGAGGTGCGTCCAGCAGCTGAAGGAGGACACATCACGGTCCAATGTCCAGTGTTTGATGGATCTGGATCTCCCAAACGCTTCTACAACAACAAGTGCAGGAATAAAGAGGACATATTGAGACTTCAGGCACCACAAAGCAGAGAGAGCGGCCGGGACAGCGTGAAGTACAAGGGAAAAGTCTTGACGTCCACACCTGTGGGTAAAACCACTGTCTATGTGGACATTACAAACAGAGTCTGGCTGCCCCTGAACAGATATTTTATAAAGGCAGATCTTAGGGTCAAAATACGACCGCTGTGTGCTGTCTGTATCGAATTATTATTTTATCATTCATGAACCAGGAAGTAAGTCTGCTGTCCTTTTAGTGTGGCACTCCCTAAATGTTTTGCATGAGGCGGGACTAGCGTTGAATGTCCCAAACTCCTAAATTTAACCCAACTGTTCCTAAACTTAACCCTAAACTTGACAGTGAAATAATATGAAGAAAGGCTAAACATTTAGGGTATTGTTCTTACCATTACAGTGACGGCTAAACTCCACCTTTTGAAAGTTGTGAAAAGAGTTTATAAACTCATTGTGGGGAATAATCAGGATGCTAGGAATGCATTAGGGATATGTTTGGACCGCTGCAAACCTTTTCAACCAACTGGTTTTGTTTTTCATGTTTTTAAGACAGTAAAAATCAGGTACAGCGCCTTTAAAGTCAGTGTTTTTGATAGATTTCCTTGTTCCTGGTTTGGTATTTCAATTAATCTCCTGGTTCACTGTGCCTGTGCTGTACGGGGGTCACTTCTCTTATTCCCAACCCCTTCCTCCGCATCCCCGCACACTCCCGGGGTCCACAGTGGCCCCTGTTGCCCTGGAGACGAAGCAGGTTGCCGTCATGGAGGGAAGTAGTATGTAGTCTTTTACTGAATCAGCCTATATTAGGCCCCGCCCACAGTGGAATCACGTGTTTGTTGTAAATGTGTAAATATGAACTATCTCCGCTTTGTATATAATCCTTTTGACGTGTGTGAGTGTGTTTTACACGACTACCAAAATACACCGAGGTCCTCAAACGCACCATTTCACCCAACAGTATTTTTACAATGGACGTTCATCTTTAGCCATGTTTCCATAAATCTGTTGTCGGCACAGTTGTTATGAATTATGAACTGACACGGTTGGACTACGGTACAACACCAAATACAGTTAAAACACAACACAAAATTTAGTGCATAGGCCTGTCACAATCACACATTTTGAAGCGCGATATATTGCGATAATATTGAAACTACTTTATGCCACTGATACAATTACAACAATGCTAAACAATCCCAGTAAACCATTTTGAAATACACAGCTTCATTAAAAGGCGTAAGCTGCAACACATAAATGTCAGAATGAATCAGTAATTAGCCATAGTACAACAAAAATGCCCCAAATTCACAAAGAAAATGTACACACAATAAATATTGACCCCCAAAATATATTGTTCCAGTTTTCAAATATTGTAATTATCGTGACAGGCCTACTAGTGTACTATGTTGGTAGCAAACGGTATATGGAACATTTCAGTGACTCTAAATTGTCCCTGGTGAATCAGTGAGAATGAATTAATTGTCAAAATGCCCCGGCCTGAAGTGGAAAGTAACTCATTACAAATACTCTCAAACTGTAATTAAGTAGACTGGAGTAATTTTGCTTTTTGAGTACATTTTTAAAGGCCCATATTTCGCTTTTTTTTTTTTTTTTTTAAATAATGTTACCTAATCAAAAATATATCTGGAGTTGTTTTGTTTTATTCGTACATATTTAAGACACAAACCCTTCGTATTTAGGCTGAGTTCTTCTCTCAAACAGAAAACGCTCCACCTTGTGATGTCACACAGTTTACAGTTTACACGGCTCCGCATACACCTTCACTTGCACCACTGGGATAATTCCAGCCGTGGAATTGCTAATCTCTACTAAGCAACAGGTAAAAGTTTGCCATTAACTACCACCTCATGACATCACACAGTGGAACGAAGCATTTTGAGCTTTGGAGCTGTAGACAGACTAATAATAAGGGTGTGAATGAAACAAAATACAACTCTGAGTATGTTTTTTGAGGAGGTAACAACATTAGAATAAAATGTTAACTGTATTCAAAGTTTTGTAACTAGTACATCTTTTTTATGCACACTTTTTACACATTTTAGGTACTTTTTCCACTGCTAATTCCCACAGCAAATGGGGTAGGTTTGAATAAGCCCACATAATACATTATAGCTAAACTTTTACTCTTCACCTTAGCAGTAGGCATAGCATTAAGAAAAGACTTTACCTTAAGTAATTCTGTTGCTCCCCCTGGTGGACATACCAACTCAGTCTTTTTTTGACAATCTGAAGCTTTCAATTATTTCATTAATCTAGAAATCATAATTTGATAATCTAATGTGAATGGCTGGGATAGTCAAGTTATCTAGACATAGGTAGTTGAAAATATGCTTAAATATACCATTCCTGACACTGTTCTTATGCAATACTGAACGCTACACTATCGGTTGGAAACATGGCTGTAGTCCAGTACACAGTGGTATAATATGTAGAAGATATTTTTGATACACTCTAAAGAAGTGTAGCTGTAAGCACTGGTGGCTGTTTGTTGATTGAAAACATGTTTGTATTTTTGCACTAATGATGTAACAGGAAGTCCACCCATCTCATGTACGTTTTGCTTTATGACGATTTCTATTTTCACCTATTTTGTACATACTCGTGTCCAGTGTTCTTTATCGATGTGTCTTTGTACTAGGGTCCTCTTGAAAACGGGGGGAACACGAATCTGGAAAAAGACTTTGAATTCATGATTTTAGTTTGAGATTTGAAAATGTGTTGATTGATTTGTTGATTTTTAAACCTGTTTGTCCTCATCAGGAAAGCACTCACCCTGCATCCTGGAATAAACCACTCCCATAACTTGTACATGTGTCGTTTCTCTTTTCACTTAGGTAGAAACACCTAAACTCCGACCACACCCACATTTTAAATAGAGCTGCTGGACTGGGCAGAACATGGAGGACTACAGAAGAAAATGAGGGAGGAGGTGTGGTCTTGGCATATGAGGAACAGTGTGATTGGTCTAACAGGTATCCACACTTCAAACTCCACCGCTGGAATCAGAACTTGTGTGATGTCACATAGTACTTGAAATTGCAGTGACCACAGGAGGCAGTACACACAAAATATTTGATTGTTTTTGAGCAGAAGCTGCAAATTTACCTAATTTGCACTAAAATTACTAATAGGACTAAAAACAGTATCGCTTTGTGTCTGAATGCAGTGAGTCAATGACAGAATTAGGTCAGAGAATCAAACATCAGATTTGAGAATCCTTCAGCCTCAGACTGGAGCAGTGGTCAGTGGTCTGCCTAACAGAGTCTGCACACGGTGGGCCGTACTGAACATGAGACATGAACATTATTAGCCCTGTAGACCCGAGCGAAGGCAATTTAACTGGACTGATTTAAGAGACGTGGTGAAAATGTTCAATGATTTATTGAAAGAAATGCTGAAATTGAAGTTCTGGAGGACTGCTAAAATGACAATTGCATTATAGTATAAAAGCTAAAAATGGTTCATGGTTAAAATTAGGCCTACTTTAGTATAAAAACTAAAAAACGTATATACCAAATGCTAAAATACAAACAAAGTGCTTGCTGTGGCCACTGGCGGGGAGCAGAATACTCACGAGAAGTGCCCTCCCACGCTGGACTCATCAGCACAGCAAATGAAACCGACAGGCAAATGTAAAGCCCCCAGCGCCACTGAAACGAAAAGAAACTGTTAATTACACTGACCCAATTGGTACAAATGAAGCAAAAGCAAATGACTTAAGCAAAACAAAAAGGTAACTCGAGTTAATAAGCAAAAACAAAACTAAGCAAATCCAGAGAGCAACTAAAGGTAAAACATTAAAGCGAAACAAAACTAGACAAAACAGGAAAAGGTGGAATATACAAAAAATAAAAAACAAAAAACAGCAGCAAGTTAGCAGAATAGGAGAAGGAACAGGTTAAAAAGGCTCATCTTTATACTTTTTTATTGAACACTTACCACCCTGAGCCGCACAGGCACCAGACCAGCACTGCACAGGAAGTAGTAGATAGTTGGTCATTTTGATGGGGGATTTACAGGACGTTGACCAGTGACGACCTTCACAGCAGAACAAGTCACCTTTAATGACCACTGACTGCAGTCATTTACATAGCGTTTCCCAGAAAGTTAAACGGCGTTGTGGGGGCGCTGTGTTGAACGCTTTTTGTTCCAAGTCCTCCATGAAAAAACTGCTCATTATTGCGGATAGTGGATGTCCCATTGTGAACCCCTCCTTCTGTCTGTAAATGATGTTATGGTATTGGAAATGTAGATTTGGCCACGAAGTGTAATAGTTTTGTAATGTCTTCAACAGTTAAATTTGTGCGTTTTTTGAGTGAGATGACGTCGTGTGATGTGAGTATTTCGTCCACTGCTAGTATAGTGTTTTTTAGTTCCTGTGCCAATAGTTTTGCGTTCTTGCAGTGGAATTCCGTTTGACTGATGAGAGATGGTTTTATTATTTCGACCAGGGCTTTTGACAGATTGCAAAAAAGACAGAAGGCATTCAAATTCAGGTTTACCGTCGGCTGTTCACATTCATCTTAAAGTACTCACTTGATAACAGAGAGGTAACAGAAAAGTTTAAGCAAGGGGAATAATTGATGCACTGAATATTTATTGAAGGATTCTTTTTTGCACTGATGGCTTCATTGAACCAGTCCCTGCCTGGAAGAGTTCAAGTATTGGGCTGTTTTCTCAACAGGGTGGCTGGGCATCAAGAGGCGCATCCTTAGAAATAGGGTGAGGAGCTCAGTCACACGGGAGGAGCTCAGAGTAGAGCCGCTGCTCCTCTACATCAAGAGGAAGAGCTGAGGGGGCAAAGGCATCTGTTCTGGAGGACACGTCAAGGACACACTGGAGGGACTTTGTCTCTCAGCTGGCCTGTGAGCGCCTTGTGAACAACTGTTTAAACAGAACTAGCTGTGTTCTTCACTTAAAGCAGTAAAAATGGTACTGCACCTTTGAAAATGCACCTAAAATGCCAAAACCAATTAGACTTGCGATGATTAAAAGGCCCAACCCTAATGCTAAAACTCAGCATTAATGTTGTAAGCAAGTTGTTGTTATTATAGTTTATATTAACACACAAGTGTCGATATGGAACAGTAAATGGGCTCTTCACTAGAGAATCACACAGGACTGGGATCACCACACCAGCATAAAGAGTGAGCTGGTCCCATAGAGCCCAGTTTGATCAGTAAATATAGACAATGCAGTAGCCATGTACTACTAGTCTACTATACTGTTTGACCTCTTGTAATAGCATTATTAGCCCACTTACGTGTAATAAGACTTTGAACAAAGCCTTTGTTCACTTTTTTTTTTTTCAGATCTACGTGATTCACATAAATGACCCCATTCATCTGAAAGGTGACAAGTTTCAAGTCCAGATAATTTATTTTCTGCGTTTTAGGTTGGCCATAAATACAGTGCATCCGGAAAGTATTGACAGCGTTTCATTTTTTCCACATTTTGTCATGTTACAGCCTCATTTCAAATTGTATTAAATTAATCTCTTACGTCAAATTTCTACACACAATAGCACATTATGATAATGTGAAAAAAAGTTTTTTTGACAGTTATTGAATTGATTAAAAATAGAAAACTAAGAAATCACATTTACATTTACAAGTATTCACTGCCTTTGCCATGAAACTCTACAGCTTAATCGGAGTCCACCTGCGGTAAATTCAGTTGATTGGACATGATTTGGAAAGGCACACACCCGTCTATATAAGGTCCCACAGTTGACCGCATGTCAGAGCACAAACACCAAGCATGAAGTCAAAGGACTTGTCTGTGGACCTGCGAGACAGGACTGTCTTGAGGCACAAATCTGGTTTCTGCT
Organism: Taenioides sp. WSHXM2023; assembly: GCA_029959045.1. Lineage (NCBI taxonomy): Eukaryota > Metazoa > Chordata > Actinopteri > Gobiiformes > Gobiidae > Taenioides > Taenioides sp. WSHXM2023. The sequence continues at coordinate 5,028,486 of CM057106.1, forward strand.
GATTTGAAGGTCCCAATAAGCACAGAGGCTTAAGTCAGGAAGGTGACCAAGAATCCGATGGTCACTCTGTCAGAGCTCCAGCGTTCCTCTGTGGAGAGAGGAGAGCCTTCCAGAAGGACAACCATCTCTGCAGCAATCCACCAATCAGGCCTGTATGGTCAAGTGACCAGACGAAAGCCACTCCTTAGTAAAAGGAACATGGCAGCCCGTCTGGAATGACTGAGTCTCTGAATGACTCTCTGAAAAAATGAAACACCAAAGGTTCATTTTTCAGCAGGACAACGACCTGAAGCACACAGCCAAGATCTCAAAGGATTGGCTTCAGAACCACTCTGTGAATGTCCTGGAGTGGCCCAGCCAGAGTCCAGACTTGAATCTCATTGAACATCTCTGGAGAGACCTGAAAATGGCTGTGCACAGACGTCTCCCATCCAGCCTGATGGAGCTTGAGAATTACTGCAAAGAATGGGCAAAACTGCCTAAAGATCGGTGTGCCAAGCTTGTGGCATCATGTTCAAAAAGACGTGAGGCTGTAATTGCTGCCAAAGGTGGATCCACAAAGGATTAAGCAAAGGCTGTGAATACTTATGTAAATGTGATTTTTAGTTTCCATTTTTAATAAATAAAAAAAATGTCAAAAAAAAACTTTTTTCTCATTGTCATAATGGGGGATTTGTGTAGGAATTTTGAGGGAAGAGATGAATTTAACAATTTGGAATGAGGCCGACACATGACAAACTGTGGGGAAAAAGGAAGCGCTGTGAATACTTTCCGGATGCACTGTAATTAGACTTGCTGTGATTAAAAGATATTTGAATTCACTATTCATGAGTGGATAACATAACTGAAGCATTCATGAACAGTGGATGTGGAATATGGTGTAGTTAACGTCTCTGGTATTTGGGAGACGAGGACGTCAGGTCAGTGACTTCCTCCTGTTTCCTCTTCCTGTTTCTTTTGGCTTGGTCCAGAATGATCACTTTTTTTTCTCTGCTCATCCTCATCCCGTGAACACGCTCCACGTCTATCACTTCCTCTTCCTCACATTTCCTTTCCCAGTTTACCCTAACGGAGTCCAGGTTGATGATCACACCTGGAGACTCAGTAACAGCTCCAACACTTTGCTTCTTGGAGCTGTTAGCGCTCACAGAGTCCAGGTCTATCATCTCCCCATCTTTCCACTTTCTCTTTCTGTTTTTACAAGGAGAGTCCAGGTCGATCACATCTTCCTCCAACTTCCTCTTCCTGTTAGCACTGGGAGTCTGCGGGATGATGATGACTTCTTCATCCCTCTTTGCGCTGGCAGATTCCAGCTCAATCGTCTTCTCTCCCTCCCTCTAGACATTTGGGCTGAATGAGTCAAGGAAGATCACGTCTGGAGACTCTTCACAGACATCTCCAGATCTTTGCCCTGAGCTGTAAGAGAGACAAAGGTGTTCATTTAAAATACAGTGGAAGGAGCGTGTCACTTCAAGCATTTTTGCATGTCATTTGTCTGTATATAGACAACAGCTCAATTGTAGCAGCAATAGCTCAGTTCAAAATATTCTAACGTGAGGGTTGGTGTTTCACTATAACGTGATTTGGGCACTTGACTCGTCTGAGTTGATGAGTTGATCCATAATACTTTATATATAAATGGACATAGCTGCCGCGTTCTAAAGAGCATGGGGGGCACTTCTGGCTCCATCGACTCTTGCTCAAATTGACTTTACATTGAAAAATTGTCACCCTTCTCTCTGTAAGTGTTGCAGTGAGCCTCTTGTTCTTAAAATCTTCATATTAACCCACTCTACATGATCCCTGTGTTTTTATTTGGCTATTTTGTCCATAAATATTCTTATTCCCACTTATACAGCAAGCTCACAGACAGGGCGGTGAAGGACTCAAGAACACCAGCTGTACATACCTGACAACCAAAACGGAAGCATCTCTTTTGGTCCGTTTCCGTGGAGATTCTTGCTCCTCTCTCTTCCTCTTCAGGCCAGATGTGGGAGTCTGTGAGGATGAGGAGGAGGTGGGGGAGGCGGACGGCTGCTCCTCCCGGTAAAGATCTGAGTCAGTACTCAGAGTCTCCCTCTGAACATTTGGGCTGAATGAGTCAAGGAAGATCACGTCTGGAGACTCTTCACAGACATCTCCAGATCTTTGCCCTGAGCTGTAAGAGAGACAAAGGGGTTCATTTAAAATACAGTGGAAGGAGCGTGTCATTTGTCATTTGTCTATGTGTTGTCTCGTAGCAGCAGTAGCTCAATTCAAAATATTTTAAGGCGAGGGTTGGTGTTGCACTATAACTTGATCTGAGCAGTTGACCCATCTGCATTGCAAAAAAAACTATCCAAATGTATTTTCACTACTTTTAATCACAATGTAAAATACTTAGATACTCTATAGATCAAAATCCATCATACTGACGGTCTGGTCATAAAAAAAATGACTGATACAAAGTAAATGGTAAAAAATCCCTCACATATGATTGAAAACTGGGTATAGGAATTTAAAACACTCCAAATAATATTCACTGATCTGAACTAAATACTAGTTAGTGAAGATTTTTATCATGTGGTACATTAAAGGGGAGGTCCAGTTTTGGGTTGGTGACGTGCACGGTGAGTTTCAAGACAAAAAGGTTGTGAATTACTCAAATATAAACCAATCGAAACAAATTGGTAATGGCTCCAAGTGGCTTTACACTGAAAAATTGTCACCAGTCTCTGTGTAACTGCTGCTGTGAGCCTCGTCATTGTGTTCTTAAAATCTTTGTATTAACCCACTCCACACAATCCTGGTGTTTTTGGTATTTTGTCCGTAAATAAATTCCTATTCTCAGCTCCAAATGTGCTCCTATAACGTCTAGCTCATGGGTGACTTGACACTCACTTAGTCCACGTCTTTATTCAGTCTGTGGTGTGCACATGTGACTTGCAAATAAGTAATTGACTCGTAATTTCTTAATTTTTAAAACCCAAAGTTATGATTCTTTTCCATTCTATTTCCCTAAAGCTACATGTGCCCTGGGGCAGACTGATAGAGATGTGGCAGCCATACCACACACATCATCGCACTTATACAGCAAGCTCACAGACAGGGCGGTGAAGGACTCAAGAACACAAGCTGTACATACCTGACAACCAAAACGGAAGCATCTCTTTTGGTCCGTTTCCGTGGAGATTCTTGCTCCTCTCTCTTCCTCTTCAGGCCAGATGTGGGAGTCTGTGAGGATGAGGAGGAGGTGGGGGAGGCGGACGGCTGCTTCTCCCAGTAAAGAGCTGAGTCAGTACTCAGAGTCTCCCTCTGAACATTTGGGCTGAATGAGTCAAGGAAGATCACGTCTGGAGACTTTTCACAGACATCTCCAGATCTTTGCCCTGAACTGTAAGAGAGACAAAGGGGTTCATTTAAAATACAGTGGAAGGAGCGTGTCACTTCAAGCATTTTTGCATGTCATTTGTCTATATATAGACAATAGCTCAGTTGTAGCAGCAATAGCTCAGTTCAAAATATTCTAACATGAGGGTTGGTGTTTCACTATAACGTGATTTGGGCACTTGACTCGTCTGAGCTGATGAGTTTTTACTACTTTTAATCACAATGTAAACTCGATTAATCAAAATCCATAATACTCTAAAGAGCATGGGGGGCACTTCTGGCTCCATCGACTCTTGCTCAAATTGACTTTACATTGAAAAATTGTCACCCTTCTCTCTGTCAGTGTTGCAGTGAGCCTCTTGTTCTTAAAATCTTCATATTAACCCACTCTACATGATCCCTGTGTTTTTATTTGGCTATTTTGTCCGTAAATATTCTTATTCCCACTTATACAGCAAGCTCACAGACAGGGCGGTGAAGGACTCAAGAACACAAGCTGTACATACCTGACAACCAAAACGGAAGCATCTCTTTTGGTCCGTTTCCGTGGAGATTCTTGCTCCTCTCTCTTCCTCTTCAGGCCAGATGTGGGAGTCTGTGAGGATGAGGAGGAGGTGGGGGAGGTGGACGGCTGCTCCTCCTGGTAAAGATCCAAGACTTGGAGCTGGATCTTATTACTCTCCAAACTATAAGAAAGAGTTCAAGTTAAAATACGCATTAGTAATAGGCCTAGTAGTAGCAGTAATATAGAAAGTATATGTATATGTATATGTAAGAAGTATTATTGTATCAGTGATTCTCAAATTATGAAACTTCAGTATCTTCAAGCTGTCTGGAAAATTAAAAAATCGAACCTTAATGCAACTGGTGACCAAAAACCAGCTTTTTTTAAATCAGTATCTTCTCTTTGTCTTTTTACCATATCTTTATCACTACCTTTAACATTTCTCAAAATCAGAGTGAAATACTTTTTATTCTTAAAGTGCATTTTTAAAAAGCTTAACTTAAGTGTTTGATACTTATACTTAAAGGTGCATTGTGTAACTTTTCTGGTGGAGGGTCCATTGAATACTTTTCACAGTATGGCATTAAAACCTTCAACCAAACAACCTTCAACCCCAACCAAAAAGTAGAACTAGACTAGAAGTGACTAGAATCATCGGAGAAATACGTACCGATACTCGGGGTAGTTTTGAGCCAGGTGGGTCAGGGTGAGGAAGGGGTGATCGAGGACTTCCTCTGAACTGATCCGAGTTTGTGGGTCTAAGTCCAGCATGCGTTTGACCAGGTCTACGAAAACGGCACCGTCACAGTCCTCTGCTTCACAGCTCTCCTTCATCTCTCTGTAAGGATCCATCTGAGGAGACAAGAACGCGTTTAGTAGACGGAATATCTCTGTTTCATTTGGTGTAGCAGTAAGCCATCACTTTCTATAAAATCTACACTTTACACCTTCTTGTTTCTATGGATTTATCATTACTCTGCCTGGAATGTCCCACAGTGTGACATTAAACAGCTCTACTTTACATTTACTCAATTACAAGTAGTTTTATAGCTCTAAAATAGCAGGGAGCGGGGTCGCCTCTCCACAGATCTGACCTATAACTTGGTCCGGTTTGGTCTCAATGAAGATACAAACATTTAATGCCGCACTGTGAGGCATTCCAGACAAAGGAATACGCAGCAACATTTCCATGGAGACAAGAAAGTGGCGGACAGCTCATTAAAAAGGTTACACAGTGCATCTTTAAGGACTTTTGACAAACTCACAGAAATGTTTAGTGTTAAATCAGATTTTTTCTTACCTCGTAAATAGCGTCCAGTGATGGAACAGCGCATGAAATCCGCCGCACATTCAGACTGACCTAAAAACACACAAAAAAGCAGATGAGATAGTGCTGATAGTGATAGATTGTGCATAAAACATTTCATTTGAAATTTGAAAAATTTCAAAGTGCATTGTGGAACTTTTCTGGTTGGGGGTCCGTGAAATGCTTTTCTCCATGGAGCTGTTATTGCTTTGACTGGAATGTTTCACAGTATGGCTTTAAACTAAACTAAACTAACATTAAACTTAAACTTTCTATCATCATGGAGACTAAACCAGACCAAGGTACAGGTCAGATCTGTGCAGAGGCAACCCTGCTCACAGAATGTTTTTTGGGGTATTTTTGAGCTATAAAACCAGCTGTAATGGAATAAATGTGAGGTAGATCTGTTTAATATCATACTGTGACAAGCATTTGATGGGCCACCCACCAGAAAAGTTCCACAATGCAACTTTAAGGCCAATAGCGCATACTCTAAAAAGTCCAAATATGTGCAGTACTACAGTGTCAGAAAGGACTGTGTGTATCGTACCACGTGGATCCAGTCTGGAGATCCTTCAGGGAGGCGGAAGTATCGCCGTGTGCGTCGGCCAGAGTCCAGGACGTGTTTGGGAGGCTGTCCCAGAATCTGGACGATCATTCGGATCTGTGGACAACGCAGGACAATGAGTTAAAACAAGAGACAATGAGTTTTTAAAGGTCTCCGTGGACATGTTATTGCTTTGTAATGTTTCACAGTATGGCATTAAACGTATCTATATCCATGTAGACAACGAAAGTTACATAATGCACCTTTAAGTTATCCTGAAATGTATCAAATCATATGTCAAACCTGGTGCAACTAAGATTTATTTACACTAGTTGTAGTAGCTGAAGTAGTAGCATGAATAGTAGTAGTAGTAGCAGTAATAGTTGTAGCATTAGTAGTAGTAGTAATAGCAGTAATAAAAGGTGTAGTAGCAGTAGTAGTAGCGTTAGTAGGAGTAGTAATAGTGCAAAGGTGTTGAATAGAGTAAAACTCACCAGTTCTTCATTGTTGTCGACCCAGAAGAGGATTTTACCGAGGAACATCTCAGCGGCGACGCACCCCAAAGACCACATGTCCAGAGACTCACTGAAAGCAGATCCCACCGCCATCTCTGGAGCCCTGAGCACAAACACCAACCACAAATTATACTCATGTTCACTTCACTGGAGTCCTGCTTTGATCCTAATGTTGTTTGGTCCTGGTTTAGACCAGGTTTAGTCCAGGTTAATGTATGAATTGTATCCCAATTTGAAACAAAATTTGGATGTAAATGCAGCCAATGAGTGGGTACTTGGTACTGTGGTACTTGAGTAATACTATTTTGAAGTAACTTGTATTAGATTAGACTTGTATTAGATTAGACTTCTATTAGATTAGTATTAATTTGGCCTAGATTAAGTTTAGTTTAGTCTTAATTTGAAGGGACAATGTACAGAAATATTAAACTCATAAAAAAAAGATGTTCCACACCAGATTATAGCTAAATATCTAGTTTCCATCTGCAGCAACTAGCATGCTATCCTGCGCATTTCCTGTCTATCTCACATACCTGTAGTAGAGCGTCTGCAACATTTGTCCAGGCTTGGCGTCGCTCACAGAACAGGCCAGTCCAAAGTCGATGAGTTTGATCTTGAGGGGCTGTCGCACGTGATCAATCATCATCACATTCTCAGGCTTCAGGTCACAGTGGATCACCCCAACGCTCTTCAGGAACAACATCGCTTGAATAATCTAAAAAACACAAGAGTTCACTTCAAGACGTGTGGTGTTAAAGGTGCACCGTGGAACTTTTCTGGTGAAAGGTCCATCAAATGCTTTCCTCTATGGAGATGTTATTGCTTTGTCTGGAATGTTTCACAGTATCATTCTATCTTCTACGTATTTTTGAGCTATAAAACTACCTGTAATTTAATAATTGCAAGGTAGACCTGTTTAAAGTCATACTGTGGAACATTCCAGACACAGCATTGACTACTTGAGTAATATATTTAAGTGTGTTGTGATACTATAGTACTGTGAACCATGTATTTTTGTAGCCCTAGTTGATATAATTACACATATTGATTAAACAAACTATTTAAACTAAACTAGCCATGTTTTGTTTTTTGAATGTGGTTTTGAACTACAAATTACTGCTATATTCAGAAATCTTTCCAGGATTTTTTCAGTGAATATGAATAAGAACACCAAATTGCAAATATAAAGAACATTATTGTTATTATTATTATCATTATTATTATTGGAGTCTTACCTGTGTGAGAATGGGCCGTATCTGTTTGAGAGGCAGACTGTCAAACAGATCCTGGCGCATAAAATCCAGGAGACTGATGTCCAGCCTCTCAAACTCGTGGCAAAAATTCCCCCGAAACCGAAAAGAATCGATCCACTTGACGATGTTGTACGATTCAGAGCCACTCTCCTTCAGCCGGCGCAGCATCTGGGCCTGTAGGGGGCGCACAAGGGCAGGGCAGACACAAGTTTAGAAAAGTGGTACTAAAATGGTCATATTTTTATATAATGGAACCACTCACCCTTTCACACACACACACATTCATACACATTCATACCAACTGTACAACAACTCACCCTTATGTAACAGATAATACTCCCTACAACTGCACAACAACTCACCTTTATATAACAGATAACCCTATGTCCTGTCAATCATTATATCATTTTTGCTCTGTTTTTGTATATAACTGAGATATATTTGTATTACTTTATTTCTCTTCACTTGTACATATACATTTATATAATTACGCGTTATTTTACGCCTGTCTTTTGCTATTTATTATCACATTTATAGTTTTTTTCTCTTTGTTATTAAAATATATTGTGATGTTTGAGCTACTGTGTCCAAATAATTTCCCTTGTGGATCAATAAAGTTTGTCTAAGTCTAAGGTAAGGTTTGTTAAGTGTGTTGCCCAAGGACACAACTACAGTATTCATCTGTGGGAGCTGGAATTGCACCGTCAACCTTCAGGTCATTGGACAAACGCTCCACCAACTGAGCTACTTTTGCCCAATAACAGTTGAATAAACTAAACTCAGATAGTTTTTTATTGTAACTGTATTAAACTGTATTATGTAATCAATTTAATTAATGCAACTAATGAAATCATAATTTTGTAATCAGTGATTTCATATTTCCACACACATCTCTTACCTCTTTCTGTCCGACACTGCTGGTGATGTGCTCTTGTTGGAGCACTTTGAGCGCCACCATCTGGCCGCTGTTGTTATTGCGGCAGAGGGTGACCACTCCGTAGCCCCCAGAGCCCAGGATCTTCTCCACCTGGTAGGACGAGGAGGTGGAGGAGATGCAGTCACCAACCTTCACGGAGTATGACGAGTCCATGTTTCAAGAGTAGCAGTTGATGTACTGCAAGAAGTACCGCAAGAAGTACTGCAAGAAGTACTGCAAGATCAGATACACAGAGTTAGTGGAGCGTGCATTAGATTGTAAACAAAGTACTATTATACACAGCAAATAATAGTCTAAATGGCTTCAAGGTGCACTATGTAACTTTTTGATTTGGCGTCCGTCACCTGCTTGTTTCTATGGAAATGTCATTGCGCTGCCTGGAATGTTCCACAGTGTGGCATTAAACAGATCTACCTTACATTTATTCATTTACAGGTGGTTTTATAGTTCAAAAATACTTAGAAAAACAGGCATTCTGACTGTGAGCGGGGTCGCCTCTCCACAGATCTGACCTGTAACTTGGTCTGGTTTGGTCTCCATGATGATAGAAAGCTTTAATGCCATACTGTGAAACATTCCAGACATCTCCAGTAACATCTCCATGAGGAAAAAGTGTTTGAAGGACCTCCACCAGAAAAGTTACACAATGCACCTTTAAAGATACACTACATAATTTTTCTGGTGAAGCGTCTCCAAGGAGATGTTATTGCTTTGCCTGAAATATTCTGAAGTATGGCATTAAACGGTGACACCATCAAGGCCAAGTCACAGGTCAGATCTGTGGAGAGGTGACGCGCTCACACTGAGTTTTACAAGGTGTTTTTGAGCAATAAAACATTTGTAATTGATGAAATGTTACGTATGTTTAATGTCATACAGGCCCTGCACCAGTAAAGTTACATAGTGCTGCTTTAAATTCAGAAACGTAACCGTGGAGTTTGTGTGTTTGGACATTATTCATGGTGAAAACAGGAAATTGGTTGGTTTAATTGGTCTATTCCTGGTTCATTCACATTTTAATCCTGGCTTCATCCTGTTTTAGTCCTGGTCTAGTCCTAGTTTAGTCCTAGTTTAGTCCTAGTTTAGTCCTAGTTTAGTCCTAGTTTAATCCTGGTTTAGTCATATTTTTGTCTTGGCCTAGTCCTGGTCTAGTCCTGGGTCAGTCCTCTTTTAATCACATGGTTTAGTCCTGGTTTAATCACATTTTAGTCCAGGTTTTGTCCTGGTCTGGTACTGGACTAGTCCTGGTTCAGTCCTGGTTCAGTCCTGGTCCAATCACATTTTAGTACTGGTTTTGTCCTGGTTTAGTCCTGGTCTAGTCCTGGTTTAATCCTGGTTTAGTCCTGGTTTAATCACATTTCACTCTTGATCTGGTCCTGGTTCAGTCCTGGTTCAGTCCTGGTTTAGTCCTGGTTTAATGAAATTTCACTCTTGGTTTGGTCCTGGTCTAGTCCTGGTCTAGTCCTGGTCTAGTCCTGGTCTAGTCCTGGCTGGTTAAGTCCTGGTTCAGTCCTGGTTTAACCACATTTTAGTCCTGATTTAGGCCTGGGCTGGTCCTGGTCTAGTCCAGGGTTTAGTCCCAGTTAAGTCTTCGTTTTGTGTGGTGTGTAAAGTAAAACATCTTGTCTACAGCCCGACACACGAGCTGTTTTTAAAGTGTAACTACCCCACGTTTGGAAAAACACCATCTCCAACCACAAGTAAAACTGTGAACTTTTGACCAGGGATTTGGAAAAAATACATAACTGCTTGTTCACAATGTCGTCTCACCTGGTCCAGAAGATGTTTAGGAGAAGATCTGGACAAGTTTGGATGCAAAGTTTAAGCGAAAACAAGAATTTGAAGAGCAACTGTAGAGCTGTGTGCACTCGTGAGCTGATTTCTGTCAAATGTGTAGAATTCAGATTATATCATGTGATTATATAATGTGATTATATAATGTGTACGTCGCCATGGAGACAGCATTTGTTTATTTTCAAACTTTGCCTTATATGGTCATTCTCTTGCAAATAATGGCAAAATAAGTTTCTAGTCAGGCAGAAATAAAATACAGGGTACTTTCAATATTTACCCATTTTAATTCAACTGAAATTCTTATCTGTTTAGACACTACTATTAAAGGGCTCATAATTACGCTATTTTATGACCTAATTGTACAAAAAGCATTGAAAAAAAGTTTGTGGATCTGATTGAAAGGAGTAAAAAAGTTGAAAGTAGAGTCGTTTTTTTTGGTTCCACGGAAATGGAGTGGTTGGCTCGTCTCTCTCCACCGAAAAGGTTACACAATGCACCTTTAAGCAACTTGGAAAAGCCGGTTTTCTACTGCACAGTGGTGATTTAGCTGAAAATAATAGCGACTGACTATTCACAGCCTGTCAGCATAATATATTTGTAAATTTGTAAGTGTAAAATTCAATTCAACGAGCTGCTTTGCTTTGCTTCCAGACTTTGTAATTAATATCTAGACCCAAATGTCTCTTTACTTCACTTGTGTTTACCTTCTCTCAGCTCCTTCGGCTGTTCCCGACATGTCTCTGTTGTCCACAGTGGCTCTGGTCTCTGGTGTAGCCTTGGATTTGGGGGACAGACCTGAGTTTTGTGGCTCTGGTCTGGACTTGGTTGTGGTGGTCTCCATCAGCCTCTGTGTCCATGTGTGCAGGTGAACAGCTGAGTGGACGTCTCCCAACTTCATCACTGTCAGTGTCAGAAAAGTGCCCGTGTCTCTGTGGACATGTGTCTCTGCTCTCACGTCTTCAGCTGTGCGTCCTCTCCCTGTGTGTCCTCTCGGTGAACATGTGTTGTACAGCTGTAAGGAGTATTATCTGTTACATAAGGCTGAGTTGTTGTACAGTTGTAGGGAGTATTATCTGACTGTAGTTCTGTATCTCTCACTGTTTGAGTGGGGTTGTAGGAGGACAAATGTCTCCATCTCACTTACATTGACAAACCACCTGTTCCATTCTGCCAACAGTACAGCTCCAGTCCTACATGTCCTTCTGTCCTTCTGTGTCCTCGTGTGTGTTGGGCAGTGGAGGTGCGTCCAGCAGCTGAAGGAGGACACATCACGGTCCAATGTCCAGTGTTTGATGGATCTGGATCTCCCACACGCTTCTGCAACAACAAGTGCAGGAATAAAGAGGACATATTGAGACTTCAGGCACCACAAAGCAGAGAGAGCGGCCGGGACAGCGTGAAGTACAAGGGAAAAGTCTTGACGTCCACACCTGTGGGTAAAACCACTGTCTATGTGGATATTACAAACAGAGTCTGGCTGCCCCTGAACAGATATTTTATAAAGGCAGATCTTAGGGTCAAAATACGACCGCTGTGTGCTGTCTGTATCGAATTATTATTTTATCATTCATGAACCAGGAAGTAAGTCTGCTGTCCTTTTAGTGTGGCACTCCCTAAATGTTTGGCATGAGGCGGGACTAGCGTTGAATGTCCCAAACTCCTAAATTTCGACTACTGCAATAGCATCCTCTATGGTACACCATCCAAAACCCTCAACAGACTTCAGTACATTCAAAACTCCGCTGCCCGGCTCCTCACCCACACCCGCTCACGTGAACACATCACCCCTGTCCTCCACAAGCTCCACTGGCTCCCCGTCCCTCAGCGTATCCACTTCAAAATCCTTCTCATCACATTCAAAGCACTCCACAACCTGGCCCCTCCCTACCTCACAGACCTGCTCCACCACCACACTCCATCTCGCTCCCTCCGCTCCTCCAGCTCTAACCTCCTGTCCCTGCCCTGTAGGACCAAGCTCCGAACCTGGGGGGACAGAGCCTTCTCCATCGCTGCCCCCACCCTCTGGAACTCACTGCCCAAACCCCTCCGTGACTGCTCTGACCTCCCCACCTTCAAAAAAGAACTCAAAACTCACCTGTTCAAAATTGCTTTTAATGATTGATTTTATGTTGTAAATTTTGTGATATTTTATTCTTTTATGAAATGTGAAGCGTCTTTGAGTGTCTTGAAAAGCGCTATATAAATAAAATGTATTATTATTATTATTATTATTATTATTATAAATTTAACCCAACTGTTCCTAAACTTAACACTAAACTTGACAGTGAAATAATATGAAGAAAGGCCAAACATTTAGGGTATTGTTCTTAGCATTACAGTGACGGCTAAACTCCACCTTTTGAAAGTTGTGAAAAGAGTTTATAAACTCATTGTGGGGAATAATCAGGATGCTAGGAATGCATTAGGGACATGTTTGGACCGCTGCAAACCGTTTCAACCAACTAGTTCTGTTTTTCATGTTTTTAAGACAGTAAAAATCAGGTACAGCGCCTTTAAAGTCAGTGTTTTTGATAGATTTCCTTGTTCCTGGTTTGGTATTTCAATTAATCTCCTGGTTCACTGTGCCTGTGCTGTACGGGGGTCACTTCTCTTATTCCCAACCCCTTCCTCCGCATCCCCGCACACTCCCGGGGTCCACAATGGCCCCCGTTGCCCTGGAGACGAAGCAGGTTGCCGTCATGGAGGGAAGTAGTATGTAGTCTTTTACTGAATCAGCCTATATTAGGCCCCGCCCACAGTGGAATCACGTGTTTGTTGTAAATGTGTAAATATGAACTATCTCCGCTTTGTATATAATCCTTTTGACGTGTGTGAGTGTGTTTTACACGACTACCAAAATACACCGAGGTCCTCAAACGCACCATTTCACCCAACAGTATTTTTACAATGGACGTTCATCTTTAGCCATGTTTCCATAAATCTGTTATCGGCACAGTTGTTATGAATTATGAACTGACACGGTTGGACTACGGTACAACACCAAACACAGTTAAAACACAACACAAAATTTAGTGCATAGGCCTGTCACAATCACACATTTTGAAGCGCGATATATTGCGATAATACTGAAACTACTTTATGCCACTGATACAATTACAACAATGCTAAACAATCCCAGTAAACCATTTTGAAATACACAGCTTCATTAAAAGGCGTAAGCTGCAACACATAAACCTCAGAATGAATCAGTAATTAGCCATAGTACAACAAAAATGCCCCAAATTCACAAAGAAAATGTACACACAATAAATATTGATCCCCAAAATATATTGTTCCAGTTTTCAAATATTGTAATTATCGTGACAGGCCTACTAGTGTACTATGTTGGTAGCAAACGGTATATGGAACATTTCAGTGACTCTAAATTGTCCCTGGTGAATCAATGAGAATGAATTAATTGTCAAAATGCCCCGGCCTGAAGTGGAAAGTAACTCATTACAAATACTCTCAAACTGTAATTAAGTAGACTGGAGTAATTTTGCTTTTTGAGTACATTTTTAAAGGCCCATATTTTGCTTTTTTTTTTTTTTTTTTAATAATGTTACCTGATCAAAAATATACCTGGAGTTTTGTTTTATTCATACATATTTAAGACACAAACCCTTCGTATTTAGGCTGAGTTCTTCTCTCAAACAGAAAACGCTCCACCTTGTGATGTCACGCAGTTTACAGTTTACACGGCTCCGCATACACCTTCACTTGCACCACTGGGATAATTCCAGCCGTGGAATTGCTAATCTCTACTAAGCAACAGGTAAAAGTTTGCTGTTAACTACCACCTCATGACATCACACAGTGGAACGAAGCATTTTGAGCTTTGGAGCTGTAGACAGACTAATAATAAGGGTGAATGAAACAAAATACAACTCTGAGTATGTTTTTGAGGAGGTAACAACATTAGAATAAAATGTTAACTGTATTCAAAGTTTTGTAACTAGTACATCTTTTTTATGCACACTTTTTACACATTTTAGGTACTTTTTCCACTGCTAATTCCCACAGCAAATGGGGTAGGTTTGAATAAGCCCACATAATACATTATAGCTAAACTTTTACTCTTCACCTTAGCAGTAGGCATAGCATTGTTAAGAATAGACTTTACCTTAAGTAATTCTGTTGCTCCCCCTGGTGGACATACCAGCGCAGTATTTTTTTTTTTGACAATATGAAGCTTTCAATTATTTCATTAATCTAGAAATCATAATTTGATAATCTAATGTGAATGGCTGGGATAGTCAAGTTATCTAGACATAGGTAGTTGAAAATATGCTTAAATATACCATTCCTGACACTGTTCTTATGCAATACTGAACGCTACACTATCGGTTGGAAACATGGCTGTAGTCCAGTACACAGTGGTATAATATGTAGAAGATATTTTTGATACACTCTAAAGAAGTGTAGCTGTAAGCACTGGTGGCTGTTTGTTGATTGAAAACATGTTTGTATTTTTGCACTAATGATGTAACAGGAAGTCCCCCCATCTCATGTACGTTTTGCTTTATGACGATTTCTATTTTCACCTATTTTGTACATACTCGTGTCCAGTGTTCTTTATCGATGTGTCTTTGTACTAGGGTCCTCTTGAAAACGGGGGGAACACGAATCTGGAAAAAGACTTTGAATTCATGATTTTAGTTTGAGATTTGAAAATGTGTTGATTGATTTGTTGATTTTTAAACCCGTTTGTCCTCATCAGGAAAGCACTCACCCTGCATCCTGGAATAAACCACTCCCATAACTTGTACATGTGTCGTTTCTCTTTTCACTTAGGTAGAAACATCTAAACTCCGACCACACCCACATTTTAAATAGAGCTGCTGGACTGGGCAGAACATGGAGGACTACAGAAGAAAATGAGGGAGGAGGTGTGGTCTTGGCATATGAGGAACAGTGTGATTGGTCTAACAGGTATCCACACTTCAAACTCCACCGCTGGAATCAGAACTTGTGTGATGTCACATAGTACTTGAAATTGCAGTGACCACAGGAGGCAGTACACACAAAATATTTGATTGTTTTTGAGCAGAAGCTGCAAATTTACCTAATTTGCACTAAAATTACTAATAGGACTAAAAACAGTATCGCTTTGTGTCTGAATGCCGTGAGTCAATGACAGAATTAGGTCAGAGAATCAAACATCAGATTTGAGAATCCTTCAGCCTCAGACTGGAGCAGTGGTCAGTGGTCTGCCTAACAGAGTCTGCACACGGTGGGCCGTACTGAACATGAGACATGAACATTATTAGCCCTGTAGACCCGAGTGAAGGCAATTTAACTGGAGTGATTTAAGAGACGTGGTGAAAATTTTCAATGATTTATTGAAAGAAATGCTGAAATTGAAGTTCTGGAGGACTGCTAAAATGAAAATTGCATTATAGTATAAAAGCTAAAAATGGTTCATGGTTAAAATTAGGCTTACTTTAGTATAAAAACTAAAAAACGTATATACCAAATGCTAAAATACAAACAAAGTGCTTGCTGTGGCCACTGGCGGGGAGCAGAATACTCACGAGAAGTGCCCTCCCACGTTGGACTCATCAGCACAGCAAATGAAACCTACAGGCAAATGTAAAGCCCCCAGCGCCACTGAAACGAAAAGAAACTGTTAATTACACTGACCCAATTGGTACAAATGAAGCAAAAGCAAATGACTTAAGCAAAACAAAAAGGTAACTCGAGTTAATAAGCAAAAACAAAACTAAGCAAATCCAGAGAGCAACTAAAGGTAAAACATTAAAGCGAAACAAAACTAGACAAAACAGGAAAAGGTGGAATATGCAAAAAATAAAAAACAAAAAACAGCAGCAAGTTAGCAGAATAGGAGAAGGAACAGGTTAAAAAGGCTCATCTTTATACTTTTTTATTGAACACTTACCACCCTGAGCCGCACAGGCACCAGACCAGCACTGCACAGGAAGTAGTAGATAGTTGGTCATTTTGATGGGGGATTTACAGGACGTTGACCAGTGACGACCTTCACAGCAGAACAAGTCACCTTTAATGACCACTGACTGCAGTCATTTACATAGCGTTTCCCAGAAAGTTAAACGGCGTTGTGGGGGCGCTGTGTTGAACGCTTTTTGTTCCAAGTCCTCCATGAAAAAACTGCTCATTATTGCGGATAGTGGATGTCCCATTGTGAACCCCTCCTTCTGTCTGTAAATGATGTTATGGTATTGGAAATGTAGATTTGGCCACGAAGTGTAATAGTTTTGTAATGTCTTCAACAGTTAAATTTGTGCGTTTTTTGAGTGAGATGACGTCGTGTGATGTGAGTATTTCGTCCACTGCTAGTATAGTGTTTTTTAGTTCCTGTGCCAATAGTTTTGCGTTCGTGCAGTGGAATTCCGTTTGACTGATGAGAGATGGTTTTATTATTTCGACCAGGGCTTTTGACAGATTGCAAAAAAGACAGAAGGCATTCAAATTCAGGTTTACCATCGGCTGTTCACATTCATCTTAAAGTACTCACTTGATAACAGAGAGGTAACAGAAAAGTTTAAGCAAGGGGAATAATTGATGCACTGAATATTTATTGAAGGATTCTTTTTTGCACTGATGGCTTCATTGAACCAGTCCCTGCCTGGAAGAGTTCAAGTATTGGGCTGTTTTCTCAACAGGGTGGCTGGGCATCAAGAGGCGCATCCTTAGAAATAGGGTGAGGAGCTCAGTCACACGGGAGGAGCTCAGAGTAGAGCCGCTGCTCCTCTACATCAAGAGGAAGAGCTGAGGTGGCTAAGGCATCTGTTCTGGAGGACACGTCAAGGACACACTGGAGGGACTTTGTCTCTCAGCTGGCCTGTGAGCGCCTTGTGAACAACTGTTTAAACAGAACTAGCTGTGTTCTTCACTTAAAGCAGTAAAAATGGTACTGCACCTTTGAAAATGCACCTAAAATGCCAAAACCAATTAGACTTGCGATGATTAAAAGGCCCAACCCTAATGCTAAAACTCAGCATTAATGTTGTAAGCAAGTTGTTGTTATTATAGTTTATATTAACACACAAGTGTCGATATGGAACAGTAAATGGGCTCTTCACTAGAGAATCACACAGGACTGGGATCACCACACCAGCATAAAGAGTGAGCTGGTCCCATAGAGCCCAGTTTGATCAGTAAATATAGACAATGCAGTAGCCATGTACTACTAGTCTACTATACTGTTTGACCTCTTGTAATAGCATTATTAGCCCACTTACGTGTAATAAGACTTTGAACAAAGCCTTTGTTCACTTTTTTTTTTTCAGATCTACGTGATTCACATAAATGACCCCATTCATCTGAAAGGTGACAAGTTTCAAGTCCAGATAATTTATTTTCTGCGTTTTAGGTTGGCCATAAATACAGTGCATCCGGAAAGTATTGACAGCGTTTCATTTTTTCCACATTTTGTCATGTTACAGCCTCATTTCAAATTGTATTAAATTAATCTCTTACGTCAAATTTCTACACACAATAGCACATTATGATAATGTGAAAAAAAGTTTTTTTGACAGTTATTGAATTGATTAAAAATAGAAAACTAAGAAATCACATTTACATTTACAAGTATTCACTGCCTTTGCCATGAAACTCTACAGCTTAATCGGAGTCCACCTGCGGTAAATACAGTTGATTGGACATGATTTGGAAAGGCACACACCCGTCTATATAAGGTCCCACAGTTGACCGCATGTCAGAGCACAAACACCAAGCATGAAGTCAAAGGACTTGTCTGTGGACCTGCGAGACAGGACTGTCTTGAGGCACAAATCTGGTTTCTGCTGATTTGAAGGTCCCAATAAGCACAGAGGCTTAAGTCAGGAAGGTGACCAAGAATCCGATGGTCACTCTGTCAGAGCTCCAGCGTTCCTCTGTGGAGAGAGGAGAGCCTTCCAGAAGGACAACCATCTCTGCAGCAATCCACCAATCAGGCCTGTATGGTCAAGTGACCAGACGAAAGCCACTCCTTAGTAAAAGGAACATGGCAGCCCGTCTGGAATGACTGAGTCTCTGAATGACTCTCTGAAAAAATGAAACACCAAAGGTTCATTTTTCAGCAGGACAACGACCTGAAGCACACAGCCAAGATCTCAAAGGATTGGCTTCAGAACCACTCTGTGAATGTCCTGGAGTGGCCCAGCCAGAGTCCAGACTTGAATCTCATTGAACATCTCTGGAGAGACCTGAAAATGGCTGTGCACAGACGTCTCCCATCCAGCCTGATGGAGCTTGAGAATTACTGCAAAGAATGGGCAAAACTGCCTAAAGATCGGTGTGCCAAGCTTGTGGCATCATGTTCAAAAAGACGTGAGGCTGTAATTGCTGCCAAAGGTGGATCCACAAAGGATTAAGCAAAGGCTGTGAATACTTATGTAAATGTGATTTTTAGTTTCCATTTTTAATAAATAAAAAAAATGTCAAAAAAAAACTTTTTTCTCATTGTCATAATGGGGGATTTGTGTAGGAATTTTGAGGGAAGAGATGAATTTAACAATTTGGAATGAGGCCGACACATGACAAACTGTGGGGGAAAAGGAAGCGCTGTGAATACTTTCCGGATGCACTGTAATTAGACTTGCTGTGATTAAAAGATATTTGAATTCACTATTCATGAGTGGATAACATAACTGAAGCATTCATGAACAGTGGATGTGGAATATGGTGTAGTTAACGTCTCTGGTATTTGGGAGACGAGGACGTCAGGTCAGTGACTTCCTCCTGTTTCCTCTTCCTGTTTCTTTTGGCTTGGTCCAGAATGATCACTTTTTTTTCTCTGCTCATCCTCATCCCGTGAACACGCTCCACGTCTATCACTTCCTCTTCCTCACATTTCCTTTCCCAGTTTACCCTAACGGAGTCCAGGTTGATGATCACACCTGGAGACTCAGTAACAGCTCCAACACTTTGCTTCTTGGAGCTGTTAGCGCTCACAGAGTCCAGGTCTATCATCTCCCCATCTTTCCACTTTCTCTTTCTGTTTTTACAAGGAGAGTCCAGGTCGATCACATCTTCCTCCAACTTCCTCTTCCTGTTAGCACTGGGAGTCTGCGGGATGATGATGACTTCTTCATCCCTCTTTGCGCTGGCAGATTCCAGCTCAATCGTCTTCTCTCCCTCCCTCTAAACATTTGGGCTGAATGAGTCAAGGAAGATCACGTCTGGAGACTCTTCACAGACATCTCCAGATCTTTGCCCTGAGCTGTAAGAGAGACAAAAGTGTTCATTTAAAATACAGTGGAAGGAGCGTGTCACTTCAAGCATTTTTGCATGTCATTTGTCTGTATATAGACAACAGCTCAATTGTAGCAGCAATAGCTCAGTTCAAAATATTCTAACGTGAGGGTTGGTGTTTCACTATAACATGATTTGGGCACTTGACTCGTCTGAGTTGATGAGTTGATCCATAATACTTTATATATAAATGGACATAGCTGCCGCGTTCTAAAGAGCATGGGCACTTCTGGCTCCATCGACTCTTGCTCAAATTGACTTTACATTGAAAAATTGTCACCCGTCTCTCTGTAAGTGTTGCAGTGAGCCTCTTGTTCTTAAAATCTTCATATTAACCCACTCTACACGATCCCTGTGTTTTTATTTGGCTATTTTGTCCATAAATATTCTTATTCCCACTTATACAGCAAGCTCACAGACAGGGCGGTGAAGGACTCAAGAACACAAGCTGTACATACCTGACAACCAAAACGGAAGCATCTCTTTTGGTCCGTTTCCGTGGAGATTCTTGCTCCTCTCTCTTCCTCTTCAGGCCAGATGTGGGAGTCTGCGAGGATGAGGAGGAGGTGGGGGAGGCGGACGGCTGCTCGTCCCGGTAAAGAGCTGAGTCAGTACTCAGAGTCTCCCTCTGAACATTTGGGCTGAATGAGTCAAGGAGGATCACGTCTGGAGACTCTTCACAGACATCTCCAGATCTTTGCCCTGAGCTGTAAGAGAGACAAAGGGGTTCATTTAAAATACAGTGGAAGGAGCGTGTCATTTGTCATTTGTCTATGTGTTGTCTGGTAGCAGCAGTAGCTCAATTCAAAATATTTTAAGGCGAGGGTTGGTGTTGCACTATAACTTGATCTGAGCAGTTGACCCATCTGCATTGCAAAAAAAACTATCCAAATGTGTTTTCACTACTTTTAATCACAATGTAAAATACTTAGATACTCTATAGATCAAAATCCATCATACTGACGGTCTGGTCATAAAAAAAATGACTGATACAAAGTAAATGGTAAAAAATCCCTCACATATGATTAAAAACTGGGTATAGGAATTTAAAACACTCCAAATAATATTCACTGATCTGAACTAAATACTAGTTAGTGAAGATTTTTATCATGTGGTACATTAAAGGGGAGGTCCAGTTTTGGGTTGGTGACGTGCACGGTGAGTTTCAAGACAAAAAGGTTGTGAATTACTCAAATATAAACCAATCGAAACAAATTGGTAATGGCTCCAAGTGGCTTTACACTGAAAAATTGTCACCAGTCTCTGTGTAACTGCTGCTGTGAGCCTCGTCATTGTGTTCTTAAAATCTTTGTATTAACCCACTCCACACAATCCTGGTGTTTTTGGTATTTTGTCCGTAAATAAATTCCTATTCTCAGCTCCAAATGTGCTCCTATAACGTCTAGCTCATGGGTGACTTGACACTCACTTAGTCCACGTCTTTATTCAGTCTGTGGTGTGCACATGTGACTTGCAAATAAGTAATTGACTCGTAATTTCTTAATTTTTAAAACCCAAAGTTATGATTCTTTTCCATTCTATTTCCCTAAAGCTACATGTGCCCTGGGGCAGACTGATAGAGATGTGGCAGCCATACCACACACATCATCGCACTTATACAGCAAGCTCACAGACAGGGCGGTGAAGGACTCAAGAACACAAGCTGTACATACCTGACAACCAAAACGGAAGCATCTCTTTTGGTCCGTTTCCGTGGAGATTCTTGCTCCTCTCTCTTCCTCTTCAGGCCAGATGTGGGAGTCTGTGAGGATGAGGAGGAGGTGGGGGAGGCGGACGGCTGCTTCTCCCAGTAAAGAGCTGAGTCAGTACTCAGAGTCTCCCTCTGAACATTTGGGCTGAATGAGTCAAGGAAGATCACGTCTGGAGACTTTTCACAGACATCTCCAGATCTTTGCCCTGAACTGTAAGAGAGACAAAGGGGTTCATTTAAAATACAGTGGAAGGAGCGTGTCACTTCAAGCATTTTTGCATGTCATTTGTCTATATATAGACAATAGCTCAGTTGTAGCAGCAATAGCTCAGTTCAAAATATTCTAACATGAGGGTTGGTGTTTCACTATAACGTGATTTGGGCACTTGACTCGTCTGAGCTGATGAGTTTTTACTACTTTTAATCACAATGTAAACTCGATTAATCAAAATCCATAATACTCTAAAGAGCATGGGGGGCACTTCTGGCTCCATCGACTCTTGCTCAAATTGACTTTACATTGAAAAATTGTCACCCTTCTCTCTGTCAGTGTTGCAGTGAGCCTCTTGTTCTTAAAATCTTCATATTAACCCACTCTACATGATCCCTGTGTTTTTATTTGGCTATTTTGTCCGTAAATATTCTTATTCCCACTTATACAGCAAGCTCACAGACAGGGCGGTGAAGGACTCAAGAACACAAGCTGTACATACCTGACAACCAAAACGGAAGCATCTCTTTTGGTCCGTTTCCGTGGAGATTCTTGCTCCTCTCTCTTCCTCTTCAGGCCAGATGTGGGAGTCTGTGAGGATGAGGAGGAGGTGGGGGAGGTGGACGGCTGCTCCTCCTGGTAAAGATCCAAGACTTGGAGCTGGATCTTATTACTCTCCAAACTATAAGAAAGAGTTCAAGTTAAAATACGCATTAGTAATAGGCCTAGTAGTAGCAGTAATATAGAAAGTATATGTATATGTATATGTAAGAAGTATTATTGTATCAGTGATTCTCAAATTATGAAACTTCAGTATCTTCAAGCTGTCTGGAAAATTAAAAAATCGAACCTTAATGCAACTGGTGACCAAAAACCAGCTTTTTTTAAATCAGTATCTTCTCTTTGTCTTTTTACCATATCTTTATCACTACCTTTAACATTTCTCAAAATCAGAGTGAAATACTTTTTATTCTTAAAGTGCATTTTTAAAAAGCTTAACTTAAGTGTTTGATACTTATACTTAAAGGTGCATTGTGTAACTTTTCTGGTGGAGGGTCCATTGAATACTTTTCACAGTATGGCATTAAAACCTTCAACCAAACAACCTTCAACCCCAACCAAAAAGTAGAACTAGACTAGAAGTGACTAGAATCATCGGAGAAATACGTACCGATACTCGGGGTAGTTTTGAGCCAGGTGGGTCAGGGTGAGGAAGGGGTGATCGAGGACTTCCTCTGAACTGATCCGAGTTTGTGGGTCTAAGTCCAGCATGCGTTTGACCAGGTCTACGAAAACGGCACCGTCACAGTCCTCTGCTTCACAGCTCTCCTTCATCTCTCTGTAAGGATCCATCTGAGGAGACAAGAACGCGTTTAGTAGACGGAATATCTCTGTTTCATTTGGTGTAGCAGTAAGCCATCACTTTCTATAAAATCTACACTTTACACCTTCTTGTTTCTATGGATTTATCATTACTCTGCCTGGAATGTCCCACAGTGTGACATTAAACAGCTCTACTTTACATTTACTCAATTACAAGTAGTTTTATAGCTCTAAAATAGCAGGGAGCGGGGTCGCCTCTCCACAGATCTGACCTATAACTTGGTCCGGTTTGGTCTCAATGAAGATACAAACATTTAATGCCGCACTGTGAGGCATTCCAGACAAAGGAATACGCAGCAACATTTCCATGGAGACAAGAAAGTGGCGGACAGCTCATTAAAAAGGTTACACAGTGCATCTTTAAGGACTTTTGACAAACTCACAGAAATGTTTAGTGTTAAATCAGATTTTTTCTTACCTCGTAAATAGCGTCCAGTGATGGAACAGCGCATGAAATCCGCCGCACATTCAGACTGACCTAAAAACACACAAAAAAGCAGATGAGATAATGCTGATAGTGATAGATTGTGCATAAAACATTTCATTTGAAATTTGAAAAATTTCAAAGTGCATTGTGGAACTTTTCTGGTTGGGGGTCCGTGAAATGCTTTTCTCCATGGAGCTGTTATTGCTTTGACTGGAATGTTTCACAGTATGGCTTTAAACTAAACTAAACTAACATTAAACTTAAACTTTCTATCATCATGGAGACTAAACCAGACCAAGGTACAGGTCAGATCTGTGCAGAGGCAACCCTGCTCACAGAATGTTTTTTGGGGTATTTTTGAGCTATAAAACCAGCTGTAATGGAATAAATGTGAGGTAGATCTGTTTAATATCATACTGTGACAAGCATTTGATGGGCCACCCACCAGAAAAGTTCCACAATGCAACTTTAAGGCCAATAGCGCATACTCTAAAAAGTCCAAATATGTGCAGTACTACAGTGTCAGAAAGGACTGTGTGTATCGTACCACGTGGATCCAGTCTGGAGATCCTTCAGGGAGGCGGAAGTATCGCCGTGTGCGTCGGCCAGAGTCCAGGACGTGTTTGGGAGGCTGTCCCAGAATCTGGACGATCATTCGGATCTGTGGACAACGCAGGACAATGAGTTAAAACAAGAGACAATGAGTTTTTAAAGGTCTCCGTGGACATGTTATTGCTTTGTAATGTTTCACAGTATGGCATTAAACGTATCTATATCCATGTAGACAACGAAAGTTACATAATGCACCTTTAAGTTATCCTGAAATGTATCAAATCATATGTCAAACCTGGTGCAACTAAGATTTATTTACACTAGTTGTAGTAGCTGAAGTAGTAGCATGAATAGTAGTAGTAGTAGCAGTAATAGTTGTAGCATTAGTAGTAGTAGTAATAGCAGTAATAAAAGGTGTAGTAGCAGTAGTAGTAGCGTTAGTAGGAGTAGTAATAGTGCAAAGGTGTTGAATAGAGTAAAACTCACCAGTTCTTCATTGTTGTCGACCCAGAAGAGGATTTTACCGAGGAACATCTCAGCGGCGACGCACCCCAAAGACCACATGTCCAGAGACTCACTGAAAGCAGATCCCACCGCCATCTCTGGAGCCCTGAGCACAAACACCAACCACAAATTATACTCATGTTCACTTCACTGGAGTCCTGCTTTGATCCTAATGTTGTTTGGTCCTGGTTTAGACCAGGTTTAGTCCAGGTTAATGTATGAATTGTATCCCAATTTGAAACAAAATTTGGATGTAAATGCAGCCAATGAGTGGGTACTTGGTACTGTGGTACTTGAGTAATACTATTTTGAAGTAACTTGTATTAGATTAGACTTGTATTAGATTAGACTTCTATTAGATTAGTATTAATTTGGCCTAGATTAAGTTTAGTTTAGTCTTAATTTGAAGGGACAATGTACAGAAATATTAAACTCATAAAAAAAAGATGTTCCACACCAGATTATAGCTAAATATCTAGTTTCCATCTGCAGCAACTAGCATGCTATCCTGCGCATTTCCTGTCTATCTCACATACCTGTAGTAGAGCGTCTGCAACATTTGTCCAGGCTTGGCGTCGCTCACAGAACAGGCCAGTCCAAAGTCGATGAGTTTGATCTTGAGGGGCTGTCGCACGTGATCAATCATCATCACATTCTCAGGCTTCAGGTCACAGTGGATCACCCCAACGCTCTTCAGGAACAACATCGCTTGAATAATCTAAAAAACACAAGAGTTCACTTCAAGACGTGTGGTGTTAAAGGTGCACCGTGGAACTTTTCTGGTGAAAGGTCCATCAAATGCTTTCCTCTATGGAGATGTTATTGCTTTGTCTGGAATGTTTCACAGTATCATTCTATCTTCTACGTATTTTTGAGCTATAAAACTACCTGTAATTTAATAATTGCAAGGTAGACCTGTTTAAAGTCATACTGTGGAACATTCCAGACACAGCATTGACTACTTGAGTAATATATTTAAGTGTGTTGTGATACTATAGTACTGTGAACCATGTATTTTTGTAGCCCTAGTTGATATAATTACACATATTGATTAAACAAACTATTTAAACTAAACTAGCCATGTTTTGTTTTTTGAATGTGGTTTTGAACTACAAATTACTGCTATATTCAGAAATCTTTCCAGGATTTTTTCAGTGAATATGAATAAGAACACCAAATTGCAAATATAAAGAACATTATTGTTATTATTATTATCATTATTATTATTGGAGTCTTACCTGTGTGAGAATGGGCCGTATCTGTTTGAGAGGCAGACTGTCAAACAGATCCTGGCGCATAAAATCCAGGAGACTGATGTCCAGCCTCTCAAACTCGTGGCAAAAATTCCCCCGAAACCGAAAAGAATCG
This sequence comes from Taenioides sp. WSHXM2023, assembly GCA_029959045.1. NCBI lineage: Eukaryota > Metazoa > Chordata > Actinopteri > Gobiiformes > Gobiidae > Taenioides > Taenioides sp. WSHXM2023. The sequence continues at coordinate 5,054,105 of CM057106.1, forward strand.
ATCCACTTGACGATGTTGTACGATTCAGAGCCACTCTCCTTCAGCCGGCGCAGCATCTGGGCCTGTAGGGGGCGCACAAGGGCAGGGCAGACACAAGTTTAGAAAAGTGGTACTAAAATGGTCATATTTTTATATAATGGAACCACTCACCCTTTCACACACACACACATTCATACACATTCATACCAACTGTACAACAACTCACCCTTATGTAACAGATAATACTCCCTACAACTGCACAACAACTCACCTTTATATAACAGATAACCCTATGTCCTGTCAATCATTATATCATTTTTGCTCTGTTTTTGTATATAACTGAGATATATTTGTATTACTTTATTTCTCTTCACTTGTACATATACATTTATATAATTACGCGTTATTTTACGCCTGTCTTTTGCTATTTATTATCACATTTATAGTTTTTTTCTCTTTGTTATTAAAATATATTGTGATGTTTGAGCTACTGTGTCCAAATAATTTCCCTTGTGGATCAATAAAGTTTGTCTAAGTCTAAGGTAAGGTTTGTTAAGTGTGTTGCCCAAGGACACAACTACAGTATTCATCTGTGGGAGCTGGAATTGCACCGTCAACCTTCAGGTCATTGGACAAACGCTCCACCAACTGAGCTACTTTTGCCCAATAACAGTTGAATAAACTAAACTCAGATAGTTTTTTATTGTAACTGTATTAAACTGTATTATGTAATCAATTTAATTAATGCAACTAATGAAATCATAATTTTGTAATCAGTGATTTCATATTTCCACACACATCTCTTACCTCTTTCTGTCCGACACTGCTGGTGATGTGCTCTTGTTGGAGCACTTTGAGCGCCACCATCTGGCCGCTGTTGTTATTGCGGCAGAGGGTGACCACTCCGTAGCCCCCAGAGCCCAGGATCTTCTCCACCTGGTAGGACGAGGAGGTGGAGGAGATGCAGTCACCAACCTTCACGGAGTATGACGAGTCCATGTTTCAAGAGTAGCAGTTGATGTACTGCAAGAAGTACCGCAAGAAGTACTGCAAGAAGTACTGCAAGATCAGATACACAGAGTTAGTGGAGCGTGCATTAGATTGTAAACAAAGTACTATTATACACAGCAAATAATAGTCTAAATGGCTTCAAGGTGCACTATGTAACTTTTTGATTTGGCGTCCGTCACCTGCTTGTTTCTATGGAAATGTCATTGCGCTGCCTGGAATGTTCCACAGTGTGGCATTAAACAGATCTACCTTACATTTATTCATTTACAGGTGGTTTTATAGTTCAAAAATACTTAGAAAAACAGGCATTCTGACTGTGAGCGGGGTCGCCTCTCCACAGATCTGACCTGTAACTTGGTCTGGTTTGGTCTCCATGATGATAGAAAGCTTTAATGCCATACTGTGAAACATTCCAGACATCTCCAGTAACATCTCCATGAGGAAAAAGTGTTTGAAGGACCTCCACCAGAAAAGTTACACAATGCACCTTTAAAGATACACTACATAATTTTTCTGGTGAAGCGTCTCCAAGGAGATGTTATTGCTTTGCCTGAAATATTCTGAAGTATGGCATTAAACGGTGACACCATCAAGGCCAAGTCACAGGTCAGATCTGTGGAGAGGTGACGCGCTCACACTGAGTTTTACAAGGTGTTTTTGAGCAATAAAACATTTGTAATTGATGAAATGTTACGTATGTTTAATGTCATACAGGCCCTGCACCAGTAAAGTTACATAGTGCTGCTTTAAATTCAGAAACGTAACCGTGGAGTTTGTGTGTTTGGACATTATTCATGGTGAAAACAGGAAATTGGTTGGTTTAATTGGTCTATTCCTGGTTCATTCACATTTTAATCCTGGCTTCATCCTGTTTTAGTCCTGGTCTAGTCCTAGTTTAGTCCTAGTTTAGTCCTAGTTTAGTCCTAGTTTAGTCCTAGTTTAATCCTGGTTTAGTCATATTTTTGTCTTGGCCTAGTCCTGGTCTAGTCCTGGGTCAGTCCTCTTTTAATCACATGGTTTAGTCCTGGTTTAATCACATTTTAGTCCAGGTTTTGTCCTGGTCTGGTACTGGACTAGTCCTGGTTCAGTCCTGGTTCAGTCCTGGTCCAATCACATTTTAGTACTGGTTTTGTCCTGGTTTAGTCCTGGTCTAGTCCTGGTTTAATCCTGGTTTAGTCCTGGTTTAATCACATTTCACTCTTGATCTGGTCCTGGTTCAGTCCTGGTTCAGTCCTGGTTTAGTCCTGGTTTAATGAAATTTCACTCTTGGTTTGGTCCTGGTCTAGTCCTGGTCTAGTCCTGGTCTAGTCCTGGTCTAGTCCTGGCTGGTTAAGTCCTGGTTCAGTCCTGGTTTAACCACATTTTAGTCCTGATTTAGGCCTGGGCTGGTCCTGGTCTAGTCCAGGGTTTAGTCCCAGTTAAGTCTTCGTTTTGTGTGGTGTGTAAAGTAAAACATCTTGTCTACAGCCCGACACACGAGCTGTTTTTAAAGTGTAACTACCCCACGTTTGGAAAAACACCATCTCCAACCACAAGTAAAACTGTGAACTTTTGACCAGGGATTTGGAAAAAATACATAACTGCTTGTTCACAATGTCGTCTCACCTGGTCCAGAAGATGTTTAGGAGAAGATCTGGACAAGTTTGGATGCAAAGTTTAAGCGAAAACAAGAATTTGAAGAGCAACTGTAGAGCTGTGTGCACTCGTGAGCTGATTTCTGTCAAATGTGTAGAATTCAGATTATATCATGTGATTATATAATGTGATTATATAATGTGTACGTCGCCATGGAGACAGCATTTGTTTATTTTCAAACTTTGCCTTATATGGTCATTCTCTTGCAAATAATGGCAAAATAAGTTTCTAGTCAGGCAGAAATAAAATACAGGGTACTTTCAATATTTACCCATTTTAATTCAACTGAAATTCTTATCTGTTTAGACACTACTATTAAAGGGCTCATAATTACGCTATTTTATGACCTAATTGTACAAAAAGCATTGAAAAAAAGTTTGTGGATCTGATTGAAAGGAGTAAAAAAGTTGAAAGTAGAGTCGTTTTTTTTGGTTCCACGGAAATGGAGTGGTTGGCTCGTCTCTCTCCACCGAAAAGGTTACACAATGCACCTTTAAGCAACTTGGAAAAGCCGGTTTTCTACTGCACAGTGGTGATTTAGCTGAAAATAATAGCGACTGACTATTCACAGCCTGTCAGCATAATATATTTGTAAATTTGTAAGTGTAAAATTCAATTCAACGAGCTGCTTTGCTTTGCTTCCAGACTTTGTAATTAATATCTAGACCCAAATGTCTCTTTACTTCACTTGTGTTTACCTTCTCTCAGCTCCTTCGGCTGTTCCCGACATGTCTCTGTTGTCCACAGTGGCTCTGGTCTCTGGTGTAGCCTTGGATTTGGGGGACAGACCTGAGTTTTGTGGCTCTGGTCTGGACTTGGTTGTGGTGGTCTCCATCAGCCTCTGTGTCCATGTGTGCAGGTGAACAGCTGAGTGGACGTCTCCCAACTTCATCACTGTCAGTGTCAGAAAAGTGCCCGTGTCTCTGTGGACATGTGTCTCTGCTCTCACGTCTTCAGCTGTGCGTCCTCTCCCTGTGTGTCCTCTCGGTGAACATGTGTTGTACAGCTGTAAGGAGTATTATCTGTTACATAAGGCTGAGTTGTTGTACAGTTGTAGGGAGTATTATCTGACTGTAGTTCTGTATCTCTCACTGTTTGAGTGGGGTTGTAGGAGGACAAATGTCTCCATCTCACTTACATTGACAAACCACCTGTTCCATTCTGCCAACAGTACAGCTCCAGTCCTACATGTCCTTCTGTCCTTCTGTGTCCTCGTGTGTGTTGGGCAGTGGAGGTGCGTCCAGCAGCTGAAGGAGGACACATCACGGTCCAATGTCCAGTGTTTGATGGATCTGGATCTCCCACACGCTTCTGCAACAACAAGTGCAGGAATAAAGAGGACATATTGAGACTTCAGGCACCACAAAGCAGAGAGAGCGGCCGGGACAGCGTGAAGTACAAGGGAAAAGTCTTGACGTCCACACCTGTGGGTAAAACCACTGTCTATGTGGATATTACAAACAGAGTCTGGCTGCCCCTGAACAGATATTTTATAAAGGCAGATCTTAGGGTCAAAATACGACCGCTGTGTGCTGTCTGTATCGAATTATTATTTTATCATTCATGAACCAGGAAGTAAGTCTGCTGTCCTTTTAGTGTGGCACTCCCTAAATGTTTGGCATGAGGCGGGACTAGCGTTGAATGTCCCAAACTCCTAAATTTCGACTACTGCAATAGCATCCTCTATGGTACACCATCCAAAACCCTCAACAGACTTCAGTACATTCAAAACTCCGCTGCCCGGCTCCTCACCCACACCCGCTCACGTGAACACATCACCCCTGTCCTCCACAAGCTCCACTGGCTCCCCGTCCCTCAGCGTATCCACTTCAAAATCCTTCTCATCACATTCAAAGCACTCCACAACCTGGCCCCTCCCTACCTCACAGACCTGCTCCACCACCACACTCCATCTCGCTCCCTCCGCTCCTCCAGCTCTAACCTCCTGTCCCTGCCCTGTAGGACCAAGCTCCGAACCTGGGGGGACAGAGCCTTCTCCATCGCTGCCCCCACCCTCTGGAACTCACTGCCCAAACCCCTCCGTGACTGCTCTGACCTCCCCACCTTCAAAAAAGAACTCAAAACTCACCTGTTCAAAATTGCTTTTAATGATTGATTTTATGTTGTAAATTTTGTGATATTTTATTCTTTTATGAAATGTGAAGCGTCTTTGAGTGTCTTGAAAAGCGCTATATAAATAAAATGTATTATTATTATTATTATTATTATTATTATAAATTTAACCCAACTGTTCCTAAACTTAACACTAAACTTGACAGTGAAATAATATGAAGAAAGGCCAAACATTTAGGGTATTGTTCTTAGCATTACAGTGACGGCTAAACTCCACCTTTTGAAAGTTGTGAAAAGAGTTTATAAACTCATTGTGGGGAATAATCAGGATGCTAGGAATGCATTAGGGACATGTTTGGACCGCTGCAAACCGTTTCAACCAACTAGTTCTGTTTTTCATGTTTTTAAGACAGTAAAAATCAGGTACAGCGCCTTTAAAGTCAGTGTTTTTGATAGATTTCCTTGTTCCTGGTTTGGTATTTCAATTAATCTCCTGGTTCACTGTGCCTGTGCTGTACGGGGGTCACTTCTCTTATTCCCAACCCCTTCCTCCGCATCCCCGCACACTCCCGGGGTCCACAATGGCCCCCGTTGCCCTGGAGACGAAGCAGGTTGCCGTCATGGAGGGAAGTAGTATGTAGTCTTTTACTGAATCAGCCTATATTAGGCCCCGCCCACAGTGGAATCACGTGTTTGTTGTAAATGTGTAAATATGAACTATCTCCGCTTTGTATATAATCCTTTTGACGTGTGTGAGTGTGTTTTACACGACTACCAAAATACACCGAGGTCCTCAAACGCACCATTTCACCCAACAGTATTTTTACAATGGACGTTCATCTTTAGCCATGTTTCCATAAATCTGTTATCGGCACAGTTGTTATGAATTATGAACTGACACGGTTGGACTACGGTACAACACCAAACACAGTTAAAACACAACACAAAATTTAGTGCATAGGCCTGTCACAATCACACATTTTGAAGCGCGATATATTGCGATAATACTGAAACTACTTTATGCCACTGATACAATTACAACAATGCTAAACAATCCCAGTAAACCATTTTGAAATACACAGCTTCATTAAAAGGCGTAAGCTGCAACACATAAACCTCAGAATGAATCAGTAATTAGCCATAGTACAACAAAAATGCCCCAAATTCACAAAGAAAATGTACACACAATAAATATTGATCCCCAAAATATATTGTTCCAGTTTTCAAATATTGTAATTATCGTGACAGGCCTACTAGTGTACTATGTTGGTAGCAAACGGTATATGGAACATTTCAGTGACTCTAAATTGTCCCTGGTGAATCAATGAGAATGAATTAATTGTCAAAATGCCCCGGCCTGAAGTGGAAAGTAACTCATTACAAATACTCTCAAACTGTAATTAAGTAGACTGGAGTAATTTTGCTTTTTGAGTACATTTTTAAAGGCCCATATTTTGCTTTTTTTTTTTTTTTTTTAATAATGTTACCTGATCAAAAATATACCTGGAGTTTTGTTTTATTCATACATATTTAAGACACAAACCCTTCGTATTTAGGCTGAGTTCTTCTCTCAAACAGAAAACGCTCCACCTTGTGATGTCACGCAGTTTACAGTTTACACGGCTCCGCATACACCTTCACTTGCACCACTGGGATAATTCCAGCCGTGGAATTGCTAATCTCTACTAAGCAACAGGTAAAAGTTTGCTGTTAACTACCACCTCATGACATCACACAGTGGAACGAAGCATTTTGAGCTTTGGAGCTGTAGACAGACTAATAATAAGGGTGAATGAAACAAAATACAACTCTGAGTATGTTTTTGAGGAGGTAACAACATTAGAATAAAATGTTAACTGTATTCAAAGTTTTGTAACTAGTACATCTTTTTTATGCACACTTTTTACACATTTTAGGTACTTTTTCCACTGCTAATTCCCACAGCAAATGGGGTAGGTTTGAATAAGCCCACATAATACATTATAGCTAAACTTTTACTCTTCACCTTAGCAGTAGGCATAGCATTGTTAAGAATAGACTTTACCTTAAGTAATTCTGTTGCTCCCCCTGGTGGACATACCAGCGCAGTATTTTTTTTTTTGACAATATGAAGCTTTCAATTATTTCATTAATCTAGAAATCATAATTTGATAATCTAATGTGAATGGCTGGGATAGTCAAGTTATCTAGACATAGGTAGTTGAAAATATGCTTAAATATACCATTCCTGACACTGTTCTTATGCAATACTGAACGCTACACTATCGGTTGGAAACATGGCTGTAGTCCAGTACACAGTGGTATAATATGTAGAAGATATTTTTGATACACTCTAAAGAAGTGTAGCTGTAAGCACTGGTGGCTGTTTGTTGATTGAAAACATGTTTGTATTTTTGCACTAATGATGTAACAGGAAGTCCCCCCATCTCATGTACGTTTTGCTTTATGACGATTTCTATTTTCACCTATTTTGTACATACTCGTGTCCAGTGTTCTTTATCGATGTGTCTTTGTACTAGGGTCCTCTTGAAAACGGGGGGAACACGAATCTGGAAAAAGACTTTGAATTCATGATTTTAGTTTGAGATTTGAAAATGTGTTGATTGATTTGTTGATTTTTAAACCCGTTTGTCCTCATCAGGAAAGCACTCACCCTGCATCCTGGAATAAACCACTCCCATAACTTGTACATGTGTCGTTTCTCTTTTCACTTAGGTAGAAACATCTAAACTCCGACCACACCCACATTTTAAATAGAGCTGCTGGACTGGGCAGAACATGGAGGACTACAGAAGAAAATGAGGGAGGAGGTGTGGTCTTGGCATATGAGGAACAGTGTGATTGGTCTAACAGGTATCCACACTTCAAACTCCACCGCTGGAATCAGAACTTGTGTGATGTCACATAGTACTTGAAATTGCAGTGACCACAGGAGGCAGTACACACAAAATATTTGATTGTTTTTGAGCAGAAGCTGCAAATTTACCTAATTTGCACTAAAATTACTAATAGGACTAAAAACAGTATCGCTTTGTGTCTGAATGCCGTGAGTCAATGACAGAATTAGGTCAGAGAATCAAACATCAGATTTGAGAATCCTTCAGCCTCAGACTGGAGCAGTGGTCAGTGGTCTGCCTAACAGAGTCTGCACACGGTGGGCCGTACTGAACATGAGACATGAACATTATTAGCCCTGTAGACCCGAGTGAAGGCAATTTAACTGGAGTGATTTAAGAGACGTGGTGAAAATTTTCAATGATTTATTGAAAGAAATGCTGAAATTGAAGTTCTGGAGGACTGCTAAAATGAAAATTGCATTATAGTATAAAAGCTAAAAATGGTTCATGGTTAAAATTAGGCTTACTTTAGTATAAAAACTAAAAAACGTATATACCAAATGCTAAAATACAAACAAAGTGCTTGCTGTGGCCACTGGCGGGGAGCAGAATACTCACGAGAAGTGCCCTCCCACGTTGGACTCATCAGCACAGCAAATGAAACCTACAGGCAAATGTAAAGCCCCCAGCGCCACTGAAACGAAAAGAAACTGTTAATTACACTGACCCAATTGGTACAAATGAAGCAAAAGCAAATGACTTAAGCAAAACAAAAAGGTAACTCGAGTTAATAAGCAAAAACAAAACTAAGCAAATCCAGAGAGCAACTAAAGGTAAAACATTAAAGCGAAACAAAACTAGACAAAACAGGAAAAGGTGGAATATGCAAAAAATAAAAAACAAAAAACAGCAGCAAGTTAGCAGAATAGGAGAAGGAACAGGTTAAAAAGGCTCATCTTTATACTTTTTTATTGAACACTTACCACCCTGAGCCGCACAGGCACCAGACCAGCACTGCACAGGAAGTAGTAGATAGTTGGTCATTTTGATGGGGGATTTACAGGACGTTGACCAGTGACGACCTTCACAGCAGAACAAGTCACCTTTAATGACCACTGACTGCAGTCATTTACATAGCGTTTCCCAGAAAGTTAAACGGCGTTGTGGGGGCGCTGTGTTGAACGCTTTTTGTTCCAAGTCCTCCATGAAAAAACTGCTCATTATTGCGGATAGTGGATGTCCCATTGTGAACCCCTCCTTCTGTCTGTAAATGATGTTATGGTATTGGAAATGTAGATTTGGCCACGAAGTGTAATAGTTTTGTAATGTCTTCAACAGTTAAATTTGTGCGTTTTTTGAGTGAGATGACGTCGTGTGATGTGAGTATTTCGTCCACTGCTAGTATAGTGTTTTTTAGTTCCTGTGCCAATAGTTTTGCGTTCGTGCAGTGGAATTCCGTTTGACTGATGAGAGATGGTTTTATTATTTCGACCAGGGCTTTTGACAGATTGCAAAAAAGACAGAAGGCATTCAAATTCAGGTTTACCATCGGCTGTTCACATTCATCTTAAAGTACTCACTTGATAACAGAGAGGTAACAGAAAAGTTTAAGCAAGGGGAATAATTGATGCACTGAATATTTATTGAAGGATTCTTTTTTGCACTGATGGCTTCATTGAACCAGTCCCTGCCTGGAAGAGTTCAAGTATTGGGCTGTTTTCTCAACAGGGTGGCTGGGCATCAAGAGGCGCATCCTTAGAAATAGGGTGAGGAGCTCAGTCACACGGGAGGAGCTCAGAGTAGAGCCGCTGCTCCTCTACATCAAGAGGAAGAGCTGAGGTGGCTAAGGCATCTGTTCTGGAGGACACGTCAAGGACACACTGGAGGGACTTTGTCTCTCAGCTGGCCTGTGAGCGCCTTGTGAACAACTGTTTAAACAGAACTAGCTGTGTTCTTCACTTAAAGCAGTAAAAATGGTACTGCACCTTTGAAAATGCACCTAAAATGCCAAAACCAATTAGACTTGCGATGATTAAAAGGCCCAACCCTAATGCTAAAACTCAGCATTAATGTTGTAAGCAAGTTGTTGTTATTATAGTTTATATTAACACACAAGTGTCGATATGGAACAGTAAATGGGCTCTTCACTAGAGAATCACACAGGACTGGGATCACCACACCAGCATAAAGAGTGAGCTGGTCCCATAGAGCCCAGTTTGATCAGTAAATATAGACAATGCAGTAGCCATGTACTACTAGTCTACTATACTGTTTGACCTCTTGTAATAGCATTATTAGCCCACTTACGTGTAATAAGACTTTGAACAAAGCCTTTGTTCACTTTTTTTTTTTCAGATCTACGTGATTCACATAAATGACCCCATTCATCTGAAAGGTGACAAGTTTCAAGTCCAGATAATTTATTTTCTGCGTTTTAGGTTGGCCATAAATACAGTGCATCCGGAAAGTATTGACAGCGTTTCATTTTTTCCACATTTTGTCATGTTACAGCCTCATTTCAAATTGTATTAAATTAATCTCTTACGTCAAATTTCTACACACAATAGCACATTATGATAATGTGAAAAAAAGTTTTTTTGACAGTTATTGAATTGATTAAAAATAGAAAACTAAGAAATCACATTTACATTTACAAGTATTCACTGCCTTTGCCATGAAACTCTACAGCTTAATCGGAGTCCACCTGCGGTAAATACAGTTGATTGGACATGATTTGGAAAGGCACACACCCGTCTATATAAGGTCCCACAGTTGACCGCATGTCAGAGCACAAACACCAAGCATGAAGTCAAAGGACTTGTCTGTGGACCTGCGAGACAGGACTGTCTTGAGGCACAAATCTGGTTTCTGCTGATTTGAAGGTCCCAATAAGCACAGAGGCTTAAGTCAGGAAGGTGACCAAGAATCCGATGGTCACTCTGTCAGAGCTCCAGCGTTCCTCTGTGGAGAGAGGAGAGCCTTCCAGAAGGACAACCATCTCTGCAGCAATCCACCAATCAGGCCTGTATGGTCAAGTGACCAGACGAAAGCCACTCCTTAGTAAAAGGAACATGGCAGCCCGTCTGGAATGACTGAGTCTCTGAATGACTCTCTGAAAAAATGAAACACCAAAGGTTCATTTTTCAGCAGGACAACGACCTGAAGCACACAGCCAAGATCTCAAAGGATTGGCTTCAGAACCACTCTGTGAATGTCCTGGAGTGGCCCAGCCAGAGTCCAGACTTGAATCTCATTGAACATCTCTGGAGAGACCTGAAAATGGCTGTGCACAGACGTCTCCCATCCAGCCTGATGGAGCTTGAGAATTACTGCAAAGAATGGGCAAAACTGCCTAAAGATCGGTGTGCCAAGCTTGTGGCATCATGTTCAAAAAGACGTGAGGCTGTAATTGCTGCCAAAGGTGGATCCACAAAGGATTAAGCAAAGGCTGTGAATACTTATGTAAATGTGATTTTTAGTTTCCATTTTTAATAAATAAAAAAAATGTCAAAAAAAAACTTTTTTCTCATTGTCATAATGGGGGATTTGTGTAGGAATTTTGAGGGAAGAGATGAATTTAACAATTTGGAATGAGGCCGACACATGACAAACTGTGGGGGAAAAGGAAGCGCTGTGAATACTTTCCGGATGCACTGTAATTAGACTTGCTGTGATTAAAAGATATTTGAATTCACTATTCATGAGTGGATAACATAACTGAAGCATTCATGAACAGTGGATGTGGAATATGGTGTAGTTAACGTCTCTGGTATTTGGGAGACGAGGACGTCAGGTCAGTGACTTCCTCCTGTTTCCTCTTCCTGTTTCTTTTGGCTTGGTCCAGAATGATCACTTTTTTTTCTCTGCTCATCCTCATCCCGTGAACACGCTCCACGTCTATCACTTCCTCTTCCTCACATTTCCTTTCCCAGTTTACCCTAACGGAGTCCAGGTTGATGATCACACCTGGAGACTCAGTAACAGCTCCAACACTTTGCTTCTTGGAGCTGTTAGCGCTCACAGAGTCCAGGTCTATCATCTCCCCATCTTTCCACTTTCTCTTTCTGTTTTTACAAGGAGAGTCCAGGTCGATCACATCTTCCTCCAACTTCCTCTTCCTGTTAGCACTGGGAGTCTGCGGGATGATGATGACTTCTTCATCCCTCTTTGCGCTGGCAGATTCCAGCTCAATCGTCTTCTCTCCCTCCCTCTAAACATTTGGGCTGAATGAGTCAAGGAAGATCACGTCTGGAGACTCTTCACAGACATCTCCAGATCTTTGCCCTGAGCTGTAAGAGAGACAAAAGTGTTCATTTAAAATACAGTGGAAGGAGCGTGTCACTTCAAGCATTTTTGCATGTCATTTGTCTGTATATAGACAACAGCTCAATTGTAGCAGCAATAGCTCAGTTCAAAATATTCTAACGTGAGGGTTGGTGTTTCACTATAACATGATTTGGGCACTTGACTCGTCTGAGTTGATGAGTTGATCCATAATACTTTATATATAAATGGACATAGCTGCCGCGTTCTAAAGAGCATGGGCACTTCTGGCTCCATCGACTCTTGCTCAAATTGACTTTACATTGAAAAATTGTCACCCGTCTCTCTGTAAGTGTTGCAGTGAGCCTCTTGTTCTTAAAATCTTCATATTAACCCACTCTACACGATCCCTGTGTTTTTATTTGGCTATTTTGTCCATAAATATTCTTATTCCCACTTATACAGCAAGCTCACAGACAGGGCGGTGAAGGACTCAAGAACACAAGCTGTACATACCTGACAACCAAAACGGAAGCATCTCTTTTGGTCCGTTTCCGTGGAGATTCTTGCTCCTCTCTCTTCCTCTTCAGGCCAGATGTGGGAGTCTGCGAGGATGAGGAGGAGGTGGGGGAGGCGGACGGCTGCTCGTCCCGGTAAAGAGCTGAGTCAGTACTCAGAGTCTCCCTCTGAACATTTGGGCTGAATGAGTCAAGGAGGATCACGTCTGGAGACTCTTCACAGACATCTCCAGATCTTTGCCCTGAGCTGTAAGAGAGACAAAGGGGTTCATTTAAAATACAGTGGAAGGAGCGTGTCATTTGTCATTTGTCTATGTGTTGTCTGGTAGCAGCAGTAGCTCAATTCAAAATATTTTAAGGCGAGGGTTGGTGTTGCACTATAACTTGATCTGAGCAGTTGACCCATCTGCATTGCAAAAAAAACTATCCAAATGTGTTTTCACTACTTTTAATCACAATGTAAAATACTTAGATACTCTATAGATCAAAATCCATCATACTGACGGTCTGGTCATAAAAAAAATGACTGATACAAAGTAAATGGTAAAAAATCCCTCACATATGATTAAAAACTGGGTATAGGAATTTAAAACACTCCAAATAATATTCACTGATCTGAACTAAATACTAGTTAGTGAAGATTTTTATCATGTGGTACATTAAAGGGGAGGTCCAGTTTTGGGTTGGTGACGTGCACGGTGAGTTTCAAGACAAAAAGGTTGTGAATTACTCAAATATAAACCAATCGAAACAAATTGGTAATGGCTCCAAGTGGCTTTACACTGAAAAATTGTCACCAGTCTCTGTGTAACTGCTGCTGTGAGCCTCGTCATTGTGTTCTTAAAATCTTTGTATTAACCCACTCCACACAATCCTGGTGTTTTTGGTATTTTGTCCGTAAATAAATTCCTATTCTCAGCTCCAAATGTGCTCCTATAACGTCTAGCTCATGGGTGACTTGACACTCACTTAGTCCACGTCTTTATTCAGTCTGTGGTGTGCACATGTGACTTGCAAATAAGTAATTGACTCGTAATTTCTTAATTTTTAAAACCCAAAGTTATGATTCTTTTCCATTCTATTTCCCTAAAGCTACATGTGCCCTGGGGCAGACTGATAGAGATGTGGCAGCCATACCACACACATCATCGCACTTATACAGCAAGCTCACAGACAGGGCGGTGAAGGACTCAAGAACACAAGCTGTACATACCTGACAACCAAAACGGAAGCATCTCTTTTGGTCCGTTTCCGTGGAGATTCTTGCTCCTCTCTCTTCCTCTTCAGGCCAGATGTGGGAGTCTGTGAGGATGAGGAGGAGGTGGGGGAGGCGGACGGCTGCTTCTCCCAGTAAAGAGCTGAGTCAGTACTCAGAGTCTCCCTCTGAACATTTGGGCTGAATGAGTCAAGGAAGATCACGTCTGGAGACTTTTCACAGACATCTCCAGATCTTTGCCCTGAACTGTAAGAGAGACAAAGGGGTTCATTTAAAATACAGTGGAAGGAGCGTGTCACTTCAAGCATTTTTGCATGTCATTTGTCTATATATAGACAATAGCTCAGTTGTAGCAGCAATAGCTCAGTTCAAAATATTCTAACATGAGGGTTGGTGTTTCACTATAACGTGATTTGGGCACTTGACTCGTCTGAGCTGATGAGTTTTTACTACTTTTAATCACAATGTAAACTCGATTAATCAAAATCCATAATACTCTAAAGAGCATGGGGGGCACTTCTGGCTCCATCGACTCTTGCTCAAATTGACTTTACATTGAAAAATTGTCACCCTTCTCTCTGTCAGTGTTGCAGTGAGCCTCTTGTTCTTAAAATCTTCATATTAACCCACTCTACATGATCCCTGTGTTTTTATTTGGCTATTTTGTCCGTAAATATTCTTATTCCCACTTATACAGCAAGCTCACAGACAGGGCGGTGAAGGACTCAAGAACACAAGCTGTACATACCTGACAACCAAAACGGAAGCATCTCTTTTGGTCCGTTTCCGTGGAGATTCTTGCTCCTCTCTCTTCCTCTTCAGGCCAGATGTGGGAGTCTGTGAGGATGAGGAGGAGGTGGGGGAGGTGGACGGCTGCTCCTCCTGGTAAAGATCCAAGACTTGGAGCTGGATCTTATTACTCTCCAAACTATAAGAAAGAGTTCAAGTTAAAATACGCATTAGTAATAGGCCTAGTAGTAGCAGTAATATAGAAAGTATATGTATATGTATATGTAAGAAGTATTATTGTATCAGTGATTCTCAAATTATGAAACTTCAGTATCTTCAAGCTGTCTGGAAAATTAAAAAATCGAACCTTAATGCAACTGGTGACCAAAAACCAGCTTTTTTTAAATCAGTATCTTCTCTTTGTCTTTTTACCATATCTTTATCACTACCTTTAACATTTCTCAAAATCAGAGTGAAATACTTTTTATTCTTAAAGTGCATTTTTAAAAAGCTTAACTTAAGTGTTTGATACTTATACTTAAAGGTGCATTGTGTAACTTTTCTGGTGGAGGGTCCATTGAATACTTTTCACAGTATGGCATTAAAACCTTCAACCAAACAACCTTCAACCCCAACCAAAAAGTAGAACTAGACTAGAAGTGACTAGAATCATCGGAGAAATACGTACCGATACTCGGGGTAGTTTTGAGCCAGGTGGGTCAGGGTGAGGAAGGGGTGATCGAGGACTTCCTCTGAACTGATCCGAGTTTGTGGGTCTAAGTCCAGCATGCGTTTGACCAGGTCTACGAAAACGGCACCGTCACAGTCCTCTGCTTCACAGCTCTCCTTCATCTCTCTGTAAGGATCCATCTGAGGAGACAAGAACGCGTTTAGTAGACGGAATATCTCTGTTTCATTTGGTGTAGCAGTAAGCCATCACTTTCTATAAAATCTACACTTTACACCTTCTTGTTTCTATGGATTTATCATTACTCTGCCTGGAATGTCCCACAGTGTGACATTAAACAGCTCTACTTTACATTTACTCAATTACAAGTAGTTTTATAGCTCTAAAATAGCAGGGAGCGGGGTCGCCTCTCCACAGATCTGACCTATAACTTGGTCCGGTTTGGTCTCAATGAAGATACAAACATTTAATGCCGCACTGTGAGGCATTCCAGACAAAGGAATACGCAGCAACATTTCCATGGAGACAAGAAAGTGGCGGACAGCTCATTAAAAAGGTTACACAGTGCATCTTTAAGGACTTTTGACAAACTCACAGAAATGTTTAGTGTTAAATCAGATTTTTTCTTACCTCGTAAATAGCGTCCAGTGATGGAACAGCGCATGAAATCCGCCGCACATTCAGATTAACCTAAAAACACACAAAAAAGCAGATGAGATAGTGCTGATAGTGAGAGATTGTGCATAAAACATTTCATTTGATAAAAAAAAATTCAAAGTGCATTGTGGAACTTTTCTGGTTGGGGGTCCGTGAAATGCTTTTCTCCATGGAGATGTTATTGCTTTGACTGGAATGTTTGACAGTATGGCATTAAACTAAACTAAACTAACATTAAACTTAAACTTTCTATCATCATGGAGACTAAACCAGACCAAGGTACAGGTCAGATCTGTGCAGAGGCAACCCTGCTCACAGTCAGAATGTTTTTTGGGGTATTTTTGAGCTATAAAACCAGCTGTAATGGAATAAATGTGAGGTAGATCTGTTTAACATCATACTGTGACAAGCATTTGACGGGCCACCCACCAGAAAAGTTCCACAATGCACCTTTAAGGCCAATAGCGCATACTCTAAAAAGTCCAAATATGTGCAGTACTACAGTGTCAGAAAGGACTGTGTGTATCGTACCACGTGGATCCAGTCTGGAGATCCTTCAGGGAGGCGGAAGTATCGCCGTGTGCGTCGGCCAGAGTCCAGGACGTGTTTGGGAGGCTGTCCCAGAATCTGGACGATCATTCGGATCTGTGGACAACGCAGGACAATGAGTTAAAACAAGAGACAATGAGTTTTTAAAGGTCTCCGTGGACATGTTATTGCTTTGTAATGTTTCACAGTATGGCATTAAACGTATCTATATCCATGTAGACAACGAGACAAGTTACAAGTCAGATCTGTAGAGTGGCGAGCCTGGTCATAGTAGGTATTTTCAATGTTACTGTGAAACATTTCAAGGAAAACCAACACATTTCCATGGAGACAGGCAGGAAAGTTACATAATGCACCTTTAAGTTATCCTGAAATGTATCAAATCATATGTCAAACCTGGTGCAACTAAGATTTATTTACACTAGCTGTAGTAGCTGAAGTAGTAGCATGAATAGTAGTAGCAGTAGCAGTAATAGTTGTAGCATTAGTAGTAGTAGTAATAGCAGTAATAAAAGGTGTAGTAGCAGTAGTAGTAGCGTTAGTAGGAGTAGTAATAGTGCAAAGGTGCTGAATAGAGTAAAACTCACCAGTTCTTCATTGTTGTCGACCCAGAAGAGGATTTTACCGAGGAACATCTCAGCGGCGACGCACCCCAAAGACCACATGTCCAGAGACTCACTGAAAGCAGATCCCACCGCCATCTCTGGAGCCCTGAGCACAAACACCAACCACAAATTATACTCATGTTCACTTCACTGGAGTCCTGCTTTGATCCTAATGTTGTTTGGTCCTGGTTTAGACCAGGTTTAGTCCAGGTTAATGTATGAATTGTATCCCAATTTGAAACAAAATTTGGATGTAAATGCAGCCAATGAGTGGGTACTTGGTACTGTGGTACTTGAGTAATACTATTTTGAAGTAACTTGTATTAGATTAGACTTGTATTAGATTAGTATTAATTTGGCCTAGATTAAGTTTAGTTTAGTCTTAATTTGAAGGGACAATGTACAGAAATATTAAACTCATAAAAAAAAGATGTTCCACACCAGATTATAGCTAAATATCTAGTTTCCATCTGCAGCAACTAGCATGCTATCCTGCGCATTTCCTGTCTATCTCACATACCTGTAGTAGAGCGTCTGCAACATTTGTCCAGGCTTGGCGTCGCTCACAGAACAGGCCAGTCCAAAGTCGATGAGTTTGATCTTGAGGGGCTGTCGCACGTGATCAATCATCATCACATTCTCAGGCTTCAGGTCACAGTGGATCACCCCAACGCTCTTCAGGAACAACATCGCTTGAATAATCTAAAAAACACAAGAGTTCACTTCAAGACGTGTGGTGTTAAAGGTGCACCGTGGAACTTTTCTGGTGAAAGGTCCATCAAATGCTTTCCTCTATGGAGATGTTATTGCTTTGTCTGGAATGTTTCACAGTATCATTCTATCTTCTACGTATTTTTGAGCTATAAAACTACCTGTAATTTAATAATTGCAAGGTAGACCTGTTTAAAGTCATACTGTGGAACATTCCAGACACAGCACTGACTACTTGAGTAATATATTTAAGTGTGTTGTGATACTATAGTACTGTGAACCATGTATTTTTGTAGCCCTAGTTGATATAATTACACATATTGATTAAACAAACTATTTAAACTAAACTAGCCATGTTTTGTTTTTTGAATGTGGTTTTGAACTACAAATTACTGCTATATTCAGAAATCTTTCCAGGATTTTTTCAGTGAATATGAATAAGAACACCAAATTGCAAATATAAAGAACATTATTGTTATTATTATTATTATTATTATTATTATTATTATTATTATTATCATTATTATTATTATTGGAGTCTTACCTGTGTGAGAATGGGCCGTATCTGTTTGAGAGGCAGACTGTCAAACAGATCCTGGCGCATAAAATCCAGGAGACTGATGTCCAGCTTCTCAAACTCGTGGCAAAAATTCCCCCGAAACCGAAAAGAATCGATCCACTTGACGATGTTGTGCGATTCAGAGCCACTCTCCTTCAGCCGGCGCAGCATCTGGGCCTGTAGGGGGCGCACAAGGGCAGGGCAGACACAAGTTTAGAAAAGTGGTACTAAAATGGTCATATTTTTATATAATGGAACCACTCACCCTTTCACACACACACATTCATACACATTCATACCAACTGTACAACAACTCACCCTTATGTAACAGATAATGCTCCCTACAACTGTACAACTCACCTTTATATAATAGATAACCCTATGTCCTGTCAATCATTATATCATTTTTGCACTGTTTTTGTATATAACTGAGATATATTTGTATTACTTTATTTCTCTTCACTTGTACATATACATTTATATAATTACGCGTTATTTTACGCCTGTCTTTTGCTATTAATTATCACATTTATAGTTTTTTTCTCTTTGTTATTAAAATATATTGTGATGTGTGAGCTACTGTGTCCAAATAATTTCCCTTGTGGATCAATAAAGTTTGTCTAAGTCTAAGGTAAGGTTTGTTAAGTGTGTTGCCCAAGGACACAACTACAGTATTCATCTGTGGGAGCTGGAATTGCACCGCCAACCTTCAGGTCATTGGACAAACGCTCCACCAACTGAGCTACTTTTGCCCAATAACAGTTGAATAAACTAAACTCAGATAGTTTTTTATTGTAACTGTATTAAACTGTATTATGTAATCAATTTAATTAATGCAACTAATGAAATCATAATTTTGTAATCAGTGATTTCATATTTCCACACACATCTCTTACCTCTTTCTGTCCGACACTGCTGGTGATGTGCTCTTGTTGGAGCACTTTGAGCGCCACCATCTGGCCGCTGTTGTTATTGCGGCAGAGGGTGACCACTCCGTAGCCCCCAGAGCCCAGGATCTTCTCCACCTGGTAGGACGAGGAGGTGGAGGAGATGCAGTCACCAACCTTCACGGAGTATGACGAGTCCATGTTTCAAGAGTAGCAGTTGATGTACTGCAAGAAGTACCGCAAGAAGTACTGCAAGAAGTACTGCAAGATCAGATACACAGAATTAGTGGAGCGTGCATTAGATTGTAAACAAAGTACTATTATACACAGCAAATAATAGTCTAAATGGCTTCAAGGTGCACTATGTAACTTTTTGGCGTCTGTCACCTGCTTGTTTCTATGGAAATGTCATTGCGCTGCCTGGAATGTTCCACAGTGTGGCATTAAACAGATCTACCTTACATTTATTCAATTACAGGTGGTTTTATAGCTCAAAAATACTTAGAAAAACAGACATTCTGACTGTGAGCGGGGTCGCCTCTCCACAGATCTGACCTGTAACTTGGTCTGGTTTGGTCTCCATGAAGATAGAAAGGTTTAATGCCACACTGTGAAACATTCCAGACAAAGCAACAACATCTCCATGAGGAAAAAGTATCTGACGGACCCTCCACCAGAAAAGTTACACAGTGCAGCTTTAAAGATACACTACATAATTTTTCTGGTGAAGCATCTCCAAGGAGATGTTATTGCTTTGCCTGAAATATTCTGAAGTATGGCATTAAACGGTGACACCATCAAGGCCAAGTCACAGGTCAGATCTGTGGAGAGGTGACGCGCTCACACTGAGTTTTACAAGGTGTTTTTGAGCAATAAAACATTTGTAACTGATGAAATGTTACGTATGTTTAATGTCATACAGGCCCTGCACCAGTAAAGTTACATAGTGCTGCTTTAAATTCAGAAACGTAACCGTGGAGTTTGTGTGTTTGGACATTATTCATGGTGAAAACAGGAAATTGGTTGGTTTAATTGGTCTATTCCTGGTTTATTCACATTTTAATCCTGGCTTCATCCTGTTTTAGTCCTGGTCTAGTCCTTGTTTAGTCCTAGTTTAGTCCTGGTTTAATCCTGGTTTAACCCTAACCCTAACCCTGGTCTAGTCCTGGGTCAGTCCTCTTTTAATCACATGGTTTAGTCCTGGTTTAATCACATTTCAGTCTTGGTTTTGTCCTGGTCTGGTCCTGGTCTAGTCCTGGTTCAGTCCTGGTTCAGTCCTGGTTCAGTCCTGGTCCAATCACATTTTAGTACTAATTTTGTCCTGGTTTAGTCCTGGTCTAGTCCTGGTTTAGGTCTGGTTTAATGAAATTTCACTCTTGGTTTGGTCCTGGTCTAGTCCTGGTCTAGTCCTGGTTCAGTCCTGGCTGGTTAAGTCCTGGTTCAGTCCTGGTTTAATCACATTTTACTCCTGATTTAGGCCTGGGCTGGTCCTGGTCTAGTCCAGGGTTTAGTCCCAGTTAAGTCCTCGTTTTGTGTGGTGTGTAAAGTAAAACATCTTGTCTACAGCCCGACACACGAGCTGTTTTTAAAGTGTAACTACCCCACGTTTGGAAAAACACCATCTCCAACCACAAGTAAAACTGTGAACTTTTGACCAGGGATTTGGAAAAAATACATAACTGCTTGTTCACAATGTCGTCTCACCTGGTCCAGAAGATGTTTAGGAGAAGATCTGGACAAGTTTGGATGCAAAGTTTAAGCGAAAACAAGAATTTGAAGAGCAACTGTAGAGCTGTGTGCACTCGTGAGCTGATTTCTGTCAAATGTGTAGAATTCAGATTATATCATGTGATTATATAATGTGATTATATAATGTGTACGTCGCCATGGAGACAGCATTTGTTTATTTTCAAACTTTGCCTTATATGGTCATTCTCTTGCAAATAATGGCAAAATAAGTTTCTAGTCAGGCAGAAATAAAATACAGGGTACTTTCAATATTTACCCATTTTAATTCAACTGAAATTCTTATCTGTTTAGACACTACTATTAAAGGGCTCATAATTACGCTATTTTATGACCTAATTGTACAAAAAGCATTGAAAAAAAGTTTGTGGATCTGATTGAAAGGAGTAAAAAAGTTGAAAGTAGAGTCGTTTTTTTTGGTTCCACGGAAATGGAGTGGTTGGCTCGTCTCTCTCCACCGAAAAGGTTACACAATGCACCTTTAAGTAACTTGGAAAAGCCGGTTTTCTACTGCACAGTGGTGATTTAGCTGAAAATAATAGCGACTGACTATTCACAGCCTGTCAGCATAATATATTTGTAAATTTGTAAGTGTAAAATTCAATTCAACGAGCTGCTTTGCTTTGCTTCCAGACTTTGTAATTAATATCTAGACCCAAATGTCTCTTTACTTCACTTGTGTTTACCTTCTCTCAGCTCCTTCGGCTGTTCCCGACATGTCTCTGTTGTCCACAGTGGCTCTGGTCTCTGGTGTAGCCTTGGATTTGGGGGACAGACCTGAGTTTTGTGGCTCTGGTCTGGACTTGGTTGTGGTGGTCTCCATCAGCCTCTGTGTCCATGTGTGCAGGTGAACAGCTGAGTGGACGTCTCCCAACTTCATCACTGTCAGTGTCAGAAAAGTGCCCGTGTCTCTGTGGACATGTGTCTCTGCTCTCACGTCTTCAGCTGTGCGTCCTCTCCCTGTGTGTCCTCTCGGTGAACATGTGTTGTACAGCTGTAAGGAGTATTATCTGTTACATAAGGCTGAGTTGTTGTACACTTGTAGGGAGTATTATCTGACTGTAGTTCTGTATCTCTCACTGTTTGAGTGGAGTTGTAGGAGGACAAATGTCTCCATCTCACTTACATTGACAAACCACCTGTTCCATTCTGCCAACAGTACAGCTCCAGTCCTACATGTCCTTCTGTCCTTCTGTGTCCTCGTGTGTGTTGGGCAGTGGAGGTGCGTCCAGCAGCTGAAGGAGGACACATCACGGTCCAATGTCCAGTGTTTGATGGATCTGGATCTCCCAAACGCTTCTACAACAACAAGTGCAGGAATAAAGAGGACATATTGAGACTTCAGGCACCACAAAGCAGAGAGAGCGGCCGGGACAGCGTGAAGTACAAGGGAAAAGTCTTGACGTCCACACCTGTGGGTAAAACCACTGTCTATGTGGACATTACAAACAGAGTCTGGCTGCCCCTGAACAGATATTTTATAAAGGCAGATCTTAGGGTCAAAATACGACCGCTGTGTGCTGTCTGTATCGAATTATTATTTTATCATTCATGAACCAGGAAGTAAGTCTGCTGTCCTTTTAGTGTGGCACTCCCTAAATGTTTTGCATGAGGCGGGACTAGCGTTGAATGTCCCAAACTCCTAAATTTAACCCAACTGTTCCTAAACTTAACCCTAAACTTGACAGTGAAATAATATGAAGAAAGGCTAAACATTTAGGGTATTGTTCTTACCATTACAGTGACGGCTAAACTCCACCTTTTGAAAGTTGTGAAAAGAGTTTATAAACTCATTGTGGGGAATAATCAGGATGCTAGGAATGCATTAGGGATATGTTTGGACCGCTGCAAACCTTTTCAACCAACTGGTTTTGTTTTTCATGTTTTTAAGACAGTAAAAATCAGGTACAGCGCCTTTAAAGTCAGTGTTTTTGATAGATTTCCTTGTTCCTGGTTTGGTATTTCAATTAATCTCCTGGTTCACTGTGCCTGTGCTGTACGGGGGTCACTTCTCTTATTCCCAACCCCTTCCTCCGCATCCCCGCACACTCCCGGGGTCCACAGTGGCCCCTGTTGCCCTGGAGACGAAGCAGGTTGCCGTCATGGAGGGAAGTAGTATGTAGTCTTTTACTGAATCAGCCTATATTAGGCCCCGCCCACAGTGGAATCACGTGTTTGTTGTAAATGTGTAAATATGAACTATCTCCGCTTTGTATATAATCCTTTTGACGTGTGTGAGTGTGTTTTACACGACTACCAAAATACACCGAGGTCCTCAAACGCACCATTTCACCCAACAGTATTTTTACAATGGACGTTCATCTTTAGCCATGTTTCCATAAATCTGTTGTCGGCACAGTTGTTATGAATTATGAACTGACACGGTTGGACTACGGTACAACACCAAACACAGTTAAAACACAACACAAAATTTAGTGCATAGGCCTGTCACAATCACACATTTTGAAGCGCGATATATTGCGATAATATTGAAACTACTTTATGCCACTGATACAATTACAACAATGCTAAACAATCCCAGTAAACCATTTTGAAATACACAGCTTCATTAAAAGGCGTAAGCTGCAACACATAAATGTCAGAATGAATCAGTAATTAGCCATAGTACAACAAAAATGCCCCAAATTCACAAAGAAAATGTACACACAATAAATATTGACCCCCAAAATATATTGTTCCAGTTTTCAAATATTGTAATTATCGTGACAGGCCTACTAGTGTACTATGTTGGTAGCAAACGGTATATGGAACATTTCAGTGACTCTAAATTGTCCCTGGTGAATCAGTGAGAATGAATTAATTGTCAAAATGCCCCGGCCTGAAGTGGAAAGTAACTCATTACAAATACTCTCAAACTGTAATTAAGTAGACTGGAGTAATTTTGCTTTTTGAGTACATTTTTAAAGGCCCATATTTCGCTTTTTTTTTTTTTTTTTTAAATAATGTTACCTAATCAAAAATATATCTGGAGTTGTTTTGTTTTATTCGTACATATTTAAGACACAAACCCTTCGTATTTAGGCTGAGTTCTTCTCTCAAACAGAAAACGCTCCACCTTGTGATGTCACACAGTTTACAGTTTACACGGCTCCGCATACACCTTCACTTGCACCACTGGGATAATTCCAGCCGTGGAATTGCTAATCTCTACTAAGCAACAGGTAAAAGTTTGCCATTAACTACCACCTCATGACATCACACAGTGGAACGAA
Organism: Taenioides sp. WSHXM2023; assembly: GCA_029959045.1. NCBI lineage: Eukaryota > Metazoa > Chordata > Actinopteri > Gobiiformes > Gobiidae > Taenioides > Taenioides sp. WSHXM2023. The sequence goes on from CM057106.1 coordinate 5,078,001, forward strand.
GCATTTTGAGCTTTGGAGCTGTAGACAGACTAATAATAAGGGTGTGAATGAAACAAAATACAACTCTGAGTATGTTTTTTGAGGAGGTAACAACATTAGAATAAAATGTTAACTGTATTCAAAGTTTTGTAACTAGTACATCTTTTTTATGCACACTTTTTACACATTTTAGGTACTTTTTCCACTGCTAATTCCCACAGCAAATGGGGTAGGTTTGAATAAGCCCACATAATACATTATAGCTAAACTTTTACTCTTCACCTTAGCAGTAGGCATAGCATTAAGAAAAGACTTTACCTTAAGTAATTCTGTTGCTCCCCCTGGTGGACATACCAACTCAGTCTTTTTTTGACAATCTGAAGCTTTCAATTATTTCATTAATCTAGAAATCATAATTTGATAATCTAATGTGAATGGCTGGGATAGTCAAGTTATCTAGACATAGGTAGTTGAAAATATGCTTAAATATACCATTCCTGACACTGTTCTTATGCAATACTGAACGCTACACTATCGGTTGGAAACATGGCTGTAGTCCAGTACACAGTGGTATAATATGTAGAAGATATTTTTGATACACTCTAAAGAAGTGTAGCTGTAAGCACTGGTGGCTGTTTGTTGATTGAAAACATGTTTGTATTTTTGCACTAATGATGTAACAGGAAGTCCACCCATCTCATGTACGTTTTGCTTTATGACGATTTCTATTTTCACCTATTTTGTACATACTCGTGTCCAGTGTTCTTTATCGATGTGTCTTTGTACTAGGGTCCTCTTGAAAACGGGGGGAACACGAATCTGGAAAAAGACTTTGAATTCATGATTTTAGTTTGAGATTTGAAAATGTGTTGATTGATTTGTTGATTTTTAAACCCGTTTGTCCTCATCAGGAAAGCACTCACCCTGCATCCTGGAATAAACCACTCCCATAACTTGTACATGTGTCGTTTCTCTTTTCACTTAGGTAGAAACATCTAAACTCCGACCACACCCACATTTTAAATAGAGCTGCTGGACTGGGCAGAACATGGAGGACTACAGAAGAAAATGAGGGAGGAGGTGTGGTCTTGGCATATGAGGAACAGTGTGATTGGTCTAACAGGTATCCACACTTCAAACTCCACCGCTGGAATCAGAACTTGTGTGATGTCACATAGTACTTGAAATTGCAGTGACCACAGGAGGCAGTACACACAAAATATTTGATTGTTTTTGAGCAGAAGCTGCAAATTTACCTAATTTGCACTAAAATTACTAATAGGACTAAAAACAGTATCGCTTTGTGTCTGAATGCCGTGAGTCAATGACAGAATTAGGTCAGAGAATCAAACATCAGATTTGAGAATCCTTCAGCCTCAGACTGGAGCAGTGGTCAGTGGTCTGCCTAACAGAGTCTGCACACGGTGGGCCGTACTGAACATGAGACATGAACATTATTAGCCCTGTAGACCCGAGTGAAGGCAATTTAACTGGAGTGATTTAAGAGACGTGGTGAAAATTTTCAATGATTTATTGAAAGAAATGCTGAAATTGAAGTTCTGGAGGACTGCTAAAATGACAATTGCATTATAGTATAAAAGCTAAAAATGGTTCATGGTTAAAATTAGGCCTACTTTAGTATAAAAACTAAAAAACGTATATACCAAATGCTAAAATACAAACAAAGTGCTTGCTGTGGCCACTGGCGGTGAGCAGAATACTCACGAGAAGTGCCCTCCCACGTTGGACTCATCAGCACAGCAAATGAAACCTACAGGCAAATGTAAAGCCCCCAGCGCCACTGAAACGAAAAGAAACTGTTAATTACACTGACCCAATTGGTACAAATGAAGCAAAAGCAAATGACTTAAGCAAAACAAAAAGGTAACTCGAGTTAATAAGCAAAAACAAAACTAAGCAAATCCAGAGAGCAACTAAAGGTAAAACATTAAAGCGAAACAAAACTAGACAAAACAGGAAAAGGTGGAATATACAAAAAATAAAAAACAAAAAACAGCAGCAAGGAGAAGGAACAGGTTAAAAAGGCTCATCTTTATACTTTTTTATTGAACACTTACCACCCTGAGCCGCACAGGCACCAGACCAGCACTGCACAGGAAGTAGTAGATAGTTGGTCATTTTGATGGGGGATTTACAGGACGTTGACCAGTGACGACCTTCACAGCAGAACAAGTCACCTTTAATGACCACTGACTGCAGTCATTTACATAGCGTTTCCCAGAAAGTTAAACGGCGTTGTGGGGGCGCTGTGTTGAACGCTTTTTGTTCCAAGTCCTCCATGAAAAAACTGCTCATTATTGCGGATAGTGGATGTCCCATTGTGAACCCCTCCTTCTGTCTGTAAATGATGTTATGGTATTGGAAATGTAGATTTGGCCACGAAGTGTAATAGTTTTGTAATGTCTTCAACAGTTAAATTTGTGCGTTTTTTGAGTGAGATGACGTCGTGTGATGTGAGTATTTCGTCCACTGCTAGTATAGTGTTTTTTAGTTCCTGTGCCAATAGTTTTGCGTTCTTGCAGTGGAATTCCGTTTGACTGATGAGAGATGGTTTTATTATTTCGACCAGGGCTTTTGACAGATTGCAAAAAAGACAGAAGGCGTTCAAATTCAGGTTTACCATCGGCTGTTCACATTCATCTTAAAGTACTCACTTGATAACAGAGAGGTAACAGAAAAGTTTAAGCAAGGGGAATAATTGATGCACTGAATATTTATTGAAGGATTCTTTTTTGCACTGATGGCTTCATTGAACCAGTCCCTGCCTGGAAGAGTTCAAGTATTGGGCTGTTTTCTCAACAGGGTGGCTGGGCATCAAGAGGCGCATCCTTAGAAATAGGGTGAGGACGGGAGGAGCTCAGAGTAGAGCCGCTGCTCCTCTACATCAAGAGGAAGAGCTGAGGTGGCAAAGGCATCTGTTCTGGAGGACACGTCAAGGACACACTGGAGGGACTTTGTCTCTCAGCTGGCCTGTGAGCGCCTTGTGAACAACTGTTTAAACAGAACTAGCTGTGTTCTTCACTTAAAGCAGTAAAAATGGTACTGCACCTTTGAAAATGCACCTAAAATGCCGAAACCAATTAGACTTGCGATGATTAAAAGGCCCAACCCTAATGCTAAAACTCAGCATTAATGTTGTAAGCAAGTTGTTGTTATTATAGTTTATATTAACAGACAAGTGTCGATATGGAACAGTAAATGGGCTCTTCACTAGAGAATCACACAGGACTGGGATCACCACACCAGCATAAAGAGTGAGCTGGTCCCATAGAGCCCAGTTTGATCAGTAAATATAGACAATGCAGTAGCCATGTACTACTAGTCTACTATACTGTTTGACCTCTTGTAATAGCATTATTAGCCCACTTACGTGTAATAAGACTTTGAACAAAGCCTTTGTTCACTATTTTTTTTTTTTTCAGATCTACGTGATTCACATAAATGACCCCATTCATCTGAAAGGTGACAAGTTTCAAGTCCAGATAATTTATTTTCTGCGTTTTAGGTTGGCCATAAATACAGTGCATCCAGAAAGTATTGACAGCGTTTCATTTTTTCCACATTTTGTCATGTTACAGCCTCATTTCAAATTGTATTAAATTAATCTCTTACGTCAAATTTCTACACACAATAGCACATTATGATAATGTGAAAAAAAGTTTTTTTGACAGTTATTGAATTGATTAAAAATAGAAAACTAAGAAATCACATTTACATTTACAAGTATTCACTGCCTTTGCCATGAAACTCTACAGCTTAATCGGAGTCCACCTGCGGTAAATTCAGTTGATTGGACATGATTTGGAAAGGCACACACCGGTCTATATAAGGTCCCACAGTTGACCGCATGTCAGAGCACAAACACCAAGCATGAAGTCAAAGGACTTGTCTGTGGACCTGCGAGACAGGACTGTCTTGAGGCACAAATCTGGTTTCTGCTGATTTGAAGGTCCCAATAAGCACAGAGGCTTAAGTCAGGAAGGTGACCAAGAATCCGATGGTCACTCTGTCAGAGCTCCAGCGTTCCTCTGTGGAGAGAGGAGAGCCTTCCAGAAGGACAACCATCTCTGCAGCAATCCACCAATCAGGCCTGTATGGTCAAGTGACCAGACGAAAGCCACTCCTTAGTAAAAGGAACATGGCAGCCCGTCTGGAATGACTGAGTCTCTGAATGACTCTCTGAAAAAATGAAACACCAAAGGTTCATTTTTCAGCAGGACAACGACCTGAAGCACACAGCCAAGATCTCAAAGGATTGGCTTCAGAACCACTCTGTGAATGTCCTGGAGTGGCCCAGCCAGAGTCCAGACTTGAATCTCATTGAACATCTCTGGAGAGACCTGAAAATGGCTGTGCACAGACGTCTCCCATCCAACCTGATGGAGCTTGAGAATTACTGCAAAGAATGGGCAAAACTGCCTAAAGATCGGTGTGCCAAGCTTGTGGCATCATGTTCAAAAAGACGTGAGGCTGTAATTGCTGCCAAAGGTGGATCCACAAAGTATTAAGCAAAGGCTGTGAATACTTATGTAAATGTGATTTTTAGTTTCCATTTTTAATAAATAAAAAAAATGTCAAAAAAAAACTTTTTTCTCATTGTCATAATGGGGGATTTGTGTAGGAATTTTGAGGGAAGAGATGAATTTAACAATTTGGAATGAGGCCGACACATGACAAACTGTGGGGAAAAAGGAAGCGCTGTGAATACTTTCCGGATGCACTGTAATTAGACTTGCTGTGATTAAAAGATATTTGAATTCACTATTCATGAGTGGATAACATAACTGAAGCATTCATGAACAGTGGATGTGGAATATGGTGTAGTTAACGTCTCTGGTATTTGGGAGACGAGGACGTCAGGTCAGTGACTTCCTCCTGTTTCCTCTCCCTGTTTCTTTTGGCTTGGTCCAGAATGATCACTTTTTTTTCTCTGCTCATCCTCATCCCGTGAACACGCTCCACGTCTATCACTTCCTCTTCCTCACATTTCCTTTCCCAGTTTACCCTAACGGAGTCCAGGTTGATGATCACACCTGGAGACTCAGTAACAGCTCCAACACTTTGCTTCTTGGAGCTGTTAGCGCTCACAGAGTCCAGGTCTATCATCTCCCCATCTTTCCACTTTCTCTTTCTGTTTTTACAAGGAGAGTCCAGGTCGATCACATCTTCCTCCAACTTCCTCTTCCTGTTAGCACTGGGAGTCTGCGGGATGATGATGACTTCTTCATCCCTCTTTGCGCTGGCAGATTCCAGCTCAATCGTCTTCTCTCCCTCCCTCTAGACATTTGGGCTGAATGAGTCAAGGAAGATCACGTCTGGAGACTCTTCACAGACATCTCCAGATCTTTGCCCTGAGCTGTAAGAGAGACAAAGGTGTTCATTTAAAATACAGTGGAAGGAGCGTGTCACTTCAAGCATTTTTGCATGTCATTTGTCTGTATATAGACAACAGCTCAATTGTAGCAGCAATAGCTCAGTTCAAAATATTCTAACGTGAGGGTTGGTGTTTCACTATAACGTGATTTGGGCACTTGACTCGTCTGAGTTGATGAGTTGATCCATAATACTTTATATATAAATGGACATAGCTGCCGCGTTCTAAAGAGCATGGGGGGCACTTCTGGCTCTATCGACTCTTGCTCAAATTGACTTTACATTGAAAAATTGTCACCCTTCTCTCTGTAAGTGTTGCAGTGAGCCTCTTGTTCTTAAAATCTTCATATTAACCCACTTTACATGATCCCGGTGTTTTTATTTGGCTATTTTGTCCGTAAATATTCTTATTCCCACTTATACAGCAAGCTCACAGACAGGGCGGTGAAGGACTCAAGAACACAAGCTGTACATACCTGACAACCAAAACGGAAGCATCTCTTTTGGTCCGTTTCCGTGGAGATTCTTGCTCCTCTCTCTTCCTCTTCAGGCCAGATGTGGGAGTCTGTGAGGATGAGGAGGAGGTGGGGGAGGCGGACGGCTGCTTCTCCCAGTAAAGAGTAAAGTCAGTACTCAGAGTCTCCCTCTGAACATTTGGGCTGAATGAGTCAAGGAGGATCACGTCTGGAGACTCTTCACAGACATCTCCAGATCTTTGCCCTGAGCTGTAAGAGAGACAAAGGGGTTCATTTAAAATACAGTGGAAGGAGCGTGTCATTTGTCATTTGTCTATGTGTTGTCTGGTAGCAGCAGTAGCTCAATTCAAAATATTTTAAGGCGAGGGTTGGTATTGCACTATAACTTGATCTGAGCAGTTGACCCATCTGCATTGCAAAAAAAACTATCCAAATGTGTTTTCACTACTTTTAATCACAATGTAAAATACTTAGATACTCTATAGATCAAAATCCATCATACTGACGGTCTGGTCATAAAAAAAATGACTGATACAAAGTAAATGGTAAAAAATCCCTCACATATGATTGAAAACTGGGTATAGGAATTTAAAACACTCCAAATAATATTCACTGATCTGAACTAAATACTAGTTAGTGAAGATTTTTATCATGTGGTACATTAAAGGGGAGGTCCAGTTTTGGGTTGGTGACGTGCACGGTGAGTTTCAAGACAAAAAGGTTGTGAATTACTCAAATATAAACCAATCGAAACAAATTGGTAATGGCTCCAAGTGGCTTTACACTGAAAAATTGTCACCAGTCTCTGTGTAACTGCTGCTGTGAGCCTCGTCATTGTGTTCTTAAAATCTTTGTATTAACCCACTCCACACAATTCTGGTGTTTTTGGTATTTTGTCCGTAAATAAATTCCTATTCTCAGCTCCAAATGTGCTCCTATAACGTCTAGCTCATGGGTGACTTGACACTCACTTAGTCCACGTCTTTATTCAGTCTGTGGTGTGCACATGTGACTTGCAAATAAGTAATTGACTCGTGATTTCTTAATTTTTAAAACCCAAAGTTATGATTCTTTTCCATTCTATTTCCCTAAAGCTACATGTGCCCTGGGGCAGACTGATAGAGATGTGGCAGCCATACCACACACATCATCGCACTTATACAGCAAGCTCACAGACAGGGAGGTGAAGGACTCAAGAACACCAGCTGTACATACCTGACAACCAAAACGGAAGCATCTCTTTTGGTCCGTTTCCGTGGAGATTCTTGCTCCTCTCTCTTCCTCTTCAGGCCAGATGTGGGAGTCTGTGAGGATGAGGAGGAGGTGGGGGAGGCGGACGGCTGCTTCTCCCAGTAAAGAGCTGAGTCAGTACTCAGAGTCTCCCTCTGAACATTTGGGCTGAATGAGTCAAGGAAGATCACGTCTGGAGACTTTTCACAGACATCTCCAGATCTTTGCCCTGAGCTGTAAGAGAGACAAAGGTGTTCATTTAAAATACAGTGGAAGGAGCGTGTCACTTCAAGCATTTTTGCATGTCATTTGTCTGTATATAGACAATAGCTCAGTTGTAGCAGCAATAGCTCAGTTCAAAATATTCTAACATGAGGGTTGGTGTTTCACTATAACGTGATTTGGGCACTTGACTTGTCTGAGCTGATGAGTTTTTACTACTTTTAATCACAATGTAAACTCGATTAATCAAAATCCATAATACTCTAAAGAGCATGGGGGGCACTTCTGGCTCCATCGACTCTTGCTAAAATTGACTTTACATTGAAAAATTGTCACCCTTCTCTCTGTAAGTGTTGCAGTGAGCCTCTTGTTCTTAAAATCTTCATATTAACCCACTCTATATGATCCCGGTGTTTTTATTTGGCTATTTTGTCCGTAAATATTCTTATTCCCACTTATACAGCAAGCTCACAGACAGGGCGGTGAAGGACTCAAGAACACAAGCTGTACATACCTGACAACCAAAACGGAAGCATCTCTTTTGGTCCGTTTCCGTGGAGATTCTTGCTCCTCTCTCTTCCTCTTCAGGCCAGATGTGGGAGTCTGTGAGGATGAGGAGGAGGTGGGGGAGGTGGACGGCTGCTCCTCCTGGTAAAGATCCAAGACTTGGAGCTGGATCTTATTACTCTCCAAACTATAAGAAAGAGTTCAAGTTAAAATACGCATTAGTAATAGGCCTAGTAGTAGCAGTAATATAGAAAGTATATGTATATGTATATGTAAGAAGTATTATTGTATCAGTGATTCTCAAATTATGAAACTTCAGTATCTTCAAGCTGTCTGGAAAATTTAAAAATCGAACCTTAATGCAACTGGTGACCAAAAACCAGCTTTTTTTAAATCAGTATCTTCTCTTTGTCTTTTTACCATATCTTTATCACTACCTTTAACATTTCTCAAAATCAGAGTGAAATACTTTTTACTCTTAAAGTGCATTTTTAAAAAGCTTAACTTAAGTGTTTGATATTTATACTTAAAGGTGCATTGTGTAACTTTTCTGGTGGAGGGTCCATTGAATACTTTTCACAGTATGGCATTAAAACCTTCAACCAAACAACCTTCAACCCCAACCAAAAAGTAGAACTAGACTAGAAGTGACTAGAATCATCGGAGAAATACGTACCGATACTCGGGGTAGTTTTGAGCCAGGTGGGTCAGGGTGAGGAAGGGGTGATCGAGGACTTCCTCTGAACTGATCCGAGTTTGTGGGTCTAAGTCCAGCATGCGTTTGACCAGGTCTACGAAAACGGCACCGTCACAGTCCTCTGCTTCACAGCTCTCCTTCATCTCTCTGTAAGGATCCATCTGAGGAGACAAGAACGCGTTTAGTAGACGGAATATCTCTGTTTCATTTGGTGTAGCAGTAAGCCATCACTTTCTATAAAATCTACACTTTACACCTTCTTGTTTCTATGGATTTATCATTACTCTGCCTGGAATGTCCCACAGTGTGACATTAAACAGCTCTACTTTACATTTACTCAATTACAGGTGGTTTTATAGCTCTAAAATAGCAGGGAGCGGGGTCGCCTCTCCACAGATCTGACCTATAACTTGGTCCGGTTTGGTCTCAATGAAGATACAAACATTTAATGCCGCACTGTGAGGCATTCCAGACAAAGGAATACGCAGCAACATTTCCATGGAGACAAGAAAGTGGCGGACAGCTCATTAAAAAGGTTACACAGTGCATCTTTAAGGACTTTTGACAAACTCACAGAAATGTTTAGTGTTAAATCAGATTTTTTCTTACCTCGTAAATAGCGTCCAGTGATGGAACAGCGCATGAAATCCGCCGCACATTCAGATTGACCTAAAAACACACAAAAAAGCAGATGAGATAGTGCTGATAGTGAGAGATTGTGCATAAAACATTTCATTTGATAAAAAAAAATTCAAAGTGCATTGTGGAACTTTTCTGGTTGGGGGTCCGTGAAATGCTTTTCTCCATGGAGATGTTATTGCTTTGACTGGAATGTTTCACAGTATGGCTTTAAACTAAACTAAACTAACATTAAACTTAAACTTTCTATCATCATGGAGACTAAACCAGACCAAGGTACAGGTCAGATCTGTGCAGAGGCAACCCTGCTCACAGTCAGAATGTTTTTTGGGGTATTTTTGAGCTATAAAACCAGCTGTAATGGAATAAATGTGAGGTAGATCTGTTTAATATCATACTGTGACAAGCATTTGACGGGCCACCCACCAGAAAAGTTCCACAATGCACCTTTAAGGCCAATAGCGCATACTCTAAAAAGTCCAAATATGTGCAGTACTACAGTGTCAGAAAGGACTGTGTGTATCGTACCACGTGGATCCAGTCTGGAGATCCTTCAGGGAGGCGGAAGTATCGCCGTGTGCGTCGGCCAGAGTCCAGGACGTGTTTGGGAGGCTGTCCCAGAATCTGGACGATCATTCGGATCTGTGGACAACGCAGGACAATGAGTTAAAACAAGAGACAATGAGTTTTTAAAGGTCTCCGTGGACATGTTATTGCTTTGTAATGTTTCACAGTATGGCATTAAACGTATCTATATCCATGTAGACAACGAGACAAGTTACAAGTCAGATCTGTAGAGTGGCGAGCCTGGTCATAGTAGGTATTTTCAATGTTACTGTGAAACATTTCAAGGAAAACCAACACATTTCCATGGAGACAGGCAGGAAAGTTACATAATGCACCTTTAAGTTATCCTGAAATGTATCAAATCATATGTCCAACCTGGTGCAACTAAGATTTATTTACACTAGTTGTAGTAGCTGAAGTAGTAGCATGAATAGTAGTAGTAGTAGCAGTAATAGTTGTAGCATTAGTAGTAGTAGTAATAGCAGTAATAAAAGGTGTAGTAGCAGTAGTAGTAGCGTTAGTAGGAGTAGTAATAGTGCAAAGGTGTTGAATAGAGTAAAACTCACCAGTTCTTCATTGCTGTCGACCCAGAAGAGGATTTTACCGAGGAACATCTCAGCGGCGACGCACCCCAAAGACCACATGTCCAGAGACTCACTGAAAGCAGATCCCACCGCCATCTCTGGAGCCCTGAGCACAAACACCAACCACAAATTATACTCATGTTCACTTCACTCGAGTCCTGCTTTGATCCTAATGTTGTTTGGTCCTGGTTTAGACCAGGTTTAGTCCAGGTTAATGTATGAATTGTATCCCAATTTGAAACAAAATTTGGATGTAAATGCAGCCAATGAGTGGGTACTTGGTACTGTGGTACTTGAGTAATACTATTTTGAAGTAACTTGTATTAGATTAGACTTGTATTAGATTAGTATTAATTTGGCCTAGATTAAGTTTAGTTTAGTCTTAATTTGAAGGGACAATCTACAGAAATATTAAACTCATAAAAAACAGATGTTCCACACCAGATTATAGCTAAATATCTAGTTTCCATCTGCAGCAACTAGCATGCTATCCTGCGCATTTCCTGTCTATCTCACATACCTGTAGTAGAGCGTCTGCAACATTTGTCCAGGCTTGGCGTCGCTCACAGAACAGGCCAGTCCAAAGTCGATGAGTTTGATCTTGAGGGGCTGTCGCACGTGATCAATCATCATCACATTCTCAGGCTTCAGGTCACAGTGGATCATCCCAACGCTCTTCAGGAACAACATCGCTTGAATAATCTAAAAAACACAAGAGTTCACTTCAAGACGTGTGGTGTTAAAGGTGCACTGTGGAACTTTTCTGGTGAAAGGTCCATCAAATGCTTTCCTCTATGGAGATGTTATTGCTTTGTCTGGAATGTTTCACAGTATCATTCTATCTTCTACGTATTTTTGAGCTATAAAACTACCTGTAATTTAATAATTGCAAGGTAGACCTGTTTAAAGTCATACTGTGGAACATTCCAGACACAGCACTGACTACTTGAGTAATATATTTAAGTGTGTTGTGATACTATAGTACTGTGAACCATGTATTTTTGTAGCCCTAGTTGATATAATTACACATATTGATTAAACAAACTATTTAAACTAAACTAGCCATGTTTTGTTTTTTCAATGTGGTTTTGAACTACAAATTACTGCTATATTCAGAAATCTTTCCAGGATTTTTTCAGTGAATATGAATAAGAACACCAAATTGCAAATATAAAGAACATTATTGTTATTATTATTATTATTATTATTATTATTATTATTATTATTATTATTATTATTATCATTATTATTATTATTGGAGTCTTACCTGTGTGAGAATGGGCCGTATCTGTTTGAGAGGCAGACTGTCAAACAGATCCTGGCGCATAAAATCCAGGAGACTGATGTCCAGCTTCTCAAACTCGTGGCAAAAATTCCCCCGAAACCGAAAAGAATCGATCCACTTGACGATGTTGTGCGATTCAGAGCCACTCTCCTTCAGCCGGCGCAGCATCTGGGCCTGTAGGGGGCGCACAAGGGCAGGGCAGACACAAGTTTAGAAAAGTGGTACTAAAATGGTCATATTTTTATATAATGGAACCACTCACCCTTTCACACACACACATTCATACACATTCATACCAACTGTACAACAACTCACCCTTATGTAACAGATAATACTCCCTACAACTGCACAACAACTCACCTTTATATAACAGATAACCCTATGTCCTGTCAATCATTATATCATTTTTGCACTGTTTTTGTATATAACTGAGATATATTTGTATTACTTTATTTCTCTTCACTTGTACATATACATTTATATAATTACGCGTTATTTTACGCCTGTCTTTTGCTATTTATTATCACATTTATAGTTTTTTTCTCTTTGTTATTAAAATATATTGTGATGTGTGAGCTACTGTGTCCAAATCATTTCCCTTGTGGATCAATAAAGTTTGTCTAAGTCTAAGGTAAGGTTTGTTAAGTGTGTTGCCCAAGGACACAACTACAGTATTCATCTGTGGGAGCTGGAATTGCACCGCCAACCTTCAGGTCATTGGACAAACGCTCCACCAACTGAGCTACTTTTGCCCAATAACAGTTGAATAAACTAAACTCAGATAGTTTTTTATTGTAACTGTATTAAACTGTATTATGTAATCAATTTAATTAATGCAACTAATGAAATCATAATTTTGTAATCAGTGATTTCATATTTCCACACACATCTCTTACCTCTTTCTGTCCGACACTGCTGGTGATGTGCTCTTGTTGGAGCACTTTGAGCGCCACCATCTGGCCGCTGTTGTTATTGCGGCAGAGGGTGACCACTCCGTAGCCCCCAGAGCCCAGGATCTTCTCCACCTGGTAGGACGAGGAGGTGGAGGAGATGCAGTCACCAACCTTCACGGAGTATGACGAGTCCATGTTTCAAGAGTAGCAGTTGATGTACTGCAAGAAGTACCGCAAGAAGTACTGCAAGAAGTACTGCAAGATCAGATACACAGAGTTAGTGGAGCGTGCATTAGATTGTAAACAAAGTACTATTATACACAGCAAATAATAGTCTAAATGGCTTCAAGGTGCACTATGTAACTTTTTGGCGTCTGTCACCTGCTTGTTTCTATGGAAATGTCATTGCTCTGCCTGGAATGTTCCACAGTGTGGCATTAAACAGATCTACCTTACATTTATTCAATTACAGGTGGTTTTATAGCTCAAAAATACTTAGAAAAACAGACATTCTGACTGTGAGCGGGGTCGCCTCTCCACAGATCTGACCTGTAACTTGGTCTGGTTTGGTCTCCATGATGATAGAAAGGTTTAATGCCATACTGTGAAACATTCCAGACAAAGCAACAACATCTCCATGAGGAAAAAGTATCTGACGGACCCTCCACCAGAAAAGTTACACAGTGCAGCTTTAAAGATACACTACATAATTTTTCTGGTGAAGCATCTCCAAGGAGATGTTATTGCTTTGCCTGAAATATTCTGAAGTATGGCATTAAACGGTGACACCATCAAGGCCAAGTCACAGGTCAGATCTGTGGAGAGGTGACGCGCTCACACTGAGTTTTACAAGGTGTTTTTGAGCAATAAAACATTTGTAATTGATGAAATGTTACGTATGTTTAATGTCATACAGGCCCTGCACCAGTAAAGTTACATAGTGCTGCTTTAAATTCAGAAACGTAACCGTGGAGTTTGTGTGTTTGGACATTATTCATGGTGAAAACAGAAAATTGGTTGGTTTAATTGGTCTATTCCTGGTTCATTCACATTTTAATCCTGGCTTCATCCTGTTTTAGTCCTGGTCTAGTCCTAGTTTAGTCCTAGTTTAGTCCTAGTTTAGTCCTAGTTTAATCCTGGTTTAGTCATATTTTTGTCTTGGCCTAGTCCTGGTCTAGTCCTGGGTCAGTCCTCTTTTAATCACATGGTTTAGTCCTGGTTTAATCACATTTTAGTCCAGGTTTTGTCCTGGTCTGGTACTGGACTAGTCCTGGTTCAGTCCTGGTTCAGTCCTGGTCCAATCACATTTTAGTACTGGTTTTGTCCTGGTTTAGTCCTGGTCTAGTCCTGGTTTAATCCTGGTTTAGTCCTGGTTTAATCACATTTCACTCTTGATCTGGTCCTGGTTCAGTCCTGGTTTAGTTCTAGTTTAGTCCTGGTTTAATGAAATTTCACTCTTGGTTTGGTCCTGGTCTAGTCCTGGTCTAGTCCTGGTTCAGTCCTGGTTCAGTCCTGGTTCAGTCCTGGTCCAATCACATTTTAGTACTAATTTTGTCCTGGTTTAGTCCTGGTCTAGTCCTGGTTTAGGTCTGGTTTAGTCCTGGTTTAATGAAATTTCACTCTTGGTTTGGTCCTGGTCTAGTCCTGGTCTAGTCCTGGTCTAGTCCTGGTTCAGTCCTGGCTGGTTAAGTCCTGGTTCAGTCCTGGTTTAATCACATTTTACTCCTGATTTAGGCCTGGGCTGGTCCTGGTCTAGTCCAGGGTTTAGTCCCAGTTAAGTCTTCGTTTTGTGTGGTGTGTAAAGTAAAACATCTTGTCTACAGCCCGACACACGAGCTGTTTTTAAAGTGTAACTACCCCACGTTTGGAAAAACACCATCTCCAACCACAAGTAAAACTGTGAACTTTTGACCAGGGATTTGGAAAAAATACATAACTGCTTGTTCACAATGTCGTCTCACCTGGTCCAGAAGATGTTTAGGAGAAGATCTGGACAAGTTTGGATGCAAAGTTTAAGCGAAAACAAGAATTTGAAGAGCAACTGTAGAGCTGTGTGCACTCGTGAGCTGATTTCTGTCAAATGTGTAGAATTCAGATTATATCATGTGATTATATAATGTGATTATATAATGTGTACGTCGCCATGGAGACAGCATTTGTTTATTTTCAAACTTTGCCTTATATGGTCATTCTCTTGCAAATAATGGCAAAATAAGTTTCTAGTCAGGCAGAAATAAAATACAGGGTACTTTCAATATTTACCCATTTTAATTCAACTGAAATTCTTATCTGTTTAGACACTACTATTAAAGGGCTCATAATTACGCTATTTTATGACCTAATTGTACAAAAAGCATTGAAAAAAAGTTTGTGGATCTGATTGAAAGGAGTAAAAAAGTTGAAAGTAGAGTCGTTTTTTTTGGTTCCACGGAAATGGAGTGGTTGGCTCGTCTCTCTCCACCGAAAAGGTTACACAATGCACCTTTAAGCAACTTGGAAAAGCCGGTTTTCTACTGCACAGTGGTGATTTAGCTGAAAATAATAGCGACTGACTATTCACAGCCTGTCAGCATAATATATTTGTAAATTTGTAAGTGTAAAATTCAATTCAACGAGCTGCTTTGCTTTGCTTCCAGACTTTGTAATTAATATCTAGACCCAAATGTCTCTTTACTTCACTTGTGTTTACCTTCTCTCAGCTCCTTCGGCTGTTCCCGACATGTCTCTGTTGTCCACAGTGGCTCTGGTCTCTGGTGTAGCCTTGGATTTGGGGGACAGACCTGAGTTTTGTGGCTCTGGTCTGGACTTGGTTGTGGTGGTCTCCATCAGCCTCTGTGTCCATGTGTGCAGGTGAACAGCTGAGTGGACGTCTCCCAGCTTCATCACTGTCAGTGTCAGAAAAGTGCCCGTGTCTCTGTGGACATGTGTCTCTGCTCTCACGTCTTCAGCTGTGCGTCCTCTCCCTGTGTGTCCTCTCGGTGAACATGTGTTGTACAGCTGTAAGGAGTATTATCTGTTACATAAGGCTGAGTTGTTGTACAGTTGTAGGGAGTATTATCTGACTGTAGTTCTGTATCTCTCACTGTTTGAGTGGGGTTGTAGGAGGACAAATGTCTCCATCTCACTTACATTGACAAACCACCTGTTCCATTCTGCCAACAGTACAGCTCCAGTCCTACATGTCCTTCTGTCCTTCTGTGTCCTCGTGTGTGTTGGGCAGTGGAGGTGCGTCCAGCAGCTGAAGGAGGACACATCACGGTCCAATGTCCAGTGTTTGATGGATCTGGATCTCCCACACGCTTCTGCAACAACAAGTGCAGGAATAAAGAGGACATATTGAGACTTCAGGCACCACAAAGCAGAGAGAGCGGCCGGGACAGCGTGAAGTACAAGGGAAAAGTCTTGACGTCCACACCTGTGGGTAAAACCACTGTCTATGTGGACATTACAAACAGAGTCTGGCTGCCCCTGAACAGATATTTTATAAAGGCAGATCTTAGGGTCAAAATACGACCGCTGTGTGCTGTCTGTATCGAATTATTATTTTATCATTCATGAACCAGGAAGTAAGTCTGCTGTCCTTTTAGTGTGGCACTCCCTAAATGTTTGGCATGAAGTGGGACTAGTGTTGAATGTCCCAAACTCCTAAATTTCGACTACTGCAATAGCATCCTCTATGGTACACCATCCAAAACCCTCAACAGACTTCAGTACATTCAAAACTCCGCTGCCCGGCTCCTCACCCACACCCGCTCACGTGAACACATCACCCCTGTCCTCCACAAGCTCCACTGGCTCCCCGTCCCTCAGCGTATCCACTTCAAAATCCTTCTCATCACATTCAAAGCACTCCACAACCTGGCCCCTCCCTACCTCACAGACCTGCTCCACCACCACACTCCATCTCGCTCCCTCCGCTCCTCCAGCTCTAACCTCCTGTCCCTGCCCTGTAGGACCAAGCTCCGAACCTGGGGGGACAGAGCCTTCTCCATCGCTGCCCCCACCCTCTGGAACTCACTGCCCAAACCCCTCCGTGACTGCTCTGACCTCCCCACCTTCAAAAAAGAACTCAAAACTCACCTGTTCAAAATTGCTTTTAATGATTGATTTTATGTTGTAAATTTTGTGATATTTTATTCTTTTATGAAATGTGAAGCGTCTTTGAGTGTCTTGAAAAGCGCTATATAAATAAAATGTATTATTATTATTATTATTATTATTATTATAAATTTAACCCAACTGTTCCTAAACTTAACACTAAACTTGACAGTGAAATAATATGAAGAAAGGCCAAACATTTAGGGTATTGTTCTTAGCATTACAGTGACGGCTAAACTCCACCTTTTGAAAGTTGTGAAAAGAGTTTATAAACTCATTGTGGGGAATAATCAGGATGCTAGGAATGCATTAGGGACATGTTTGGACCGCTGCAAACCGTTTCAACCAACTAGTTCTGTTTTTCATGTTTTTAAGACAGTAAAAATCAGGTACAGCGCCTTTAAAGTCAGTGTTTTTGATAGATTTCCTTGTTCCTGGTTTGGTATTTCAATTAATCTCCTGGTTCACTGTGCCTGTGCTGTACGGGGGTCACTTCTCTTATTCCCAACCCCTTCCTCCGCATCCCCGCACACTCCCGGGGTCCACAATGGCCCCCGTTGCCCTGGAGACGAAGCAGGTTGCCGTCATGGAGGGAAGTAGTATGTAGTCTTTTACTGAATCAGCCTATATTAGGCCCCGCCCACAGTGGAATCACGTGTTTGTTGTAAATGTGTAAATATGAACTATCTCCGCTTTGTATATAATCCTTTTGACGTGTGTGAGTGTGTTTTACACGACTACCAAAATACACCGAGGTCCTCAAACGCACCATTTCACCCAACAGTATTTTTACAATGGACGTTCATCTTTAGCCATGTTTCCATAAATCTGTTATCGGCACAGTTGTTATGAATTATGAACTGACACGGTTGGACTACGGTACAACACCAAACACAGTTAAAACACAACACAAAATTTAGTGCATAGGCCTGTCACAATCACACATTTTGAAGCGCGATATATTGCGATAATACTGAAACTACTTTATGCCACTGATACAATTACAACAATGCTAAACAATCCCAGTAAACCATTTTGAAATACACAGCTTCATTAAAAGGCGTAAGCTGCAACACATAAACCTCAGAATGAATCAGTAATTAGCCATAGTACAACAAAAATGCCCCAAATTCACAAAGAAAATGTACACACAATAAATATTGATCCCCAAAATATATTGTTCCAGTTTTCAAATATTGTAATTATCGTGACAGGCCTACTAGTGTACTATGTTGGTAGCAAACGGTATATGGAACATTTCAGTGACTCTAAATTGTCCCTGGTGAATCAATGAGAATGAATTAATTGTCAAAATGCCCCGGCCTGAAGTGGAAAGTAACTCATTACAAATACTCTCAAACTGTAATTAAGTAGACTGGAGTAATTTTGCTTTTTGAGTACATTTTTAAAGGCCCATATTTTGCTTTTTTTTTTTTTTTTTTAATAATGTTACCTGATCAAAAATATACCTGGAGTTTTGTTTTATTCATACATATTTAAGACACAAACCCTTCGTATTTAGGCTGAGTTCTTCTCTCAAACAGAAAACGCTCCACCTTGTGATGTCACGCAGTTTACAGTTTACACGGCTCCGCATACACCTTCACTTGCACCACTGGGATAATTCCAGCCGTGGAATTGCTAATCTCTACTAAGCAACAGGTAAAAGTTTGCTGTTAACTACCACCTCATGACATCACACAGTGGAACGAAGCATTTTGAGCTTTGGAGCTGTAGACAGACTAATAATAAGGGTGAATGAAACAAAATACAACTCTGAGTATGTTTTTGAGGAGGTAACAACATTAGAATAAAATGTTAACTGTATTCAAAGTTTTGTAACTAGTACATCTTTTTTATGCACACTTTTTACACATTTTAGGTACTTTTTCCACTGCTAATTCCCACAGCAAATGGGGTAGGTTTGAATAAGCCCACATAATACATTATAGCTAAACTTTTACTCTTCACCTTAGCAGTAGGCATAGCATTGTTAAGAATAGACTTTACCTTAAGTAATTCTGTTGCTCCCCCTGGTGGACATACCAGCGCAGTATTTTTTTTTTTGACAATATGAAGCTTTCAATTATTTCATTAATCTAGAAATCATAATTTGATAATCTAATGTGAATGGCTGGGATAGTCAAGTTATCTAGACATAGGTAGTTGAAAATATGCTTAAATATACCATTCCTGACACTGTTCTTATGCAATACTGAACGCTACACTATCGGTTGGAAACATGGCTGTAGTCCAGTACACAGTGGTATAATATGTAGAAGATATTTTTGATACACTCTAAAGAAGTGTAGCTGTAAGCACTGGTGGCTGTTTGTTGATTGAAAACATGTTTGTATTTTTGCACTAATGATGTAACAGGAAGTCCCCCCATCTCATGTACGTTTTGCTTTATGACGATTTCTATTTTCACCTATTTTGTACATACTCGTGTCCAGTGTTCTTTATCGATGTGTCTTTGTACTAGGGTCCTCTTGAAAACGGGGGGAACACGAATCTGGAAAAAGACTTTGAATTCATGATTTTAGTTTGAGATTTGAAAATGTGTTGATTGATTTGTTGATTTTTAAACCCGTTTGTCCTCATCAGGAAAGCACTCACCCTGCATCCTGGAATAAACCACTCCCATAACTTGTACATGTGTCGTTTCTCTTTTCACTTAGGTAGAAACATCTAAACTCCGACCACACCCACATTTTAAATAGAGCTGCTGGACTGGGCAGAACATGGAGGACTACAGAAGAAAATGAGGGAGGAGGTGTGGTCTTGGCATATGAGGAACAGTGTGATTGGTCTAACAGGTATCCACACTTCAAACTCCACCGCTGGAATCAGAACTTGTGTGATGTCACATAGTACTTGAAATTGCAGTGACCACAGGAGGCAGTACACACAAAATATTTGATTGTTTTTGAGCAGAAGCTGCAAATTTACCTAATTTGCACTAAAATTACTAATAGGACTAAAAACAGTATCGCTTTGTGTCTGAATGCCGTGAGTCAATGACAGAATTAGGTCAGAGAATCAAACATCAGATTTGAGAATCCTTCAGCCTCAGACTGGAGCAGTGGTCAGTGGTCTGCCTAACAGAGTCTGCACACGGTGGGCCGTACTGAACATGAGACATGAACATTATTAGCCCTGTAGACCCGAGTGAAGGCAATTTAACTGGAGTGATTTAAGAGACGTGGTGAAAATTTTCAATGATTTATTGAAAGAAATGCTGAAATTGAAGTTCTGGAGGACTGCTAAAATGAAAATTGCATTATAGTATAAAAGCTAAAAATGGTTCATGGTTAAAATTAGGCTTACTTTAGTATAAAAACTAAAAAACGTATATACCAAATGCTAAAATACAAACAAAGTGCTTGCTGTGGCCACTGGCGGGGAGCAGAATACTCACGAGAAGTGCCCTCCCACGTTGGACTCATCAGCACAGCAAATGAAACCTACAGGCAAATGTAAAGCCCCCAGCGCCACTGAAACGAAAAGAAACTGTTAATTACACTGACCCAATTGGTACAAATGAAGCAAAAGCAAATGACTTAAGCAAAACAAAAAGGTAACTCGAGTTAATAAGCAAAAACAAAACTAAGCAAATCCAGAGAGCAACTAAAGGTAAAACATTAAAGCGAAACAAAACTAGACAAAACAGGAAAAGGTGGAATATGCAAAAAATAAAAAACAAAAAACAGCAGCAAGTTAGCAGAATAGGAGAAGGAACAGGTTAAAAAGGCTCATCTTTATACTTTTTTATTGAACACTTACCACCCTGAGCCGCACAGGCACCAGACCAGCACTGCACAGGAAGTAGTAGATAGTTGGTCATTTTGATGGGGGATTTACAGGACGTTGACCAGTGACGACCTTCACAGCAGAACAAGTCACCTTTAATGACCACTGACTGCAGTCATTTACATAGCGTTTCCCAGAAAGTTAAACGGCGTTGTGGGGGCGCTGTGTTGAACGCTTTTTGTTCCAAGTCCTCCATGAAAAAACTGCTCATTATTGCGGATAGTGGATGTCCCATTGTGAACCCCTCCTTCTGTCTGTAAATGATGTTATGGTATTGGAAATGTAGATTTGGCCACGAAGTGTAATAGTTTTGTAATGTCTTCAACAGTTAAATTTGTGCGTTTTTTGAGTGAGATGACGTCGTGTGATGTGAGTATTTCGTCCACTGCTAGTATAGTGTTTTTTAGTTCCTGTGCCAATAGTTTTGCGTTCGTGCAGTGGAATTCCGTTTGACTGATGAGAGATGGTTTTATTATTTCGACCAGGGCTTTTGACAGATTGCAAAAAAGACAGAAGGCATTCAAATTCAGGTTTACCATCGGCTGTTCACATTCATCTTAAAGTACTCACTTGATAACAGAGAGGTAACAGAAAAGTTTAAGCAAGGGGAATAATTGATGCACTGAATATTTATTGAAGGATTCTTTTTTGCACTGATGGCTTCATTGAACCAGTCCCTGCCTGGAAGAGTTCAAGTATTGGGCTGTTTTCTCAACAGGGTGGCTGGGCATCAAGAGGCGCATCCTTAGAAATAGGGTGAGGAGCTCAGTCACACGGGAGGAGCTCAGAGTAGAGCCGCTGCTCCTCTACATCAAGAGGAAGAGCTGAGGTGGCTAAGGCATCTGTTCTGGAGGACACGTCAAGGACACACTGGAGGGACTTTGTCTCTCAGCTGGCCTGTGAGCGCCTTGTGAACAACTGTTTAAACAGAACTAGCTGTGTTCTTCACTTAAAGCAGTAAAAATGGTACTGCACCTTTGAAAATGCACCTAAAATGCCAAAACCAATTAGACTTGCGATGATTAAAAGGCCCAACCCTAATGCTAAAACTCAGCATTAATGTTGTAAGCAAGTTGTTGTTATTATAGTTTATATTAACACACAAGTGTCGATATGGAACAGTAAATGGGCTCTTCACTAGAGAATCACACAGGACTGGGATCACCACACCAGCATAAAGAGTGAGCTGGTCCCATAGAGCCCAGTTTGATCAGTAAATATAGACAATGCAGTAGCCATGTACTACTAGTCTACTATACTGTTTGACCTCTTGTAATAGCATTATTAGCCCACTTACGTGTAATAAGACTTTGAACAAAGCCTTTGTTCACTTTTTTTTTTTTCAGATCTACGTGATTCACATAAATGACCCCATTCATCTGAAAGGTGACAAGTTTCAAGTCCAGATAATTTATTTTCTGCGTTTTAGGTTGGCCATAAATACAGTGCATCCGGAAAGTATTGACAGCGTTTCATTTTTTCCACATTTTGTCATGTTACAGCCTCATTTCAAATTGTATTAAATTAATCTCTTACGTCAAATTTCTACACACAATAGCACATTATGATAATGTGAAAAAAAGTTTTTTTGACAGTTATTGAATTGATTAAAAATAGAAAACTAAGAAATCACATTTACATTTACAAGTATTCACTGCCTTTGCCATGAAACTCTACAGCTTAATCGGAGTCCACCTGCGGTAAATTCAGTTGATTGGACATGATTTGGAAAGGCACACACCCGTCTATATAAGGTCCCACAGTTGACCGCATGTCAGAGCACAAACACCAAGCATGAAGTCAAAGGACTTGTCTGTGGACCTGCGAGACAGGACTGTCTTGAGGCACAAATCTGGTTTCTGCTGATTTGAAGGTCCCAATAAGCACAGAGGCTTAAGTCAGGAAGGTGACCAAGAATCCGATGGTCACTCTGTCAGAGCTCCAGCGTTCCTCTGTGGAGAGAGGAGAGCCTTCCAGAAGGACAACCATCTCTGCAGCAATCCACCAATCAGGCCTGTATGGTCAAGTGACCAGACGAAAGCCACTCCTTAGTAAAAGGAACATGGCAGCCCGTCTGGAATGACTGAGTCTCTGAATGACTCTCTGAAAAAATGAAACACCAAAGGTTCATTTTTCAGCAGGACAACGACCTGAAGCACACAGCCAAGATCTCAAAGGATTGGCTTCAGAACCACTCTGTGAATGTCCTGGAGTGGCCCAGCCAGAGTCCAGACTTGAATCTCATTGAACATCTCTGGAGAGACCTGAAAATGGCTGTGCACAGACGTCTCCCATCCAGCCTGATGGAGCTTGAGAATTACTGCAAAGAATGGGCAAAACTGCCTAAAGATCGGTGTGCCAAGCTTGTGGCATCATGTTCAAAAAGACGTGAGGCTGTAATTGCTGCCAAAGGTGGATCCACAAAGGATTAAGCAAAGGCTGTGAATACTTATGTAAATGTGATTTTTAGTTTCCATTTTTAATAAATAAAAAAAATGTCAAAAAAAAACTTTTTTCTCATTGTCATAATGGGGGATTTGTGTAGGAATTTTGAGGGAAGAGATGAATTTAACAATTTGGAATGAGGCCGACACATGACAAACTGTGGGGAAAAAGGAAGCGCTGTGAATACTTTCCGGATGCACTGTAATTAGACTTGCTGTGATTAAAAGATATTTGAATTCACTATTCATGAGTGGATAACATAACTGAAGCATTCATGAACAGTGGATGTGGAATATGGTGTAGTTAACGTCTCTGGTATTTGGGAGACGAGGACGTCAGGTCAGTGACTTCCTCCTGTTTCCTCTTCCTGTTTCTTTTGGCTTGGTCCAGAATGATCACTTTTTTTTCTCTGCTCATCCTCATCCCGTGAACACGCTCCACGTCTATCACTTCCTCTTCCTCACATTTCCTTTCCCAGTTTACCCTAACGGAGTCCAGGTTGATGATCACACCTGGAGACTCAGTAACAGCTCCAACACTTTGCTTCTTGGAGCTGTTAGCGCTCACAGAGTCCAGGTCTATCATCTCCCCATCTTTCCACTTTCTCTTTCTGTTTTTACAAGGAGAGTCCAGGTCGATCACATCTTCCTCCAACTTCCTCTTCCTGTTAGCACTGGGAGTCTGCGGGATGATGATGACTTCTTCATCCCTCTTTGCGCTGGCAGATTCCAGCTCAATCGTCTTCTCTCCCTCCCTCTAGACATTTGGGCTGAATGAGTCAAGGAAGATCACGTCTGGAGACTCTTCACAGACATCTCCAGATCTTTGCCCTGAGCTGTAAGAGAGACAAAGGTGTTCATTTAAAATACAGTGGAAGGAGCGTGTCACTTCAAGCATTTTTGCATGTCATTTGTCTGTATATAGACAACAGCTCAATTGTAGCAGCAATAGCTCAGTTCAAAATATTCTAACGTGAGGGTTGGTGTTTCACTATAACGTGATTTGGGCACTTGACTCGTCTGAGTTGATGAGTTGATCCATAATACTTTATATATAAATGGACATAGCTGCCGCGTTCTAAAGAGCATGGGGGGCACTTCTGGCTCCATCGACTCTTGCTCAAATTGACTTTACATTGAAAAATTGTCACCCTTCTCTCTGTAAGTGTTGCAGTGAGCCTCTTGTTCTTAAAATCTTCATATTAACCCACTCTACATGATCCCTGTGTTTTTATTTGGCTATTTTGTCCATAAATATTCTTATTCCCACTTATACAGCAAGCTCACAGACAGGGCGGTGAAGGACTCAAGAACACCAGCTGTACATACCTGACAACCAAAACGGAAGCATCTCTTTTGGTCCGTTTCCGTGGAGATTCTTGCTCCTCTCTCTTCCTCTTCAGGCCAGATGTGGGAGTCTGTGAGGATGAGGAGGAGGTGGGGGAGGCGGACGGCTGCTCCTCCCGGTAAAGATCTGAGTCAGTACTCAGAGTCTCCCTCTGAACATTTGGGCTGAATGAGTCAAGGAAGATCACGTCTGGAGACTCTTCACAGACATCTCCAGATCTTTGCCCTGAGCTGTAAGAGAGACAAAGGGGTTCATTTAAAATACAGTGGAAGGAGCGTGTCATTTGTCATTTGTCTATGTGTTGTCTCGTAGCAGCAGTAGCTCAATTCAAAATATTTTAAGGCGAGGGTTGGTGTTGCACTATAACTTGATCTGAGCAGTTGACCCATCTGCATTGCAAAAAAAACTATCCAAATGTATTTTCACTACTTTTAATCACAATGTAAAATACTTAGATACTCTATAGATCAAAATCCATCATACTGACGGTCTGGTCATAAAAAAAATGACTGATACAAAGTAAATGGTAAAAAATCCCTCACATATGATTGAAAACTGGGTATAGGAATTTAAAACACTCCAAATAATATTCACTGATCTGAACTAAATACTAGTTAGTGAAGATTTTTATCATGTGGTACATTAAAGGGGAGGTCCAGTTTTGGGTTGGTGACGTGCACGGTGAGTTTCAAGACAAAAAGGTTGTGAATTACTCAAATATAAACCAATCGAAACAAATTGGTAATGGCTCCAAGTGGCTTTACACTGAAAAATTGTCACCAGTCTCTGTGTAACTGCTGCTGTGAGCCTCGTCATTGTGTTCTTAAAATCTTTGTATTAACCCACTCCACACAATCCTGGTGTTTTTGGTATTTTGTCCGTAAATAAATTCCTATTCTCAGCTCCAAATGTGCTCCTATAACGTCTAGCTCATGGGTGACTTGACACTCACTTAGTCCACGTCTTTATTCAGTCTGTGGTGTGCACATGTGACTTGCAAATAAGTAATTGACTCGTAATTTCTTAATTTTTAAAACCCAAAGTTATGATTCTTTTCCATTCTATTTCCCTAAAGCTACATGTGCCCTGGGGCAGACTGATAGAGATGTGGCAGCCATACCACACACATCATCGCACTTATACAGCAAGCTCACAGACAGGGCGGTGAAGGACTCAAGAACACAAGCTGTACATACCTGACAACCAAAACGGAAGCATCTCTTTTGGTCCGTTTCCGTGGAGATTCTTGCTCCTCTCTCTTCCTCTTCAGGCCAGATGTGGGAGTCTGTGAGGATGAGGAGGAGGTGGGGGAGGCGGACGGCTGCTTCTCCCAGTAAAGAGCTGAGTCAGTACTCAGAGTCTCCCTCTGAACATTTGGGCTGAATGAGTCAAGGAAGATCACGTCTGGAGACTTTTCACAGACATCTCCAGATCTTTGCCCTGAACTGTAAGAGAGACAAAGGGGTTCATTTAAAATACAGTGGAAGGAGCGTGTCACTTCAAGCATTTTTGCATGTCATTTGTCTATATATAGACAATAGCTCAGTTGTAGCAGCAATAGCTCAGTTCAAAATATTCTAACATGAGGGTTGGTGTTTCACTATAACGTGATTTGGGCACTTGACTCGTCTGAGCTGATGAGTTTTTACTACTTTTAATCACAATGTAAACTCGATTAATCAAAATCCATAATACTCTAAAGAGCATGGGGGGCACTTCTGGCTCCATCGACTCTTGCTCAAATTGACTTTACATTGAAAAATTGTCACCCTTCTCTCTGTCAGTGTTGCAGTGAGCCTCTTGTTCTTAAAATCTTCATATTAACCCACTCTACATGATCCCTGTGTTTTTATTTGGCTATTTTGTCCGTAAATATTCTTATTCCCACTTATACAGCAAGCTCACAGACAGGGCGGTGAAGGACTCAAGAACACAAGCTGTACATACCTGACAACCAAAACGGAAGCATCTCTTTTGGTCCGTTTCCGTGGAGATTCTTGCTCCTCTCTCTTCCTCTTCAGGCCAGATGTGGGAGTCTGTGAGGATGAGGAGGAGGTGGGGGAGGTGGACGGCTGCTCCTCCTGGTAAAGATCCAAGACTTGGAGCTGGATCTTATTACTCTCCAAACTATAAGAAAGAGTTCAAGTTAAAATACGCATTAGTAATAGGCCTAGTAGTAGCAGTAATATAGAAAGTATATGTATATGTATATGTAAGAAGTATTATTGTATCAGTGATTCTCAAATTATGAAACTTCAGTATCTTCAAGCTGTCTGGAAAATTAAAAAATCGAACCTTAATGCAACTGGTGACCAAAAACCAGCTTTTTTTAAATCAGTATCTTCTCTTTGTCTTTTTACCATATCTTTATCACTACCTTTAACATTTCTCAAAATCAGAGTGAAATACTTTTTATTCTTAAAGTGCATTTTTAAAAAGCTTAACTTAAGTGTTTGATACTTATACTTAAAGGTGCATTGTGTAACTTTTCTGGTGGAGGGTCCATTGAATACTTTTCACAGTATGGCATTAAAACCTTCAACCAAACAACCTTCAACCCCAACCAAAAAGTAGAACTAGACTAGAAGTGACTAGAATCATCGGAGAAATACGTACCGATACTCGGGGTAGTTTTGAGCCAGGTGGGTCAGGGTGAGGAAGGGGTGATCGAGGACTTCCTCTGAACTGATCCGAGTTTGTGGGTCTAAGTCCAGCATGCGTTTGACCAGGTCTACGAAAACGGCACCGTCACAGTCCTCTGCTTCACAGCTCTCCTTCATCTCTCTGTAAGGATCCATCTGAGGAGACAAGAACGCGTTTAGTAGACGGAATATCTCTGTTTCATTTGGTGTAGCAGTAAGCCATCACTTTCTATAAAATCTACACTTTACACCTTCTTGTTTCTATGGATTTATCATTACTCTGCCTGGAATGTCCCACAGTGTGACATTAAACAGCTCTACTTTACATTTACTCAATTACAAGTAGTTTTATAGCTCTAAAATAGCAGGGAGCGGGGTCGCCTCTCCACAGATCTGACCTATAACTTGGTCCGGTTTGGTCTCAATGAAGATACAAACATTTAATGCCGCACTGTGAGGCATTCCAGACAAAGGAATACGCAGCAACATTTCCATGGAGACAAGAAAGTGGCGGACAGCTCATTAAAAAGGTTACACAGTGCATCTTTAAGGACTTTTGACAAACTCACAGAAATGTTTAGTGTTAAATCAGATTTTTTCTTACCTCGTAAATAGCGTCCAGTGATGGAACAGCGCATGAAATCCGCCGCACATTCAGACTGACCTAAAAACACACAAAAAAGCAGATGAGATAGTGCTGATAGTGATAGATTGTGCATAAAACATTTCATTTGAAATTTGAAAAATTTCAAAGTGCATTGTGGAACTTTTCTGGTTGGGGGTCCGTGAAATGCTTTTCTCCATGGAGCTGTTATTGCTTTGACTGGAATGTTTCACAGTATGGCTTTAAACTAAACTAAACTAACATTAAACTTAAACTTTCTATCATCATGGAGACTAAACCAGACCAAGGTACAGGTCAGATCTGTGCAGAGGCAACCCTGCTCACAGAATGTTTTTTGGGGTATTTTTGAGCTATAAAACCAGCTGTAATGGAATAAATGTGAGGTAGATCTGTTTAATATCATACTGTGACAAGCATTTGATGGGCCACCCACCAGAAAAGTTCCACAATGCAACTTTAAGGCCAATAGCGCATACTCTAAAAAGTCCAAATATGTGCAGTACTACAGTGTCAGAAAGGACTGTGTGTATCGTACCACGTGGATCCAGTCTGGAGATCCTTCAGGGAGGCGGAAGTATCGCCGTGTGCGTCGGCCAGAGTCCAGGACGTGTTTGGGAGGCTGTCCCAGAATCTGGACGATCATTCGGATCTGTGGACAACGCAGGACAATGAGTTAAAACAAGAGACAATGAGTTTTTAAAGGTCTCCGTGGACATGTTATTGCTTTGTAATGTTTCACAGTATGGCATTAAACGTATCTATATCCATGTAGACAACGAAAGTTACATAATGCACCTTTAAGTTATCCTGAAATGTATCAAATCATATGTCAAACCTGGTGCAACTAAGATTTATTTACACTAGTTGTAGTAGCTGAAGTAGTAGCATGAATAGTAGTAGTAGTAGCAGTAATAGTTGTAGCATTAGTAGTAGTAGTAATAGCAGTAATAAAAGGTGTAGTAGCAGTAGTAGTAGCGTTAGTAGGAGTAGTAATAGTGCAAAGGTGTTGAATAGAGTAAAACTCACCAGTTCTTCATTGTTGTCGACCCAGAAGAGGATTTTACCGAGGAACATCTCAGCGGCGACGCACCCCAAAGACCACATGTCCAGAGACTCACTGAAAGCAGATCCCACCGCCATCTCTGGAGCCCTGAGCACAAACACCAACCACAAATTATACTCATGTTCACTTCACTGGAGTCCTGCTTTGATCCTAATGTTGTTTGGTCCTGGTTTAGACCAGGTTTAGTCCAGGTTAATGTATGAATTGTATCCCAATTTGAAACAAAATTTGGATGTAAATGCAGCCAATGAGTGGGTACTTGGTACTGTGGTACTTGAGTAATACTATTTTGAAGTAACTTGTATTAGATTAGACTTGTATTAGATTAGACTTCTATTAGATTAGTATTAATTTGGCCTAGATTAAGTTTAGTTTAGTCTTAATTTGAAGGGACAATGTACAGAAATATTAAACTCATAAAAAAAAGATGTTCCACACCAGATTATAGCTAAATATCTAGTTTCCATCTGCAGCAACTAGCATGCTATCCTGCGCATTTCCTGTCTATCTCACATACCTGTAGTAGAGCGTCTGCAACATTTGTCCAGGCTTGGCGTCGCTCACAGAACAGGCCAGTCCAAAGTCGATGAGTTTGATCTTGAGGGGCTGTCGCACGTGATCAATCATCATCACATTCTCAGGCTTCAGGTCACAGTGGATCACCCCAACGCTCTTCAGGAACAACATCGCTTGAATAATCTAAAAAACACAAGAGTTCACTTCAAGACGTGTGGTGTTAAAGGTGCACCGTGGAACTTTTCTGGTGAAAGGTCCATCAAATGCTTTCCTCTATGGAGATGTTATTGCTTTGTCTGGAATGTTTCACAGTATCATTCTATCTTCTACGTATTTTTGAGCTATAAAACTACCTGTAATTTAATAATTGCAAGGTAGACCTGTTTAAAGTCATACTGTGGAACATTCCAGACACAGCATTGACTACTTGAGTAATATATTTAAGTGTGTTGTGATACTATAGTACTGTGAACCATGTATTTTTGTAGCCCTAGTTGATATAATTACACATATTGATTAAACAAACTATTTAAACTAAACTAGCCATGTTTTGTTTTTTGAATGTGGTTTTGAACTACAAATTACTGCTATATTCAGAAATCTTTCCAGGATTTTTTCAGTGAATATGAATAAGAACACCAAATTGCAAATATAAAGAACATTATTGTTATTATTATTATCATTATTATTATTGGAGTCTTACCTGTGTGAGAATGGGCCGTATCTGTTTGAGAGGCAGACTGTCAAACAGATCCTGGCGCATAAAATCCAGGAGACTGATGTCCAGCCTCTCAAACTCGTGGCAAAAATTCCCCCGAAACCGAAAAGAATCGATCCACTTGACGATGTTGTACGATTCAGAGCCACTCTCCTTCAGCCGGCGCAGCATCTGGGCCTGTAGGGGGCGCACAAGGGCAGGGCAGACACAAGTTTAGAAAAGTGGTACTAAAATGGTCATATTTTTATATAATGGAACCACTCACCCTTTCACACACACACACATTCATACACATTCATACCAACTGTACAACAACTCACCCTTATGTAACAGATAATACTCCCTACAACTGCACAACAACTCACCTTTATATAACAGATAACCCTATGTCCTGTCAATCATTATATCATTTTTGCTCTGTTTTTGTATATAACTGAGATATATTTGTATTACTTTATTTCTCTTCACTTGTACATATACATTTATATAATTACGCGTTATTTTACGCCTGTCTTTTGCTATTTATTATCACATTTATAGTTTTTTTCTCTTTGTTATTAAAATATATTGTGATGTTTGAGCTACTGTGTCCAAATAATTTCCCTTGTGGATCAATAAAGTTTGTCTAAGTCTAAGGTAAGGTTTGTTAAGTGTGTTGCCCAAGGACACAACTACAGTATTCATCTGTGGGAGCTGGAATTGCACCGTCAACCTTCAGGTCATTGGACAAACGCTCCACCAACTGAGCTACTTTTGCCCAATAACAGTTGAATAAACTAAACTCAGATAGTTTTTTATTGTAACTGTATTAAACTGTATTATGTAATCAATTTAATTAATGCAACTAATGAAATCATAATTTTGTAATCAGTGATTTCATATTTCCACACACATCTCTTACCTCTTTCTGTCCGACACTGCTGGTGATGTGCTCTTGTTGGAGCACTTTGAGCGCCACCATCTGGCCGCTGTTGTTATTGCGGCAGAGGGTGACCACTCCGTAGCCCCCAGAGCCCAGGATCTTCTCCACCTGGTAGGACGAGGAGGTGGAGGAGATGCAGTCACCAACCTTCACGGAGTATGACGAGTCCATGTTTCAAGAGTAGCAGTTGATGTACTGCAAGAAGTACCGCAAGAAGTACTGCAAGAAGTACTGCAAGATCAGATACACAGAGTTAGTGGAGCGTGCATTAGATTGTAAACAAAGTACTATTATACACAGCAAATAATAGTCTAAATGGCTTCAAGGTGCACTATGTAACTTTTTGATTTGGCGTCCGTCACCTGCTTGTTTCTATGGAAATGTCATTGCGCTGCCTGGAATGTTCCACAGTGTGGCATTAAACAGATCTACCTTACATTTATTCATTTACAGGTGGTTTTATAGTTCAAAAATACTTAGAAAAACAGGCATTCTGACTGTGAGCGGGGTCGCCTCTCCACAGATCTGACCTGTAACTTGGTCTGGTTTGGTCTCCATGATGATAGAAAGCTTTAATGCCATACTGTGAAACATTCCAGACATCTCCAGTAACATCTCCATGAGGAAAAAGTGTTTGAAGGACCTCCACCAGAAAAGTTACACAATGCACCTTTAAAGATACACTACATAATTTTTCTGGTGAAGCGTCTCCAAGGAGATGTTATTGCTTTGCCTGAAATATTCTGAAGTATGGCATTAAACGGTGACACCATCAAGGCCAAGTCACAGGTCAGATCTGTGGAGAGGTGACGCGCTCACACTGAGTTTTACAAGGTGTTTTTGAGCAATAAAACATTTGTAATTGATGAAATGTTACGTATGTTTAATGTCATACAGGCCCTGCACCAGTAAAGTTACATAGTGCTGCTTTAAATTCAGAAACGTAACCGTGGAGTTTGTGTGTTTGGACATTATTCATGGTGAAAACAGGAAATTGGTTGGTTTAATTGGTCTATTCCTGGTTCATTCACATTTTAATCCTGGCTTCATCCTGTTTTAGTCCTGGTCTAGTCCTAGTTTAGTCCTAGTTTAGTCCTAGTTTAGTCCTAGTTTAGTCCTAGTTTAATCCTGGTTTAGTCATATTTTTGTCTTGGCCTAGTCCTGGTCTAGTCCTGGGTCAGTCCTCTTTTAATCACATGGTTTAGTCCTGGTTTAATCACATTTTAGTCCAGGTTTTGTCCTGGTCTGGTACTGGACTAGTCCTGGTTCAGTCCTGGTTCAGTCCTGGTCCAATCACATTTTAGTACTGGTTTTGTCCTGGTTTAGTCCTGGTCTAGTCCTGGTTTAATCCTGGTTTAGTCCTGGTTTAATCACATTTCACTCTTGATCTGGTCCTGGTTCAGTCCTGGTTCAGTCCTGGTTTAGTCCTGGTTTAATGAAATTTCACTCTTGGTTTGGTCCTGGTCTAGTCCTGGTCTAGTCCTGGTCTAGTCCTGGTCTAGTCCTGGCTGGTTAAGTCCTGGTTCAGTCCTGGTTTAACCACATTTTAGTCCTGATTTAGGCCTGGGCTGGTCCTGGTCTAGTCCAGGGTTTAGTCCCAGTTAAGTCTTCGTTTTGTGTGGTGTGTAAAGTAAAACATCTTGTCTACAGCCCGACACACGAGCTGTTTTTAAAGTGTAACTACCCCACGTTTGGAAAAACACCATCTCCAACCACAAGTAAAACTGTGAACTTTTGACCAGGGATTTGGAAAAAATACATAACTGCTTGTTCACAATGTCGTCTCACCTGGTCCAGAAGATGTTTAGGAGAAGATCTGGACAAGTTTGGATGCAAAGTTTAAGCGAAAACAAGAATTTGAAGAGCAACTGTAGAGCTGTGTGCACTCGTGAGCTGATTTCTGTCAAATGTGTAGAATTCAGATTATATCATGTGATTATATAATGTGATTATATAATGTGTACGTCGCCATGGAGACAGCATTTGTTTATTTTCAAACTTTGCCTTATATGGTCATTCTCTTGCAAATAATGGCAAAATAAGTTTCTAGTCAGGCAGAAATAAAATACAGGGTACTTTCAATATTTACCCATTTTAATTCAACTGAAATTCTTATCTGTTTAGACACTACTATTAAAGGGCTCATAATTACGCTATTTTATGACCTAATTGTACAAAAAGCATTGAAAAAAAGTTTGTGGATCTGATTGAAAGGAGTAAAAAAGTTGAAAGTAGAGTCGTTTTTTTTGGTTCCACGGAAATGGAGTGGTTGGCTCGTCTCTCTCCACCGAAAAGGTTACACAATGCACCTTTAAGCAACTTGGAAAAGCCGGTTTTCTACTGCACAGTGGTGATTTAGCTGAAAATAATAGCGACTGACTATTCACAGCCTGTCAGCATAATATATTTGTAAATTTGTAAGTGTAAAATTCAATTCAACGAGCTGCTTTGCTTTGCTTCCAGACTTTGTAATTAATATCTAGACCCAAATGTCTCTTTACTTCACTTGTGTTTACCTTCTCTCAGCTCCTTCGGCTGTTCCCGACATGTCTCTGTTGTCCACAGTGGCTCTGGTCTCTGGTGTAGCCTTGGATTTGGGGGACAGACCTGAGTTTTGTGGCTCTGGTCTGGACTTGGTTGTGGTGGTCTCCATCAGCCTCTGTGTCCATGTGTGCAGGTGAACAGCTGAGTGGACGTCTCCCAACTTCATCACTGTCAGTGTCAGAAAAGTGCCCGTGTCTCTGTGGACATGTGTCTCTGCTCTCACGTCTTCAGCTGTGCGTCCTCTCCCTGTGTGTCCTCTCGGTGAACATGTGTTGTACAG
Organism: Taenioides sp. WSHXM2023; assembly: GCA_029959045.1. NCBI lineage: Eukaryota > Metazoa > Chordata > Actinopteri > Gobiiformes > Gobiidae > Taenioides > Taenioides sp. WSHXM2023. Next base: position 5,111,487 of record CM057106.1, read on the forward strand.
CTGTAAGGAGTATTATCTGTTACATAAGGCTGAGTTGTTGTACAGTTGTAGGGAGTATTATCTGACTGTAGTTCTGTATCTCTCACTGTTTGAGTGGGGTTGTAGGAGGACAAATGTCTCCATCTCACTTACATTGACAAACCACCTGTTCCATTCTGCCAACAGTACAGCTCCAGTCCTACATGTCCTTCTGTCCTTCTGTGTCCTCGTGTGTGTTGGGCAGTGGAGGTGCGTCCAGCAGCTGAAGGAGGACACATCACGGTCCAATGTCCAGTGTTTGATGGATCTGGATCTCCCACACGCTTCTGCAACAACAAGTGCAGGAATAAAGAGGACATATTGAGACTTCAGGCACCACAAAGCAGAGAGAGCGGCCGGGACAGCGTGAAGTACAAGGGAAAAGTCTTGACGTCCACACCTGTGGGTAAAACCACTGTCTATGTGGATATTACAAACAGAGTCTGGCTGCCCCTGAACAGATATTTTATAAAGGCAGATCTTAGGGTCAAAATACGACCGCTGTGTGCTGTCTGTATCGAATTATTATTTTATCATTCATGAACCAGGAAGTAAGTCTGCTGTCCTTTTAGTGTGGCACTCCCTAAATGTTTGGCATGAGGCGGGACTAGCGTTGAATGTCCCAAACTCCTAAATTTCGACTACTGCAATAGCATCCTCTATGGTACACCATCCAAAACCCTCAACAGACTTCAGTACATTCAAAACTCCGCTGCCCGGCTCCTCACCCACACCCGCTCACGTGAACACATCACCCCTGTCCTCCACAAGCTCCACTGGCTCCCCGTCCCTCAGCGTATCCACTTCAAAATCCTTCTCATCACATTCAAAGCACTCCACAACCTGGCCCCTCCCTACCTCACAGACCTGCTCCACCACCACACTCCATCTCGCTCCCTCCGCTCCTCCAGCTCTAACCTCCTGTCCCTGCCCTGTAGGACCAAGCTCCGAACCTGGGGGGACAGAGCCTTCTCCATCGCTGCCCCCACCCTCTGGAACTCACTGCCCAAACCCCTCCGTGACTGCTCTGACCTCCCCACCTTCAAAAAAGAACTCAAAACTCACCTGTTCAAAATTGCTTTTAATGATTGATTTTATGTTGTAAATTTTGTGATATTTTATTCTTTTATGAAATGTGAAGCGTCTTTGAGTGTCTTGAAAAGCGCTATATAAATAAAATGTATTATTATTATTATTATTATTATTATTATAAATTTAACCCAACTGTTCCTAAACTTAACACTAAACTTGACAGTGAAATAATATGAAGAAAGGCCAAACATTTAGGGTATTGTTCTTAGCATTACAGTGACGGCTAAACTCCACCTTTTGAAAGTTGTGAAAAGAGTTTATAAACTCATTGTGGGGAATAATCAGGATGCTAGGAATGCATTAGGGACATGTTTGGACCGCTGCAAACCGTTTCAACCAACTAGTTCTGTTTTTCATGTTTTTAAGACAGTAAAAATCAGGTACAGCGCCTTTAAAGTCAGTGTTTTTGATAGATTTCCTTGTTCCTGGTTTGGTATTTCAATTAATCTCCTGGTTCACTGTGCCTGTGCTGTACGGGGGTCACTTCTCTTATTCCCAACCCCTTCCTCCGCATCCCCGCACACTCCCGGGGTCCACAATGGCCCCCGTTGCCCTGGAGACGAAGCAGGTTGCCGTCATGGAGGGAAGTAGTATGTAGTCTTTTACTGAATCAGCCTATATTAGGCCCCGCCCACAGTGGAATCACGTGTTTGTTGTAAATGTGTAAATATGAACTATCTCCGCTTTGTATATAATCCTTTTGACGTGTGTGAGTGTGTTTTACACGACTACCAAAATACACCGAGGTCCTCAAACGCACCATTTCACCCAACAGTATTTTTACAATGGACGTTCATCTTTAGCCATGTTTCCATAAATCTGTTATCGGCACAGTTGTTATGAATTATGAACTGACACGGTTGGACTACGGTACAACACCAAACACAGTTAAAACACAACACAAAATTTAGTGCATAGGCCTGTCACAATCACACATTTTGAAGCGCGATATATTGCGATAATACTGAAACTACTTTATGCCACTGATACAATTACAACAATGCTAAACAATCCCAGTAAACCATTTTGAAATACACAGCTTCATTAAAAGGCGTAAGCTGCAACACATAAACCTCAGAATGAATCAGTAATTAGCCATAGTACAACAAAAATGCCCCAAATTCACAAAGAAAATGTACACACAATAAATATTGATCCCCAAAATATATTGTTCCAGTTTTCAAATATTGTAATTATCGTGACAGGCCTACTAGTGTACTATGTTGGTAGCAAACGGTATATGGAACATTTCAGTGACTCTAAATTGTCCCTGGTGAATCAATGAGAATGAATTAATTGTCAAAATGCCCCGGCCTGAAGTGGAAAGTAACTCATTACAAATACTCTCAAACTGTAATTAAGTAGACTGGAGTAATTTTGCTTTTTGAGTACATTTTTAAAGGCCCATATTTTGCTTTTTTTTTTTTTTTTTTAATAATGTTACCTGATCAAAAATATACCTGGAGTTTTGTTTTATTCATACATATTTAAGACACAAACCCTTCGTATTTAGGCTGAGTTCTTCTCTCAAACAGAAAACGCTCCACCTTGTGATGTCACGCAGTTTACAGTTTACACGGCTCCGCATACACCTTCACTTGCACCACTGGGATAATTCCAGCCGTGGAATTGCTAATCTCTACTAAGCAACAGGTAAAAGTTTGCTGTTAACTACCACCTCATGACATCACACAGTGGAACGAAGCATTTTGAGCTTTGGAGCTGTAGACAGACTAATAATAAGGGTGAATGAAACAAAATACAACTCTGAGTATGTTTTTGAGGAGGTAACAACATTAGAATAAAATGTTAACTGTATTCAAAGTTTTGTAACTAGTACATCTTTTTTATGCACACTTTTTACACATTTTAGGTACTTTTTCCACTGCTAATTCCCACAGCAAATGGGGTAGGTTTGAATAAGCCCACATAATACATTATAGCTAAACTTTTACTCTTCACCTTAGCAGTAGGCATAGCATTGTTAAGAATAGACTTTACCTTAAGTAATTCTGTTGCTCCCCCTGGTGGACATACCAGCGCAGTATTTTTTTTTTTGACAATATGAAGCTTTCAATTATTTCATTAATCTAGAAATCATAATTTGATAATCTAATGTGAATGGCTGGGATAGTCAAGTTATCTAGACATAGGTAGTTGAAAATATGCTTAAATATACCATTCCTGACACTGTTCTTATGCAATACTGAACGCTACACTATCGGTTGGAAACATGGCTGTAGTCCAGTACACAGTGGTATAATATGTAGAAGATATTTTTGATACACTCTAAAGAAGTGTAGCTGTAAGCACTGGTGGCTGTTTGTTGATTGAAAACATGTTTGTATTTTTGCACTAATGATGTAACAGGAAGTCCCCCCATCTCATGTACGTTTTGCTTTATGACGATTTCTATTTTCACCTATTTTGTACATACTCGTGTCCAGTGTTCTTTATCGATGTGTCTTTGTACTAGGGTCCTCTTGAAAACGGGGGGAACACGAATCTGGAAAAAGACTTTGAATTCATGATTTTAGTTTGAGATTTGAAAATGTGTTGATTGATTTGTTGATTTTTAAACCCGTTTGTCCTCATCAGGAAAGCACTCACCCTGCATCCTGGAATAAACCACTCCCATAACTTGTACATGTGTCGTTTCTCTTTTCACTTAGGTAGAAACATCTAAACTCCGACCACACCCACATTTTAAATAGAGCTGCTGGACTGGGCAGAACATGGAGGACTACAGAAGAAAATGAGGGAGGAGGTGTGGTCTTGGCATATGAGGAACAGTGTGATTGGTCTAACAGGTATCCACACTTCAAACTCCACCGCTGGAATCAGAACTTGTGTGATGTCACATAGTACTTGAAATTGCAGTGACCACAGGAGGCAGTACACACAAAATATTTGATTGTTTTTGAGCAGAAGCTGCAAATTTACCTAATTTGCACTAAAATTACTAATAGGACTAAAAACAGTATCGCTTTGTGTCTGAATGCCGTGAGTCAATGACAGAATTAGGTCAGAGAATCAAACATCAGATTTGAGAATCCTTCAGCCTCAGACTGGAGCAGTGGTCAGTGGTCTGCCTAACAGAGTCTGCACACGGTGGGCCGTACTGAACATGAGACATGAACATTATTAGCCCTGTAGACCCGAGTGAAGGCAATTTAACTGGAGTGATTTAAGAGACGTGGTGAAAATTTTCAATGATTTATTGAAAGAAATGCTGAAATTGAAGTTCTGGAGGACTGCTAAAATGAAAATTGCATTATAGTATAAAAGCTAAAAATGGTTCATGGTTAAAATTAGGCTTACTTTAGTATAAAAACTAAAAAACGTATATACCAAATGCTAAAATACAAACAAAGTGCTTGCTGTGGCCACTGGCGGGGAGCAGAATACTCACGAGAAGTGCCCTCCCACGTTGGACTCATCAGCACAGCAAATGAAACCTACAGGCAAATGTAAAGCCCCCAGCGCCACTGAAACGAAAAGAAACTGTTAATTACACTGACCCAATTGGTACAAATGAAGCAAAAGCAAATGACTTAAGCAAAACAAAAAGGTAACTCGAGTTAATAAGCAAAAACAAAACTAAGCAAATCCAGAGAGCAACTAAAGGTAAAACATTAAAGCGAAACAAAACTAGACAAAACAGGAAAAGGTGGAATATGCAAAAAATAAAAAACAAAAAACAGCAGCAAGTTAGCAGAATAGGAGAAGGAACAGGTTAAAAAGGCTCATCTTTATACTTTTTTATTGAACACTTACCACCCTGAGCCGCACAGGCACCAGACCAGCACTGCACAGGAAGTAGTAGATAGTTGGTCATTTTGATGGGGGATTTACAGGACGTTGACCAGTGACGACCTTCACAGCAGAACAAGTCACCTTTAATGACCACTGACTGCAGTCATTTACATAGCGTTTCCCAGAAAGTTAAACGGCGTTGTGGGGGCGCTGTGTTGAACGCTTTTTGTTCCAAGTCCTCCATGAAAAAACTGCTCATTATTGCGGATAGTGGATGTCCCATTGTGAACCCCTCCTTCTGTCTGTAAATGATGTTATGGTATTGGAAATGTAGATTTGGCCACGAAGTGTAATAGTTTTGTAATGTCTTCAACAGTTAAATTTGTGCGTTTTTTGAGTGAGATGACGTCGTGTGATGTGAGTATTTCGTCCACTGCTAGTATAGTGTTTTTTAGTTCCTGTGCCAATAGTTTTGCGTTCGTGCAGTGGAATTCCGTTTGACTGATGAGAGATGGTTTTATTATTTCGACCAGGGCTTTTGACAGATTGCAAAAAAGACAGAAGGCATTCAAATTCAGGTTTACCATCGGCTGTTCACATTCATCTTAAAGTACTCACTTGATAACAGAGAGGTAACAGAAAAGTTTAAGCAAGGGGAATAATTGATGCACTGAATATTTATTGAAGGATTCTTTTTTGCACTGATGGCTTCATTGAACCAGTCCCTGCCTGGAAGAGTTCAAGTATTGGGCTGTTTTCTCAACAGGGTGGCTGGGCATCAAGAGGCGCATCCTTAGAAATAGGGTGAGGAGCTCAGTCACACGGGAGGAGCTCAGAGTAGAGCCGCTGCTCCTCTACATCAAGAGGAAGAGCTGAGGTGGCTAAGGCATCTGTTCTGGAGGACACGTCAAGGACACACTGGAGGGACTTTGTCTCTCAGCTGGCCTGTGAGCGCCTTGTGAACAACTGTTTAAACAGAACTAGCTGTGTTCTTCACTTAAAGCAGTAAAAATGGTACTGCACCTTTGAAAATGCACCTAAAATGCCAAAACCAATTAGACTTGCGATGATTAAAAGGCCCAACCCTAATGCTAAAACTCAGCATTAATGTTGTAAGCAAGTTGTTGTTATTATAGTTTATATTAACACACAAGTGTCGATATGGAACAGTAAATGGGCTCTTCACTAGAGAATCACACAGGACTGGGATCACCACACCAGCATAAAGAGTGAGCTGGTCCCATAGAGCCCAGTTTGATCAGTAAATATAGACAATGCAGTAGCCATGTACTACTAGTCTACTATACTGTTTGACCTCTTGTAATAGCATTATTAGCCCACTTACGTGTAATAAGACTTTGAACAAAGCCTTTGTTCACTTTTTTTTTTTCAGATCTACGTGATTCACATAAATGACCCCATTCATCTGAAAGGTGACAAGTTTCAAGTCCAGATAATTTATTTTCTGCGTTTTAGGTTGGCCATAAATACAGTGCATCCGGAAAGTATTGACAGCGTTTCATTTTTTCCACATTTTGTCATGTTACAGCCTCATTTCAAATTGTATTAAATTAATCTCTTACGTCAAATTTCTACACACAATAGCACATTATGATAATGTGAAAAAAAGTTTTTTTGACAGTTATTGAATTGATTAAAAATAGAAAACTAAGAAATCACATTTACATTTACAAGTATTCACTGCCTTTGCCATGAAACTCTACAGCTTAATCGGAGTCCACCTGCGGTAAATACAGTTGATTGGACATGATTTGGAAAGGCACACACCCGTCTATATAAGGTCCCACAGTTGACCGCATGTCAGAGCACAAACACCAAGCATGAAGTCAAAGGACTTGTCTGTGGACCTGCGAGACAGGACTGTCTTGAGGCACAAATCTGGTTTCTGCTGATTTGAAGGTCCCAATAAGCACAGAGGCTTAAGTCAGGAAGGTGACCAAGAATCCGATGGTCACTCTGTCAGAGCTCCAGCGTTCCTCTGTGGAGAGAGGAGAGCCTTCCAGAAGGACAACCATCTCTGCAGCAATCCACCAATCAGGCCTGTATGGTCAAGTGACCAGACGAAAGCCACTCCTTAGTAAAAGGAACATGGCAGCCCGTCTGGAATGACTGAGTCTCTGAATGACTCTCTGAAAAAATGAAACACCAAAGGTTCATTTTTCAGCAGGACAACGACCTGAAGCACACAGCCAAGATCTCAAAGGATTGGCTTCAGAACCACTCTGTGAATGTCCTGGAGTGGCCCAGCCAGAGTCCAGACTTGAATCTCATTGAACATCTCTGGAGAGACCTGAAAATGGCTGTGCACAGACGTCTCCCATCCAGCCTGATGGAGCTTGAGAATTACTGCAAAGAATGGGCAAAACTGCCTAAAGATCGGTGTGCCAAGCTTGTGGCATCATGTTCAAAAAGACGTGAGGCTGTAATTGCTGCCAAAGGTGGATCCACAAAGGATTAAGCAAAGGCTGTGAATACTTATGTAAATGTGATTTTTAGTTTCCATTTTTAATAAATAAAAAAAATGTCAAAAAAAAACTTTTTTCTCATTGTCATAATGGGGGATTTGTGTAGGAATTTTGAGGGAAGAGATGAATTTAACAATTTGGAATGAGGCCGACACATGACAAACTGTGGGGGAAAAGGAAGCGCTGTGAATACTTTCCGGATGCACTGTAATTAGACTTGCTGTGATTAAAAGATATTTGAATTCACTATTCATGAGTGGATAACATAACTGAAGCATTCATGAACAGTGGATGTGGAATATGGTGTAGTTAACGTCTCTGGTATTTGGGAGACGAGGACGTCAGGTCAGTGACTTCCTCCTGTTTCCTCTTCCTGTTTCTTTTGGCTTGGTCCAGAATGATCACTTTTTTTTCTCTGCTCATCCTCATCCCGTGAACACGCTCCACGTCTATCACTTCCTCTTCCTCACATTTCCTTTCCCAGTTTACCCTAACGGAGTCCAGGTTGATGATCACACCTGGAGACTCAGTAACAGCTCCAACACTTTGCTTCTTGGAGCTGTTAGCGCTCACAGAGTCCAGGTCTATCATCTCCCCATCTTTCCACTTTCTCTTTCTGTTTTTACAAGGAGAGTCCAGGTCGATCACATCTTCCTCCAACTTCCTCTTCCTGTTAGCACTGGGAGTCTGCGGGATGATGATGACTTCTTCATCCCTCTTTGCGCTGGCAGATTCCAGCTCAATCGTCTTCTCTCCCTCCCTCTAAACATTTGGGCTGAATGAGTCAAGGAAGATCACGTCTGGAGACTCTTCACAGACATCTCCAGATCTTTGCCCTGAGCTGTAAGAGAGACAAAAGTGTTCATTTAAAATACAGTGGAAGGAGCGTGTCACTTCAAGCATTTTTGCATGTCATTTGTCTGTATATAGACAACAGCTCAATTGTAGCAGCAATAGCTCAGTTCAAAATATTCTAACGTGAGGGTTGGTGTTTCACTATAACATGATTTGGGCACTTGACTCGTCTGAGTTGATGAGTTGATCCATAATACTTTATATATAAATGGACATAGCTGCCGCGTTCTAAAGAGCATGGGCACTTCTGGCTCCATCGACTCTTGCTCAAATTGACTTTACATTGAAAAATTGTCACCCGTCTCTCTGTAAGTGTTGCAGTGAGCCTCTTGTTCTTAAAATCTTCATATTAACCCACTCTACACGATCCCTGTGTTTTTATTTGGCTATTTTGTCCATAAATATTCTTATTCCCACTTATACAGCAAGCTCACAGACAGGGCGGTGAAGGACTCAAGAACACAAGCTGTACATACCTGACAACCAAAACGGAAGCATCTCTTTTGGTCCGTTTCCGTGGAGATTCTTGCTCCTCTCTCTTCCTCTTCAGGCCAGATGTGGGAGTCTGCGAGGATGAGGAGGAGGTGGGGGAGGCGGACGGCTGCTCGTCCCGGTAAAGAGCTGAGTCAGTACTCAGAGTCTCCCTCTGAACATTTGGGCTGAATGAGTCAAGGAGGATCACGTCTGGAGACTCTTCACAGACATCTCCAGATCTTTGCCCTGAGCTGTAAGAGAGACAAAGGGGTTCATTTAAAATACAGTGGAAGGAGCGTGTCATTTGTCATTTGTCTATGTGTTGTCTGGTAGCAGCAGTAGCTCAATTCAAAATATTTTAAGGCGAGGGTTGGTGTTGCACTATAACTTGATCTGAGCAGTTGACCCATCTGCATTGCAAAAAAAACTATCCAAATGTGTTTTCACTACTTTTAATCACAATGTAAAATACTTAGATACTCTATAGATCAAAATCCATCATACTGACGGTCTGGTCATAAAAAAAATGACTGATACAAAGTAAATGGTAAAAAATCCCTCACATATGATTAAAAACTGGGTATAGGAATTTAAAACACTCCAAATAATATTCACTGATCTGAACTAAATACTAGTTAGTGAAGATTTTTATCATGTGGTACATTAAAGGGGAGGTCCAGTTTTGGGTTGGTGACGTGCACGGTGAGTTTCAAGACAAAAAGGTTGTGAATTACTCAAATATAAACCAATCGAAACAAATTGGTAATGGCTCCAAGTGGCTTTACACTGAAAAATTGTCACCAGTCTCTGTGTAACTGCTGCTGTGAGCCTCGTCATTGTGTTCTTAAAATCTTTGTATTAACCCACTCCACACAATCCTGGTGTTTTTGGTATTTTGTCCGTAAATAAATTCCTATTCTCAGCTCCAAATGTGCTCCTATAACGTCTAGCTCATGGGTGACTTGACACTCACTTAGTCCACGTCTTTATTCAGTCTGTGGTGTGCACATGTGACTTGCAAATAAGTAATTGACTCGTAATTTCTTAATTTTTAAAACCCAAAGTTATGATTCTTTTCCATTCTATTTCCCTAAAGCTACATGTGCCCTGGGGCAGACTGATAGAGATGTGGCAGCCATACCACACACATCATCGCACTTATACAGCAAGCTCACAGACAGGGCGGTGAAGGACTCAAGAACACAAGCTGTACATACCTGACAACCAAAACGGAAGCATCTCTTTTGGTCCGTTTCCGTGGAGATTCTTGCTCCTCTCTCTTCCTCTTCAGGCCAGATGTGGGAGTCTGTGAGGATGAGGAGGAGGTGGGGGAGGCGGACGGCTGCTTCTCCCAGTAAAGAGCTGAGTCAGTACTCAGAGTCTCCCTCTGAACATTTGGGCTGAATGAGTCAAGGAAGATCACGTCTGGAGACTTTTCACAGACATCTCCAGATCTTTGCCCTGAACTGTAAGAGAGACAAAGGGGTTCATTTAAAATACAGTGGAAGGAGCGTGTCACTTCAAGCATTTTTGCATGTCATTTGTCTATATATAGACAATAGCTCAGTTGTAGCAGCAATAGCTCAGTTCAAAATATTCTAACATGAGGGTTGGTGTTTCACTATAACGTGATTTGGGCACTTGACTCGTCTGAGCTGATGAGTTTTTACTACTTTTAATCACAATGTAAACTCGATTAATCAAAATCCATAATACTCTAAAGAGCATGGGGGGCACTTCTGGCTCCATCGACTCTTGCTCAAATTGACTTTACATTGAAAAATTGTCACCCTTCTCTCTGTCAGTGTTGCAGTGAGCCTCTTGTTCTTAAAATCTTCATATTAACCCACTCTACATGATCCCTGTGTTTTTATTTGGCTATTTTGTCCGTAAATATTCTTATTCCCACTTATACAGCAAGCTCACAGACAGGGCGGTGAAGGACTCAAGAACACAAGCTGTACATACCTGACAACCAAAACGGAAGCATCTCTTTTGGTCCGTTTCCGTGGAGATTCTTGCTCCTCTCTCTTCCTCTTCAGGCCAGATGTGGGAGTCTGTGAGGATGAGGAGGAGGTGGGGGAGGTGGACGGCTGCTCCTCCTGGTAAAGATCCAAGACTTGGAGCTGGATCTTATTACTCTCCAAACTATAAGAAAGAGTTCAAGTTAAAATACGCATTAGTAATAGGCCTAGTAGTAGCAGTAATATAGAAAGTATATGTATATGTATATGTAAGAAGTATTATTGTATCAGTGATTCTCAAATTATGAAACTTCAGTATCTTCAAGCTGTCTGGAAAATTAAAAAATCGAACCTTAATGCAACTGGTGACCAAAAACCAGCTTTTTTTAAATCAGTATCTTCTCTTTGTCTTTTTACCATATCTTTATCACTACCTTTAACATTTCTCAAAATCAGAGTGAAATACTTTTTATTCTTAAAGTGCATTTTTAAAAAGCTTAACTTAAGTGTTTGATACTTATACTTAAAGGTGCATTGTGTAACTTTTCTGGTGGAGGGTCCATTGAATACTTTTCACAGTATGGCATTAAAACCTTCAACCAAACAACCTTCAACCCCAACCAAAAAGTAGAACTAGACTAGAAGTGACTAGAATCATCGGAGAAATACGTACCGATACTCGGGGTAGTTTTGAGCCAGGTGGGTCAGGGTGAGGAAGGGGTGATCGAGGACTTCCTCTGAACTGATCCGAGTTTGTGGGTCTAAGTCCAGCATGCGTTTGACCAGGTCTACGAAAACGGCACCGTCACAGTCCTCTGCTTCACAGCTCTCCTTCATCTCTCTGTAAGGATCCATCTGAGGAGACAAGAACGCGTTTAGTAGACGGAATATCTCTGTTTCATTTGGTGTAGCAGTAAGCCATCACTTTCTATAAAATCTACACTTTACACCTTCTTGTTTCTATGGATTTATCATTACTCTGCCTGGAATGTCCCACAGTGTGACATTAAACAGCTCTACTTTACATTTACTCAATTACAAGTAGTTTTATAGCTCTAAAATAGCAGGGAGCGGGGTCGCCTCTCCACAGATCTGACCTATAACTTGGTCCGGTTTGGTCTCAATGAAGATACAAACATTTAATGCCGCACTGTGAGGCATTCCAGACAAAGGAATACGCAGCAACATTTCCATGGAGACAAGAAAGTGGCGGACAGCTCATTAAAAAGGTTACACAGTGCATCTTTAAGGACTTTTGACAAACTCACAGAAATGTTTAGTGTTAAATCAGATTTTTTCTTACCTCGTAAATAGCGTCCAGTGATGGAACAGCGCATGAAATCCGCCGCACATTCAGATTAACCTAAAAACACACAAAAAAGCAGATGAGATAGTGCTGATAGTGAGAGATTGTGCATAAAACATTTCATTTGATAAAAAAAAATTCAAAGTGCATTGTGGAACTTTTCTGGTTGGGGGTCCGTGAAATGCTTTTCTCCATGGAGATGTTATTGCTTTGACTGGAATGTTTCACAGTATGGCATTAAACTAAACTAAACTAACATTAAACTTAAACTTTCTATCATCATGGAGACTAAACCAGACCAAGGTACAGGTCAGATCTGTGCGGAGGCGATTCTGCTCACAGTCAGAATGTTTTTTGGGGTATTTTTGAGCTATAAAACCAGCTGTAATGGAATAAATGTGAGGTAGATCTGTTTAACATCATACTGTGACAAGCATTTGACGGGCCACCCACCAGAAAAGTTCCACAATGCACCTTTAAGGCCAATAGCGCATACTCTAAAAAGTCCAAATATGTGCAGTACTACAGTGTCAGAAAGGACTGTGTGTATCGTACCACGTGGATCCAGTCTGGAGATCCTTCAGGGAGGCGGAAGTATCGCCGTGTGCGTCGGCCAGAGTCCAGGACGTGTTTGGGAGGCTGTCCCAGAATCTGGACGATCATTCGGATCTGTGGACAACGCAGGACAATGAGTTAAAACAAGACACAATGAGTTTTTAAAGGTCTCCGTGGACATGTTATTGCTTTGTAATGTTTCACAGTATGGCATTAAACGCATCTATATCCATGTAGACAACGAGACAAGTTACAAGTCAGATCTGTAGAGTGGCGAGCCTGGTCATAGTAGGTATTTTCAATGTTACTGTGAAACATTTCAAGGAAAACCAACACATTTCCATGGAGACAGGCAGGAAAGTTACATAATGCACCTTTAAGTTATCCTGAAATGTATCAAATCATATGTCAAACCTGGTGCAACTAAGATTTATTTACACTAGCTGTAGTAGCTGAAGTAGTAGCATGAATAGTAGTAGTAGTAGCAGTAATATTTGTAGCATTAGTAGTAGTAGTAATAGCAGTAATAAAAGGTGTAGTAGCAGTAGTAGTAGCGTTAGTAGGAGTAGTAATAGTGCAAAGGTGTTGAATAGAGTAAAACTCACCAGTTCTTCATTGTTGTCGACCCAGAAGAGGATTTTACCGAGGAACATCTCAGCGGCGACGCACCCCAAAGACCACATGTCCAGAGACTCACTGAAAGCAGATCCCACCGCCATCTCTGGAGCCCTGAGCACAAACACCAACCACAAATTATACTCATGTTCACTTCACTGGAGTCCTGCTTTGATCCTAATGTTGTTTGGTCCAGGTTTAGACCAGGTTTAGTCCAGGTTAATGTATGAATTGTATCCCAATTTGAAACAAAATTTGGATGTAAATGCAGCCAATGAGTGGGTACTTGGTACTGTGGTACTTGAGTAATACTATTTTGAAGTAACTTGTATTAGATTAGACTTGTATTAGATTAGTATTAATTTGGCCTAGATTAAGTTTAGTTTAGTCTTAATTTGAAGGGACAATCTACAGAAATATTAAACTCATAAAAAACAGATGTTCCACACCAGATTATAGCTAAATATCTAGTTTCCATCTGCAGCAACTAGCATGCTATCCTGCGCATTTCCTGTCTATCTCACATACCTGTAGTAGAGCGTCTGCAACATTTGTCCAGGCTTGGCGTCGCTCACAGAACAGGCCAGTCCAAAGTCGATGAGTTTGATCTTGAGGGGCTGTCGCACGTGATCAATCATCATCACATTCTCAGGCTTCAGGTCACAGTGGATCACCCCAACGCTCTTCAGGAACAACATCGCTTGAATAATCTAAAAAACACAAGAGTTCACTTCAAGACGTGTGGTGTTAAAGGTGCACCGTGGAACTTTTCTGGTGAAAGGTCCATCAAATGCTTTCCTCTATGGAGATGTTATTGCTTTGTCTGGAATGTTTCACAGTATCATTCTATCTTCTACGTATTTTTGAGCTATAAAACTACCTGTAATTTAATAATTGCAAGGTAGACCTGTTTAAAGTCATACTGTGGAACATTCCAGACACAGCACTGACTACTTGAGTAATATATTTAAGTGTGTTGTGATACTATAGTACTGTGAACCATGTATTTTTGTAGCCCTAGTTGATATAATTACACATATTGATTAAACAAACTATTTAAACTAAACTAGCCATGTTTTGTTTTTTGAATGTGGTTTTGAACTACAAATTACTGCTATATTCAGAAATCTTTCCAGGATTTTTTCAGTGAATATGAATAAGAACACCAAATTGCAAATATAAAGAACATTATTGTTATTATTATTATTATTATTATTATTATTATTATTATTATTATCATTATTATTATTATTGGAGTCTTACCTGTGTGAGAATGGGCCGTATCTGTTTGAGAGGCAGACTGTCAAACAGATCCTGGCGCATAAAATCCAGGAGACTGATGTCCAGCTTCTCAAACTCGTGGCAAAAATTCCCCCGAAACCGAAAAGAATCGATCCACTTGACGATGTTGTGCGATTCAGAGCCACTCTCCTTCAGCCGGCGCAGCATCTGGGCCTGTAGGGGGCGCACAAGGGCAGGGCAGACACAAGTTTAGAAAAGTGGTACTAAAATGGTCATATTTTTATATAATGGAACCACTCACCCTTTCACACACACACATTCATACACATTCATACCAACTGTACAACAACTCACCCTTATGTAACAGATAATGCTCCCTACAACTGTACAACTCACCTTTATATAATAGATAACCCTATGTCCTGTCAATCATTATATCATTTTTGCACTGTTTTTGTATATAACTGAGATATATTTGTATTACTTTATTTCTCTTCACTTGTACATATACATTTATATAATTACGCGTTATTTTACGCCTGTCTTTTGCTATTAATTATCACATTTATAGTTTTTTTCTCTTTGTTATTAAAATATATTGTGATGTGTGAGCTACTGTGTCCAAATAATTTCCCTTGTGGATCAATAAAGTTTGTCTAAGTCTAAGGTAAGGTTTGTTAAGTGTGTTGCCCAAGGACACAACTACAGTATTCATCTGTGGGAGCTGGAATTGCACCGCCAACCTTCAGGTCATTGGACAAACGCTCCACCAACTGAGCTACTTTTGCCCAATAACAGTTGAATAAACTAAACTCAGATAGTTTTTTATTGTAACTGTATTAAACTGTATTATGTAATCAATTTAATTAATGCAACTAATGAAATCATAATTTTGTAATCAGTGATTTCATATTTCCACACACATCTCTTACCTCTTTCTGTCCGACACTGCTGGTGATGTGCTCTTGTTGGAGCACTTTGAGCGCCACCATCTGGCCGCTGTTGTTATTGCGGCAGAGGGTGACCACTCCGTAGCCCCCAGAGCCCAGGATCTTCTCCACCTGGTAGGACGAGGAGGTGGAGGAGATGCAGTCACCAACCTTCACGGAGTATGACGAGTCCATGTTTCAAGAGTAGCAGTTGATGTACTGCAAGAAGTACCGCAAGAAGTACTGCAAGAAGTACTGCAAGATCAGATACACAGAATTAGTGGAGCGTGCATTAGATTGTAAACAAAGTACTATTATACACAGCAAATAATAGTCTAAATGGCTTCAAGGTGCACTATGTAACTTTTTGGCGTCTGTCACCTGCTTGTTTCTATGGAAATGTCATTGCGCTGCCTGGAATGTTCCACAGTGTGGCATTAAACAGATCTACCTTACATTTATTCAATTACAGGTGGTTTTATAGCTCAAAAATACTTAGAAAAACAGACATTCTGACTGTGAGCGGGGTCGCCTCTCCACAGATCTGACCTGTAACTTGGTCTGGTTTGGTCTCCATGAAGATAGAAAGGTTTAATGCCACACTGTGAAACATTCCAGACAAAGCAACAACATCTCCATGAGGAAAAAGTATCTGACGGACCCTCCACCAGAAAAGTTACACAGTGCAGCTTTAAAGATACACTACATAATTTTTCTGGTGAAGCATCTCCAAGGAGATGTTATTGCTTTGCCTGAAATATTCTGAAGTATGGCATTAAACGGTGACACCATCAAGGCCAAGTCACAGGTCAGATCTGTGGAGAGGTGACGCGCTCACACTGAGTTTTACAAGGTGTTTTTGAGCAATAAAACATTTGTAACTGATGAAATGTTACGTATGTTTAATGTCATACAGGCCCTGCACCAGTAAAGTTACATAGTGCTGCTTTAAATTCAGAAACGTAACCGTGGAGTTTGTGTGTTTGGACATTATTCATGGTGAAAACAGGAAATTGGTTGGTTTAATTGGTCTATTCCTGGTTTATTCACATTTTAATCCTGGCTTCATCCTGTTTTAGTCCTGGTCTAGTCCTTGTTTAGTCCTAGTTTAGTCCTGGTTTAATCCTGGTTTAACCCTAACCCTAACCCTGGTCTAGTCCTGGGTCAGTCCTCTTTTAATCACATGGTTTAGTCCTGGTTTAATCACATTTCAGTCTTGGTTTTGTCCTGGTCTGGTCCTGGTCTAGTCCTGGTTCAGTCCTGGTTCAGTCCTGGTTCAGTCCTGGTCCAATCACATTTTAGTACTAATTTTGTCCTGGTTTAGTCCTGGTCTAGTCCTGGTTTAGGTCTGGTTTAATGAAATTTCACTCTTGGTTTGGTCCTGGTCTAGTCCTGGTCTAGTCCTGGTTCAGTCCTGGCTGGTTAAGTCCTGGTTCAGTCCTGGTTTAATCACATTTTACTCCTGATTTAGGCCTGGGCTGGTCCTGGTCTAGTCCAGGGTTTAGTCCCAGTTAAGTCCTCGTTTTGTGTGGTGTGTAAAGTAAAACATCTTGTCTACAGCCCGACACACGAGCTGTTTTTAAAGTGTAACTACCCCACGTTTGGAAAAACACCATCTCCAACCACAAGTAAAACTGTGAACTTTTGACCAGGGATTTGGAAAAAATACATAACTGCTTGTTCACAATGTCGTCTCACCTGGTCCAGAAGATGTTTAGGAGAAGATCTGGACAAGTTTGGATGCAAAGTTTAAGCGAAAACAAGAATTTGAAGAGCAACTGTAGAGCTGTGTGCACTCGTGAGCTGATTTCTGTCAAATGTGTAGAATTCAGATTATATCATGTGATTATATAATGTGATTATATAATGTGTACGTCGCCATGGAGACAGCATTTGTTTATTTTCAAACTTTGCCTTATATGGTCATTCTCTTGCAAATAATGGCAAAATAAGTTTCTAGTCAGGCAGAAATAAAATACAGGGTACTTTCAATATTTACCCATTTTAATTCAACTGAAATTCTTATCTGTTTAGACACTACTATTAAAGGGCTCATAATTACGCTATTTTATGACCTAATTGTACAAAAAGCATTGAAAAAAAGTTTGTGGATCTGATTGAAAGGAGTAAAAAAGTTGAAAGTAGAGTCGTTTTTTTTGGTTCCACGGAAATGGAGTGGTTGGCTCGTCTCTCTCCACCGAAAAGGTTACACAATGCACCTTTAAGTAACTTGGAAAAGCCGGTTTTCTACTGCACAGTGGTGATTTAGCTGAAAATAATAGCGACTGACTATTCACAGCCTGTCAGCATAATATATTTGTAAATTTGTAAGTGTAAAATTCAATTCAACGAGCTGCTTTGCTTTGCTTCCAGACTTTGTAATTAATATCTAGACCCAAATGTCTCTTTACTTCACTTTTGTTTACCTTCTCTCAGCTCCTTCGGCTGTTCCCGACATGTCTCTGTTGTCCACAGTGGCTCTGGTCTCTGGTGTAGCCTTGGATTTGGGGGACAGACCTGAGTTTTGTGGCTCTGGTCTGGACTTGGTTGTGGTGGTCTCCATCAGCCTCTGTGTCCATGTGTGCAGGTGAACAGCTGAGTGGACATCTCCCAACTTCATCACTGTCAGTGTCAGAAAAGTGCCCGTGTCTCTGTGGACATGTGTCTCTGCTCTCACGTCTTCAGCTGTGCGTCCTCTCCCTGTGTGTCCTCTCGGTGAACATGTGTTGTACAGCTGTAAGGAGTATTATCTGTTACATAAGGCTGAGTTGTTGTACAGTTGTAGGGAGTATTATCTGACTGTAGTTCTGTATCTCTCACTGTTTGAGTGGAGTTGTAGGAGGACAAATGTCTCCATCTCACTTACATTGACAAACCACCTGTTCCATTCTGCCAACAGTACAGCTCCAGTCCTACATGTCCTTCTGTCCTTCTGTGTCCTCGTGTGTGTTGGGCAGTGGAGGTGCGTCCAGCAGCTGAAGGAGGACACATCACGGTCCAATGTCCAGTGTTTGATGGATCTGGATCTCCCACACGCTTCTGCAACAACAAGTGCAGGAATAAAGAGGACATATTGAGACTTCAGGCACCACAAAGCAGAGCGCGCGGCCGGGACAGCTTGAAGTACAAGGGAAAAGTCTTGACGTCCACACCTGTGGGTAAAACCACTGTCTATGTGGACATTACAGAGTCTGGCTGGTACAGCTGTCCTCCGGAGACATGGACGCTTTGGCAGGGAACAGAACACAAGGTCAGAGAGTTTTGTTTGTGATCACCAAGATGAGTTCACAAAAAGACACTACAACATTTCCAGTCAATCATACCAGAACTTCCTCTAAAATGTGATGATGTGATAAAATGTGAACAGCGTCTGGTTCAAGTCTGTTTTCTGTCTGTCTCAGTGAAGAGCGAAAGGTGCAATGCAAATCATTTGAGTTTGGATCCTTCCAGTGCACATGAAAAGATTTCAGGTTTTTCTTATCATGACTTTATTATGACTCTGACATTAGTGAAGAACAGTCAAACACAGTTTGACACAAGTTTCAGAAAGTGCGTCCAAAAATGAAATCCCTCTGTCTATGTCCATTCAAAATGTAGGAACATAAATTAAGACAATATTAGTATTAATTTATGACAGTAAAGGAAAGGTGTTGTATTTATTTGTATTTGTGAAATAATAATGTGTAAATCAGAAAGCTCACCTTTTGTTTGTAGTTAGTCATGTGGTCCCCGGGTTTCCGAGATGAGAAGTTTGGATTCTGATCTATTTGCATTTATATGCCTTTATCTCAGGAAGTGGTGATTTGAATCAAATCACTGAGGCTGCTCATGAACAGTGTTCCATAGAGCTTACCAGTAAGATGTGTTGTTGCTATGCTTCTCAAAAGCTAACTGAGATCTTAAGACATATTGTGAAAATGAAAATACATAATGCAAATGAAAATTTAAAACATATACATGCTTTGTTGGTATGACTAATAAATAATAATTAATAGTTACTTGGATTCAGGAGGCTAAACTCAACTGGAGTAGTTTAGAATATGGAATATTTGAAACTACACTGCTCCAGTAAAAAAAAAATAATAATAATAATGGACACAAAGATTTTACATCAGATGCCCATCCTTTCTCAAGATTTCATGTGAAAATTATACTGTTTGGACACCAGGGGTCAGTGTAAGATCATCACATGTATGTTTCCACAGACAGTTCAGACTCTGACCACAGAATATGTAGCTTTTTTTATATTTGTTTCCATTAGACAAAATGTATTTCACAAACATAGATTTCAAAAAGACATTAAAGCAGCACCACGTAGATTTCTGGCAGGTTTCTATGCCACCTGCTCGTCTCAATGGATGTAGAAAATTAAAATTAAACCAAAACCAAACATTCACCACGGAGATGGAGTTTTGCTATTTTTGTGGACTTATATCAGGCAAAGCAAAAAAATCTCCATGGAGACAAGCAAATTACAGACACCTGAAAAGTTACAAGTCAGGTCTGTGGAGAGACGAGAGACAAGCCCCCCTGAGATGTTTTAGTGCAGTAAAGCCAAGGTGTGTGTGTAATATTTGGCAGAAATCTTAAATGGTGAGGCTGTACAATGCAGGACAGGTACATTGTGAGAAAATTGGCTCAGTGGAGTTGCATTACTACATTCCTTTCACCAGTGGTTCCTCCCTGACCCGGAAAAAAGTGGGCCGCCCCGCCGAATGCTACGCCCCTGCCTTTCACTTTTAGTCCCCAGTCAACCTGGGGAAAAACCGAACTGCGCAGGTGAGAAGATGGAGAGTCGCACGAGAGGAACATGTGTTTAGATAACAAACAAGATGGAGGAGTCTGACTGCAAATATGAACTGAACCATAAAACTGGTCACACGTGTTTCAACCCTCAGATTCAAACTAACCCAGACAAATACAGTATTTAACCTGAAAGTTTATAATTAGTGCTTTTTATTTATATTATTGTCTTACTCACTTTAATAATCTCAATAAATAAATAAATATGACAATTAGAATTCTAAATTATGGAGTACTTTTCCATATCTATACAATACTGTAAATGGCAAAACCCTTTTATATACATCCATAACATACAGCAGCAAAAAGCAAATATACAATTTCCTGAACTTTAATTTAAAAAAAAAAAAAAGGGATTTAAAAAAAAAATACTTCCAGAGTTTTCCAAAATTTCACAGTAAAAAGCAATAAAATGTGAATACACAAATAAAATAACTGTACAAATACAATCACACTCAAACAAACACATTAAAAATATTAATCATGAGCAAAAAGGCAACACTGGCTGAGGTCTTAGTTGTCTTATACATGGAAAGTTTGTGGTTTGATTCTCGTTTGCATTTGCCTATGACTATAAAATGAGCTTGCCCTTGGTGAACTTGACCTTACCTCTTAGTAACAAAAAACAAACCAAAAAAAAACCCCAAAAAACTGACTTGAGTACAGCGGTAGTTCTCACTGAGATGCTACAGGCTTTTTACACCAGAAGTGGCAGCAAATTAACAATTTAATCACCAACCGTAACAACAGTAGCAGAGGGGGGGACGCTTTTGGCTCTTCCTCTCCTCAAACTGCCATAACACTGGATCTGCTGACCCAACCTGACAGTCCTCCTGTTAAACTGCACTGAGACCTTTGACTGAGACACAAAGATAGATCAGCTTAATGCCACACTGTGGAACATTACAGGCATTTCGGTGATATTCCCCAATATTCCACCTTTAGACAAGTAAACAAAAGAATAACATGTAGCACTTACACTTTTAAAAGGAGTTGCTTCGAAGTCTAACTCGGCGTTGACTGTTCAGACGCCGGTACCTCAAAGACTGACAAGAGCGACTGAAGACAGGATTGGGGCTGTTTGTATCATCTGGAACGGAGGACTCCTCATTTTGGGCGGGGCCTGAGTTACTTACTGACTCTAGCGAAGGGTTGCTTATATTTTCACAGATTGTATGGACTACTGGGATGTCAATGTGAGGAAGTGGAACTGGATTTACCATGGGGTGTGTGGGATGGGCCACTCCCCTCATTCTATTATAAAACCTTTCCATTGTGTCCGTATCCGGTCCCCATATTGCTTCGTAACACTTTGGGATGAAATGGCAAAAGATAATACCGTAATTGGAAATAAGAATTGCAGATGCCTGGACAGCTGTTCTCTCTTCCTTTGTGGTGATGTAGACAGGGACAAAGCACACCCAAACGAACAAGTACATTACCATGCTAAAGATAATGTAGCCTGTTTCGCTAAACTGCTGAGGGACGTTTCTGCCCTTATACGCCAAGAAGAAACCAACCAATGCTAAAAAGGCGATGTAGCTTAGCATGACTCCAAACCCGATGTACGTGGTGCCCTCGTGACACCGGATGACCTTCATCAAATTCAGCGGAGAGGGGGTTGTGGCGGCGATATCGGGAGAATCGAAGATGAGCCAAAGACAACAGATGATTCCCTGGAGGATTGTTAAAACGCTGATGATTGCAGCCGGCTGGTAGAGCTTCTTCAGTCTGCGATGGAGCTCCCGCCCAATAGGCAGGTACTCCAGGAATGTGCGGTAGGCTTTGACGAGGACACAGGAGACACACGTGGTGAAGCCTAGAGCGTACATGACCTGGCGGGCTCTGCACAGGTGGATACTGGGCCTCCCCATAAAGCAGATGACACTTGCGAAGCTAACAAACAAACCAACTATCATGACAGTGGAGATGGATACCTCTGCTCTTTTCATTGCAGAGGAGTTTCTGTAGATCCAAAAAAGAATGAAAATGACCAGCAAGGTCAGGAAGCCAACCCCTGTAGCGACCATTATGGCAATGGGATGAGCATCGGACCAGCTTAAGTAGGACTCCTGTCGGGGTACGCAGCGGTCCGCACCTTTGAGACACCAAGTATCATTTGGGCAGCTTTTGCATTCTTCATGGTCTGTTTTGGAAAATAGCACATTTGTTTCTGTAAGATGTTTTGCAGCTTTTAAATCTTTCTGATTAATCTGAAAGTGTTGTCTATTTTACATTTTACAATCACACCTACCACACATTATTGTTTTTTTGTTTCTTCGTTGGTAATTTTGCAAAATGGAAAGTTTCAAGTCAGGAACCTTTGAACAAATAGTGTTTCAAATTGTGTTTTTATTGTAGAAGTAAAACCTACCAACGCCGTCTGTGAACTTGCCCTCCTCACATTCAACACACGTGTAGCAACAGGAGATGTTTTGGATCTTCTTGAAATACCCAGGTTGACATCGTGGTGAGCACCTGCAAACGGGCACCTGCATTAAAAAAATAGAAACAGCTTGTGAGAACAGCCTCACCAGTTCAAGACGGAACTAATGAATAATACAAAGGCTTTGCTTACTGCGGAATTGGTTGTTGAAAGCCAAGCTAAATTAGTTTCTTCTATTTTGATTAATCCATCAACAGCATAGTATCTTCCAATTTTATTAAATGTCCGGCGATTACCATCTTTTTTCCACATTAGGACATCATAGCCATTCAAAGAATCACCATTCTCATCAAAGTAGAATGTCTGGTTTTCATACTCAAAATGGACTCTTTTCATTTCCTCCAAAAGCTTGAAAACACAAAGAACAAATATTGAACACCATAATTTATGAAGTAGGACAAACAAAAACACACGTTTCTTACCTTCCATGGTGGGAAGTCAGTTTGTCCAGTGCATCCAGAACTGTTGCACTGCAGTATTTTCTTTAGAGCATGAGCCACAACCCAGACGCCCGCTCTTTCTAAAAAAGCTTCTCCAGTGTCTAGAGTCTTCACTAAGTAGTCATCATTCTGGGCCTGTGGATCACTGGACTCACAGGCTGTAGGAGACTTCAGTTTGAGAAGTTCAGGAGAGGGGCAGTGTGAGGGAGGGTTGTCTTGAAAACATTCAGGGGTGCAGTTGAACCGAAGGTTCTTGTATTCTTCAATTAAGTGATTGTACCCTCTCTGAGGAGCGCTCAGATTTCTTAGATAATTGTCAAAGGATTCACTCTTTCCACTAATAAACATAAAGCCCAAAATATCCCCGACTTCGCTGATGCCTTCCATCTGAGCCAGGGGCCCATTTGTAGCCCAGCTGTCACTGGCCAGCCAAATTTTTTTAGTGTTGGTTTTGATCATCTCCTTAAAGATGGCTTCCACCTGGTTTCCTTTAAGAATGAGCAGGACCACCTTTGCAGAGGAGGAGCGGATCTGCCTGGCCACACGCTGCACTTCAGAGCCGTTGTCCTCAGGGTCAAACTGGAAGGGCAACACCTCCTGGTAGGCTACACACACGTTGGCTTTCTCTGCATCCTGGAGAAAGCTTTGCAAAGCTCCTCTGCCATAACTATCGTCTCTGTAGACCACACCCACCCAATTCCATTTGAAGTAAGAAATGAGCTGGGTCAGGGCCCTGGTCTGGTGCACATCACTGGGGACTGTACGCAGGAACGCTGCGTGCCTCATCTTATCACTCAGGGCTGGAGAGGAGGAGGTGCTGCTCAGCTGAGAGAAACATTTGATCCCGTAAGATCAGGGAGATAACAACTGAATCAACAATCAATGTGAAAAACCAAGGCTTACCAAAGGCATCATGTAAACACTAAGAAGTTTGGCCACAGATATGGACGTCTCGGAGTACCGTGCTCCTAATATGGCCTTGACTTCAGGCCAGTAGTCAGTGTAGTCACACTGGGTATGCAGGGTGTGCTTGTGTGCTAGCATTAGCTCCACATTCTGCAGGGCTTTGCTCGGATGGCTACACGTGTCACACATTATGTACCCAAGAACCACAGGGAGGATTCCAGCTGCATTCACCTCTTCAATGGCATGGATCGCTGCCAAGGACCTCATGAAAAGCACGAGATCAAAACTGAAAAGGCAAGATTATCAGCCATGGTTCAATAACTACTTTGTGAACATGTGAGTACTAGCATACTGGTGCAATGAAGGAGGGGTAGGGTTGGCAGTAACCTGGTCATGATAAAGGTTAAATGCTGCCATTCCGACATATCGCCTAATTGACGTCTATCTGTCGGAGTGGAGGCATTTCCATTTTTTATCAAACGTCCCTGTACTCCG
The DNA here is from genome assembly GCA_029959045.1 of Taenioides sp. WSHXM2023. Taxonomy (NCBI): domain Eukaryota; kingdom Metazoa; phylum Chordata; class Actinopteri; order Gobiiformes; family Gobiidae; genus Taenioides; species Taenioides sp. WSHXM2023. The sequence goes on from CM057106.1 coordinate 5,135,869, forward strand.
ACATTTTTACCTCCGCCAAGGAGGTTATGTTTTCGCCTGAGTCTGTCTGTTTGTTTGTTAGTTAGTTAGTTTGTTTGTTAGTTAGCAAGATAACTCAAAAAGTTATGGACGGATCTTGATGAAATTTTCAGGAAATGTTTCTAATGGTAAATCCAACAGATGATTAGATTTTGGTGATTTTTCCAGAAGAAATCCTGGATTCTGGATCACTTTGAAAACTGAGCTGCTTGGCGGAGGTCTGCGCTCTCTGAGTGCTTTTCTAGTTTTCAACATTCCGTCATTCCGACAAACAGGGTAATTATTAAAAATACATGGGCTTATTAGAATGAGCTGTATGTATGGAGTACGAAAGCTTTCAGAAATATTTGTGTGCATAGGATAGAACTCTGTGCAGATTTGGGAAATCCGTGCACAATTGGTTGTAGTAGAACATAAAATTAATATTTGTAAACTCTATAATGAGCCCAGTCGTACATAAAACGTACTGTATGTATTTTCTCCATCAGAAAATGAATTGAAAAGTTACGACATCAAGAATTACAATCACAAAATGAAAATTTGCGATTATGCTTTCTTCAGTACGAATACGAATTCACAGACGCAACTCTACTGTCAAGGACTGAACCAAGACTAAAACAGGACTGATCCAAGAACTAAACCAGGACTGAACCAGTACTGATCCCAGGACTGAACCAGGAGGACTAAACCAGAACTGAACCAGGACTAAACCAGGACTGATTTTGGACTTGAGAGGGAGAGAGAGAGAGAACCCCAGGCCCGCGGAACAGGGTGTCTGCAAAGTCCGATCGGGCAACAGCCGCTTAGCCCCGTGGGGCGCGGGGCTCTGCGCTGGTACTTTCGCCTGCGGTCACCCGACAGTCTACACGGGCGCACCTCCAGGCCTGTCTTGACACTCTGTCCTGGTTCAGTTCTGGTTCAGTCCGGGTTTAGTCCTGGTTTAGTCCGGGTTTAGTCCTGGTTTAGTCCGGGTTTAGTGCTGGTTCAGTCCGAGTTTAGTCCTGGTTCAGTCCTGGTTTAGTCCGGGTTTAGTCCTGGTTCAGGCAAAAAAGAGTGATGCTCCAAACTATGAGTAGGTTGCCGGAATGGCAGCATCAAAAAGTGTCGGAATGGAGGCATGTCGGAATGACGGAATGTCGGGGTGGCGGTCTGCTGGAATAAGGGTTGTACCCCATGATATTGATGTTATCACATTATTAGAAGTAGGACACTTCCTTGACTGTTTATTTGGATATCAAGACCTTGAATGGAGGTCTAATATAGTTTGCAAATGGGACAAAACGTAATGAACTTAATCATGTTTGGTATGATGGGGGTAGTAGTAAAATCACTGGGCGCTGTGTACAATCAGCAGCATTCATGTTTGAGAGAGATTAGTGATTGGAGTGTCTATTCAGAGATTTTAAGCATATGCTGCTTACAAGCAACAAAATTCCAACCCCAGGAAACTTGCTGGTTCAGTGTTTCCTGGAGTTGTATCTTGATTCAAACATGTACACACTCTATTTGCCAAGTACTTTCGACACTCATTAAAGGTTAACTTTTAGTCTAGTATGAACTGAGGATCCACTGGCTTTTGATTTGTCCTTTTTGAACTTGACTTCAATTACAAGTAAAAAAGAAAAATATGAATAATGTTGAGGCTGAATAAAAGTCATTTGGTGCTTATTTAAAATAAAAATGTATCTCAATATAAAGGCATATTTTCCATCTTGCACATACATTGCTCATGATTTTGAAGGAATGCATTTTTATGCATGTGTCTATTTTGCCATGTCTGAAGTGTCTTAATGCAGTGGCTGAGTGGTTTGAAGCCAGTTTGTACCAGTCACATTATCCTTGTCCCAGGGCAGCTCGCTACAGAGGAAGCTTAGCATCACAAGGTTTAGAGTAAATAAATACTGCAGTATTACAAGGTCAAGTGTCAAAAAAAATTGTCACTTTGAATAAGAAATTGAATAAGAGAAAACTAGCAGCAGCATTGGAAGAAGTAAGTGTTTTTTTCTGTTTGTTTTGTAAACTACACACAGTAAAAGATGAGCGTACTCACTCTGAACACTGGTATCTCTCCGGCTTGGTCCGTGTGGCCAGGTTCTTGATGGAACCGTGACAGGGCAGCAGCAGTCCGATCATGACATCTCCGTCGGCCCTAGCCCCGCATACATGACTCCCCCCGTGCTCCATCACATCACAGCAGAGCACCAGAGCTGAGAGGCAGACCTCCACCACAACAAAAGTCCACAACACAGCCATTGTCACTTCAGCATGGCACAAACTGAGCGTGCTACTGGGGAGGTGCTTTGGGCAAACCTGTCTGTCGGCTAATACCAAAGCTTCACAGCTCTTACACTACAGGTATTAGGTATTCCCCTGTGGTGCTGGAAGTAGTCTTGAGTTTGGGTTTTATTACGGGAAGTGTTTTGTACCCAGATCATCAGCCATGCACACAAGTGATACTATAAACAACTTCTGCACTGTACGTTTTCAACCAATGAAATCACTCACCCGTAAATCACATCTGGAGTTTGGTTAAAACATCTGCTTAATTAAAATGGATTTTGGCCCATTAATAGTTTAATAGTAAAGGGATGACAGTGGCTCAGTGAACAGAGCAGTGGTCCCACAACCCAAAGATCAGATGATTGATTCTCACTCAGAAGTTCTGTTGTTGTGTCCTTAGGCAAGGCACGTCAAACAGAATATATCTGAATGACAGCTACTTTATGCACTGTATATTTGTGTTTTGAGAAATGTTCAGTCAGTGTCTGCTGGGAATTATCATGACAGCGCTCATTATATTTTGAAACTCTACTTGGGTTTTCCTCCTTGTTCAGAACAAATTTCCAAAAGTTGTTTCACCAGTTGGTCCACTGATGGCATCCTCTGCAGATTATAATACATCTGCCTCTCCTGTGTTACTGCTTTGAGCCAAATAAAAATATGAATTTTACTATACTCAATAACGTTAAAGACAGAGCTAGTGAGTGCTACACAGCGTCTACAAATATCTCAAGATTCTCACCAAGAATAAAACATCACAAAAGATAGCCACCAAAATTCCCACCAAATAAAATTATGTGGGCATCTACGAAGACATTTCAAGTCAAAACACATATTCCTGTTCAAATAAATCAGTCCTCAGAATGCCTCAAAATATTGCCGTTTGGCCCACATTTTAATGTTATTCTACAGGACATTTTCGTAGGTAATGCCTAAAAATAGAACTGATTATTTATCTTAGTCATTCTGATGCCTACTGTGTATTCAACATGTTTCCTTTTTACACAAATGAATACGCTTTTGATATTCATCGGAAACACATTTACTGAGCAATGATGGTTTTATTCTATTGTATATCTCAAACTATGGTATAACTGCTAAATGAATTTTATACTGTAAGTCTGAAATATCCTTTGTGTACAAAATTATCTTTCATCTTATCATTTCTGTTTACAAAAATGTTTTTATGCAATTCTTCTATGAAGCATCTTGGCTATAATTCGGTAAACTTAGCAAAATGTCATTATCCAACTCCAATATGGTAAAGTTCAAATGCTTTTATTTGTAATATAATAGCTATGTTCATTTTCTAATATGACTAAAATAAGGTCATGAGGACAGAGCTGCTGCCTTCTTGGCTCTTCTCGCTGCCCCTGACTTCCTCTTAGCTTTAGCCTTAAGGATTGGTCCAGTCTTGTTCCCCATCTTGGTTTTGGTACCATTTCTAAACAAAAGACAATGAAACAAGAAGTTACTGTATTTGTAATATTGTACATATTAAAGGGCCCATATTACCCTGTTTTCTGATCTATTTTATAATGTTGTTTCTTCATCACAAACAAACCTGGAGTTGTGTTTTGTTTCATTCACACAAACCCTGCATATTTAGGCTGAATTCTTCTTTCAGTCAGAAAACACTCTGTTCTACCTTGTGATGTCATGTGGTAATACAGGAAGTGCTCCAGTGTGTTTTTAAATTCCATACACCTTCACTAGAATTATTGATTTGTTTGGAGGATAAACCGCTTGAGATCGAAATGTCTCGCCATCTCGTTTTCGAGGGCGTCCTCAGAATCACAACAACAGAAGAAAGATACAGTAGGGCACACAATAGGCAAAAAAAATCAGAAAATAAACCCCCACAAAATCAACACAACCATACACACTCACTCACACATCACTGCTAGACACAAGTAAAATAAGTAAAATTTGAACAAAAACGTAGACAGAGTTCAAATATAGTCACAAAAATAGTCGATGAGGGAAGATTGTTCCAAACAAAGGGAGGTTTATATTAATTAATTAATTAATTGCTATTTAAATTCAATCCAATTTGTTTTATTTGACTCTTGGGACAACAAATAATCTGATCTGCGTGGAGTAAACTGGATCATTTGGACAACTTCAGCCTTTGAAATGCCAATCTCCAATGAACAAAAAGTGAAAGGTAGCAGTTAACTTGAAATCTACTGCTTCATGACATCACAAGGTGGAACAGAGCATTTTGAGCTTTGCAGATGTAGACAGACATTTTAACATGGCTTAATGTTCACAAGAGCCAATTGTGTAAAATACAGGACGGTTAAATAAGGATAAACCATAATGTTACAGTAGACGTACTTGCTGGTCCGGTGGGCGTCTTTGTGTGGACAGACTTTGCGCTTGTGTTTGACACTTCCACAGTTGAAGCAGCCCGGTCCTGTGCTGGAGCCACAGGAGTGATCCGGGAGGGCGCACCGGCCACATGCTCCACAATGCTTCCACGCTGAAAAAAAACAACGTTCCCATTTTTAAGGATTTTACATTCTACAAGTCCATTCAAACTGGAAGTGGCGAGTTCAGGTTTTCCCTTTAAGAAGCCCAAATAAACACACTAAAATATCTAACTGCGATTTTTTTTCTGACAAGCATTGATGTTGCGATTAGATTTGAAATGTATGTTTTACTAACAGGATTGTGTTCAAAGTTCACACTTTAAACGTGTCCAGAAGAACTGACAAAAAGACTGAAATATGAACTGACAAACCAACACCTGAATCACATTTCAGAACATGTTTGTACAGGGTTAAATAAATACAGGGTTAGCAGTTTTTAAAACAGGATATTTTGTCTGTATAGTCAAGACTGCCAACAAGATAACTGCTAAAAAGCCCCAAATAAATAAAAAAAATCTCCCAGCAGAAATAAATACTCAATTACATTTTTGGTAACACATTATAATAAGATATACCTACAGATCATTTGTAAATGTTTATTAACCATTATTCACTAAAAATACAAGTATGCAAGTGTTAGTACATGATAGTTAATGATTAATAAACTTTTGTAAATTATTTCTAGATGACTAATTAATCGATTTCCATAACATTGCTAATTCTGCATGTAAATAGGCTCTTTAAAGTCTTCTGCAGACTTTGCAACTACACCTGGAAGACTATTTCACAATTCTATTTTTTTTTGTCTGTAGTGGGCATCATTTCACAGCCAGCTACATGTGCCACTCAACCAATCACCCACCAAGTGTGTAATACTATAAATGCGCTTTATGCCATCTCTGTGCCTTACTCATTTGTCTCTACTAATAAATGTCTGCGCTGGATTCATTATATATCGGATATGCCACAAAAGCAGCTGATTGTACTTACAGGGCTTAACGCACTTCTCACAGACAGAGCAGTGCTTCCATTCACGTCCATCCTGTAACAATAAATTAAATAAAATTACAAAAACGCAGCTACTAAGGGTTTTATGGTGGGTCACATTGGGGGGTGGTACCTTAGACGGACACACGTTGCATTTGGGACAGTGTTTGTTGAGGGACCAGACGAATCTCTCACACACAGAACAAAACCTGGAGAAAAAAACATCACGATACATCATAATCCCAAGATGAGGGGGGCATTTTTATTTGTATTTTATTTGTATTTTTAGTAACCGTGGATACCTGTAGCCCTCCTCTTTAGGCAGAACTACGTCTCGGGGACAGATGTTGGTGAACAGTCTGACAGGAGACTGTTTCCGGCCAGTTTTCCCGTGTTTGTACAAGGGGTGGTTGTCATAGTCCACCTAGTGCCAAAACACAGAAAATAGTATGATTTAAATAAACAAATACATAGTCAAAAAGAAGTGTCGTAGTCATTTTTGTTATATTATTCACACCTGATAATCCAGCATTCTGAAGGAGGGCAGACACTCCACAATACGAGGTTCAAAGAAGTAAGGGAAGATCCAGATCATTGGCATTTCGGTAACTCTGGCGTCTGTAGAGGAAACACGACATAAATAAAAAGCTAAACACGAAGTCTATAGTGCAGCAAGTAGAGACAGTGTTGTAGAGGGATCAGTATTTGTTTAGGAACCAGAGCGTTGCTGATTCAAAAAGCACATACTGTTGTCGCGCCCATATGCAAGACACTTTTGCCAGTATACAATCCGGTCACGGTAATGTGGAAAGAATAAAATGATTCTTACCGCTGCTCTGTTGGGTTTTCCACGCCTGAGCGATGAGAGAGAAGCTGTTGGCCAGAGGTTTTACCAGGCCCCCGAATGGAGGGTCTGCCACCATCACCACCTTATCTCCATCTGACTCGGAGAGGAAACTCTGGAGAACGCTCCTGGAAGCCTGCAAAAACAACAATTAAAGTTATTAAAGAGGTTTTTTTGCAGGAAAGAGTTTTACTTCTGCTAACACAGAACATATTTAGATCATAATGTCACCTTTTATTGTTTTGAGAATGCTATACGCGCCAAAAACTAAATATTGCAACGTTTAATATGTTTCAGTTTTGTTTTTGACCCTTCAGAGCGAGACAAAAACACAATCTGCACATCACGTCAGGTTTGTGAAGTTGTAGTGTACTGTTTTGCATCCTGCTTTTGTACATTTATGGAGAACTGCTGTGTGGGAGCACGGGTGCGCGTGGGTAGGCTTGTGGGCGGAGTCTTGTACAGGATCATACTGCTAACCATAAAGGAGAGATCACTAGATTACTCAAACATGCATGGATGACATGTAAAACCTGTTCAGGGACGTTTTTGATGAGGCAACAGTGTCATAACATGGTAGAAAGCTCCAAAAAGTCAATTTTTAATAATACTCCTTCTTTAAAAAACATTCCTGTCAGTCATCATATCACTGTTGCACGTTCTTTCCTGTATTTTAGCTGTGATTTTATATTTTTATCACTTATTTTTCTATTTTATTTTGACTTATATATAATTATACCTTATTTGACACCTGTCTCTTGCTATCTTTTTTGCTACTCATTTAGAATTTATTATTACCACTTATTTTTTATTCTCCGTTATTATATTATATTGTGATTCTTGAGCTACTGTGTCCAAATAATTTCCCTTGTTTGTCTACGTCTAAGGCTTATTCTTTGCCAGGAATAAATACACAGTTTGGTTATTTAATTTATCCATCTCCGTAGAAAAAAGAAGAGGATGCTGCCAGGCCCGTTACAGGTCAAATCTGTGGAGAAGCACCCACAAAATGTTTTTATCTATTTTAGCAATAAAACCACTTGTAAATAAATAAAGTATAAATAAATAAGTAATAGATAAAAAGCATAATATCTCCAAAAAAGTTACAAAGCGCACATTCAAGCCAAATAAGCACACAATTACATTAGATTATAATAAAGTGGCTATTATAAGGTTAAGGTAAAAATGCTTATTATTTTATTCCACAAAATGACATAGATTAGACAAGAGGATTAGTCCTAAAAATCTGCATTGGAAAAGCGAGGAATCCTTATACAAAAAAAACGGGAATCCAATTTTTGACCTTCTAGCGGTAAATGAGACTTTGGATGCGTCCACTTCGCTCCAATATTTATTAATTTTAAACCGTAATTGCTTTGCGTTACTGATTTTGAATTCTCACCTCTCCCCCAAAGAAGTGATGGTTAAACATGTTGTAGTGGCAGAACTCCGCCTGGCTGTAGAACTGGGCGTACCTGGAATGCAGAATAAGTGAAATATGTGAATAGCAGTGATATTAGAATTAGCCTGTTGGGACTGGGATAAACAGGGCCGCGGGTCATGTGGGGCGTCTCCACGGTAACGCGCGTCGGGCCTGGGTGCAGTGCAGGCCCCGGCTTGTGCAAATATCGACACACCCACCCAAAGAGAGCAGCTAAAGCATTCTTCTGGGGCATAGGAAAGGTAAAAGGATTAAAACGGGAAGAACTGCTGATCAAATGACATAATCCACAATAGGAGGAGGAAGTCAGTAATCCGTAAGTCGTACTAATATCTGTGTAATGTATGTGCTCAAAAGTATAACCCAGTGCATGTAATGTTAAGTAATGAGTTTTACTTCAGTGACATTGTGTCTACTGCAGTGATTTGTCCTATATTACGCAAATTTAACCATCACAATGTCACTGAAGTAAAACTCATTACTTATGAATTGTAAATTTGACTCTAGTGAACTTTAAGCCATGTTAAAATGTTGTTACCTCCTCAAAAACAGACCTGGAGTTGTGTTTTGTTTCATTACATGTTTGCGTAATCCTTTATTATTAGTTTGTTTACATCTCCAAAGCTCAAAATGCTCTGTTGCACCTTCTGATGTCATGAAGAGGTAGTTTTCAAGGTAACAGCTCCTTTTACCGCTACCCTTTTTATGGGCAATTCCAGGGCTCATCCAAAAGTGTATGGGGTTTAAAAACACAGTGGAGCACTTCCTGTATTACAACATGACATCACAAGGTGGAACTCAGCCTAAATATGCAGGTTTGTGTGTTAAATATGTGTGAAAGAAACGACATACAATTACAGAGACGTTTTTGATGAGGAAACAACATTATAACAAAGATGAGCAAATAGCACAATACAGGCCCTTCATACTGGGTTAATTTTATCACATTATTAAAGATGCACTATGTAACTTTTCTGAAGGAGGGTATGCCATCTGCTCATCTCCATGGACTGGTCTTTGCTTTGCCTGTAATGTTTCACACACATTAAACTTGTGCATCACCTCGGAGCCAAGCAAGTGACACCACCAGGGTAACTTACAGGTCAGATCTGTGGAGGGATTGCCCCGTTCACAGTAAGAATGAACACGTGAAATTAAATAAATGAAAGATAGATAAGTTTAATGCCACATCGTAGAACATTTCAGACTAAGCAGCAACATTTCCGTAGAAAGAAGCAGTGGTTCACTAGAAAATGACTAAAACAAGTTTACGGACAACTTTCATGTTCACTTTTCACTACGTTGGACATGTTTTCTTGTTGTTTTTAAGTGGTGAGATGGAATTACGGGGTCCTTCATGATTCAATACATACATGGCTCAAGCTACAGTATTACCACGATATGACGATACGTGCAATAATCAATATATTACACATGATCTTCTGTGATATACTGCTTTTTTAACAACCAAATACACTTTAGCAACAATATTTCTTTGCTAAGCCACTACTTGTGCAAAGTTATCATCTATTTTAATCATCAAAACAGTGAATATGTCAAGTGTTTTGCATAAACAAGTTTCCTTTCACTAAATAATCAACAAAATTGTAGCGTGGTCACAAAAAAAAGTTAAAAGATAAGATTTTTGCACACCCCTAGTCTAGTGTCTTTCAAAATAGGCTCAAAGTAAAACCTAATACAGTACAATGTTTCTTCACGGAAAGCCACATTTAAAAAAACTTGCAGGACTAGTTTCTCTTAATACCACGGCTGACACAAATATTTTTCGGCGAAAGTGTTTGTTGACAGTGACCTAATTCTTGAGCAGAAATGTCCCGTGAGGAGGCGTCACCTGTGGGCCGGTCTGCAGCGGCCCTGTCTGTGCAAAGAGGAGCGGCGGCGCCCTCTACGTGTGGCCAGAGCGTACTGCAGGACGCCGTGAGCTTCACTCCGCTGGACTCGACTGAAGACAGGGTCCAGCCGTTCCCGCGCTCGCCACAGCTGCAGAGGAAGTTGGCCAAAGCAGCGCCGCACACACAGGTATAAAACAATAAGGGTGGGCGATATTGACAAAATTAATATCTTGATTTTTATTTTGAATTTCAATCGGTTGATGATCGAGTATGACACAAAACTGGACCGTAATGAACCATACAAACTCAACCACAAAAGTACAGAAATTTCACTTTATATCTTGGAAGTTTACACTAGATGTTCCTTCTCGTTTTATTTTTGCTCAACTCTTTTTGCTGTAATTTTCTATTGTTTCATTTAAATGGTAAACTGTCACATCGTCACACTAACCCTAACCCATTTTTATATCGTGATTTTCCACCTTCAAGCCACTTTACATCAATTAACTGCTCACCCATTCACACACAGCCACACACTAATACATCAGCGTACACAGGCTTGGGTTAAGTGTCTTGCTCATGGACGCGGCAGTATTCATCTGTGGGAGCTGGAATCGCACGGCCAACCTGTGGGCCCGTGGATCCGACCGTCGAAAACGGGATTCAAACCGCCGACCTTCAGATCAGTGGACAAACGCTACACCAACTGAGCTTCTATTGCCAACTTTATATAAAACACTAGCCTATTTATCATAACACCTGTCATTTTATTATCATGCCTCATTACAACAAGACAAAGGCTATATTTTTTGGTAATTATAAAACAAATTCTGAAGTTTAAATTCATATTGATGGTGTTAAAATCGAGTGGGTTTCTGATAATAAAGTTTTAGTTATAACGACAGACGAAAAGCTAAGCTGGAAACCTCACGTCAGATACACACAATCTAAGGTCTCGAAAGTATAGCGGTAATCAACAAATTGAAATACATTCTTAATCAAAAGGCTCTTTACATATTGTACTTGTGTCACTCATACTTCCATATTTGACGTATTCTATTGAGATTTGGGACAATAATTACCAAACTTTCCCTCCCCTTTTCAAATTGCAAAAACGCGCTGTGAGAATAATGCAGAAGGTCGGTTCCCTGGGCCATACAAACGACTTGTTTTTCAAATCGAAATTATTAACATTTTTTGATTTAGTAAAATTCTACACTGCTTATATACTACCATCAATATCCAAAAACTGTTGAGTACACAAGAAGTACACTGTGAATTAAGAAAAAAGAGAGAAAACCTGAAGCAGTGCCCAAATATTCACAACCTCAAATGAAATTATAAAGAGTTTTTGCTTTCGTGGTATAAAGGTGAGCGACAAAAAAAAAAAAGACCTTGGGTAAAAATTATATTAAGTATGCATAGCGTGTAATTTATTTTGCTATATGTTAAATATTCGTAAAGTTTTGTGATCAATGTACATGAGCAAACTCAAAATAAATACGAATCAATCAATCGATCAATTACGACGCACCCACTTAATCGATTCATTAGCAATTCAATTCATCTAAAAACATTAATTGTACAGGAGCAGCTGTCACAGAAGGTGGAGGAGCTGCGAGAAGAGAAGACCAAGACTGAAGCTCACATCCAATCACTAAAAAAACGCAGGGCAGACCTCGCGGTGAGTACTCGATTTTCCCCACAAAACTAGAGAAAAAGTAAATAAAAAAACAAACTGATAATAATTTGATTTAGACCAGAACTGACGTGATGAAGCAGCAGATTCATGCGCGTTTTGAGGCCATGCGAGCAGTGCTGAAGCACGATGAACAGGCAGCGATGGAGACTCTGGACATAGACCTGAAGAGGACCCGGGCTATGCTGGACCAAGTCCTCAAGACGTGGAACCAACATCTGGACCAGGTGTCAAAAACGATAAGCAGCACGCAGAAAGCACTGAAAGACAAGCCGGCCCCTGGTGGACAAACGGAGGTATGACGCGACCCAAACCATACTGTATATAGTTTGATTGAAGTCTTAGTAAATTGGTATAATGTGACCAAAATAAAAAGTACTCTTAAAAACTAGAAACACTATCAAATACTTGCTACAATTACTCCTAATGCTACTACTGCTACTGCCAATGCTGAGAGATGCAACAGAGAATTTATTATATTGCAATTTTTGTTTTAGAGAAATTACAGTATCCAATAAACTTATTAAAACTATTAAAATGACTGCATAAAATCTGATTAAAAATAAACTGAACAGAAATGTTTAGTGTAATCTTCCAAACGAACATTACGCAAAAATGACTGTTGTGAGCTTTAAGACATGTTAGAATTTTGTTACTTCATCAAAAACAGACCTGGAGTTGTGTTTTGTTTCTTTCACACGCGTTTGAGTACTTCTTCAAAGCTCAAAATACCCTGTTCCACCTTGTGATGTCATGTAGTGGTAGTTTTCAAGTTAACATCTACTTTTTCCCAATTCCAGTGCTGAAATCATCCAAATGATTCTAGTGAAGGTGTATAGAGTTTGCAAGCACAGTGGAGCACTTCCTGTACTTACCACATGACATCACAAGGTGGAACATGGAGTGTCTTCTGTTTGAAAGAATAATTCAGCCTAAATATGCAGGATTTGTGTGTTAAACATGTGTGAATGAAACAAAACACAACTCCAGTTGTGTTTTTGATGAGGAAACAACATTATAACATTGGCCAGAAAATAGCGCAATATGGGCCCTTTAATTTTATGGGACATTCATGCAATACAAGCAAGATGTTGAGATAATCTAGAAACATATAGTAATTTTTAGTGACCACACCTTTTTCAGGACAACCAAACCAACCAAAAAATAATCAACTTCTTAAAATCTTCAACAAACTAGCATAATCATACTTGTGTTTTGGTTTTAGGGCAAGAAGGACACTATCAGGTAAGGTTCCATTAAAACTGAAAAAGTGGTCTTTGCACTACAACTGTACGATCCTGTCCAGTTTAAAGAAATCTGACGGAGCGGAGAGGAACATTCGACTGGACGAGGAGCGATTTGAGAAGCTGGTTGAAATGCTCTCGTCAGTCTGCAAAGAGCTGAAGGCACAGCTGCAGAGGAAGACACTGCTGCTGGGTAAGTCTGGGCTTTTTACATTTGAATAAGGATATAGAAAAGACTTACACCACAAAGGAGGTTGCATTAAAAAAAATATATAGTGGAGATATAAATAATGACCTTTTAATTATAATTCATAAAATTTGTTACACAAAACTGACTCTTGTGAGCTTTAAGCCGTGTTATAATGTGGTTACCTCCTCAAAAACAGACCTGAAGTTGTGTTTTGTTTCATTCATGTTTGAGTAACTCTTTATTATTCGTCTCTGTACATTTCCAAAGCTCAAAATGCTCTGTTCCACCTTGTGATGTCACGCAGTGGTAGTTTTCAAGCTACATTTACCTTCAGTTCAGTGGAGATTGCCGATTCCACAGCCGAATCATTCAAATGATTCTAGTGAAGGTGTATGGAGTTTAAAAACACACTGGAGCACTTCCTGTATTACCACGTGACATCACAAGGTGGAAGAGAGTGTTTTCTGCTTGAAAGACGAAAATATAAACATGTGTGAATAAAACAAAATACAACTCCAGGTAAGTTTTTGAAGAGAAAACAATACAATATAAATCAGAAAATAGCGTAATTTGGGCCTTTTAAATAAGCTACAATCAAAAAATGTATTAATACAATTTAAAAAATTAACGAAATTATTATTTTTTTTCTACACATTTTGCACTAGAAATTATTATTGGCTTCATTATCGTTTTATAGTGGGGTTCAAGTACATGGTCATTTTGGGGGTGCCAGCCTTAAAAGTTTGGGAACTCTTGAGTTAGATTTATGAATATTTGTTAGAATTAAACATTTACAATAATAATAATAATAATGTGTATAACTTAAACGTATCATACTCAAGGCCACAAATGACAAACCCTGAATTTTGTTTTGTCCCAGACCTGCTGCCTGTGGTGGTCGACGCTCAGACGTGTCACCCACAGCTCACCGTCGCCTCAAATGGCCAGGGCCTGTTCTACGGAGCAGCCTGTTCATCCCTGGAGCGCCCCCTTCAGTTTGACCGAGTGTGCTGCGCTCTTGGCTCCGCCCCCCTCTGCTCCGGTCAGGGTTACTGGGAGGTGGACGTGCGCTGCTGCTCCGGTTGGGCTGTGGGCGTGGCTTACGGGAGGCTGGAGAGGAAGGGGCGGGACAAAGGATCCAAACTCGGTCGTAATCGAAACTCGTGGTGCGTGGAGTTTAGGAACGAAAAGCTGTCGGCCTGGCACAACGACCGACACGTGGCGTGCCATTGGGTGGGGGTGGGGTGGGCGCGGGTGAGGAGGGTGGGCGTGTGGGTGCACTTCGATAAGGGTCAGCTGGTGTTCTACGACGCGGAAACCATGGGCGTGCTGCAGAGCTTCTCCCCCGCCATGACGACAGTGTTTGACCGGGCTCACCATCAGTTCACCGAGCCCCTGTACCCCGCGGTGCGCTTTGTCAAACCGAGCGCGCAAACATGGCCCAACCACATGGAGTTCTGCCACAGCCCTTTCACTTTGTAGCGCGTTTGCTTCACACCTCATTCATTTTTATTGTACATACGTGAATTACTTATTTTCTTTTTTATAAGATATCACATACATGGATTATTTTACAGATTGTGCATTGTAAACTCCTGTATGTATGTGGTGTGAGTCCTGTTCAAAATGCCTCTTCATAGTGGCAGATTTGTTAGTGTATTTCATTCATAAATGCAGTGAGCGCTACGCTGGAGAAACAAAACAGCCACTTCACAAGAGAATGAACCAACACAGACGAGAGAGCCAGAGTGGACCTCAGTCTGCCGTACATCTCCACCTAAAAGGACCTCAGTCTGCTGTACATCTCCACCTAAAAGGACCTCAGTCTGCCGTACATCTCCACCTAAAAGGACCTCACTCTGCTGTACATCTCCACCTAAAAGGACCTCACCTAAAAGGACCTCAGTCTGCCGTACATCTCCACCTAAAAGCCATGGGCCACTCCTTTGAGGACAGCGAGGTCCAGATCTTGACTAGAGAAAAGAACTGGTTTAAGAGGAGGAGTTAAAGAAGCTATTTTTGTCAAGAAAGAGAATCCTTCCTTGAAAAGAAATGGAGGTCTCAGACATCATTTGTCTCCCATCTATAACTCTATCCTCAAACCTAAATCAAAACAAAGAAAACAATAGGGCAGGTCCAGGTCAGGTCCAGAGGTGTGAAAACACCATTATGGCCCTGAATGGTTATGCTAACTACAACCCACTCCCACTCCATGTTGAATAGACACACCTAACTAAACTGTAAACAAATAGGTTTAGTCTCGGAGTAATTTCATTGTAGTTAGCGCCCCCTTCAGGCAGATATAAGGCAGTGTCCACCAGCGTCTGACCAGAACTGAAGAAGCAGCTTGGATGAGCTGAGAAACGTATTCGACCAAATAAACTTTGTCCAGTTGACAAATTGAATTTCTCCTTTTGCCCTGGATTCTACCTGGACGACTGAGGGATTCTACACACATTCATTCATAAACTATAAAAAGACATCATCAGTGTCATAACATTACAAGAAATGAATGAAAGGGAGCAGAAAGAAGAGTAATTTTATGTTATCTGCCCCTTCTCCGCTTTTCCAAGCACCGATAGTTACTATAAAACATTTCATACGTTCCATTTCAATCACAATTATTAATCAATTGTCAACAGAAAGCTTCACTTTTTTGTGCAACAACTTAGTTTTCTCTTTCATACATACATATTGCACTGGATTTTATGTATTGTTTAAATGCCATTATTGTACTTGATCCTTTGATTCCTTTGTCAAGATTATTCCATAAATTAACTCCTTTCACAGCGACGCTTCGCTCCATAACCTTTGTTCTGAATCTAGGTTTTTTAAACATGTCGGTTCCTTTTAAATTGTAGTGGCTCGTTCTCATCTCAAACAGTCTTTGAATATTTACAGGTAATAAATATGTTATGATCTGGAGTCTCAAATTTTCAATGAAATGCAAATTAAGTAAAGAAAGTAGAGATACAGGAAAGTACAAGATTGCACAAACATGCATGAATCAAAACAGGTCAGATAGCATGGTTTGAAGCTCATTAAAGTAAATTTGTATTATACTGTATTAAAGTATTATACTGTCTGTTCTAAATAAACCATAGCCAAGACAAGATGCCTCTGCTTAATCTTAAAAAACAGCCACATTTGTGCTTTCAATACTGCCACACACCTTTTCAAATCAATACTTTGTCCCCACACATTTAGCAAAAATATTATTTCACTGTGGGCTTTTTGAAAGGTGTGGTGTGTGGGTATTTTTTAGTGAAACATTTTGATTTTACTCACCTGAAGTCTATGTCCAGCAGCAGACTCTGCATGGGCGTGTCTTTCTTCTCCAGGTTTCTTAACTTAATCAGCTCATGGAGTCTGCAGAGAGCAAGAAAAGAAATAAAATAGATAAAAACTGAAAGCACTGTAGTATAACTTGTCTGCATTATAAACAAATGTACAATGCTGAAATAAAATAACTGATCCACATCCAACTGTTGGTTTTCTTTTTACGCCTAATTCTACATGTCCACATAAGGTAAACTGTAAAAAGATTGTTTTATTAACCATATCAGGTCTTTGCGGCTAATCCCTGCCCACTGCAAACGCTCCAGTGATCCAAGTTTTATGCCACTATTGTTCCACAGTTTATACAAAATATTCGAGAAATCAAGGCATCACAATTATAGAGTAGCAGTATGTTTAATATGTGACCTGTTTAATGAAATCAAACCTTCTGAATAAATAAAATGGCTCAATTTAGCTTCACTAATTCTCTCAAATATATTGTAACATACATAATCACGAGTGCTGATTTTCCTGACATCCCCATGGTAGTATATGTGATATGTGCATGTGCTTCTACTCCCAGCTCAATTTCGATCCTAAGGAAAAGGCTCAAAAATAAAATGAATAAATAAAATCTCTAAAATTTATGAAGCTCCTTGAGGATTCACAAAATGAAATTATAAATGTTTTAATAACGCCTGAGCAGAGCAGTGTCAGGTTCAACTTCTGAACTCTGGAGGCACTGGAGGAACTGCTCATATGGACAATAGACCTTTATTACTGTTTTGTGTGTTTTCTGTCTTTTCTTTTAAATGTTCTATAAGGACCCATTGGAGTCTGAAATAAAGCTTGAATTGAATTGAATTGAAAATAAAGCCAGGTTTTGCGTCAACATCAAAACCACAATATATCGCTGTGTTTCAGATGACATCACTTCAGGAATCTTAAAACTACCAACATCACAAGCAAAAACTGTTACCTTGGGGTGCCCACACATAGCACCTTCTTGAAGCCGAGCTGGACCAGTGTATGGAGCAGGAAGTGCGCAGAGCGGTCGGCGAACAGGTACTGGGCGTTGCTCTTCTTGTTCTCCAGCGGGCGGAGCAGGACACTGGGCCTCCTGAGCTGGGCACTGGTCACCTGGAAGAGTCGGTGAGAGGAGTGGGCCGCCTGTTCCACTGGCAACAGCAGCAACTGACACTCGGCACAGAACAACTTCTCCTGCAGCGGCAAGCCCACAAACGTCTTCAATCTGCCAGAAGTAAAGGACATTTTGTGACATTTTACTACAGGAATCAATGTTTTTTTTATCAATATGGTTCTAGGGCTGTAGTTCTTTAGTTGTTTAATCGATTAATCTGTCGGTGGAATCTTAGCTGAGCAAAATTTGTATTAGTCAACTAATAATTTTACTTAGATCATAAGGATTTATATGAGACAACAGCACATGTTATTGAGTGAGTGTGCTGAAGATTTTGTATTTTTTGATATGAAACTTTGAGATGAAATATAAGGAAATATAGAGCAGAACAAACACTGAAAACTAAACTGACAAAGGATGTTAGAGAAATTGTTGTTTAAAAATATTAAGACTATTTACTGGCAAATGTTGGGCTAGGCTAGATGTCATAATATTTAATCTTTTGTTCATTCAAAGCAGTTCGATACTTACTTTTATTTAGATTAAAAGGATTTATATGAGACAACATCACAAGTTATTCAGTGAGTTGTTTTTTTTTGCATTTATTTGTAAAAATGCAGGTTAAACTCATGATTCTCAAGTTTACACAGTTCTTCATTTCCTTGTATTTTTTGCATAAATAGTTGGTTTTGAATCAACTCTCATGTAGGTGTAGGTGTGTGTGCTCTTTAAATCAGATACATAGAGAAATGTAATAGTTTTAAGAGCTTCTGTCAGCCGGACAGGTCTTTATTCGACTACAGCCCTATGGTTCATGTCAAGTTTTCTACAGGAAATCAATACAAATTTGAGCAGATTTCGAAGATACAGAGCAGAAAAAGCTTTGAAAACTACATTGAGAGGAAATGTTGGAGAAATCATTGTTTTGTAAAATTCTACTGTTCCAGTATTTGCTAAATTTAGAGTCATTTTTTGGTCTTTTTTGAGGCAGCTTTTGGTTAGAACTACTGTAACAATAGTGGAGTCCTTTTTAGTAGTTTTAGTGGCACTCTGAAAGCCAATTATTTTCTTAGGCAAAACTTGGCATGAAATGTTGAGAACCACTACGGTAAAAGACAAAAAAGATGCATGTGGGGAAGCTGGCCAATGTGATCTAGTAGTTTAGTTGATTATGGAGAAATTAACAAATGTGAAATTAAATTAAAGTGAGTATATACAGGGAGAAAGGCCGTCTTTGTCAAAATGCAAAATTTGTTTAAAGTTGTAAATTTGTTTTTGCATTTAAAAGAAAGTAAACATGCTGCGTAATCATTCAAATCAGGGTTTAAATAACTAAAATGGAGCTTGCAAAAATACCATCTGATTATCATTACTGAAAATATATGCCTTTCATAGCCATATCATCCATCTCTAAAAGTCACCAAGAGAGTATTAATATCAACATGTATAACCGTTATTACCTGGCGCAGTACTGCTTATGGGTAAAAGGTGGCAACTTCGCTTTATTTTCCTCTTCTCTTGCGAGCTGCCTGGCCTCTGACACCTGCCACAAACAAGGAAACCCTACTTTGTGAAACTGCAGCTATGCCCCGTCTTTATTTGTACTACAATCTAGAGATCTTACCTTCTCATCCTCCCACTGGAAGAAGTTGCAGTCTTTTCTGTCTCTGCAAGCTGAGCAGGCGTAGAACCTTCTGCCTTTAGAGTCCCCTTCACACACTTTTTCAAATAACAAAGTGGGACCTGGAAATTGTCAATAACAGTAGTGAAATGACATTTGACAATTGACATTGGGCCGATTGACAAACTGATCCATAAAGCTGGTCACGTGATCGGCTGTGAGGTGGAGACATTTGTCACAGTGAGGGACAGGAGGACACTGGACAAACTGCTCTCTATTATTACTATTATTTTATTTTTTTATTTTATTTTGTCACTTCTTGGTTGGGGGTCCATCACCTGATTTTTTTCTATGGATATGTCATTGCTGTTGCTGGAATGTTCCACAGTATGACATTAAACAGCTCTACCTTGCATTTATTAAATTACAGGGCGATTATTGCTCAAAAATACCTACAAAAACAGACATTCTGACTGTGAGCAGGGTCGCCTCTCCACAGATCTGACCTGTAACTTGGTCTGGTTTGGTCTCCATGAAGACAGAAAGGTTTAATGCCATACTGTGAAACATTCCAGGCAAAGCAATAACATCTCCATAGAGAAAGGCATCTGACGGACCCTCCACCAGAAAAGTTACACAATGCATCTTTAAATAATCCGTGACAGTCTATCTCTGGATACGTACCGTGAGGACAGGAAGGCGCAGGTCGGTCTTTTTCGTTAAGAATCGGCTCTATTCCCAATGACTCACAGCTCTCCATGTCTGTGTAGTTTCAAGTCTTCGCAAAGTATATTCAGTCGGACTATGGTTGAAATAAACGCTACGTAAACTCTGTATTTTCGAGCAAACCACGAGAAAAACAAAACCACGCGCTGCTGGAACTGACAGTCGCTGCAGTATGACGTCACCAGTCGCACACAAATCTGATTGGTCGAGATTAAAGCGATCCCGGAAGTTTGTTAAAAGCAATTTTATTAACTAAAAATGTGATATTCTGCGCTATAACTGGAAAACAGAAGATAAAAACAAAAAAGTGGTTAGTTACGGCTGCTGAAGAGATATTTGCGTCAAGAAACTGGATGGAAATGGGTTCAAACACTACCCAGCGAGATTGCTTAAGATTTAAAAGGGAAGTGTGTGCATTTTTTCAGAGATTTCACAGTTATTGTAATAAACCAGGGATGCAGGGATGGATGGATGTCTGTCTGTCTGTCTGTCTGTCTGTCTGTCTGTCTCTCTCTCTCTCTCTCTCTCTCTCTCTCTCTCTCTCTCTCTCTCTCTATATATATATATATATATATATATATATATATATATATATATATATATATATATATATATATACACACACACATATATATATATATATATATATATATATATATATATATATATATATATATATATATATATATATATATGTATATATGTGTATATATATATATATATATATGTATATATGTGTATATATATATATATATATACATCTGTGCAGAGTACGGGCTGGAGACCCCAAGGTCAAGGTGGGGAACTCCCCCAAAGGTTGTGGAGAATGAGCGAGCCAAGGTCCTGTGGGACTTCCAGATACAGACTGACAGAATGGTGATGGCAAACCAACCAGACATAGTGGTGGTGGATAAGCAACAGAACAAAGCCGTGGTGGTGGACATTGCAATACCAAGTGATGGTAATATCAGGAAAAAGGAACACGAGAAACTAGAGAAATACCAGGGGCTCAAGGAAGAGCTGGAGAGGGCCTGGAAGGTGAAGGCATCAGTGGTGCCCGTGGTGATCGGAACACTCGGGGCTGTAACCCCCAAACTGGAGGAGTGGCTCAAGCAGATACCAGGAAAAACATCAGACATCTCAGTCCAGAAAAGTGCAGTACTAGGAACAGCAAAAATACTGCGCAGAACTCTCAAGCTCCCAGGCCTCTGGTAGAGGGCCCGAGCTGATGAGGGTGAGAGACTGACCACTGTGGAAGGTGAGGAACACATTTTTTTTTTTTATATATATATATATATATATATTTTTTTTTTATTTGTTTTAATTTAATTTAATTATTTTTATTTTTTATTTTTTTATCGATAATAGATACACCACACATTTCTTGATGTAACTCTTGATCAGAAACTTTGTTGGAAACCCCACAATGATAAAATTAAAACTAAAAGTTAAAGCCTTGATG
Organism: Taenioides sp. WSHXM2023; assembly: GCA_029959045.1. Classification (NCBI taxonomy): domain Eukaryota; kingdom Metazoa; phylum Chordata; class Actinopteri; order Gobiiformes; family Gobiidae; genus Taenioides; species Taenioides sp. WSHXM2023. The sequence goes on from CM057106.1 coordinate 5,157,029, forward strand.
AACATATCTAAATTTTTCCTAAAGAAGAAAGCCCCGTATACAATCAACTGTACTCTTATTTTACCCCATTTAAGTTACTGTGTAGAGGTCTGGGGAAATTCTTATAAAAGTAACACAGATTTATTGGTTAAATTACAAAAAAAAAAAGTAACGCGAATAACTCACCTAGTCGGATATAGAGAACATACAAATACACTGCCAATCAAAGATTCTGAAATTTGGGGACCTGGTAAAATTTAAAATATGCCAGATCTTTTCAATGGCAAGAACAAGGCACAGGCAATAAACAGCTACGCCCTGCCAGTGATCAGGTACCTAGCAGGAATCATAAGCTGGCCAAAGGAGGAGATACGGACCACAGATGTTAAGACACGAAAGCTCCTGACCATGCATGGAGGGTTCCATCCCAAATCCAGCACCCTGAGACTGTATGCGAGCCGGAAGGAAGGAGGCCGAGGACTAGTGAGTGTGGGAACCACTGTCCAGGATGAAACATCCAAAATCCATAAGTACATCAAGGACAAGGCCCCGACAGATGATGTGCTCAGGGAATGCCTCAGACAGTGGAGGTCAGAGGAAGAGGTGCTGGAGGGACCATCATGGCAGGACAAGCCCCTACATGGGGCATACCACCGAAACATAACTGAGGTGGCTGATATCAAGAAATCCTACCAATGGCTGGAGAGGGCTGGTCTGAAGGACAGCACAGAGGCCCTCATCCTGGCTGCACAGGAGCAGGCTTTGAGCACCCGAGCAATAGAGGCCCAGATCTACCACACCAGACAAGACCCAAGGTGTAGGTTGTGCAAAGAGGCTCCTGAGACAGTCCAGCACATAACTGCAGGGTGTAAGATGCTGCAGGGAAAGCATACATGGAGCGACACAACCAAGTGGCGGGCATAGTGTACAGAAACATCTGTGCAGAGTACGGGCTGGAGACCCCAAGGTCAAGGTGGGGAACTCCCCCAAAGGTTGTGGAGAATGAGCGAGCCAAGGTCCTGTGGAACTTGCAGATACAGACTGACAGAATGGTGATGGTGAACCAACCAGACATAGTGGTGGTGGATAAGCAACAGAACAACAGAACAAAGCCGTGGTGGTGGACATTGCAATACCAAGCGATGGTAATATCAGAAAAAAGGAACACGAGAAACTAGAGAAATCTATTTTCTGAATTATCAAAATTCATGTAATGTGATTTTAAATTCTTCTACTATTTAACAAAAAACAGCACACATACAAATATCTATATTTTTATTTATATTTAAAAAAAAATCCTCAAAAATACATGCAAACAAGCAATTAAAAACTCAAATAAGTGATTTATGTAGTTCTAAATAGTGTAATTCACAATATGACAAGACTTCTTGTTACACATAATCACAAAAATGCATACATACAGTGTATAAAACTGTGATGAATATGTAATAATGCTGTAGATAATATTTCGAGCTGTCATAGCAAACGTGTCGTTAATACTGACAGACATTTCTGTTGCACTGTAGTAAATTATGAGCCTTGTTTCCAGCTTCACTGTGGGGCCGGAGGGGCTTGTATCATTATCACCGGCTGAAAGCACAATTTGAATGTATGAATTAGAGATGTTTAACATTTTTATTTAGAAAATCCTACACTGATACAAATGTATTCAAAACAGACATTTGTTCATACTGTTGGGTGCTGGGTGCATTTACCAAGAGCACCTGCCTCCCTTATGGAACAACAATCAGGTCCCCATGACGTAAACATTATTAGATCAACAACATGACTTAATGTTAAGATATGGATTCATTTAGGTTAAGTTTAGGGTTTATCTTAAGGTTAGGCAAATATGACTGTGGTTAAGGTTAGGATCAGTTTCCAGGAAATGAATGTAAGTCAATATAATGTTCTCAAAAAGCACAGAAACATGACAAACGTGCGTGTGTGTGTCGTACCACTTTTGGAGCAGGAGAGCAGCAGTTGACCACCTTACAGGCATAGACTACCAGAGTGACAGAAATGGCAAAGAGAGTGACGTGGATGAGCATTAACTCAGCAAAAAGATGCGTATGGGCGTTCTGTGGACACAAGAGGATGGACAACAAGCACTTTACGTTTACAATGACAATACAGTGGAGAATCTACTGCTCTTAAATTCAAAACTTTTTGGATTAAAATATTAAATAATAATAAAGTATACATACGCGCCCGTTCTCACAGTCCTGTTTGTCTTGGTTTTTTAAAGCGTAATAACAATAAAGCTCAACCATTTGAATCTGGGTGCAGATTACGTTGACAAGGCAGGCCACACTGGACAAAATCTCCATTCCCAGACAAGCCCTGAGCTTGAAATGTATTAGAAAATGTTTCTTTTACTGTTATTACAATACAAAATGTAGGAATATGTTTATAATAATTTTCTGCTATTATTTTCTACCAGTGTATTTTTGTTTGTTCATATTCACATTTACATTTTATTCGTATTTGTTCAAACATGAAAACAAACATTGATTTCTTCCTTTTACAAACATACCGTAGGAAGATGGAGATTTTTTGCTGCTATGGCCAAACTTCCTCCAATTAAAACCTGCAAAGTGAAGGTTATATTAGCTTCAGCATGATGTAAAAGAGCACACGGGTAAAATGTATGGCTAAAATGGTAAAATAACATTTAAAAATCTGGAAATAATGACTGACTTACAAAAACCGATGCGATTAAGTGGTACTGTATGTCACGATGCCAACTGTTTATACCACTGTACTTTAAGGCGGCTATACAGCTCCCGTGGAAGAGGGTCAGACATATTTGGGTGATCTGGACATTGACAGGGACATAAATGTTAATCGTGTAAAGTGGAAGACAATAACAGAGTAAAGACAGACCCACCCCCAGGGCCTTGGGCTCTCCCTCCAGAAACTTGAGCTTTCTCTGCTCGTTTTTCTGGAAGGACACAGTCACCAGAGGACTGTGGGACAGTCCTGTGTCCGCGTCCTCAACAGCCGCCTCTGCAACAAAACTACACGTTACGCCATCACTGCTGCTTCCCTATCGCAGTCATCGTAGTTATTCATGTTTCCTGTTTTCCAAGCGTCGTTGTGCGCAGACACAAACATCTGCTCCACAGTCAGCTCCACACACCGATGCCGTTATTTACCTGCCATGTCGCCGGTGCACGCTGTGCGTCACTTATGTGCAGTTTTCACGTCCCGCTGTCCGAACTTTCTCCTCGGTGCGCACAAGCTCCGTTATATTTCGATGGTTCCGCCCTGCGCGGGTCCCTGAGCTCTCACTTCCTCTGTCTGTGCAGTCAGCTGTTCACAGGCAGAGCCGCCATTGGCTGCTTTGCCCAGCCAAAGACTGTGCCAAAGACTGTGCCAAAGACTGTGCCACTGACTGTGCCACTGACTGTGCCAAAGACTGTGCCAAAGACTGTGCCAAAGACTGTGCCACTGACTGTGCCACTGACTGTGCCACTGACTGTGCCAAAGACTGTGCCACTGACTGTGCCAAAGACTGTGCCACTGACTGTGCCAAAGACTGTGCCAAAGACTGTGCCAAAGACTGTGCCACTGACTGTGCCACTGACTGTGCCAAAGACTGTGCCACTGACTGTGCCAAAGACTGTGCCACTGACTGTGCCAAAGACTGTGCCAAAGACTGTGCCACTGACTGTGCCAAAGACTGTGCCAAAGACTGTGCCACTGACTGTGCCACTGACTGTGCCAAAGACTGTGCCAAAGACTGTGCCACTGACTGTGCCAAAGACTGTGCCACTGACTGTTCCACTGACTGTTCCACTGACTGTGCCAAAGACTGTGCCAAAGACTGTGCCACTGACTGTTCCACTGACTGTGCCACTGACTGTTCCACTGACTGTGCCAAAGACTGTGCCAAAGACTGTGCCACTGACTGTGCCAAAGACTGTGCCAAAGACTCTGCCACTGACTGTGCCACTGACTGTGCCAAAGACTGTGCCACTGACTGTTCCACTGACTGTTCCACTGACTGTGCCAAAGACTGTGCCACTGACTGTGCCACTGACTGTTCCACTGACTGTTCCACTGACTGTGCCAAAGACTGTGCCACTGACTGTGCCAAAGACTGTGCCAAAGACTGTGCCACTGACTGTGCCAAAGACTGTGCCACTGAATGTGCCACTGACTGTGCCAAAGACTGTGCCAAAGACTGTGCCACTGACTGTTCCACTGACTGTGCCAAAGACTGTGCCACTGACTGTGCCAAAGACTGTGCCGCTGACTGTGCCAAAGACTGTGCCACTGACTGTGCCACTGACTGTTCCACTGACTGTGCCACTGAGTGTTCCACTGACTGTGCCAAAGACTGTGCCACTGAATGTGCCACTGACTGTGCCAAAGACTGTGCCACTGAATGTGCCACTGACTGTGCCAAAGACTGTGCCACTGACTGTGCCACTGACTGTGCCAAAGACTGTGCCACTGACTGTGCCAAAGACTGTGCCACTGACTGTGCCACTGACTGTGCCACTGACTGTGCCAAAGACTGTGCCAAAGACTGTGCCACTGACTGTGCCACTGAATGTGCCACTGACTGTGCCAAAGACTGTGCCAAAGACTGTGCCACTGACTGTGCCACTGACTGTGCCACTGACTGTGCCAAAGACTGTGCCAAAGACTGTGCCACTGACTGTGCCACTGACTGTGCCACTGACTGTGCCAAAGACTGTGCCACTGACTGTGCCAAAGACTGTGCCAAAGACTGTGCCAAAGACTGTGCCACTGACTGTGCCACTGACTGTGCCAAAGACTGTGCCAAAGACTGTGTACTATTACTGTATTATAAGTAAGTGGGCTATTTGTGCTGAGGTCAAAATGACACTCTCAGGATTCCACTCAAAAATAAGAATCAAAAATAAGAATCATCTACTTGGTAATTACAGGTTACTTTTTCCCGGCTCTGTGTAAAATCCTTTACAGTAACAACAGCTGGATGAAGACGATGATTAATTTTTATTTTATTTTTTAGTCTAGTTTTAATGACCAAACCCTGATTCTGTTACCCAGCTGTAACTGGTGTGTAATGACTAAAATGAACGTTATTCTTATATTATATACATTTATATAATTATGCCTTATTTGACACCTGTCTCTTGCTTGCTTTTTTGCTACTTATTTAGAATTTATTATTACCAATGATGAGTGAACTTCTGTGTCCAAATAATTTCCCTCGTTTGTGTAAATTATTCCAGTGAGAGGCATTACCATAACATGAACGCCAGGTGGAGCCAAAGGACGTCGCACCATCTGACCCACAGTCCAAATGCCCCAGACTCTGCAAACCTGCGCGGTACTGCGATGTACTTTTTCTTAATTGGCCTTTATTTATTACTTCTTATTTATTTTTCTTTTTTTTCAGACATAAGTTTATAACTGCTCTTCATCATGGACACTCCTGCTCACCCACTGCACCAGACTATAGAGGGACAGAGGAGATAATACTCCCTACAACTGTACAACTCACCCACTGCACCAGACTATAGAGGGACAGAGGAGATAATACTCCCTACAACTGTACAACAACTCACCCACTGCACCAGACTATAGAGGGACAGAGGAGATAATACTCCCTACAACTGTACAACAACTCACCCACTGCACCAGACTATAGAGGGACAGAGGAGATAATACTCCCTACAACTGTACAACAACTCACCCACTGCACCAGACTATAGAGGGACAGAGGAGATAATACTCCCTACAACTGTACAACAACTCACCCACTGCACCAGACTATAGAGGGACAGAGGAGATAATACTCCCTACAACTGTACAACAACTCACCCACTGCACCAGACTATAGAGGGACAGAGGAGATAATACTCCCTACAACTGTACAACAACTCACCCACTGCACCAGACTATAGAGGGACAGAGGAGATAATACTCCCTACAACTGTACAACAACTCACCCACTGCACCAGACTATAGAGGGACAGAGGAGATAATACTCCCTACAACTGTACAATAACTCACCCACTGCACCAGACTATAGAGGGACAGAGGAGATAATACTCCCTACAACTGTACAACAACTCACCCACTGCACCAGACTATAGAGGGACAGAGGAGATAATACTCCAACAGGCTCCTACAGGTCCACTCAGTGAGAGATACAGGACTACATTCATACTATAATACTCCCTACAACTGTACAACAACTCACCCTTATGTAACAGATAATACTCCCTACAACTGTACAACAACTTAATCTTACGTAACGGATAAACTTATGCCCTGTCAATCAGCATATTATTTACACTGCAGTTCTTGTCTCTTGTAGCTGTGATTTTATAGTTTATTACTTATTTTTCTATTTTATTTTGACTTGTAAATACACATTTATTTTTATAATTATGTCTCATTTGACTCCTGTCTCATGCTCTTTTTTGCTACACCATCTATTTTTGTTACTCTCTGTTATTATATTATTTTGTGATTCTTGAGCAACTGTATCAAATAATTTCCCTTGTGGATCAATAAAGTTTGTCTAAGTCTAACCAATTTGGCCAGTTACATTCCTCAAAATTGCTTAAAAAATAAAAATAAAATAAAAATAATAATAATAGAAAAAAAAAAAAAAAAAAAATTACAGAATGCAGAACTTGCCTTTTTTTTTAATTTCCTTCCATTTTTAATAGACCCCATTTACAGTATATATACAGTCTATGAGTCCACACAGTCCCACTCCAATTATGACTTTGCCCTTTTAATTTGAAGTACTTCCCCGGAAACTCCTGTTCGTTCACATTTCTTCCATCTTGACGTCGTGATGCTCGACAGCGGCGCGTCCACACCCAACCCAACCTGCGCTGACTTGAGTGCGCCGTGGAGCAGCGCCGTCTGTCTGCAGCTTAAGTGATTTATGTAGTTCTAAATAGTGTAATTCACAATATGACAAGACTTCTTGTTACACATAATCACAAAAATGCATACATACAGTGTAAAAAACTGTGATGAAGATGTAATAATGCTGTAGATAATATTTCGAGCTGTCATAGCAAACGTGTCGTTAATACTGACAGACATTTCTGTTGCACTGTAGTAAATTATGAGCCTTGTTTCCAGCTTCACTGTGGGGCCGGAGGGGCTTGTATCATTATCACCGGCTGAAAGCACAATTTGAATGTATGAATTAGAGATGTTTAACATTTTTATTTAGAAAATCCTACACTGATACAAATGTATTCAAAACAGACATTTGTTCATACTGTTGGGTGCTGGGTGCATTTACCAAGAGCACCTGTCTCCCTTATGGAACAACAATCAGGTCCCCATGACGTAAACATTATTAGATCAACAACATGACTTAATGTTAAGATATGGATTCATTTAGGTTAAGTTTAGGGTTTATCTTAAGGTTAGGCAAATATGACTGTGGTTAAGGTTAGGATCAGTTTCCAGGAAATGAATGTAAGTCAATATAATGTTCTCAAAAAGCACAGAAACATGACAAACGTGCGTGTGTGTGTCGTACCACTTTTGGAGCAGGAGAGCAGCAGTTGACCACCTTACAGGCATAGACTACCAGAGTGACAGAAATGGCAAAGAGAGTGACGTGGATGAGCATTAACTCAGCAAAAAGATGCGTATGGGCGTTCTGTGGACACAAGAGGATGGACAACAAGCACTTTACGTTTACAATGACAATACAGTGGAGAATCTACTGCTCTTAAATTCAAAACTTTTTGGATTAAAATATTAAATAATAATAAAGTATACATACACGGTGGTTCTCACAGTCCTGTTTGTCTTGGCTTGTTGAAGTGTAATAACAAGAATAAAGATCAACCATTTGAATCAGGGTGCAGATTATGTTGACAAGGCAGGCCACACTGGACAAAATCTCCATTCCCAGACAAGCCCTGAGCTTGAAATGTATTAGAAAATGTTTCTTTTACTGTTATTACAATACAAAATGTAGGAATATGCTTATAATAATTTTCTGCTATTATTTTCCAGTGTATTTTTGTTTGTTCATATTCACATTTACATTTTATTCGTATTTGTTCAAACATGAAAACAAACACTGATTTCTTCCTTTTACAAACATACCGTAGGAAGATGGAGATTTTTTGCTGCTATGGCCAAACTTCCTCCAATTAAAACCTGCAAAGTGAAGGTTATATTAGCTTCAGCATGATGTAAAAGAGCACACGGGTAAAATGTATGGCTAAAATGGTAAAATAACATTTAAAAATCTGGAAATAATGACTGACTTACAAAAACCGATGCGATTAAGTGGTACTGTATGTCACGATGCCAACTGTTTATACCACTGTACTTTAAGGCGGCTATACAGCTCCCGTGGAAGAGGGTCAGACATATTTGGGTGATCTGGACATTGACAGGGACATAAATGTTAATCGTGTAAAGTGGAAGACAATAACAGAGTAAAGACAGACCCACCCCCAGGGCCTTGGGCTCTCCCTCCAGAAACTTGAGCTTTCTCTGCTCGTTTTTCTGGAAGGACACAGTCACCAGAGGACTGTGGGACAGTCCTGTGTCCGCGTCCTCAACAGCCGCCTCTGCAACAAAACTACACGTTACGCCATCACTGCTGCTTCCCTATCGCAGTCATCGTAGTTATTCATGTTTCCTGTTTTCCAAGCGTCGTTGTGCGCAGACACAAACATCTGCTCCACAGTCAGCTCCACACACCGATGCCGTTATTTACCTGCCATGTCGCCGGTGCACGCTGTGCGTCACTTATGTGCAGTTTTCACGTCCCGCTGTCCGAACTTTCTCCTCGGTGCGCACAAGCTCCGTTATATTTCGATGGTTCCGCCCTGCGCGGGTCCCTGAGCTCTCACTTCCTCTGTCTGTGCAGTCAGCTGTTCACAGGCAGAGCCGCCATTGGCTGCTTTGCCCTGCCAAAGACTGTGCCAAAGACTGTGCCAAAGACTGTGCCACTGACTGTGCCAAAGACTGCGCCACTGACTGTGCCACTGACTGTGCCAAAGACTGTGCCACTGACTGTGCCACTGACTGTGCCAAAGACTGTGCCAAAGACTGTGCCAAAGACTGTGCCAAAGACTGTGCCACTGACTGTGCCACTGACTGTGTCAAAGACTGTGCCAAAGACTGTGCCACTGACTGTGCCACTGACTGTGCCAAAGACTGTGCCACTGACTGTGCCACTGACTGTGCCAAAGACTGTGCCAAAGACTGTGCCACTGAATGTGCCACTGAATGTGCCACTGACTGTGCCAAAGACTGTGCCACTGACTGTGTCAAAGACTGTGCCAAAGACTGTGCCACTGACTGTGCCACTGACTGTGTCAAAGACTGTGCTAAAGACTGTGCCACTGAATGTGCCACTGACTGTGCCAAAGACTGTGCCAAAGACTGTGCCACTGACTGTGCCACTGAATGTGCCACTGACTGTGCCAAAGACTGTGCCACTGACTGTGCCAAAGACTGTGCCACTGACTGTGCCACTGACTGTGCCACTGACTGTGCCAAAGACTGTGTACTATTACTGTATTATAAGTAAGTGGGCTATTTGTGCTGAGGTCAAAATGACACTCTCAGGATCCCACTCAAAAATAAGAATCAAAAATAAGAATCATCTACTTGGTAATTACAGGTTACTTTTTCCCGGCTCTGTGTAAAATCCTTTACAGTAACAACAGCTGGATGAAGACGATGATTAATTTTTATTTTATTTTTTAGTCTAGTTTTAATGACCAAACCCTGATCCTGTTACCCAGCTGTAACTGGTGTGTAATGACTAAAATGAACGTTATTCTTATATTATATACATTTATATAATTATGCCTTATTTGACACCTGTCTCTTGCTTGCTTTTTTGCTACTTATTTAGAATTTATTATTACCAATGATGAGTGAACGTCTGTGTCCAAATAATTTCCCTCGTTTGTGTAAATTATTCCAGTGAGAGGCATTACCATAACATGAACGCCAGGTGGAGCCAAAGGACGTCGCACCATCTGACCCACAGTCCAAGTGCCCCAGACTCTGCAAACCTGCGCGGTACTGCGATGTACTTTTTCTTAATTGGCCTTTATTTATTACTTATTTATTTTTCTTTTTTTTCCAGACATAAGTTTATAACTGCTCTTCATCATGGACACTCCTGCTCACCCACTGCACCAGACTATAGAGGGACAGAGGAGATAATACTCCCTACAACTGTACAACAACTCACCCACTGCACCAGACTATAGAGGGACAGAGGAGATAATACTCCCTACAACTGTACAACAACTCACCCACTGCACCAGACTATAGAGGGACAGAGGAGATAATACTCCCTACAACTGTACAACAACTCACCCACTGCACCAGACTATAGAGGAACAGAGGAGATAATACTCCCTACAACTGTACAACAACTCACCCACTGCACCAGACTATAGAGGGACAGAGGAGATAATACTCCCTACAACTGTACAACAACTCACCCACTGCACCAGACTATAGAGGGACAGAGGAGATAATACTCCCTACAACTGTACAACAACTCACCCACTGCACCAGACTATAGAGGGACAGAGGAGATAATACTCCCTACAACTGTACAACTCACCCACTGCACCAGACTATAGAGGGACAGAGGAGATAATACTCCCTACAACTGTACAACTCACCCACTGCACCAGACTATAGAGGGACAGAGGAGATAATACTCCCTACAACTGTACAACAACTCACCCACTGCACCAGACTATAGAGGGACAGAGGAGATAATACTCCCTACAACTGTACAACTCACCCACTGCACCAGACTATAGAGGGACAGAGGAGATAATACTCCCTACAACTGTACAACTCACCCACTGCACCAGACTACTCAATCTTAAGTAACGGATAACCTTATGCCCTGTCAATCAGCAGAGTATTTGCACTGTCGTTCTTGTCTCTTGTTTATAGCTGTGATTTTAGATTTTATTCAATAGTTTATTACTTATTTTTCTTTTATTTTGATTTACATATACTTTTATTTTTATAATTATGTGTCATTTGACACGTGTCTCTTGCGCTTTTTTGCTACACCATCTATTTTTGTTACTCTCTGTTATTATATTATATTGTGATGTGTGAGCGACTGTATCCAAATAATTTCCCTTTTGGAGTTTAAGTCTAATTCTAACCAGTTTGGCCAGTTACATTCCTCAAAATTGCTTAAAAAATAAAAATAAAAATAAATAAATAAATAACATAAAATAAAAAAATAAAATAAAATAAAAATACGAAAAATTACAGAATGCAGAACTTGCCTTTTTTGTTTTTCCTTCCATTTTTAATAGACCCCATTTACAGTATATATAGACCTCCTGCAGTCACGTGACCCGGTTTGTTTACGACGCCATGTTGGCAGGCAAGAAGTAGCGAGAGACTGAGATATTTGCATAGACCAGCGAGAGGAATGGATGCCAGCAACGAACTTTCAGACAGAGACAAACATCGTTACACCACTAAACTTCAGAGATTACAAATTAGTGATCCTTATCTAGTGCCTGGTGTGATTTTTAAAACCGTAGTTCAGGTAGCGGAAGGAGGCTCGGGACTTCCAAATGTCCAATATCCCGATATCTACAACTATCTTATTAACTTTCCTTCTTACTACACCGGAGATTCACTGAAGGCGTACAAAAGCCTGGAAGGATACAAATGGACTCAGTCGGGATTCGTGACCGAGGTGCTACTCTGGAGTTTACCACAAAGGAGTTGTTTTGTTGTTACTGCCAGGGTAAGTAGTGTACCGTTTTGCTAGTTAGCATAGGCTAAAGTTATGATGACGCGAGACCGCGAGCTATTTGTAGAAACAGCGACAGTTTTTAGAACTTCTTTTAATTACAAGTTAATCATTCACAAAGATTAAACTGCACTGCACAAGCGACATCCATTAGGTGACAGGTTCCAACGCTCGGTTTTCTTCAGCGCGCTTCTTGCCCGTTTTATCGCAGGAATCCATTTTTCCCTCCAAGCTGGATCTTTGGGAATGCGATAAAAGGCTTTATCTTTAACTTGTCCTCGGTGGTTTGTGCATCCAGGGGCACAGCATGAGTCTACCATCGTTGTAAGCTGGAAGTTTTGTAGGCTAGTTAGTTTGTTTGTTTATAATAATTCCTGCCAAGATGGCGAACGGTGGTGCATGCTGGGATAGCGTGACGTCATCTGCAGGAGCTCTATGCAGTCACGTGACAGGAAGTTGTCAATCCGCCATATTGACGGTCTAATCATGACTGACCGCCAGTGCTCTAGTGACAACAAAAAGCCGTCTTTTACTCATACTGACTTCACTAATCACCTAGATAGTAATCAGAAGAAAAGATATGAGGACAAGCTTGCTAATCTGAACATATCGGACCCCTACAGTGTGCCCCAGGTCCTTTTTACAGCCCTAACAGCGGTAGATTCTGTCCCAGACCTTCAGTGGCCAGATATTTACAACTATCTAATAAATTTCCCATCACACTTCACCGGGGAGTATAAATGTGTAGTTTTCATATGGCTAATTATTAACCATCAAATGAATAATAAATAAATATATAATAATACAAACATACACTAGAAAAGCACTCAGAGAGCGCAGACCTCCGCCAAGCCCCATTTAACGCAATGCTAACGAAATTTTCAAAGTGACCCAGAATCCAGGATTTCTTCTAGATCATCACCAAAATTTTATCATCTGTTGGATTTACCATTAGGAACATTTCCTGAAAATTTCATCAAGATCCGTCCATAACTTTTTGAGTTATCTTGCTAACTAACAAACAAACAAGCTAACTAACTAACAAACAAACAGACAGACGCAGGCGAAAACATAATCTCCTTGGCGGAGGTAATGATATGTTAAAACTTTGTGAATAAAGACCAATAAAGTGATAGCTATGTGCAAAAACATACAAAAACACTGCAACATCTGATAGTTACACTGTATTAATAGTAATTAAGTCTTCTTGCTTACAAATGTGAAACCACTCAATGTGATTGACCTACTAGTAAAATTGTAAAGATCAAATCAAACCACACCTGATATGAAGTGTCTGCTACAAAGCCTGGAGTGTTTGGTTGGTTCCCAGGGCTTGTCAGCAGTTTTATGATGGGCTCGTCTAATTGCAGCAATCCACCTACTTCTGCGGTCAGGATCAGACTGAGCAGGAATCCTGTACAGCTGAATGTTTTTATCTTTGTCCCTTGTCTGAGAACACTGATAGGCACAACATTTCTCGGGCATTTTGTGACTTTATGACGCGTAATTTAGAATTGGACAGTGTGTTTACTATGGCGGCCTACGGAGATCTGGACCGCCGGAAGTGGATCAGGGGAAACCTGTGACGTCAACTGCATACACTCTATACACAGTCCCACTCCAATTATGACTTTGCCCTTTTAATTTGAAGTACTTCCCCGGAAACCCCTGTTCGTTCACATTTCTTCCATCTTGACGTCGCGGTGCTCGACAGCGGCGCGCCCACACCCAACCCAACCTGCGCTGACTCGTGTGCGCCGTGGAGCAGCGCCGTCTGTCCGCAGTGAGTCCCGCGGCAGGACGCTTGTCTCCGGTCACCTCCACCTCTCTCCACGCTTCCAGGTCCCTCCAGCAGAATCCCACCCCTCCTCCCGGCTCTCTGGACCTCTCCATCCCCGAGACTCGCACGCACTCTGCGGTTACTGCTGGTGCTGGCGTCCTTCTCCATGCACTGTCAATGAGGATAGTGTCTAATTTCTATTGCGCGTTATCATCTGACAGGAGAACGGTCCGACTGGTACCATGAGCGCTGGTAAGATGTTTTTTTTCTTAACGCAGTAGTGTATTTCATATTTTATTGCGCACAGACTACGTAGAATAGCTGATGTCAAATGACTCATGCGTAATTCCTCTCAATTATTCATTATTGTGTAGTATAGCGCCTTATTGTCAGCGCATTAGTTGAAAATAGTGCGTTGAAACCACATTATAGGCCTTTTAGTCTAAGTAACGCGTTGTGTTTAGTTTGCATCCATCTGTATTGTTATGCTAGTGCTGGGGCGCATGACAGGAGAGCTCCAGTCATCCCTCGCATCTGCAGTCGCCTCTTGTTGATAAAGCCGAGCGTGGTGGAGCCTATGCGGGCCTGTGATTCGCTGAGGGAGGCTGCTGTCATCGGTGGTGGGCTACTGCTGCACTCTCCATTGTCTGAGCAGCGGAGAGGGAGAGGGCACAGGCTGGGCTGGTGTGTTAGTGCAGGGGAAGAACTGTCCAAAGGTCTGGTTTCTCTTCACGCAAATACTGTATGTGCAATGGTAGAGAGTCATGGAGTGGTACAGAATCATTATGGATCATTCCAGATGTCACAGTGCAGAAAGAATGAGCTGTTTTGGAAATTGATAATGTTATAAAGTTTGAAAGTGTCCATATTACACTATTTAATGTCGTTATCTCATCGGAAATGTACCTGGACTTGTGTTTTGTTTCTTTCACACATGTTTAACTCTGGGTATTTATTTAGTTCTTCTCTCAAACTGAAAACACTCTGTACAGGAAGTGCTCCACTGTGTTTTTGAACGCCACACACCTCCACTAGAATCATTTGGATGATTTCAAACCTGGAATTGACGTCTCTACTAACTAAACGCAGCTGTTAACTTGAAAACTACCACTGCATGACATCACAAAGGTGGAACAGAGCATTTTGTGCTTTGGAAATGTTCACAGCTTAATAAGTGTTACTCAAACATGTGTGAATGAAACAAAAAAACAACTCCAGGTCTGTTTTTGATGAGGTAACAACATTATAACATGTCTTAAAGCTCACAAAAGTCAAATTTGTGTAATGTCGGACCTTTAATAGTGTGGGGTGCACTATGTAGCGTTGCCTGGAATGTATTTTCAGTTCAATCCCATTTTTTTTTTACTGTGGAACATTCCAAGCAAAGCTACAACACCTCCATGGAGATACGCAGGCGGCCGAACCTCCACCACAAAGGTTACGGTTACAGTTTAAGTTATAATGTTCTTCGTTACCAAACAGCTAGGTTTGTGTTGTGTTTTGTTTCATTCATGCATGGTTACGTAATAGCATTTTTTTACTATTCTATTTCCCCTTTGGTGGAGAAATCCCTGGACGTCTTGAAGTCCGTAATCCGCCTTCACAAGAGCGTTGAAAATCGGCATCGCTCTACCTTAAAGCATCTGTTGTTAACCCCGTTTATAGAGATTAAGGCTGACTTACTTTTAGGCTTCCTCTTTTGTAATTTTGCTTGTGGCGTGTTTGTTATTATTCCTTCTCAACTCAAAATAACTGTAGTATTTCGCAGTGGAGTTTTCCAGATGTTTTCACACTTCTGTTACATAATACGACCCACTCCCCAAAGCCCCAGCCTCACGCGCCGTAGATTTTAGATGCGACTTTATCATCCGTGTTTACATAATGGGATTAAACAAACGGAGCTTGTATTTATTCAATTACAGGTGGTTTTATTTGTCGAAATTACAGTAAAAACACCTATTACTGTGAACGGGCTCTCTTCTCCACAGATCTGACCTGTGCCTTGGCCTGGTGATGTGGCCTGCTTGTCTCCATGGAGATAGCTAAAAGAAACGTCATACTGTAGATCATTCCAGGGAAAAATATTAACATCTACGTGTCATCAAGCAGAAAACCAGAAAAGTTACACTGTGCACCTTTAAGTAAAAGTGCAGACAGATACCGGAGTAAAAACATACTGAAGTAAAAGTATTTAAAAATGTACTTAAAGAGTAAAAAGTACAAATATTTCGCACTGATTTTGAGGTCTTATAAAGTTTCAAATTTAGTGATTTTGATACAGATTTCAAGCCATTTTTGTTTGTATTTTTTTGTTTGCTCAAACTACAAACATGTTAAAAAAATATCATTAAAAATACTTTAACTTATATTATACTATTAAAAAACGTAGTGGAGTAGAAAGTACAGATACATGCTCTCAAATGCCGTGAAGTAAAAGTAAAAACTATCCACTTTAAATGTACTTAATACTATTTAGGAAAGTACAGATACCAAACATTTATACTTTATATTAAGGTGCAGTGTGTAACGCCACATACTCGTCTCCATCTAGATGTGCTTAACTGTTCGGCGTGGAATGTTTCACAGTACGGCATTAAACTTTGATGGAGAGGCGAGCTTGCTGACATAGAAATGCATGTTCTTAGAGGTATTTCTGAACAATAAATAAAATCACCTCAAATGAAACAAAGGCTGAACAGACTTTAAACGTCATAGTGCGGAACATCCCAAGCAAAGCAATAACATTTCCCTAAAGACTTTTACGTATTTTATTTTACTACTTTTACTCCGTTACGTTCCACTACTGGTTGCAGTTATATCTTCCTCGTTTACGTTCATTCTTCTACTTGTGGAGTCGGAAGCGGAGAGCCCTGATGGATGCTGGGTTTAATGAGTAGACGAGAAGAGACCGGGCCGCTAATGAGAGTGCACAATCACGTACGGAGAGAGTCGTTAGCGTAAGAGCTGCTGTTTGTCTGGGACTGGTTTGCGATGGCCGTAAAGACGCTCGACCTTTGACCCCTGGAGGAATGCTGCCGTGACAGTGGACTTAAGCGTGTCTCTACCTGATGTTTGGGCTTTGTTTAGGTAAACTTGCAATTATAATGTTTGTTTATGTTTTCTAAAGGTATGAGGTAACAGTTTGGAGCTTTTGGAGGAGTTGTGCTTTGTCTCCACACCTCAAAACAAAGGATTATATTATATATTTTTTTGTTCCATACTCAATAACAACCCAATGTGATACCAGCGCAAGGACTAAAAATATCTTTCACCTTGAATTATAGATAACAAAACTTAGAATGAAAATGTGTTTTGGAACTGTTATATGTCCTTCAAGTAACTACAGCTTTAAATAAGAAACGTTCAAATATTTGGAGATGTTCTGGGCCAACAAAGACCAGCAAATAGTCCCAGTATTTTCATTTATCGGCCCAACTATATCGACTGAAACGATATCTTGGAGCTGATACCCGATCCAGCTAAATCCACTTAGACACTTGTGGTATACATAACTCCTCAGTGTTTTTAAAGGCCATCTTCACTAGACTTGTTTAAGTGGTCAAGTAACGCAGCTTAGCAACTTGGGCGATAGCTGTTATTTGTTTTTTTAGCTACAAACTGCTTCACTCCTCAGTGCTCAGATGGTCAGACGAATCCCAACATGTTCCTGGATGTATTTCGTTAAAGAGAGGGGATTTTGCAAATTTGTTTTAGCTTTCTACCATGTTATAACGTTCCCTCGTCAAAAACATGGCTGAAGAGGTTTTATAACGTCATCCATGCATGTTTGAGTAATTTAGCGATCTCTCCCAGGCCCTATTTGAATCCTCCGTACGGTTAGCAATAAGATTATGTGCAATGTTCAGTCCACAAACCTACATCACCCACGCTCCCACAGGACAATTCTCCATAAAGATGCAAAAACATGACGCAAAACTGTACACAACTCGACAAACCTGATGCGATGTGCAGTAGTTTCATTAGTGGGAAGCGCGCTGACAGGCTCTATTCACGCTTACGTCGCGAACCCGGAAGACGTTTGGAAACATGCGATGACGACTTCCGGTGTAGTTCCCGACCCTCAGCTCGCCGACCAACTGTGATAAAACCCACTGAAGTAAATGTGATCAACGGTAAAATGAAACCTCTTCTAATCGCTCGGAGTTGTGCGTCAGTGGGGAAATTATGAAAACTGAGGTGTGGTTGTAATTGTTATACATAACGGAGCACTACAATGACGTGTAGATGAAGAAAACTGGGCAATTTTCCTCATTTTTTCGTGATTTCGTCAGACTTACTACCGCCAGAAGCTGTCATCGCTCTGAAGGGGGAGTGACTTAACGTGGGGAGTGTCAAAAACGAAAGTGAAGCTGTCATGTTGTGAATACAGCCTTTTCAAAACAATAAAAGGTAACATGGTGATCTAAATATGTGATGTGTTAGCAGTAAATCCCTCATTGGCGTTAAATGTTCTTGTTTTTGGTTTTCTTCACTGGACATATCCTTTAGATAAGACAGGACCAGAACAATGCACTTCCTGCCTTCACCAGTCCTGATTACTTTCTTTCCTGTTCTCACCACATTCGCTCATTGTTGTCGTCTTTTTTAAAACCTATCCTGTTATTTTCAAGTTCTTGGAATCTTGACAGTGCAGTGGCATTGATTTTAACCAGAGGCCAAATAATATGTTCTTGCAGTTTATTTAGTTGTCTTGCCTCACAGCTGCAAGGTCTTTGGTTTGAGTCCTTGAATGAGTGAGGCCTATTGGCAGCTTCTAAACCAGACTGTGGTGATTTTGCGGTTTCTGTAATATTTACACATAGATTTCGACACAGATCAAGGTCATTAATGAGAGTAGGAGCTTGTAGCAATTTTGGCCATTGTCCAGTCAAGTACAAAAAGAAAAAAAATTTGTTCCTGTATTTTTTATGACAATCAAATCTCTTTATTTCTTTATTTTTATGCATTTGTATACAGATTTACTCTGAGGCAACACAAGAATCAGTAGTAACATGAGTAAAAGCTTTGTGCACAAAAAAAAAAAAAAAAAAAAATTGGCATCATAATAGTTAGTCATTTTATTATTATTTATTTATTTATTTATTCATTATTATTATTATTATTATTGCGCATCTTTTTATTTAGATGCTGCATAACTCCAAAGGGTAAACACACTCCCACTCTCCTCAGAGTCTTGGTCATTTTTCTCTGTGAATAGTTTGCATATAAAATGAGTTCTCACGTTGGCTTCTGTTATATAAATAAATACTAAAAGAGCCAGTGTTTTGAAATGAACAGATCCAAAAGATCCAGATCCCATAAAAGAGCCGAAAGTCCCATCGCTGATCAAATCGCAAAGGCTTCAGTTATTTAGATCTTTTCTTTTTCGTGTTCTAAAATGTAATGGATTCTTGTATTAGATTATCAGTTCATATTTCAGTCCACTCTCAGATGTTAACACTCCTGGAGTTGTTTACAGTGTACACTCTGAACAGAATCCCGTCTCTGAAACATCGCACATCGAATTACAACAGAACAGTCACAATTAGATGTTTTATATTATTTTGTTTATTCTGTACAAGTTTAAAGAAAGCTTGATTAGTGTTGTACTATTAAAACCATGTGTATATAACAAAGTTTGAAGTGCGATATACTGCTGAAGTTAATGTAGATCATCATAGAGACCAAACCAGACCAAGTTACAGGTCAGATCTGTGGAGAGGCGACCCCGCTCATTGTCAGAACGTCTGTTTTTCAAGGTATTTTTTAGCTAAAACCATATGTAATTGAATAAATGTAAGGTAGATCTGTTTAATGTCATACTGCGGAACATTCCAGGCAAAGCAATGACGCACTAATGAAGAGTTACACAGTGCACCTTTAAACCTTACCAGAAAAATAACCCAAAAATTCTCAGTATTGCAAAAAAATAAACAAAAAAACAAAACAAAACAAAAAAAACACGATACATATTGAGCCCCAAAAAATACTGCTCCAGCTTTCGTATATCGAACGATAAATCAATATAGTAATTATCGTGACAGGCCTGTGTGTATGTAAACATTTACAACCATGTGTTTTGACCTGTCACAGTGTTTTTACTTGGTCACAGTGGTGGAGTGGTGAACTTTGGCTAAAATAAACCTCTCAAATGGGCTTGGCCTGAACTCTCCCCACACCCTGCTGCATAGACGCACTGTAAACCCCGGCGTCTGCATTTCCACGTTTCCATAATTATAAAAGCACCGCTATATCAGCTAATTACAGTCTCCACTGCAACAATTACATTAGCTAAGGCTGGGCACTTTGATTTGATCTGAAAATATCTTATCGCGATTTTTCTGAGAAGCATTGCGATTATGTTCTTTATGTTTTAGTAGCATTCTGTTCACAAGTTCACAATTTAAAGGTGCACTGTGTAACTTTTTGGGTTCGTCACCTGCTTGTTTCTACGGATAGGTCATACGTCTGCCTGGAATGTTCCACAGTATGACGTTAAACAGCTCTATCTTACATTAATCGGATTACAGGTTTATCGCTCAAAAATACCTAGAAAAACAGGTATTCTGACTGTGAGCGGGGTCGCCTCTCCACAGATCTGACATGTGACTTGGTCTGGTTTGGTGTCCATGAAGGTTTAATGAACGGTTTAATGCCATACTGTGAAACATTCCAGACAAAGCAATAAGATCTTCATGAAGAAAAGTACTTGACAGGCCCCTCCACCAGAAAAGTTACACAATGCACCTTTAAACGCGTTTTATAGAGCTTAAACAATTTCAGCATTTCTGATTTACCAATTCATTAATTTACAAATTGCGATTTTGATTCAATTGTGATTAATCTTGAAGCATTAAACGTGCACTGCGTAACATTTAGCAGAGGGTCCGCCACCTGCTTGTCTCCATGGAAATATTATTGCTTTGTCAAAAATGTTCCACAGTATAGATTAAGAAGGTTACACTACATTACAAATCAGATCTGTGGAGAGTCGCTCCTATTCGCAGAAGAAATTAATGTATTTTTGAACAATAGAAACATCCGTATGATTAAACGCTAGATGGATATGTTTAATGTCATACCATGGAACATTTCAGGCAAAGCAATAACATCTCCATGGAGACAAGCAGGTAGCGGACCCTCCACCAGAAACTGACAAACTAATACAAGAATCGCATTTCAGAACACGTTTGTACCTATATCAACTACAGGGTTAGTGTTTTTTATGCAGAATAAGAATATTTTATTGTTGATTTTGTTGTTGCTTTTATAATTGCGTCCATTAAAATTGCAATTTTGATTAAATTGGCTAGCTAGCAGTCAAAATATAAAATGAAACCAACTATTAAAATTCAAATCAGTTAACATCATGAATATCCAATTGCTTTTATGTGTAAAATACTTGAGTTTTTGGTGTTGTTTTAATATTTATTTAGCCTCAAAATTAGCATTAGACACAAATCTCTCTTTCTAAACACAGAAGTCACAGAATTTGATTTGTGTACTTTTTTAACGTCAACACTCGCGACTCACTGTCCAACGCCTTATGTTTAAATATTTATTAACTTTAGCATGACTCAACAAAACCCCCACAGATACACAACTGGACAGGAAGTAGTGATGCTAACAGTGCGGTTGCCGGTGAAGTTGTGCACAGAGCCTGTTGCTATTAATCAAACATTAGATTCAATTAGCGACATGATTTAGCTTTGGTTGCCATGTTTTTCCCAAAGCGAGATGCAATATTACCGGGCTGAGTGGACCTGTCACCGCGGGGACCAAGTGTCAGGGTCTAAAAGGGATGGATGATCGGAGAATGGAGGTTAATTCCAGCTCAGGTTACAGCCACAGGTCATAGGATCGATAGTGTTTTTTCCAAGCCGCTTTTTGCCTGTCTGAATGCTACTGGTGTAACTGATCTGATCCGTCCCAAACCAAAATCTACGGTGTTATTTAAGGCCCCAGGGGAAATCTGAATGTTGGTACCGTATTGTCAGTTATCACGTGTCGCAACTCGAAAGTCTTGTGAACAAAAATAAGGTCGTTTTTAATCATAGACTGTATAGATGTGGACTGATCGAGCGCAAACAAATGAAGCTATTTAGAAATCTGAGCACGAAACCAAAGAGCCAATCAGTAGCGAGGTGATTGAAGTTACATGCCCCCTCTCGCTTGCATACGAGCAACGAGTCTGTCAATCAATCCATGTTTATATCTTGATTTAGGGACAAAATTGTGAAATATAAACAGCAGGATCACGTAGAGTGGGTTGATACGAACATTTTAAGACCAAAATTATAAGGCTAACAGCAGCAGTTACAGAGAAAGGGGCCACGGTTTTTCAATAGAAAGTGAACTGGAGCCAGAGCTCAAAGGAACCACTTCGTGCCCATGCTCATTTCCTGTTTGGAACGCGTCGGCTTATGCGTTTGCTCTGTCCATTTATATATACAGTCGATGCTTTTAATATGTATTTCTAGTGGGCCTGAATGATTTGGAAAAAAGATCTTGATTTGATTTTCGATTTTTGTTTTAATAATAGGATTCTGTTCAAAGTTCACAATTTAAATGCGTCCAGAAGAGTTGACAAAAGGACTGAAATATAAACTGACAAACTAATACACATTTCAGAGTATGTTTGCGCAGATCTAAAGTATTTTTTTGTCCGTGGGGGAAATTATGGTATTTCAAAAACTGCGGTCTTTACGATTTGCTAACGGCATCTTTTCAAATAGCAATTACACTTCAATGAATCTTGCCGCCCTAGTTTCTATGGTATTTCAAGTTTATTTTGTGATAGCTTTTATTACATAGTTTAAATCCTGTCCTGTCTTGAATGCTCTTACATCGGTGTGTGGTTAATTTCCAGTTTGTAGTACCCACTTTTATTCTTGTTCTTCTTTGCAGAATAATGGACCTGTACAAAATATAAACACGCCTTTTTAAATTATCTGTAACACTATATAATCAACTTGAATTATACACTTTTGAAGCCAGTCCACAAGATAAAACATATAAATAAAAATAGTTCTGTATCTTGCATGTTTAGATTGATGAAACTAGAAACTAATTTGAGCAGGTTTCGATACTAAAAAAGTCACATTCACAGGACAGAAATGAAGCTTTACTGAATAGTTTTAGAATGATCTTGAGCTGGATCAGAATCTCGATGCGCTGCACTTTCAATTCGATACGATATATTTCAAATCAATTCAACACAGTTCAATAAAAACAGTAGCTCCTGAGGTTTTTCCTGAAAACAACTATGTAAGTTACTCTTGTTTGCACTTTAAGATTTTATTTTATTTTATTTACTTTATCCGTCCAATAAACACTCACCATGTTTTTGGGGCATTTGTGTCATTTTTTCTTGATTTTTGCTGGCCTCTTTGTTCATTTTTGTTTTTAAATAATTTCCCTTGTGGATCAAAAAAGTTTGTCTAAGTCTTAATATGAAAAACACCCATTTTACTTAAAACAGTGAAAATGTCAAAAGTTTCCTTCCTCTAAACAAGCGACAAAACTGTAGCTCTGTAACGAAATAATGTACTAAAACATACCAAAAAATACTCTTGGCGATATGTCGATACAGCAGCCCACGATACCGATACTGTATCATCCCATTAAGCAATACGATATAGCAATATTTCGATATTTTTGCACATCCCTAATCCAAATAGTGTTTTCTTTTTTAATTCTCATTGTGGTATCGGTATTGAGTATCAAATCTATTCCTTAGTATTGAAATTGAGTTTGAAATTTTAGTATCGTGACAACACTACAAACTATATATTTGTATTATTTCATTTTTGCAGACTTTATTTTGCAGACAACAAAGTCCTCTGCATTTGACCCGTCTTTCACCCAGTGTGTGTGGGGCACCTGCGTTTAGTAATGCAGCGCCCGGGGACCCACCTCTAGATCTTTCTCAAGGATTACTTCACTATTAGACCGGGTTAGTGGATGTTTTGGGTTGAAGTTAGAATGTTTCCCCCATAAACGACATTTCTAAAACTGAAAGCAGACACATTGTGCGAAATTGACTTTTAACCATGTTACAGTTGTTTTTTCTCACCATTTACTCACCCGAACTTGTATTTGGAGTGATTTATACATGTTTGAGCAATCTTTCTATTTCAAGATGCCATTTTGCTGATCAACTCCTGTTTTCACTGCTACTGGTACACGCCCACTGCTCTTTTCTAACTTCAGATTTATTTTCTTAATTGTGATACTTGTAGGATTCGGCAGATTTGCGTAGTTATTTTGTTTTTTGTTTTTTTTTAATCGACAGCAGGTCCCATTGGGCACCGCAATTTTCTAGCAGACTTGTTTCATTTATTAAGTCATTTTGGATGAATATTGCAATTTAAAATGTGCAAATTATAACATAATGATCCACGGGTGTCATAGATTATAACTATAGAGCAGACACAGACACAGTAGGTCTTCTTTAAACACTGTATTAGCAACAACTGAATGAACTGGACTTGAAAGTACTTCAAAGTATTTCTCAAAGACCAATTATAATAGAAGTACACTTTGTATGTCGTTTTTGGATTGTTGACATTCTGTTACAGTTACGTCAGCCTAATACAACTTCGCTCAGGTAAATGATGCAGGTTAGCAGTTGTGTTAAACAGGCTAAACAGGAAGTGTTCAGCCCCGTAGCATGTGCCTTGTGGCTGTGGGCGTGTTTGTTTGGCCTTCGCGGTGTCTGGTGGTATGACAATAGTTGTGTTGACACGTGCAGTGTGTACGCAGCGGTGGAGAACGAAAGACTACAGAATACAACAATATGCAGTAGGGTATATACAGTGATGGGAAGAAAATGTATTGAGTTACACAATACTGAATATCTGCATTAAAATGGATTTTGTAGTGTATTCTGATACATGGTCCAATCACAGTACTGTATTCTGAATACTTAGAGCACTTTCACGCTGAGTTGCATTTAAATTATAGTGGAAAGACGTAATTGTACCTGAATACAGGTATTCAAAATGAGTATTCTTAGTACATGTATTCATTTACTTCACAACACTGGGTATATAGATATTTGAATGATGTAAATAGCTAGTAGTACATGCTGTAGTTATAAATGTCTGCAAAAACAAATATCTCCATGGGGTATTGTCGTATTGTCGTTACATATAATCTCTGAACCCTGTAATTTAGAGCTTTACAAACGTGTTCTGAAATGCATGTGATTCTTGTATTTATTTAGCAGCTCATATTTCCATCTTCTCAAGTGACTCTGCTCAATCAGAGGTGTTTCCCACACCTGTTTACATGAATCCTGAAGAGTCATCTTCATTGGCACACCCTAAATATGTCTGGACGCTTTACTTGTTAAAGTCTGTAATAAAGACTAAAACAAACATGTATTCTTACTCAGAGTGGGCTCGCATCTCCACAAACCTGACTATTGTTTGGCCTGGAGGAGTGGCAAATGTCCATGGAAATGCTGTTCCTTTTTGTATAATATTCCACACTCATTTTTACTTCATTAAGTGTGATAATAGCTGTTGTAAATATAAATTATAGATAATGAATATTAATTATTATTATTATTATAGATAATTAATAGATATTAGATAATTATAGATTATATGACACAGACCAAAAAGCAGTTTGTGAAGAAAAGTTGAAAATATGTTGAAAATGACAGGAGAGTTTTCTTTTAGAGAGTTATGTTGATGACATCCCATTAGTGAGAATTCTATCCGAAAGTTTGGCACAAAAAACTGTGTGGTGTGGTGTTTTCTTATCCTTTTGGGTTTTTTTTTAGAATCAGAGTTTTGGTCCAGGGTACAGCGTGGTTGCTAATCCCTACTGTAGTCTCATGATTTCCAACCAGGAAGTAATATTTGAAACCTAAAAAATGTTTTTAAGTAAAATCTTAAATATTAATATTGAACTTAACTGTGTTTTAGTAAAATGAGTAGTTCAACCCCTCCTCTCATTGGTATTGGACAGACTTACTGACACACACACACAAACACACACACACACACACACTGAGGTAATTAAGGCTGCAATGTGGCGTGTCCGTGTGACATTTCCCTGCTGCCTGCTGCTTTACATGGGGCTTTGATGGAGGTGCTGGCAGGTTGATCTTGTGCTTTGTGGCTCCAGGACTCAGACAGATGCGTTTGATTCTGGACCAGTGGTGCTTATAAGAACCACCTTCACCAGAATCAACAAATAGAGCATTATCTGTGGTAGTTTGGCAAGTTAATATGTGTAATTAGGTGTCATTTATCAACAAGCTGAATACTTTTCCATTTAGGATCTATGATTTTGTACTTAAAGGGGCTGTACCTGATTTTTGTTCATGTAACACAGCTAAAACAGGTATATTGTCACAGCAGTACAGAGCTTCCTGCACATTATATTGTGTTTTTAGTGTTTAACCAGGAAGTGATGCAGGTGTGTTGTTATCATGTTAGATGTTAGAGTTGCATTAATGCAAACTCTGCTCTGGCTTCTGAAAGTTGTGAAGTGCTTATAAACTCATCGCATTGAGTACTTAAGATTATCCTTGCACAAAAAGATGGATTCTCGCGATATTTGTGAGTTCACAAAGTCCATCTTGGCATGCACCTGCTGGTAACTAGGTGGAAGGACTAATCGCGCCGCAGCATTGACGAAAGCACCCAAATCAACCAAAACAAACATGGCGATGCCGACAGACGTGCTTCAACCTATTTTACCGTCAATAAGGACTGTTTTGTTTGTGACCAACATGCAGAAGCGTTTTGTGCGTTTGTGGACAGGAAGATGTCTGTGCTAGTAGAAATTACGTCTTTTTTCTCATATACCCTAGAAAGAATTATGACATTGCATTCAAAGAAACTAAGATTAAGAATTCCTAATGCAGTCTGCCACCACTCTAAATGTCTGCAGAGATAAACATGCTGGCGCAATGACATTTACAGGACCATACCCAGAGTCAACCATGCGATCATGCCAATGTGCCCTATGCAAAATGCCACTTCAGATCGCTGAATTATGTTTTCTGTTGTTTACTTTTGGTTTAAGACTAACCATGTCCATAAATGTTTCACTGCAGTAAGTCTACATGGCGTTTTAAGGAGATATTGATTTTATTGCAGTAGTGGAGGCGTCATTCCACATTTAAGGCTTGTGCGATTGAGTCACCATGTCTCACAAGTAAATTACATCATCCTGCAAATGAAATGAAATGAAATGTGTTGGCATGTGCGGCGCTTGGGTGGTAAAAGACGCGTTCAGTGGCGCATGAGTCTATGATATGAAAAACTGTTGTCTAATGCGAGCTATCTTACGACTCACCTGTTCAAATGCAATTCTAACAAAGCTTCAGACAGAGCATGCCTACAGTTAGCATCACACCCCCCAGGGAACGTTGGCTTTGCTAACACACACAGTCAGGATCAAGTCTTTGCTTTTAAAGGGCTCATATTACACTATTTTCTCATCTATGTTATAATGTTGTGTTTTGTTTTGTTTTATTCACACACATTAAAAAATCTGCATATTTAGACTAGAGCTCTGTTGCACCTTGTGATGTCATGTGGTAATACAGGAAGTGCTCCACTGTGTTTTTAAACTGCACACACCTTCACTAGAATCATCTGGATGATTGCAGCCCTGGAATTGCCGATCTCAAACATGTGTGAATGAAACACACAACGCAAAATGATGAGGTGACAACATTATAACACGACTTAAAGCTCACAAGAGTCGATTTTGTGTACGTGACGGTTTTCACTGCTACCTTTAAAAACAGATTGCATTTTTTGTTCTGCTACAAATATTATACTTTTTGCCGAGTAAATCTAGAAAATAGCCAATTCCGTATTTCCGTAATATAACATTTTAAATTAAACTATAGATTTTTATTGGATTTAAGTCATCAGGTGCTGTGTCAAAAACATTAATCGATTTGCAGTGCATAATTCAACTGTTAAAATGACTAATTTACGATTTTAATTGGTTACGGTTACAAGTTACAGCCAAATAAGTAAATCTCCAAGAATATTGTTTCGTCCTTGTTTTTAGTACACTATTTTCTTAACTAAAACAACAATTTCTCATCAAATCATCATTCTTTCTTCTAAAAACGTCTCTGTGAACTTTAGTTGTTCAAATGGATTTACAATCACACCAGGCGAATCTTATTATTTAATGTAGCAGACCATTCAGGGATTTGTCACATTTGTTATTTGATTTCTGTCCCATTCCTGCCACATTTTTAATTTTATTCTTTCACAGCTCACACTAAATCACTGCCACTACGAAAGCACTGCAAATACAACTGTTACAGACAATAATATCCAGTCTATTCTTTTTAATAAGCCTGCAAGATTAATCGAAAACACAATTTGAATGGACGCAATGAGCAACATTCTGAAGTACCATAATTTCAAAATATTCTTTCTTATTCTGCATGAAAACTGCTCTCCTTGTAGTTAAATCTGTTATGTTCTGAAATGTGATTGTTATATTAGTCTCTCAGTTCATATTTCAGTCTTTTTGTCAATTCTTCTCTACCCGTTTCAAATGTGAACGTTGAACCAAATCCTATTATCACAACATAAATCACAAATCACAATGCGATTTGATATTCTCCCCAAACTCTACTTTTTCCAGCTCTATTTTTTGATACAGTAATTACAAAAACAAATTATAGATTCGCGTTAGAGGCTGTGTACTTGGATGTTGTTTTTGTCCAGACGCATGCTGGGAGAATCCGGGCTGAGGAGCTAAGTGCGCACTTTAATGGCCGATCAGATTACCGTGACGTGGGGAGAGAGAGAGAAAGGAGATCGATGCGTACCTCTGAATTATTCATCAGTGCGCTTTCTCCCAAGCGTGTACAAGTGTGCGTTCTCCTGCTGTGATTTATCTGCCATAGACGGCCTCAAAGCAGTCCACAAAAACAGCCCAGAACATAATATAGATTTGTATGGGCGATCTGTGAAGGCCCTAGTTTGATCAGAGGAGTTTAAGGTCTAAATTGACACAAAATGGACTCTTTATTGAGAGTTTTAAAGGTGCTTTGTGTAACTTTCCTGGTGGAGAGTCCGTCAAATGGTTTTGTCCATGAAGATGTTCTTGCTTTGTCTGGAATGTTTCACAATATGGAATTAAACCTTTCTATCTTCATGGAGACCAAACCGGGTCAAGTTACAGGTCAGATCTATGGAGAGGCAACTCTGCTCATAGTCAGGTATTTTTGAGCTATAAAACCATCTGTAACTGAATAGGTAGATCTGTTTAATGTCACACTGTGGAACATTTGAAGCAGAGTAACGACATCTCCATAGAAACAAGCAGGTCACAGTCCCCCGACCGAAAAGTCACACAGTTCACCATGAAGTCATGTTGGAATGTTGTTCCCTCCACAAAAACAGACCTGGAGTTGTGTTTTGTTTCATTCACATGTTTGAGTAACTTTTTATTATCAGTCTGTTTACATCTCCAAAACTCAAAATGCTCCGTTCCACATTGTGATGTCATGAAGTTGCCATTTTCGAGTTAACAGCTACATTTTACCTTTAGCTCAGTAGAGATCGGCAATTCCAGGGCTGAAATCATCCAAATGATTCCAGTGAAGGTGTGTGGAGTTTAAAAACACAGTGGAGCACTTCCTGTATTACCACATGACATCACAAGGTGGAACAGACTGGCTCAGTGTTACTTCTCTGCACTTCTCTGTCAGCTGCTTGTACTGCACCTTTGGTTTACTGATACTTTGCAGTGACATGGCGCTGGGAGTGTTCTACATGCATGTTTATGGTGAAATGTACAGTAGTTACCATGGCGACGCAATGTACACATTAGGAAACATTGCCAAAGATACAAAATACATTTAAACAACACATTATGATCAATACGAAAGTGACTAACTGAAAAACTGTTGGCTAATTCTTGTGTCTTTAAAGTTATTTGACAGGGACTTGTTTAACAGTAAAAATCATCTCACCTGTTTAAATTAAATTCTAACAAAGCCTCAGACAGAGCATGCCTACAGTTAGCATCACAGCCCCGGGGGACGTATCAGTAGCTATGCAAATGTACTCCACAACTCTGATACAAAGCACTCTGACATATTAAAACCTCATTCATTATCATTTTATTGCAAGTTTTCATGTTTACATTGCGTCGTATGAATAAAGTGCAAGTAATAACGCATCATCAAAAGTGCGGAGTCATTCTAGGTCAGGCGGCTTCTTCTCCTCCCCACAACTTCACTCCCTCCATCCCTCCTTTCCCCGTTGCCAATGGTTACAGCCTCATTTATCTCCCTCGCTCTGATGACAGGCGAGCGCTGCAGTGCACTGAAGACGAGATTTGGGAGACACTGTATGATCTTGTGTCAAATCTCATTAAAGCGCTCATATTACGCTGTTTTCGGATCTGTGTTTAATATTTCCTCATCAAAAAACAGACCCGGAGTTGTGTTTTGTTTCATTCACACGTTTAACACACAAACCCTGCAGATTTCGGCTTTTTAATTCTTCTCTCAAACAGAAAACACTGTTCCACCTTGTGATGTCATGCGGCAATAGGTGCGTCGCCATGATGAGTTTATAAGAGCTTTTCACAACTTTCAGAGATCCGAGCTGCAAAACTCAGCTCTGTTAAGGTAAAGCTAATAACAACTAGCACGCTAACGATGCACTTCCTGATTATCTGACAATAAAACGCTTTGTAGTTAGTTGCAGACAGTACACAGCAGACTTAGGCAGTATGTGTGTACAAATTTTGCTCAAATACATGGAGAAAAATCAGGCTCAATATCAGAATAATGTGAAAGGATTGTAAAAGTTCCCGAAATATCACTTTATACATAATTTTTCCACTTTTATTTGTATTGTATTATTATATTTATTATAATATTAAATGTAGCTAACTGTCAAAGCAACATATGCAGTACTTTTGAGTGTCTTATTCCTATACTTAATCAGAAAGTTATTATTCAGAAAGCCTTCATCTGCGCTTTAATTATAGTAGACGTTTTAGATAAATTAAATCTTGCCCATGGACACAATGGCAGTGCTTGCTGTTAGTTCAAACCCTCCACCACTATCGCCCCATAACGTAAAGGTACACGCTAAAGCAGTGGCATCTTGATTAATGACCGCTGCCCTAGTTCAGGAAAATCTTCAGTTCCCTTCGGTGTCGTACTGCGTGAATATGACCCATTTTTCTGTGTATACGAACCAGCGGAGATCTGAGCAGCGAGCGATAAAACATGTACGCTTGCTTTTACGTCTTAAGGGAAGCCGCTCTTTAAAGTGTGTCAAAATTCTGGAGAAAATGACACCACGTTCTGGATTGGGGTCGTGGTGCATTGCAGAGGCACACGCAGGAAGTGCACACGGGTTGGGTTTGCATGATCCCTGTGGGGTTTGGGGGATTGGGTCTTGGACTGTTATCTCCAGTGGTCCCAGTGTAGACTGGTACTTTGATGTGGGTTGGAAAGTCAGTTTGATACTAGGGCTTCCATGTTTTAACCTATAATATTGTTTCCTCAAGTTTAAGATTCAAATGAGGTCACGGCAGGATGATTGATGAGGTTCTAAATGGCCAGTAATGAGTTATAATGTATATAGTGTATATAGTGTAGTGTAAGGTGTGTATAGTGTGTATAGTGCAGTATATAGTGTGTATAGTGCAGTGTATAGTGTGTATAGTGTAGTGTATAGTGTGTATAGTGTATATGTGAGATATGGTGATCTTAGTAACATATTGAATCTCAAATCAGATGATTTTAAGAGTCAGGTCAGATCTTATTTCACTTTAAACACAATATTTATCATTTATAAAAGCATTCAAATAATGTGTAATTTGTCAAATGTGGTAAGATTTTATAAGCTTATTTTCATCCATTTCCGCTGTGATCTTGTAGAAACCGCTGAGTTTTGTTTATTTGGTCCAGTCGAGGGCACGTGCCCACTGTGCTGCGTGTTCCAGTTCATCACGTTGGCGTAGATTAATGGTTGTAGCCTGCGCTCATGCTGATTTAAAAATGGTACTCCTGACATGCCGGTGTTTTAACCTGCATATAAAGGATACGCAGTTTTTCTCGTTCTCAGATCTCTGATTCTGTTCTCCGATTGGCTCCAGGTGCTGGGCTTTAGGCATTTTAGGTTTAAAGCAACTGGATTTCATCATAAAAAACTGTTTTTTGATTGGATAATCTTCTTGAGAACCAAAACACCAAATTATAACATGAACAACTTGGCCGTCATGCCCATTGTTTTTGGAATTAAGAACAAATCAGCATTAAAATAGTTATGAGTAAAAGTTCTATTTGATTTGAACACGTTTACCTCATATTTGGTGACAGATCTGATAGAGGTTTATGAAAATTCAAACTTTTGAAAGGGGCATTGCGCGACTTTTCTGGAGGACGGTCCGTCACCTGCTTGTCTCCATGGAGATGTTATTGCTTTGCCTGGAATGTTCCATGGTATCACATTAAACACATCCATCTAGCCTTTATTCATTACAGGTGTTTCTATTGCTCAAAAATACAATAATTTTCTTTGTAAATAGAGTCGCCGCTCCACAGATTTGACCTGTAACGTAGCCTATAGTTAGATAGTTAGGTTTAATCTCTACTGTGGAACATTTTAGACAAGCAGGTGACAGACCCTCCACCAGAAAAGCTGCGCAATACGCCTTTAAATTCGATTCTCCATGTTTATTAAAGTTGTGAAGAGTGTTTTTGAATCCTACAACATTTCACATTTTTGGACGAACCGAAACACTTCTGAATCATGACTGAATTTACGAAACATTTGCAAACTGTAATTGATGAAGTTATTTATAAATCCTGCTCATATAATGTCCCAAAAGTCTACCAAGTCTACCAGTCTAGCTCTCAATTCAAAGGGCCCCTCTGCCTCCGTATGCCAGCCGGTGCCAAATTCCCTCACATCCCGGTACCCTGCGGTGAATAGAATTGTGTAATGCGGTGACATCAACAGTTATTATGTTCCCTGCTTGTCCTTTCGGTTGGCTCTCAATGCCTGGCCCTGTTCCTAATGAATCTTCCGGCCCACTTCAGAACAGTGGAAGTGTCCATTGTTCCGTGGGGGCCCAAAAAAACGGAGATCAGGTCTATTAGCCCGAGGTGACCCTACGCTGGCTGAAGGGAGAAAAATGACATCATTGTTTACGTGCAATGTTCAGCGCCCGGGGTTGAGTGCCGTGGTCATTAGAAGTAATTACCAGTCACGCCACAGGATTTGGGTATTTCAGAGGTATTTAAAACACTTATTACGTAACACCTGCTAACTCAGACACAAATTATGCAAGTTAAAGGGGCATAAGTGTCATTTTTTTCTGGTGTCTTAAAGGGCCTGATCTATTTTATAATGTTGTTTATGCATCACAAACGCACCTGGAGTTGTGTTTTGTTTCATTCACACAAGTTTAACGCACAAACCCTGTGTATTTAGGCTGAGCTCTTCTCTCAAACTGAAAACTGTTCCACTTTGTGATGTCATGTGGTAATACAGGAAGTGCTCCACTGTGTTTTTAAACTCCATACACCTTCACTAGAATCATTTGGATGATTTCAGCCAATCTCGACTGAACTAAAGGTAAAACGCAGCTGTTAACTTGAAAACTACAGCTTTATGACATCACAAGGTGGAACAGAGCATCTTGAGCTTTGGAGATGTAGACAGAATGATAATAAAGGATTACTCAAACATGTGTGAATGAAACAAAACACAACTCGGTTTGTTTTTGAGCAGGTAACAACATTCTAACATGTCTTAAAGCTCACAAGAGTTCATTTTGTGATACCATTCTTTCCAAAAACACAATAAGTGCTTCATTTCGAGTACCTGCCAATACCGAGTACTGATACCGATACTAGCCATTATTTTTTACAGGTTTCTAGCACAGAACATCTCATTAATTTCACAGGATTGTTGCGACTCACCTGTGTAAAAGAATCTTATTTACTGAGCTGTAATAACCTCCTGAGGGAACGTGAACTACCCCTGCTCTATTGATCATCTATCCACTTGAATCAATGGTGAGCCTTAAAGCTGCTCTTAGAATACGACTACACCGTCCAGTCCCTTTCACACACATCACATCACTATCCGCACAAACAGGTGTGGCGCGACCGCAAAAGTACAGTCAAATATTTGGACACACCTCATTAGTTTAGATTGAGGATTCATCAACACTATGAATGAACGCTTATGGAAAAAGTGTGAAATCACTCTAAACATATTTATATTTTACATTATTTGAAAGAGCCTTTGATTTGATCTGCCGTTTTTAATGTTCTGTGGACTTGGTAAGAGGAAAGATTTAATAATCACCGTTTTATACACTCCACATTCCACTAATGAACCCTGACAAGACACACCTATGAAATAAAAAAAACAAACATTTCAGCAGTGGTAGAACGTAACAAAGTAAAAGTTTTAAAGTACTCTACTTAAAGGTACACTGTGTTACTTTTTGCTGGAGGGTCTGTCACCTGCTTTTTTCTCTGGAGATGTCATTGGTCTGCCTGGAATATTCCACAGTATGACATTAAGCAGCTTTGTCTTAGATTTATTCAATCACAGGTGGTTTTAGAGCTCAAAAATACATAGAAAAACAGGCATTCTGACTGTGAGCGGGGTCGCCTCTCCACAGATCTGACCTGTAACTTGGTCTAGTTTGGTCTCCATGAAAATAAAAAGGTTTAATGCCATACTGTGAAAAATTCCAGACAAAGCAATAACATCTCCATGGAGAAAAGCATCTGACGGACCCTCAACCAGAAAAGTTACACAATGCAGCTTTAAGGATAAATGTAGGTATGTGCACTTTACTCTAGTACATTTTAAAGTGGGTACTTTTTTGCTTTTACTTCACTACATCTGAGAGCAGGTATCGGTACTTTCTACTACATTTGTGAACAGAACTGAAAAGTAATTTTAAAAAGTATTTTTTTATTATTATTATTGTCTGAGACGTGCTGAAAAGACTGGGGGGTTTATTTCTATTTCTAACATATTTCTAGTTTGAATAAACACAAATAAACAAATAGAAAACAGCTACAAAAAAACAAATGAATTCAACTGTGTCCACTGAACAAAATTCAGCACAAATCTTTATCAAAATCAAAAGTAGTGCTGCATTTCAGGTGACTTCATCGTGAAGGTTTGCAGGACTGTCAACAAAGCAAAGGGTCACTACTTTGAGGAATTTGAATCTTAAATATATTTAGAATTATGTAACTTTTTTCTTTGTTACACAGTTCCCTGCATCTAGCTTCATATATTTGATGCCTTCAGTATGTAACAACAGTGTAGAAAGTAGTAAACACTGAATTAAACTTTTAACCAGTATTGTATCTATAATAATGTATAGCTCATTATACAACCATGAGCCATTCAAATGTCATACGATATAATTTGAATATTTTAATAATGCATTTCTACATTCATTAAATCCCCGGATAGATTGAGTTCATGGCTTAGATTCAGTTACCCATTTGAAGTATTTGACACTTACTTCATGCTTCGTTCTTGTGTGGTATGCTCGCTGTGGTTGCCGTGGGATACATGGGGAACAGTGACCCCTGCCAACCAGCACTGCAGTGTAAATGGAAGGTTCAATTCCCAGAGCAAAGTTAATGCAAGTCTGTGGCGTATCATTTGTCAAATTCTCATTAAAGGTCCGATATTACACAGACTTGACTCTTGTGAACTTTAAGCAGCGTTATAATCCTGATACCTCCTCAAAAACAGACCTGGAGTTGTGTTTTGTTTCATTCACACGTGTCGGAGTAATCCTTTATTATTAGTCTGTCTACATCTCTAAAGCTCATAATGCTCTGTCCCACCCTGTGATGTCATGAAGTGGTAGTTTGCCTATGACGGGTTAGGCTACTCATTTCACTAAAACGCAGACTGAAGATTTTGCTGAAAATGTTCAAAATGTTTTCCCAGTTTGCCATTTTTTAAGGTTTAAAATTGTACTTCCTGGTTGGAAATCATGGCATTACACTAGGGAATTCCATAACTGTTACCTAGCAACCATGCTGTAAATAGGCCAAAACTCCACTAATGTACACAGAGTATTACTTCACAAATACAATTATAAGAATTTATTTTGTTGAAATCGTGTTTAAAGTATTAGAAAAAGATGTTTATTTTTTATTATTATTTTGTATACTTTATTTTTTAAGCTTTAAGAAACATTATATAATAATAATAATAATAATAATAATAATAATAATAATAATAATAATAATACAGAGAATACAAAAATAATGATAGCAACAACAATAATAACATTGTCATTACCCCATCACTCTTAAAAAAAAAAAAAAAAAGATGTTTCTTAAGTGTAAATTGTGCCAAACTTTAGGATAGAATTCTCTCTATATTGTGATGTTTTAAAACTTTAACTTTCAACATATTTTTCAACTTTTCTTCACAAATTATTTCTTGATTGGTGCAAAACTATAATTTATATTTACAAATGTTTTAAACCAAAATTGGAGAATCATAAAAACCTGTCACACGCACTTTAACAGCTCCTTTTACCTTTAGTTCAGTAGAGATCGGCAATTCCAGGGTTGAAATGATCCAAATGATTCTAGCGAAGGTGTGTGGAGTTTAAAAACACAGTGGAGCACTTCCTGTATGACCACATGACATCACAAGGTGTAGGAGAGTTTTCCGTTTGAGAGAAGAACTAAATATGCAGGATTTGTGTGTTAAACATGCGCGAATGAAACAAAACACAACTCCAGGTGTGTTTGTGACGAGGAAACAGCATTATAACATAAATCAGAACATAGTGTAATATGGGCCCTCCGTAGGCACAAAGGAGGAGCTCACAGTAACAAAAACTGCGTGTAAACAGTGAAAAGCCGTACTTACCGTGGCACTAATTACAAAGTCGTCAACAGAAGGTGAATCACGAACGCTAATGACACGTGGGGCTTGGTTAAATACAGGTGCGTGTC
Source organism: Taenioides sp. WSHXM2023 (assembly GCA_029959045.1). Classification (NCBI taxonomy): domain Eukaryota; kingdom Metazoa; phylum Chordata; class Actinopteri; order Gobiiformes; family Gobiidae; genus Taenioides; species Taenioides sp. WSHXM2023. Next base: position 5,193,539 of record CM057106.1, read on the forward strand.
CCTTTAATCAGAGAGAGATGACGGGTTACATAAACTGAAAAAGGCTGTCTCTGTGTTAGCGTTCACTTGGGGTTTGTAGTTCGAAGCCGTGCACGCTTGACAAAACCTCTCCGTGTGTTTTAGGTTTAGTTGGTTGAAAGTTTAAGCGGTCGCTATGTGAGAAATGTCAGGCAGCTGAAGTTGGAATTCCTATAGGTTTACACAGGCTAGAGTAAAGTAAAAAAAACAAGTTAGCATCTATAAATAGCATGTATGTATAAATGGACAGAGCTAACCCGCTAGCCGCTGCGTTCTGAATAGGAAGTGAGCATGGGGGCACTTCCGGCTCCATCAACTCCGCCTCCAACTGACTTTACGCTGAAAAATCGTCACCCCTTTCTCTGTAGTTTCTGCAGTGATCCGTCATTTTGGTCTTAAAATCTTTGTATTAAAGCTGCATTGTGTAACTTTTCTGGTGGAGGGTCTGCCGTCTGCTTGTCTCCATGGTGATGCTATTGCTTTGCCTGGGATGTTCCACAGTGGAATTAAACAAATGTATCTTGTATTTATTCAATTACAAGTGTTTTTATTTCTCAAAACTACTGCAAAAACATGCGTTATTATTGTGAGGAGGTTCACTTCTCCGCAGATCTGGCCTAGTGATGTGACCTGCTTGTCTCCATGGAGATTGTTAAATTTAATGCCATACCGTAGATCATTCCAAGAAAAAAGTCGAAGCGGTGGACTCTCTACCAGAAAAGTTACACAGTGCACCTTGAACCCGCTGTACGTGATCCTGGCGTTTTATTTTTCGATATTTCGTCCGTAGATAAATTCCGATTCCTATCACTTCTAGCCTCGTTGAGCTTCATTTGACTGGATGTGACCATGTGCACGATATGAAAAACCACACACAAATACATAAACAGTACACAGTATTTTAAATATTTCTATGTTTTGTTTTTTTTTCAGTCTTTGACAAAAAGTGATACCTACATTGCGTACTCCAATTACTGACCGTCTGTGGTAACCCTGAGCAGGAAATGAAGCAGACTGAAAGATTGGCAAGGGTGAATAAAAACATGTAATACTTATTCCGGAAGATGCTGTTGGCACCGCTATCGTCATTCGGGTTGTATTACTGTGCATCATGACAGAAAATAAGTTATATACAGACTACAAAGCCTACCTGTTGGTGCACATGCTTCAATCCAGTTTTCTATTTTAGCCTCACAATTTTAGATTTATTTTATCTAATGTTTTACTGGAACTACAGCCTTTTTTGATAAATGTAAATATAAAGTAATAAGGAAAAATCTAACCAGTCTTTTTTCTCACAAGATCTTGAGGCATGAGTTTTTAATCCCACCCCTACAAAACAACCGACTTTAGATCATATTTTAGTGGCAAAACCTTGCTCATATTCTCCATTGAAATGAATGGGATTCCTGTTTAATTGATAGTACCGCTACAAAGAACGTACAGTTTAGTAGCATTTCGAGTACAAAAGTTGGCGAGGTGCAATAAGGTCAATACTTAAATGGATTTTATATTGGACTGAGCAAATTAATATGTCAAGAAAAAACATAATCGTAGTTTGAGCCTTTGATGGCGTGATATTTTGTTGATACTGTCATTTTGTCATTTTATCCACCCAGATCCTCCATATTGTTCAGACTCATGCTCTGAGTGAGTCAAAATATTCCAAATTCAAGAATCATGATAATACTGAAATCGCGATCTGGGTTCTGAAAAAATGTTTTGTTTTGTTTATTTTTGCATATTTACACAGAAATAATTCAATTTCTCTGTCAGTTCAGTTTCATCCATCCATCCATTTTCTTCCGCTTATCTGGGGCCGGGTCTAAGCAGGGACTCCCAAACTTCCTTCACCCCGGACACTTCCTCCAGCTCCTCCAGGGGGACTCCAAGGCGTTCCCAGGCCAGGCGAGAGACATAGTCCCTCCAGCATGAAGCGGGACAACCGGGGACATGCTGGAGTTCATCATTTTGAAGTAAACACCATTCAGACACTAACAACTGTAGTCATTTCATTTCCTCTTCACTTTGCTCAATTCCCAGCCTGAATTCAATTATTCAGACATCAGATTAAACATAATCCGGGATTAGAGGCGCTGCTCAGATTAGAGTCATCTTGGTTAGTGCTGCTGTACCCTGTGTTGGTTATCAGTGTGGGAGGAGCCACAGAGACACACCTAGTCGCACATAACAGGAGGAGTGCTTCTAAAAATACCCGAGGAGAGAGGCAGGCACTTCAGAGTCATATGACCTGGGCCCATTCCACAGATAGTGACGGACACAGCGCTCACTCCTGCTATTATTACACCAGAGGAGGATGTTTCGCAATTCACTCAAGAGCTGCTGAACTCACCGGATACTACGGCTTTACATCTTCAAGTATATCTACGTTTAATACTGCAGATAGCCACAGGAGCAATGCCTGAAGAGAAAGGTAACTCACCTCCATTCATTATTTTTCTCATCAGTGACCAGGTTTTGCTATAATTTCAATTAGCGAATCAATTTTGACATTGCTTTTCATATTGTAACCTGGACAAGAGCTGCGCAGTTCTGAAAACATTTTAATTGCAATTCGCCAGACTAGTTTTGCCTGGATTTATAATAATAATAATAATAATAATAATAATAATAATAATACTTTTATGTATATAGCGCTTTTCTAAACAAAAGAAAAGAGTACATGTAAAAAAACAAGGTAAAAAAATATGATAATAAATGCAGGTTAGACATAAAAAGCAGTTCTGAATAGAAGATTTGCTAAATATATGTTTAAAAAGTAGAATTGTGTTCAGAGTGCGCAGTGGAAACAACTCCAGGAGTGTTTAACATTTAAGATAAGTCTGAAATATGAAAATATAAATTAATACAAGAATCCCATGCATTTCAGAACATGTTACTAGTGATCTAAACTACATTTACTGCAAGATTTCAATAAAAAGACTGAATATTTAGTTGTTTTGAGGCAGAGAACATTCTATTCTATCAGTAATTACAGCTTTTATATTTTGCTCATGGCGCCAAGCTTAATTGCGATTCAATTGTGAGATATTGCGCAATCGCTCACCTTTCTGTTATGTAACGCTAATGGCTGTCGTGTTGAAGTTTAGCATGGTGTGATCAGTAGTCGTATGGTAGGAGACAGACTGGAAGCAGCATCCCTGGCAACCGCGATGTTGTTTTGGTCATCTGCCCTCTCGTCTGCCAGTGGGAGCGCAGCCATTTGGGCCGGGGTTAAGAAGAAATCACTGTGATGTTCCTCCAGCCAGTACCGTAATAATATCATTGACGTTTCCGGCGTATGCTTTGACTTGCAATCAGTTTGTGCTCCGTGTTACTGTTGCTTTTATCTCCAGCTCTCTTCATAGAATGACTTGCAAGAGATTGTTTGTTGTGTCAAAGCGGGGTGACCTTGTAGAGAGTATCTGAAAGAAGTGTTTGCGACTAGGCTATTGGTATATGCTAGTTACATTGACATACGCAGATTTTTTGTGTTTACGTGCACACAATTTAATACTATTCACTGTATTTTTATAATTTTTTTTCTGTCCTGTTGGTTCCTATTACATTCTCGTAAAGTATAAAATAATCGTGTTGTGGAATTTAATATTGTGATTTATATAAGACATGTTGTTTTCAATGGCATTCCTCAGGGATGTGTATGCACCCCGTTGAAGTTTGTACTTAATAGTTCTATATTTGGCAAATTTGACTTTTTAAAGCTTTTAGCCATGTTAGAATGTTGTTACCCCAACAAAACATGCTTGGAATTGTGTTTTGTTTCGTTCACACATGCTTGAGTAATGCTCTGTTCCACCTTGTGATGTCATGAAGCAGTAGTTTTCAAGTTAACAGGTACTTTTTACATTTTGTCCAGTAGAGATTGGCAATTCCAGGATTGAAATTTTCCAAATGATTATAGTGAAGGTGTATGGAGTTTAAAAACACTTGTATTACCACATTACATCACAAAGTGGAACAGAGTGTTTTCTGTTTGAGAGAAGAACTCAGCCTAAATATGCAGGATTTGTGTGTTAAACGTGTGAATGAAACAAAACACAACTCCATGTTTGTGATGAGGAAACAACATTATAACATAGATCAGAAACAGTGCAGTATAGGCCCTTTAATACTCTAATAATATGAATTCCAAAAACATTTTCTGAAAACATTTTGCTAACCTTTTTAGAGTTTAAGATTAATCCAGTTTGCTAATAGTTTACATAATTTGCTCTAAGATTTTAGCTCTAAAAAATACAAATACCTTGATCTTTTCGTAATTTTTAACTTGACTCTTGCGACATTGTTTGTTCATTTTAACACTCCACAAACACTTCCTGTCGTCTCGCCCTTTACGAGCCTGTAAAAGACAATTCGGCGCGTATATTTGTCTGAGGGCTTTAGAATCCCGAGTTGTAACTGTGTTTTGCGTCCATGGTTACGGACACGCAACCAGTGCAATGTGACAAAGTCTTTTTGTGGTGAAGCGACTCCAGCGACACACCCATCTACACACACACACACACACGACACACACATTAGCCACGTGTTTCAGTACAAATAGACACACCACAAAACAAAACACATGTCAACAGCAGATTTGTTGACTTATCTGTGTTCACTTTTTTGTTCCATTTATACATTATATAAATAGCCATGAGGGTTATTGAAACTCTTAAGAAACACTGTGGTATTATGTGCACTCTAAAGTACATAAACTGCAAAAATATATCTTTAAAATATATCATCTTGTTTTGAGTAGTTTAGAATAGTTAAGATTTTGGGTGGGCCTTGTTTTAAAATGTTATTTGATTTCAGTATTTTGCTTCTTGAGTCGATAAGGACGTTGCAATAATCACATTGGCAGATACATTTTAGTTTGAAATGATCTTGAACGTTGCTCAATGGCAGGACTTCTGGTTGGTGGTTCTATTCCAGCTCTGACTAGTGTTGTGTCTTGGTGCGAGATATTTTTATTGAGATATTGATATTGAGAGTTAATATGCACAGTCCTGGCAAAACAAACCACAGGTAGAAAGTAACTACGTACAAATACTCATGCTACTGCAACTGATAATGGGTAATTATACTTTTTGAGTTTAAACATTTACTTGTGTAATTCTAGTTGTTGTAGCAGTCCACCACTTATTTCAATGCTAAACTGTTAAATTAATCAAGTTTTGTTTACAATACTGATCTAACATGTCTAAAATGTTATAACTAGTACTTCGAGTAGTATTTTTATACAAATTGTAGTTGTAACAAGTACATTTTACACATGTGACTGTACATTTACTCTTTCTTTTACACTTACTTACTCTTTCCACTGCTGCTCAAATCCGTATGACTATAATACTAGTATATACAAATCCATCTAAAAAAAAATAGAATAACATGTAAAAGTTCAGTATTTTTTCTTACTCATTTCAGAAAGTCAAACCCATAATTATACAGACTCATGACACAGAGTCCTCGTCCAGTCTATGTCCTCCTCTAGTCTGTGTCCTCATCCAGTCTATGTCCTCCTCTAGTGTGTGTCCTCTTCTAGTATATGTCCTCCTCTAGTCTATGTCCTCTTCCAGTCTATGTCCTCCTCTAGTGTGTGTCCTCTTCTAGTATATGTCCTCCTCTAGTCTATGTCCTCTTCTAGTCTGTGTCCTCCTGTAGTCTATATCCTCCTCTCCTCTATGTCCTCTTCCAGTCTATGTCCTCCTCTACTCTATGTCCTCCTCTAGTCTCTATCGTCTTCTAGTCTATGTCCTCTTCTAGTCTATGTCCTCCTCTAGTCTGTGTCCTCCTCTAGTCTATATCCTCTTCCAGTTTATGTCCTCCTCTACTCTATGTCCTCCTCTAGTCTATATCCTCCTCTCCTCTATGTCCTCTTCCAGTCTATGTCCTCCTCTAGTCTGTGTCCTCCTCTAGTCTATATCCTCTTCCAGTTTATGTCCTCCTCTACTCTATGTCCTCGTCCAGTCTATGTCCCTCTGTATCCAAGGACAGTGTATCCTGGTCCTGTGATGTAATGATTGGCCGGTGTACAGCAGTCGCACCGACGCCTGACACTATTCGAGACATGCTGCTCCACACGGCTGTGTGTCCACTGGCTATTAAAAAACCCACAGACAATATCTGCATATCTGAATCAGTGTAACCATTTGGGTGGTAGATATCCGCAAAGGAAAACTGACAAGTACATATGTGCGTGTGACATACCTCAAACGCATCCTAGAGTGACCTTTTAGGCAGGGGAGCACGCTTGTCAGGTCATTGGTAAAAGTGTAAATCTAGCTACGTTAGTGGACAGGTGATAGATTTAGGACAGGGGTCTCCAAACTGTAGCTCTCCACCCCCTTCCAGCTCAGCAGTGGGATTTCTGAATTACAGGTTTTGTGCTGAATAACTCAAATATGTCATTTTGCAGTAAATATGCCATTTTGATTTCTAACTTTAACAATAAATGGATAAAGGATCATGTTTTTTAAGAATGTAACTACTAGTTTACCCCATTTAAGGCTTGTCGTGGATCTTATCTCTTCTATGCTCAATTTCGTACCGCCACAAAAATGTTGGAGACTCCTGCCAAAAAAAAAAAAAAAGAAAGAAAGAAAAATACATTATAATAATAATAATTTCAGAGGTTTTAATTTATGGGATTTATATTATTTGGCAATGAAATTTAACATAATTCTTCTATTGTCAAAATGAATTATTTCTTATAAGATGGATAAATTGATGAAATAAATCGTATTGAAATGGTAATCATGGAAATAGAAAGTTAAAACCAAACTTCAGAATATCCTCCAAGGAGATAAATACGTTTTATGTCAAACTGGGGTAGATCCTAGCCAAAGAAACAGTATTTCCATGGAAACAAGCACCTCCACAAACCTGACTCTTCCAGGCCAAAGAAGAGTCAGGTTTGTGGAGGTGCAAGTCTGAGTTTTTTAGTTTTTGTTTGTTTGTTTGTTTGTTTGTTTGTTTTTGTTTTTGTTTTTGTTTTGTTTTTTCAGTGCAATAAAAACAACAAAAGCATACATACAAACAAACAAACAAACATCTTTTTCATTTTAGTCCTTTTTGGCAAAATTACATACTGTGGTTTTAAATAAGGTACTATTTCTACATTTTTTTGTTTCTTTTTATTTCAAGTTAGTAGTGTAAAATAATAAGTTAAGTAATTAATATTAATAATATTGACGACACCTTAATTATCCTTAATAAACCAAAACAAAAAGTTTATTAAGAATGAAAGTTTATTCCTTACTTACCTGTTTTTGTGGTCTGACCTATGCAAAACCATGAATTCTGTTTTCACCAACGTCACCTCAACGCCACCTCGCTCTTGAGAATCTATAGTTGAATCAATAGAGCGTCACTTTTTGCACACATTTAGTTATGGAACGGAGAAGTGTTGAATTCTCCTGTGCTGTGTGTTGGAGTCCGGCTCCCAGCTCCCTCGGGCGCCAAACCTACGAGGCGTATTCCAGAGAAAACAGCTGACACAAAGCTTCACTGAGAGACGCTATTCATGACTCAGGCTCTTTCTGTGGGCACTGGGAGAAAGACCAGCAGATACACACAACTCCATCTCTTACTGTTTTATTCTCAGTCAGCTTGGTTACAACTGGCAAAAACACAATATATTTTTAATTCTATTGATAATGTGCTCGTCTGTTATTGACTAATTTTTTTGGGGTTAAATCAGCAATTTTGTGGAGACCTGTGAGGCATTTTCAGTTATGATTTCGGGCTATACAAAAATGCATTTCATTTATTTGATAACAATAACTAGATCAAATTTAGATGGTATATTGACCTTATTCCTTCACATCCACTTTTGCCTCTAAACTTAACTTGTGGTGGCTCCTCCGGTTAGGATTAGTTGAGTCCAGAATGATTTCTCCCTCTGTATTTTTTCTACAGATGAATATCAGTTTGGCCTCCACGTCCTCTGATGCATCTCAAGCCCGGTCCCAAGCCCGGTCCCAAGCCCGGTCTCAAGCCCGGTCTCAAATCCGGTCAGACATGATTGTGCTGTTGGATTTGTTTGTTTTTCAGTGGCACATGTGAAACAAAGGAGCTCATTGGTCACACTCACACAACAAATAAAATATAATGTATCTCACCTCAGATTAAAGGTGTATTGTGTAACTTTTCCGCTGGAGGGTACGTCATATACTTTTTTTCTCCATGGAGATGTTATTGCTTTGTCTGGAATGTTTCACACTATGGTATTAAAGCTTTCTATCTTCATGGAGACCAGCTCACAGTTAAAATGCCTGTTTTTCTAGGTATTTTTCAGCTATAAAACCACCTGTAATTGAATAAATGTAAGTTAGAGCTGTTTAATGTCATACTGTGGAACATTATAAACAGCACAATGACATATCCATAAAAACAAGTAGGTGACAGACCCCAACCAAAAAGTTACATAGAGTTTATAGTGCTTCGCTCATTGATTCTTCAGAAATCTGACATGTTTTTCAGCCCACTGTGATATATTTTTTTCCTTTATGGGGAGTCCATGCGTGTCCCTGATTGGCTAATCCACCTGTCAATCACACCCATCTGAAAACAGAGATCCCATTAATTTCAATGGAATTTATAAGGTGAATGTCAGGAAAATGTTATAAAATGTGCCTGCAAATCTTATCTAAAATTGTCATATTGTGATTCAGTGCTTCTGTTTATTGCAGTTCCACACTCAAGCACAGACACTTTTCCCCACCCACTCCTCCCATTGGTCTGCCTCTAACGTCATCAATTGAGTGACAGGTGGATTTAACCAATCACAGTGCAGTGTGAACTCCCAGAAGAGGAAAACAGTTGTAGTTAGCTCTTAAAGGAAATATAAAGTTAGTAATGTACATGAATCGTGGTGAAAAAATGTTCGTACACCCTTGTTTTTATAATGGCAGAGTCTATGCAGTCTCTTAATGTTACGTCACTCACATCAATTAGCGAAAAGTGAACAATTTGCATAATTTCATCAGATCATTTGTGCTGTATCGGCGTGCACTTTTGGTCATTGAGTTCCTTTATTGTTGAACAGTTCCTCGACGGGCCTGAGATGACAGCAGATGTCAGTGGCCATCTCATTATCAGAGCCAAAAATACCTCTTCCTCCTCCTCTTCCTCCTCCTCCAGACGGCCGATTGTCTCTATTTGTGTCTTTCTATTTAGTGACACGCCTCCTGGAAAGGCAACTGGGTGGCACTCCAAAAGATATTAATAATTCTTACCATGTGTCAGCCGGCATACACGTTTGAATACCGAACTTCCGGTATGCTGTGCTAAAACGGATCATGTCTTGTTGTCTTTAAGCTACTAGTACTTGCGAGACATTTTTTTTTTGGCATTGTTTGTGTCGATTTAAGATGGTCCAATGTGGATTTTCGTTTTGAGCCAATACCGATATCCGATATTTGGCATGCTGCTTTGTCCGATAACCGTTATTTGCCGATTCGATATGTAGCTTTTATATAGGCTAATGTTTTCCAATCCAATCCACTTTATTTCTATACTACATTTCATAAACAAACAGTTTCCAAAGTGCTGCACAAATACATAGTAATAACAACAATAAAAGAAATGCTCAGGTTTAATCACACAAATCTTAAAACAATAAAACCAGTAAAATAAAATAAAATAGCAAAAAATAAATTAAACCAATAACAACATTTTTCTGTCTATGTAGGATGGTCCAACATGGATTTTCTGTTTGAACCAATACCGATATCCGATATTTGTCGCGCTGCTTTGTCTGATAACCGATATTTGCCGATACGATATGTAACTTTTATATAGGCCAATGTTTTTGTGTCTTTGTAGGACGGTCCAACATGGATATATATATTATTTTTTAAGCAAATACTGATATCCGATATTTGGCGTGCTGCAGTGTCCAATAACCGATGTTTGACGATACCAAAATGTCGTTTTTATATAGGTTATTAAGTCAACGTTCAAAAAACAACCATGTTATTTTAGGATTAACGTGGTTTCTATCCTATTCCCCAAATATTTAGCTTCCTCAATATGATTTTCAGTGTCTAATTCATAAACAGGTACATTTATTCATATTTTTTTTTGACTTATTGTTTTATATATATCTTCTTTTAGTTGTTTCTTGCTACAGTTTTACACAATTCTTCTTCTTCATCACTGGTTACAACAATTCAAGCTCACTTTTTCCACTTTCTTCTTAAAAATTCTTCATGTCTTAACTTGTAGCATGTTTCCGTTACCTACAATGTATTTTGGTTAGCATTAATTCCACTTGTAAAACCTGTTTTTGGGTAACTTGGATGTAACAGACAGTTTGTGCAGTACAGTATGTAGGCAGACGAAAGAGAGCTGGTGTGGACCTGAAGATAACACCTCTGTGCTCTGAGCAGCTGGGACACTGTCTGTAGGAAACATTTTACATAAGCGTAATATTTTAACGAGGGATGCGCCGATTCGTCTTTTTCTGTTCCGATACCGATCCCAAAACTTTGGCTTTAAGTTTCTGCCAATACCTGATATCAACAAAAGAAAATGACCCAACTGTTATCATTTAAAGTAACTACAGAACAGTTTTGAAAGTATTTGGAACGAACACCAGTAAAACATCTTATTACACCAATTTATTGATGAAAATGGGGCATAGATTGAACCGTTATTTTAATATTCAATCCATCAAAATGTTCCCAAAAAATGTTCATCGTATCGTGCATCTTTAAACTTAACCTAATCTGCCACTGGATTTTATATTTTACCATAAATGTACAACTGTACAACAACTCACCCACTGCACCAGACTATAGAGGGACAGAGGAGATAATACTCCCTACAACTGTACAACAACTCACCCACTGCACCAGACTATAGAGGGACAGAGGAGATAATACTCCCTACAACTGTACAACAACTCACCCACTGCACCAGACTATAGAGGGACAGAGGAGATAATACTCCCTACAACTGTACAACAACTCACCCACTCACCAGACTATAGAGGGACAGAGGAGATAATACTCCCTACAACTGTACAACAACTCACCCACTGCACCAGACTATAGAGGGACAGAGGAGATAATACTCCCTACAACTGTACAACAACTCACCCACTGCACCAGACTATAGAGGGACAGAGGAGATAATACTCCCTACAACTGTACAACAACTCATCCACTGCACCAGACTATAGAGGGACAGAGGAGATAATACTCCCTACAACTGTACAACAACTCACCCACTGCACCAGACTATAGAGGGACAGAGGAGATAATACTCCCTACAACTGTACAACAACTCATCCACTGCACCAGACTATAGAGGGACAGAGGAGATAATACTCCCTACAACTGTACAACAACTCACCCACTGCACCAGACTATAGAGGGACAGAGGAGTTCATTCTCCAACAGGCTCCTACAGCTCTGCTCAAACAGTGAGAGATACAGGACTACATTCATACTATAATACTCCCTACAACTGTACAACAACTCAATCTTAAGTAATGGATAACCTTATGCCCTGTCAATCAGCATTTTATTTGCACTGTCGTTCTTGTCTCTTGTTTATAGCTGTGATTTTATATTTTATTTTATATTTTATTACTTATTTTTGTATTTTATTTTGACTTGTACATATACATTTATTTTTATAATTATGTCTCATTTGACACGTGTCTCTTGCTCTTTTTGCTACACCATCTATTTTTGTTACTCTCTGTTATTATATTATATTGTGATGTGTGCGCTACTATCCAAATAATTTCCCTTGTGGATCAATAAAGTTTGTCTAAGTCTAAATTATCATTATGTCACGCTATTTTATCATCATCTTGGAAAACACAGAAATTCATAGTCATTGTACCGTATTTGTGTCATTACATTTTGACATTATTGACACAATTACCAGGAGCAAGATGGTGGCTGGGATAACAAGAGAGAACGCTGTTAATGTACAGCTGTTACTAACATGGCTTAAAGCTCAGAATAGTTCATTTTGCATATAAAGAGTTTTATTGTTCGATAATCAGGAAGCGTGAGGTTAGCATGCTAGTTGTCAGCTTTACGGTCCCGGCAAAACTCCGCACTTGTCTCTGAGAGTTGTGAAAAGCTCTTAAAAACTCATCACGGTGAATAATTAGGATGTTTTGATGCATAAACAAAGTAAGGAATATTTATGGACCAAAGTCAATTGCTTAAAATGAACTACTTCTGTTTTTTGCGTTTTTATGACGGTAAATATTCGCCTTTTATGCTCCCGTTGTAGTATCTGAAGTACGAGCTCGTTTGCAGGCGACGTGTGGTTTACTTTTAACATTTCGTGCCAACAAGCGCGCTGTGGTATCGTTTGCCAACAGGGTCAGAGGTCAACTTTCTGTCGCCGCGTGACCTCGGAGGGTAAAGACGAAATGCTGCTGCGGTCAAAAATGAAAAAACACGTGCGCAGGTGGAAGTCGGACATTTTTACAACATTAGTTACACCCTGTACTTCATTAATAACTATGTGAATTACCTTGAATGTATCTGTACTTTACTTGTGGATACTTTTTTTACTTTTACTTCACTACATCTGAGAGAAGGTATCTGTACTTCCTACTCCACTACATTTTTGAACAGGACTAAAAAGTAAAAATAAAAGTAGTTTTTATTAGTTTGAGACCTGATGAAAAGGCTGAGGGGTTTATTTATGCATTTATTTTCTAGTTTGAACTCACTAAAATGTAAAAATACAAATACAAGTACAAATCTTTATCAAAATCACAACATTTAAAGCTTTATTAGACCTTTTTACTCTTTAACTATATTTTAAACAGGCACTTTAATACTTTTAAGCTGATTTTTCATGCAAGTGCTTTTTATCTTTACTTTTACTTGTACTTTTACTTGCTTCTCCCACCACTGATACGCAGGCACAGTCTATTTCTTGGCGTCCAGGTTGGTTGAAATAACGTAATGAGATCTTTGCAGACAGGATATGAAGTAACGGCTGGTGAAATGTAGAGGCAGGTGTCGGTGGGAGCTACGCAGGCATTTTCACGTGTGTACTTTTAAAGAGGTGTTGTACACAGCCAATAAAAACGTGTCAGAAGTACCAAATTGTAGTAGTTTTGTAGTGCAGGCTTCACTGGTGGAGATAGAAGCAGTGTTTTTGTGAAAAATCTAAAATACTCAAAACATGTAGGCTTACTTAAGATATTGTAAATAGTCTGTGCGAGTATTTATTACGTTGTTGTAGTCGTAAAGTACTTGCTAAATTTAGTTCTTTGGTAAATGCATAGTGTAATAGAAAGTATTATTTTTAAAACTATGAAATCTGCAAAAGTTCTGTGAGAGAATTGGTAGTTTTTAGTGAAAATTGTGTATTTATAATGTTGTACAGTAAAAAATACTTTACTATAGGGCTGGGCTATAAATGACAAAAAAAAGTATTATGATTTTTTTCACAGTTTATCACAATCACATTTCCATTTCAACTGATTTTGTCCCATGGAAAACTAATATTAATCAGTATTAAAGGTCCTGTATTACGCAAAATTGACCTGAGCTTTTAGTCTTTTTTTTAGTCATCTCCAACGCTGAAAATGCCGTGATCCAACTTGTGATGTCATCAAGTGGTCGTTTTCTAGTTAACAGCTGCTTTTAGCCTCAACTGAACTGATTTGCTTCCTGTGTTACCACTCAGTGACATCACAAGGAGGAGCAGAGTGTTTACAGCAAAAATGTGCAGGGTTTGTGCGTTAAACTTGTGAATGAAACAAAACACAACTCCAGGTCTGTTTGTGACGAGGAAACAACATTATAACACAGATATAATTAAAATTTGTGTAATATGAACCCTTTAATTTCTTGAACATAAATAATAAAAACGTTTAATTACTGCCATTTAACACAAAAAACACGCTTTTAGTGACAGAGGATCGGCTGTAGACCTCTTTATTAAAAATACCTAATCATATCATTGTCAAATTGTCAAATTAAATGAAATACCCACTATTTTCCATTTAATACGGTTTAATTTTAACATTCACACAACACAAAATACCTAAAAATAGCTTTAACATGTAATCTTTTAATTTAGAACGTGTATCTGATTTGTTTACTGATTGATAGTCCCCAAGGTCAACATCTTAGTTACTCCAGTCCCTCGTGGCTGTAATGTGAGCGTTTGGTCCAGTGCCCGCCCCCTCCGGTCTGTGCAGATGGTCCGCCCCAGGAATGCAATGCACCATGGGATTGCCAGGAGTCGCGGCAACGCACTATTTTTAGGGGGTGCCGATGCTTTGCTGCTAGGAAAGGCGTGGAGGATAAAGCTGCTATAGTGTGGTCCCCGGGGTCACGTGAGCGCAGATTTACATATCCTAAAAGAGGCGTTTATAATGAACCTGGCAACCCACGCAAGCCTGATCTATGTTGTGTTTCCTCCTCAAAAACGTGTCTGTTGACTTCGTGATGTCAGGAAGTGCTCCACTGTGTTTTTAAACTCCACCTTCACTAGAATCATTTGGATAATTTCAGCCCTGGAATTGCCTGTTTCTGCAGAACAAAAGGTAAAAAAAAGAAAGCTAAATTACGTCTTCATGACTTCACAAGGTGGAAGAGAAAATTTTAAGCTTTGAAGATGTAGACAGACTAATAAAAAATAATAAAAGAGTTACTCAAACGTGCGTGAATGAAACAAAACACAACTCCGGGTGTGTTTTGGAGGCGGTAACAGCATTATAACGTGACTTAAAGCTTAATTTTGTGTACTGTAGAACATTTAAACTATTTTGTCAATATTTGGTGACAATACCTGCTATACTGTATAATTATATCCCAGAAATAATGGTTAAAACATTATTAAAGACTTGTACCTGGGAGGGGTTTTTCGATTTCATACGGAGCTGACATGCTGAGTCTGTTTATTGGATCTTATACTCTGTGACTAGATTATTCCGTGCTCTTTCCAGGGGATCATATCTAATAATCAGCGCTATGTGAAATGAGAAAAAAAGTAATCCTCATATTGATCGATCGCAGTTTTCAATTTCATTAGATATTCTTTTATTAAAACACAATAAAAATGGCTTTCAATATTCTTTCAGCAGCAATTTGACATAAAATTAGTACGATTTCTTCCCACAAAGTCTGAACTCTGCTCCAAACCACACAAATTTACTGACGGTGGACCGGCTGTGGAGCTTTTTGTTAGAAAGACCCAAGATGATCATTGACAATTAGAAATTTCAGCCCTGTGAATATTCTTCTTTATTATTAATAATAATAATAATAATAATAATAATAATAATAATAATACATTTTATTTGTAATGCACTTCACATTTCAACAAAATCTCAAAGTGCCACACAGCAGATAAATTACATAAAACACAATTAAAAAACATGCAAAAAGGAAAAAAAACACTACATATTCATAAAATGGTTATCATATCATAAAAGTGTGTTAATAGGCCATTTTAAAAAGAAACGTTTTTGTCTGTTGAATCGTTGTAAATATTAGTGTGGTCACAATATACCAAAGACTTGATGCTGATTTCAATACCGTTATGACATTAACAATTTCTTTATGTTATTTTATTTACACAATAGATTGTCATTTTCAATACAGATTAACAACAGTTTTTAATAGTACCATGTGATCTTAAAGCTTTCTTTATGGAGGTGTTATTGCTTTGTCTGGAATGTTCCACAGTATGGCATTAAACCTTTCTATCTCCATGGAGACCAAACCAGACCAAGTTACAGGTCAGATCTGTGCAGAGGCGGCCCCGCTCACAGTCAGAATGCCTGTTTTTCTAGGTATTTTTGAGCTATAAAACCACCTGTAAGCTATGCAAGGTAGAGCTGTTTAATGTCATACTGCGGAACATTCCAGGCAGAGCAATGACATATCCAGAGAAACAAGCAGGTGACGGACCCCCAACCAAAAAACAAAGATCAAAATCCTTCGAAAAAATTCAGGAAAGATATATATTGTTAGTATCAATACTTCAAATTACTGTATAGTCTCAGTACTAGTTTTAGTATTAATTAGTGTGTCGTTCTGGATCATTTTCACCACCTTAGGACAAAGTCAGTTGTATTTTGGTGTGTGGTAGGTCTGTGTATGGTGATCCTGGCCCCCTGCTGCGAGAGGGGCCCCGGGACTGTGTGTATGTGCTGTAGGACATGTGAGGAGTCATGGAGATGTGGATGGAGTCATCCATGTATGTTTGAGTAATTTAGCGATCTCTCCTGGGCCCTGTTCGACACAGCTACAGCTGTTTTCTGTTTACCCACGCGCAGTACTCCAAATACCAGCATGCATTCATGACGGTCATACCACTGACCAGAATAAAACATTAAAGAGCAACCAAATGTTAAAGGTCCATATTACACTGTTTTCTGATCGATGTTATAATGTCGTTTCCTCATCACAAACAGACCTGGAGTTGTGTTTTGTTTCATTCACACACGTTTAACACACAAACCTGCATGTTTAGGCTGAGTTCTTCTCTCAAATTAAGAACAGTCTGATGTCATATGGTAATACAAGAAGTGCTCCACTTTGTTTTGAAACTGGATGATTTTCAGTTTCTAAAAAAATATAAAAGGTAACTGGAAAACTACCGCCTCATGACATCACAAGGTAGAACAGAGCATTTTGAGCTTTGGAGATGTAGACAGACTAATAATAAAGGATCACTCAAACATGAATGAAACAAAACACAACTCCAGGTCAGTTTTTACATGACTTGAGTCATGAGTCAATTTTGCCTTTAACGACCCAGGAAGTGTCTCCAAACATGACTGCTGCCATGTCCCGTCCAGATGAAGACGTGAAATCTACATCCAGCAGGTGCAAAGGGTTCATCCATGTATTCTTAGGTCAACCTTTCCTTCTACCCAGATGGTTGTACTCAAATGGTCGGCCCTCTTTTATGACTACCCCTGATTTTCCCCCATGAAATTCTTCTCTTTATGGGTTCAGAACTGGTAGCAGCTCGGCTAATAGCTTTTTCCATAACACTGGTTTATTTCATCACCTTCTATTTACTCTGATTTGAGAATTTAGAGAAACATAAGTCCCATATTACAGCATTCTTTAGCGACTTTTACAGCCTCCTCTCAACTTCTCCAGAGAGATTTAGTTGCATTGCATTTTAAAGAGCCCATATTACTCTGTTTTATGATGTTATAATGTTGTTCCCTCATCCAAAACAAACCTGGAATTGTGTTTTGTTTCATTCACACATGTTTGAGTAACACTTTTTGATAGTTTGTCTACATCTCCAAAGCTCAAAATGCTCCATTCCACCTTGTGATGTCATGTAGTAGTATTTTTTCATATTAACAGCTACGTTTTACTTTTTGTTCAGTAGAGATCGGCAATTCCAGGGCTGAAATTATCCACATGATTCTAGTGAAGGTGTGTGGAGTTTAAAAACACAGTGGAGCACTTCCTGTATTACCACATGACATCATAAGGTGTTTGAGAGAGGAACTAAGCCTAAACATGCCGGATTTGTGTTAAACATGTGTAAATGAAACAAAACACAACTCCAGGTCTGTTTGTGATGAGGAAACAATGTTTTAACATAGAAAATAGAGTAATATGGGCTCTTTAAAATGCAGTGTAACTGAATCTGTCTGGAGAAGTTGAGAGGAGGCTGTAAAAGTCACTAAAGAATGCTGCGTCTTTGTGGCCTACTGTTCTTTAATGTTTTTGGAGACAGGACAAGATAGATATCTCCCCTGAACGCAGTATTTAGCCAAATGTTTAACCAGCCAACCTCTCGCCTCTTGTAATGTGCGGCCATGTGTCACTAATGCAGCCTTTCTGTGGCCAGTTTTACATATTTATTTTCATTTTTTTAAGTTTAAGAGTTTACTAAGCAGTGTTTGAACAAATCGGATATTAAAAGCATGTGTGCATTCGCGTGGAGTTGAAGATCTTGACCTTTTGTGTATATTAAAATGCCTAGCTTTACTAAACTCTGATCATTGATTACTTCATTTCGCCACAACATTGTGTTTTAACTTATAACGTTCTAAACTATATTACATCATTTGCAAAAGCCTAAATGTCTTATGTAATAATTACTGTCTATTATCATCTGTTATCTTCGGTTTATCTGGGGCTGGATTGTGTCGTAAACAGCGTAAGCTTTGATGCCTATCGACTCTGAGTTGGATAGTACTTTAGAAACTTTTCGCGATAGTTTTCAGACTGCATACTTTTACCCATATATTTTAGTTGAACAGTACTCTTACTTGAGTAGTATTTTCCCCAAATACTTGTTTAGTTTTAGTGATTTCTTGGACTACTCTTTGTGTTCTGTACTTTTAATATTTTGAAGTAGCGTTACTCTTACTTGAGTACAAGTTTTGGCTACTCTGCTTACTTCTGCAGACTCCCCGTTCCATAGACATTTTAAGTGGGAATAAACATTTAAATACCGGATGCAATTTTGTGGTAAAACTAAACTAAAAATTCTCTTGAAAAGGTTAAAACAGCGCGATTCGAATTTGCAATACTGCTATGATGACTACTTCTACTACTAGATTCAAGATTCAAGGATTTATTGTCATCAAGTAACTACAAAATTACATTTAGAGCATTAAACAGTAGCATGTTAAACATATACACTGTTGAAGTACTACTTACTGCTATTACTGATAAGGATGCACTAATCCAGCTTTTTCAGTTCTGATAGTAATTTCGATTATAATAGCTTTAAGTATCTGACTCCCGATATAAACCGATACCAGTGAGGAGAACTGAAGAGACTGAAAATTATTAAGAAAAGTGTCAGGGTGTCCTTAACTGCTCCTCAGATTTAGCCAATAAACCAGCAAATGAAACTCACGAGCCAGAGGGAGGGATGATGGTAACCCAAAACAACTCCTCAGTTTCCAGGATTCTCTTTTGTCTCTTTCTCTAAATCAATTCATTTGATAAAGTCCCTTTGCAGGCCCAATTACGGTCACCATGGAGACAGATCAAACTGGTCTGACCAGGGCACAAAGCCTCTTTCATTCAGGCCAGTGCCGCTCTGCATTCAGAGGCTGACCACCAGAATATTAGAGTGGACAAGGAAGAGGCCGCAGGACAGTGCTCACATTTGTGTTATGTTTCTGTGGAAGGTTTTTGAAATGCAAAATATCGGTGAGAAAATATTTGGGAAATTTTGGTGCATGTTTTGAGGAAAGGAAACAGATTATATTTTGTGAACAGACAAATCTTGCATCATGTATAACAAGATAATTGTGTTCATGTAATAAAATAAAATGTGTTTTGTCCAAGTGCAGATATATTTTGAAAGCA
This sequence comes from Taenioides sp. WSHXM2023, assembly GCA_029959045.1. Lineage (NCBI taxonomy): Eukaryota > Metazoa > Chordata > Actinopteri > Gobiiformes > Gobiidae > Taenioides > Taenioides sp. WSHXM2023. The sequence continues at coordinate 5,212,861 of CM057106.1, forward strand.
GCTCTTACTCCTGGAGCTACACGTTACATTGGCGAATCTGCACACATTTGTATATTTAAAAGTACAAATTTCAGAACTGCTCCTGTAACGCTCGCCTGTTTCTCATGTTTAACACCATCACGTTTCTACATGTTCATAGCTGATCGGAGGAATTACGTTTTAAAACTATTAAAAAGTTGACAAGAGGGATGATGTTTTTCGTAGCAATAACAAGTTGTGGCTCGCATTCGCATTAATTAACCTACCGTTAAAGTTTTGTTGTCTGCACGTCATGTACATTTTCTTTTCTTAAGTTCTCCTTGTAAAATTGATGTTTGATGTTGTTGGTGTATTATATTTATCCCCCAAGGCTATAAACATTTCGTAGTCGATCATGAGTCATTCCCCGAGCTAACGGGTGCAGCACATGTTGTGACTTTTTACAGAACTTACTTTGAAAGGGCTTTGGAAGTTTATTTTGTGCCCTTTTTCCTGTGTTCCCCCGGCTAAAAAACATAGAAACATACCACTGACATGCACGGGGCATCGCCGGTGTAGGTTGTCTGAGCAGATAATATTTAAATTCCTACGTTTACTGTACTAGAATACTCTGTGTTTGCATGCTGTTACGTCTTTGGTCTAAACTGGGGGTTAGAATGAGATCACCGTATACTTTTTGAGTCTAATTATAATGCGTTTTATCTGGTGTGCCATTAGCATGCTAGTTGGTGTTAGCATTACTGTGACAGCAAAACTCTGCCCCTATAGCCTACCACCACACACTGTGCAATCAGCCCATTTCCACCATTCACTGTTATCCAAAGCTGTTAGCGTGTTCCTCACTGACGCCCCCTGTTGGCTCTGTGTTGCAGTGTTCCAGCAGCAGGCGGTCCACAGCCCCCACGAGCCGCCGCAGAAGTCCAAACCCAAGGCCGGACCCATCCCATGTCAGAACTGTGGCAAGCCCTGCAAGGGAGAGGCCCTGCGCGTCCAGAACAAGCACTTCCACATCAAGTGCTTCGTCTGCAAAGGTAAAACGCAGCGTTACACCGCACACAGCTCACAAGTGGACTCCCGAACACCGCTCTGAAGCTGTAGGCGCTATCTAATCAAGGGCTGCCTGTCCCTGGTGAGTGTCCTTAGATTAGATAGAGAGGCCGGAGTGGAGAGTTCACAGCAGATAGTGTCGGAGGTGTTAGAATTAAACTGTGATTTCACTAAAGGCTGGGCCGGTTAATGAGAATCTAAACCACAAAGCAAGAATTAAAAGTGTACCGGGTTTTTCCCCACGGACTTGAGCGAACAGATATATTGTATAAGCAGCTGCGTCTTTTTGCTGTATGTGTTTTATTGTCTGATTATCAGGAAGTGTACATTAGCATGCTAGTTGTTGTTAATCCCCCCCCAAACTCCGCACTGGTCTCTTGAGAGTTGTGAAAAACTCCTCGCAGTGAATAATTAGAATGATTTGAATACATAAAGTAAGTGAGGACCACTGCAAACAGTTTAAAGTTAAATAGTTTTGTTTATTACATTTTTTAACACAGTAAAAATCCAGTACAGCACCTTTAATAGTTTCTGTTTAAGTCTCATCCATCTCAATCCAGTTTTATCTTGTAGCCAATAAAATATTAATGATTGAACAATGATTGAACAAGGATTATAATGGATGGTATTCTAATAGTATTATATCCTTGATCATTTCGTTTTAAAGCGCTATTTTGGGCACGCAGAGTTAACAGTATGCCCTAATTATTTGTTTTTAAATCACTTAAATCACTCGTTCCACAGTACATCACTGATCTTTTACGCCCACACACTGCCCCTCGGTCTCTCAGGTCAAACTCTCTCAACCTACTGTCCGTCCCATCATCCTGCCTCAAAACCAACGGAGGCTGAGCTTTCTCTGTTGTGGCCCCTGAGCTCTGGAAGGCCCTCCCTTCTCATCTGAGATCATACTCCTCTACCTCACTTTAAAACCCTCCTAAAAACACATTTTTTCAAGATGGCGTTCAACAGCCCATGACCTCTACCCTGAAGCCTGTTTTATTGTTTTACTATGATGTGTTTAATGCTGTAAAACACTTTGGTGAAACTTGTTTAAATGTGCTATATAAATAAAATGACTTGACTAATCCAGACCTGGGCATTGTCCAGCTCCCAGGCCACGTACAATTGACTCTGACCGGCCCGTTTAAGCTCATTTGGAATTACAAAATAAACATATTTTTATCATTTTACCTCATGCACGGACTAAAGCTGCATTGATTTTATTTTAGAGGTGTTTTTTTAGTGACTTTTTTGTAAGGCAGCCTCACTTTTTCATTGCTTAGTCATAACAGAAACTTTTACCAGCGCGTCAAAACAATGATATTTACTGCTTTTTATAAAGAAATACAATTAATATTACGCAGAATTGAGTTAAGCATTTTGGCCCCTCCACAATATTTTCTGTTTCTCATGTGGCCCCATGGAAAAAAGAATTGCCCACCCCTGCCCTGATCTGACTTTGAATTGAATCCCCAACCTTCCAAACATTCCAACAAATAACCTGACCACTGCAATAGAATAACACGGCCAATATAAACCCAACCCTAAAATAAACGGCTCTGACTCGGGCCGGTGTGTGTTGGGTTGTGTGGAGAGCATGTGTAGCAGCTGCCGCTAAGTGAGTGTGATGGAACAGGTTCTGGTGATCGCAGCCAGAGTCGTCCTTTAGCACGTATGCACCAGAGATTCACCACGTTAATGAGTTAGCAGTTTGTTCAAATACAGACACCACGGCCAACACAAGAAGCAGTTTAACGAGGAATCCATCGTCCTGAGTGGATTTAGAAGATTAAAATAAACAAGAAAAACTAACAACACAACTGAGTGCTTTGAGTATTTTGAAATTTGCTATATATCCGAGTCCTATTCCTTTTTATTTAAGTTTCCACATCCACGTTATTCCTAAATGTCTAATATCAGCCAACAGTGTGATGCAATGCCTGTGTCTATTGTCATTCAATTTTGGGGAAAAAATATTTTGTCTGTCAGGTTTTAAAGGCGTTAGTTCATTTTATACAGTTAGTCGTGCAAACTTATTCCTCACTACTGCATAAATTATTCACAACAGTGAGTTTGCAAATGCTTTTCACAACTTTCAGAGACCGGAGTGGAGTTTAGCTGTCACACCCACAGACTGATGCACAAAATAGGAAGTGTTCGTGGGGGCGTTTTCAGCTCCATCAACTCTGTTTCCAATTGACTTTACATTGAAAAGTTGTCAGCCCTCTCTCTGTAACTGCTGCTGTGAGCCTCGTCATTTTGGTCTTAAATTTTTCTGCACATGATCCTGGTGTTTTTATTTTGTTATTTTGTCCGTAAATAAACTCCTTTTCCTATTATGGAACTCCAAATTCACCCCTACAACCGCTAGCTTCATTTGGCTGTAGCTGAACGCTGTAACACCACTGCTACAGACAACTAGCATGCTAACAGCGCACCAGAATTACTTCCTGGTTCATGCGTGATAAAACCGCTTTATAGTTATCTGCACCCAGGAGTCACATTTTACAATACATCAAGGTTAATTTTACTTTTTAGAGATTTTAGCCAGTGAGTTAAAAAATTGACGGTTAACCAAAAACGTAATGAACAAGTCCTCCATTTTTGACTTTGTTGACACTGGTCCCAGCCTACATCAGGTGACTTGGCGGGTGTGATTGAATACCGTCCCCCGTGAAGAATCCTGTAAGATCAGTTCCCGCCCATCCTGTCCCATGTGGGTATATTCCGGGACCCTAGTGTTACATATTTGAAACAGGAGTGCGTTCTATGTTGGTTTGTGTGTGACTGGGTGGGTCGTCAGTGGTGGTGGGTGTCACTCACTGCTGTTGTCGGTACACACTGCGGTTGCTAGGATACCGGCGGGGTCACGCTGGAGTTTATGGCATTTAATCTCATGTTGACTTCAGACATTCCTGCAGCGCTGTTTTTCAGTTGTTTCTGTGATAATGTGTTATGCTAAATGTGGTTAAACGTGGTATTCTCTGGTGTTATTAGTGTAAAATGTGTTTTGTCCTGCATTGGTATAATCTCTTGGGCTTCTTATGGAGAAATGCATTATATATTTATAAAAATAAATTAATGTACTATAGAAAAATCTTTAAACAATATTTTTTTAAAGTCCAAAATGCAACGTAAACTCCCGAACAAAGGTAGAAAAGTGATACTGTAGGTTATAGCACTTTTTGTGTGATTTTACAGACCGCTCTCTTCTTGTGAATGTCTTCGTAAAGCTTTATTTGTTCCGCAATATAAATTACAGTGTTACAATGCAAAGTTCAGGAACAGCAGGAGAATAAGAACAACAATACAATGAAGATTTACAATAGAAACATTAGCCGTAGACAACAGTGTGTCAGCAGAGTAAAGCAATGGAGCTCAAAAGTGACTACACACCCCGAGGTTCTACAACTTCCAACAAAATTAATAATATAAAAGTTTAAAATCTTGCTCAGGGCTAATCAGCTTTGTGGTAACCAATGACCACAAGACCTATAACTGTATGTGAAATCTGTTTCTAAAACTTTATAAACCACTAAGCTATGAAAGCATTTGTGCTTTTTGGACTTAAAACAACTGCGTTATGGATATTAGTTTCACAGAGCTGCTTAGCGTCTGCAATGCATCTTAATATTTGAATTTTTTGAAACATTAATGTTAAAAAATGAATGGAAAATGTACTTCTGTAAGCAGAGCAGGCAAAATGTTTATACAATAAGTGTCTGTGAATGTGGATATGTACTGTGCGGTATATAAACAAGAATAAACAGCAGTATATTATAGTATTTGTAATAAGTGATTATGACTGTGGTTATCTATAGTGCAGCATATGGACAGATGAAATAATAAATAGTAGGTAAAGTGAATTTACCTAGGATTGTACCAGTAAAGATTCATATTATGTTACAGTATGACAGTATTGCAATATTTCTATTAGATTGTAAAGAATATGAGTTAAGAATATTGGGAATAAAAATAGATCAATTTATATCTTAAAAGCTGCTGGAGTGGGGCGTGTCATGGTTTGGGTTTCAATGAATTCTGCTTTTTGCTCCAAGTAGATTGGATAGACTCCAGTTCAGGAAGAGAATGTTGGATGTTTTTTATAAAGTAACGTATCCAGTAACTTTCAGTGCAAAATATACAGTCTTAATGGAAAATTCTGCTTTTCCTTCTAATAGTTTTACTGTTTTCTGGAGCTTTCAGGCGAGAATACAGAAACAGTTTGCAGTGATTACATACTGCCACTGGAAACCCATCACATGTGAACACTTGAATCCTTCTAAGTGCTGATAATGAAGTACACAAGTCTCCCAGCTGCCTTTTCATTAGAACGCTCTGAATACTTTGTTTAGTACCAGACAATTGTGAGTTCCTTTAAAGGGCCTGGATTACGCTATTTTCTGATCTGTTATAATGTTGTTTCCTCATCAAGGACCTGGAGTTGTGTTTTGTTTCATTCACACATGTTTAACACACAAACCCTGCATATTTAGGCTTCTTCTCTCAAACTGAAAACACTCTGTTCCACCTTGTGATGTCATGTGGTAATAAAGGAAATGCTTCAGTAGAGATCGGCAATTCCAAGGCTGAGATCTAAATGATTCTAGTGAACGCTTATGGAGTGTAAGGGTGCACTGTGTAACTTTTCTGCTTTTCTGCCTTTCTGTCTTCATAGAGACTAAACCAGACCAAGTTACAGGTCAGATCTGTGGAGAGGCGACCCCGCTCACAGTCAGAATGTTGTTTTTCTATGTATTTTTGAGCTATAAAACCAGCTGTAATTGAATAAATGTAAAGTAGAGCTGTTTAATGTCACACTGTGGAATATTCCAGCCAGAGCAATGACGTATCCATAGAAACAAGCAGGTGACAGACCCTCCACCAGAAAAGTTACACAATGCACCCTTAGACTCCATAAGCGTTCATTAGAATCATTTAGATTTCAGCCCTGGAATTGCCGATCTCTACTAAACTTGAAAACTACCGCTTCATGACATCACAAGGTGGAACAGAGCATTTTGAGCTTTGGAGATGTAGACAGACTAATAATAAAGGATGAATCAAACATGTGAATGAAACAAAACAACTCCAGGTCTGTTTCTTAGGAGGCAACAACATTCTAACATTTTGCAATTATAGGACTTTTTAACATGTAACAGAACATTTATTTTGACCTCAGGCAGAGAACCAAAGCCTGCGATGTGATTTGTAAATAACTGGATTCATTAAGTGGATCATTAGCGTAGCAGGTTGGCCAGTGTTAAAAGCAAATGTGAAAAAGTTAAGCAGATGTGGACTGACGCAAAGCTAGAAAACGGTAAGACGTCGACACAAAGTCATTTTAACCATTCTAAGAAGAGACTGGACTGTGTTAATCATAGAGAGAATTTTGTTACAGACAAGTTTGTTACACGTAGCTTCAGTTATTTTAGTAGATAGAGTTATTATTGTATTAAAATGTGAAAAACACAAGTGGTTCATTTTGTACTTTCCTAATAAGTTCCGAGCATCTTAATTAAATCACGTTTCACAACTTTCAGAAGCCAGAGCAGAGTTTTGCAACAACAAGAACCACAACAGAGCCCCTGTGTTATTTCGCGGACAATAAAAATGCTTTATAATTAGACAGTGGTCCCATTTTATCCTTTTATAACACATACTGTATGAAGCACTTTACTTTATTACAGGAAAGAAAATCAAGGGGCAGCCTCTTTGAACACAGGAAGGAGTTTGTTCTATGTAACTGCACCCATTTTATTGTATTTTATTTTATTTTTTAAATATTTTTTTTAATTGTGAGATTCAGCTATTCTTTTGCAAAAAACTTGGCGTGATTCACAATGACCATGAGCCAGTGTGACCAAAGCAATACACTTTGACTTGAATGGTGCAATAGAAGCAGTTATAAAGAGCTTGGAGTTAGGAAGCAGATCAACAGTGCCAAGTTTCGAGAGTTCATTTGTAATTAACACTGAGAGGATGAAGACTTGTCTAACAGGAGCTAATGCTTTAGTACTGGAGTTATACCAGAGAGTTTCAGTTATCGTGCACAGCCTTAGTTAGTAGCCTTTGACACACTAACGGCTCCAGGATTCTTCAGATCCAAACTTTCGATCCAGTTTGACTTTGATTATCAAGTTGACTGTACAATTTAGCTAAATATTCTTGCAAATACTCTCCACTGATGACATAAATAATTCAGTTTAAGTATTGTGCAACTCGCAGGTGTAGCAAACCTTCCACTGCAGCAACTGTATTGTAAATATTCAGTTTCTTACTAATTATATCATATAATTACCAAGAAACTCAATATATGTGGTGTTTCATTCTAGTATGCTTACAGTTATGAATGAACTAGGGTCACGATACTAAAATTTCAAATTCCATTAAATTCTAAGGATTTATATGCAAAGGAAAATAATAAAAACAAATAAAAACAACTGTTATTTACATTTAATAGGTTGTAATTTTCAGTACAGATTAATAATAGTTTCTTTAATGTGATTCCAAACTAGTTCTGATGACGATCAAAATTATTCTGAAACAATTCAAGAGGTTTTTTTCAGCATCATATATACTTGTTCAAATAAGTAACAATGGGTTTTTAGTTCGGTCAGTTCAAAATTGAAAATGCTGTCGATATTTTCCACCGATATTCACTGCATACGATTTGTCACCTTAAACAGAATGAGTAAAAATGTAAATAGACGATAAATTAAGCGATAAATCTGGCTGTAAGTTTACACAATTGGGCAACAGTTGCTTTTATATCCAAATTATATCCAACTAGCTGCTGCGTTCCGAATAGGAAGTGAGCATGGGCGCAACTGCAGCTCCATCAGCTCTGGCTCCATTTGACTTTACACTGAAAAATGGTCACCCCTCTCTCTGAGCCTCGTCATTTTGGTCTTAAAATGTTCGTATTTATCTACATGATTCTGGTGTTTTTATTTCGCTATTTTCTCTGTAAATAAATTCCTATTCCTAAGCTCCAAATTTGCCACGTTGAGCTTCATTTGACTGGAGCCGAACGCTATGGCTAACGTCACACTATTCTGTTTTTTTTTTTTTTTTATACTTTTGAGCAATGCAAAAGTCAGCCATTCTAACCATTGGCACACACAATATTGTTTCCCCAAGTCAGTGCATTTCACCATTGCTAAATCTAAACACTACAAAACTGTGATTCTTCCAGCCGTCAACACAAGGCCGTGGCAGAGGAAGTGCGGTATCTCGGTGCCCAGTGTTTTTACTCTTTCTAAATCCTGTTATGTCTGCAGCTAAATCTCCTTAAATCCAGTGACACCATCAACAACAGCAGATAAGATGCCCTTTATCGCAAGGACCCGTGTGCCTTATACAACGGGACTGCTTCTATAAATAAAGGGAAGATCCTGCAGAAAATGTTGGTTTAAATAGCAGAGAATTTGTCATTTTCATGCAACGTGTGCGTAAAAATGACAATAAATCGAATCTCGGATCTTAATTTTATTTGATTTTTTTCTCAAAATTGAACCCTAATTGAACGTAATTGAAATCAAGCTTCTGATCTAGGCTATAGATATTGAGAAGGTTTAAGTGTTGAGTGTTGTAGTTTACATTGTGGAGTTTGGGTCTTTATGAGAAAGAGATGTTTTGGTCTGCTCAGAACATGCTGTGGAAATTGGGCAGTGACTACATCCAGTGGGAAAGAGTCATATGAGAAAATATGTGGTTACACCCACTGTGGACATTACATGACTGTTGACGTACGGTGTTATGACCCAGGCCGAGTTTACGTCACACACCAGAAGCAAAACACAAGAAATACTCAATTTAAACGCTCGTTGTAGATTCCAAGCAAAACCTAATGCCACGTGAATGTCAAATGAAAATAAAATACATCCAAGATTTTAAATGAAAGCTGTATAGAATTGAATACTGTACTGTGCCGTAAAGATGATCTGAAGCAGTTTAAATGAGGCTAAGAACAGGTAGCATCAAAGTTAGTTACCTTAATGATAGCAATTTGAGCACCAAAATTATTTGAGTTATGAGTTTAGTAAAGTTTTATGAGCTTTAAAAACACAATCGAGCACTGTGGGGTTTTTGAGCGTTAGAGGAACAAAGCTTAAATGCACCAAAATTATGTGAATGAGTTTAGTAAAGTTTTAAGAACTTTAAAAACAGTTGTTGTATGAACTTTAAAAACACAATCGAGCACTGTGGGGTCAAGGTTTTTGAGCATTAGAGGAACAAAGTTTAAATGTTACGCAAAAGTAAAGCAACATACCGCGATGATAATAATAACACTCTTTTCTTTAGACAATTGAATGTGATTTTCAACATTAAATCTTAGTATTTTCTATTATATTCCCATGTGGTCTTATATCTGTGTAATCCCTCAATGGTCCATGGGTGTGTACTAGTTCATGTGCTCTTATACAGCTCAAGATCATTCTAGTTTCAGGAAAGGATCATTTCTGTCCTGCGAATGTGAATTTTTAGTATATACCTGCTCAAATGAGTGTCTAGTTTTGATTTACGATACTTTTGACAACCCTAGATTCCGAAAAATTGCACTAATTACGCATGTACGTTAATTCATTATGTTAATTTGATTGTGTTTGCTAGTTTTTCATTGGTTGATTGGTTCTGATGGTTTAGAGCGATAAAAACAGTATTCATCACATAGTCACACTTCACTGTTTACTCTAGAACTATTGAGTCCCAAACATTTACATTGTGCAGCGTGGACAGCGTGGAGCCGTTTTCCTTGTGCTTTGGGACAGATTTATGAATCGCATTGTTTTGGTTGTTTTGGAAGCCCCCTCTCCTCTTCCTCCTCCAGATTGTGTTTTTTCCTGTAACTCCGTGCGGCAGAGTTCTGGTAGGTCAATGGGGTATATAGCAGGGTCCTGTGATGTTCTCTGTGGGGTGCTGGTCTCTGGATCGCTCCGTTCTTGGAAGAAAGCAGATCCTGACCTCAGCAGACTGTGAGAGGATTTTGCTCCGACTTAGTGCAAGGTCTGGTAGACATGTGTGATTTATGGCATGCACAGATCCAATGCTTTGAGGCGGTAAGAATTGCAAACATGATGTATTATTATTGTACCGCGCTGACGGAATACAACGGCAGTTACTCGGCTTCAAATCAGTGAACTGTTTTCTGTTTTGTTCTTTGTGTACGTTTAGCTAGGTCTGTAAGTCATTTGTCTCTCTGGAGATGTTATTCATGGGTGGCAGAGGGATGAAAATCAAAGCAGTTACCACGCAAAGTAAAATATGTCTTTATAATCTCCAAAAGTCCTCAAATACCACCCATAAAAAGAAGCTGAAAACCATGAAAGCTTTGCTTGAAGAAGAATATATACGTATATACAAGCAGGCAGTGGACCTTCTACCAGAAAAGTTACATATTGCACCTTTAAATGACCATGATTTGAAATATTCACTGGCATTTAGCTAGAAAATTGTGTTATATTAGGTGCTGGCACCAGGGGCGGACTGGGACCAAAAAACGGCCCTGGACTTTTCCCCCACAATTCGGCCCATGGTAGGAATTTAGGAACAGATTGGGGGGTGAGTGCGCAAATCGACCCACGGGCGAACGGCCATTCTGGACTTTTCTAGAACGTCCATCCCTGACTGTCACTGATTTTTACTGTCCTTAAAACCTGAAAAACAGTAGTTAAGTCCAACGTTATTCCTCACTTACCTTATATATTGCAAGCAGCCTAGTTATTCACTGCGATGAATTTAAGTGCTTTTCACGTTATGGTCAAGCCAACAACAACTAGCATGCTAACACACACTTCTATTCCACTGGTACAATAAGAAATGGACATGTTTTCTACTGTACCAAGCTACTGTACCCAGCTGCCACTTTCTCAGGCGCTCAGGGTGAGACCAATGTTATGCCTTATTTTGCCAGAAATTATAATATGCAAAAGAAAGAAGTAGTACCAGTAGCAGTAGTAGTAGTAGTACTTGTAGTTGTTGCTGTAGAATCTTTTTACTGTTGCACAACGCTTTTAATTCCGAATACTATCAACTCCACCCTTCTTTTTGCACTCCGGTATTACATGTGATGCGAAAGTGCAAACCCAATAGCCAGACCCAAACATTACATCAGGCTGACGCAGCGCTAACCTAATATTTACCCAAACCCCAAAAACACTTCTTCAATTACGCACAATCTTCTCACAACCTTTACCGTTTATTCATTCCAGTAATACCCTTAAAGCGTGCACTTCGAAAACAATAGTTCCTGTGTTTGGACATAAGACAATACGCAGACTTCCTGGTTGTTGTCTGGTAGTAATTTAGTATATCCCGGAGGAGGCCTGGTAATCTGAAGGTCATGTGACGTCTCCCGGCCAATCACATTCACCCGTTTGTCCATCCTGAGTCATTATAAAACATGAGTTGCTGTCAAGGTCGCGCATTCAGAACACAAAGCACATTGCACATATATTTTTAACCCCCACACAGCTACTACAGTCAAGGGCACTCCACATCTATAATTTATATGGTGCTACATTCTGACAGTAAATAAGATCTCTGGGGATGCGCTATGAAATATTGATTTTCACTACGAATCTTTTCAAATGCAGGATAAGCGAGCTCGGTGGTTGTAACTGTTTAAGTGCGTTAGGTAAGGGCTAATGACATTTAGCGTCACATGCTTATTCGATTTGCTGGGAGGAGTGAAGGGCTAAAGAAGGCCGCATAGTTCAAATATAACAGAGGTCACGGCTTGACTTAACAAGTGCGTTTGCAATCATGAATTAGTTCCATGTTTCAGGAAAAATAAGGACATACGGGAATACATCTAGGCAAATTTGGTAGTTAAGATGAAGCTGAGTTGAATTCCATATTGTTGAACGTTCTAGGCAAAGGAATGACATTTCCAGGAAGGTTCATCTTTCCGGGAAGATGAACCTTCCTTTCATACAAATGTTATCAAAGCATATATATATATTGTTTTTTGTGATCATTTTTTTATTTGTAATCAGACAAAATCAAATAACATTTTAATTACCCTCCCAAAAAATAAATAAATAAATAAAATAAAATAAAATAAAATAAAATAAAACAAACAAACCCAAGCTCATGGTGACCACCCACCCCCCTCCCTGGGCTCCACACATACACATATATATATACACATATACACATACATATATACATACATATATACATTCTCATACTCATATGCATGTGTATATGTATGTGCACACACACATACACATACTTACATACCCATGTACCTATATACATATACATACTTACACTTACACAAAGTAATTTACATGACATGAAAAGCTTCCAGTTGTTGTAAGATGTTGAAAATGTTGCTTATTTAAGATTATCCAATTGAAATAAATCGATCAAAGCATATTTTGATGTTTACAACCATCACAGCTATTATTTAAAATTTAAACAGATCGACTAAGCTGTATGCTTTGACTATAGACTGTATAAAGAAGTGGATTAAGGGAGTGCGGCGTCCAGGCATTTGGCTCCAGTCAAATGAAGCTCACTGAGGCTAGAGAGAAAGGCTCTATATTAGAAACAGGAATTATTTACGGACAAAATGGCAAAATAAAACAGCAGGATCACGTAGAGCAGGTTAATACAAACATTTTAAGATCAAAATACCTATATCCAATTATGTAGACAGTCTATGGCTTGGACACAGTTATTGCTGCAACTTATATTTTTGGCGACTGTTCTGAAATTTAGTTTGGAAATTTCATATTTGTGGATTCTTACCAGAACAAATAGGCTACATCCATTATCTAAGTAAATAGCTTTCTGGCACATGCATACAGTTGCTAAGCCTCTGTCGTCTTTAGTGGAAATAATCAGTTTTGGAGACATCGCTTCTTTGCTGTGACGATGGTTGAATTCTGCACTTGTAAACAGACAACAAACATCTGCTCATATCACACTCCCTTCTCCCGAGGTCAGAAGGTCACAAGTTCAGTTCTTATCGTGTCAGGGCTATCCACCACGTTACACTGAACAGACTATTCCAGGGACAAATCACATAATTACTGGTATTATGACATCAGCAGCGGTGAATGTATGTGCACACCCGTTGTTTGTTGCCATGGAAGCAGAGCTGTTTTAAATGATCAAACCCCATCTGGTCAGGGATTTTAGCAAGAGCTCAGACAGTTACCTCAGGACAACGTAGGTAATTTCCAGATCACAGAATTGGCAATTATGAAAACTTCTTTGGCATGCAATATATTCAACTTCACAGCACATATTTTACAAAGTTTATGCTTTTTTTAAATAAATATAGAAGTCATCTGTTCCAACATAGTACAAACGATACTATGACAATGCAGTACATTGTATTGGAAGCAGATTAAATAAGGAAAATCTTAAATGCCATAAAGTTTGAGGTACTTATATTTTATGTTATTTTAGAAGAGACTTTTCTTTAAATAGACAATTTTCCATACATTACAAAAACGTGATAGAAAACTGTACACAACAACTTGACAAACCTAATGCGATGTGCTGTAGTTTCATTTGGGGATGTACACTGATTGTGTTGTTAGTGCTCTGAAGGGGGAGCGACTTAGTGCCGAGAGCAGGTGGGGACTCAGATTGTGAAAAACGAAACTGAAACTTATAAAACATGTTAATACATTGTTTTTGGTTTTGTGTTAATATTCCATTTAAAGTAAAATTTGTTTTGCCTTACTAAAAGCAGCTCTTAAGGTCGAAATTATTTTTTTAAATGATGAAACGGACGTAGGCTGTTAGCATGCTAGTTGTTGTTAGCATTAGAGCATCACCCAGGCCTCTAAAAGTTTGAAAAAATGCTTATAAACTCATCGTGGTGAATAACACAGGGGAACACTAAAATTTTAACTTCCTGTTGCATTGGATTTTTTAACTGATTCTGAAGGATTTTTAGGCGCTGATTTCAAATCTGAAATTAGTTTTTCTCCATAAGCTCTAGTTTTCATGCAATTTGAAATAGATGCACTAGTACGTAAGTAGTTACGTAACCCAAATCTAAGCGTTTTGAGATTACATACATAGATAGATTCTAATATTTTTATCATGCTTCTTTTTTCCAGATCAAACATGGCTTCCTCATCGAGACATCACTGTAGAAACAAGCCTGATGCCTTCTGTTACATCTGTGGTTGCTACACACTCCATCATAATAAAAATCAAAGATTGCATAAAATCTGTAGCTTGCAGAAATAAACTAACGTCAGATTTGAACTCAGCACACTTAAATTGACTAAAAACAAGTCTTTCTTTAAATGCAACATATAGAGTGTTCCCCAGTGTAATTGAATGCAGTAGTAAGTAGTAAAAAATGAACTAGTTGTGTTTTTCACATTTTTAAGGCAATTAAAAATAAGATACAGCTCCTTTAAAAGCCTAATAGTGAATACATACTATATTGGCCCTTTCCTTTTGTCCATTTATTTAGATTTCCATCGTGAAACATCATCTCTCCGGTAGCAGCAGCTGGAAACTATGTCACAGCGTTCCAGAGTAAACATTCCTTCTCGTATTGTTGTGGTTATTTTACGGGCACAGGCTAACCTCTGGGATGCTTTGATAAAGACTAAACGCTGGATAAAGGTTGAACATCGGCCAATATAGGGGAAGTTGGCTTGTTATGTAACCACTGGGAAAAGTTGAAGGAATTTGTGGTTATATTGCCTATAAATATGCTTTAAAACACAGAAATCCATATAGTTCGGTGGCAGCGCAACGGCGTTCTAACAAGAGCACTTATATTACACTCTAGAAATATACTGCAGATGTACTGCTTAAAGGGCCCATATTACACTATTTTCTGGTGTATGTTATAATGTTGTTTCTTCATCAAAAACATACAGTTTTTGAACGTTCTTGCCACACCAGAGATCTGACCTGTAACGCAGCTTATTTGTGTCCGCTTCTTTTCTCAAAAAAGATTAATCAGTTTAATTTCAAAGTGTGGAAAACTTGGAAAATCTAAATAAAAGTAGTAAGTAAGTAGTAAAGTGCTGTATTTAAGTCGAATTTTGAGGTATCTTTACTTTACTTAAGTACATTTTAAATACAGTTTAAAGTCAAATCGTGGAAAACTTGGAAAATCTCCATGGAGCCCAGCACACGGTCCCTACACCAGAAAAGTTACACAATTCCCCTTTAAAACGACCACAAAGCAGATATGCAAAGACTACACTGTTATAGCACTTCATATTGCAATCCTGCAGACTATATTTATGCCCAGGCAGGTGTGTGCAATGTTTTGTCTATTCTTCAAACCATTTGTTTTGGACCATATATTCACTTGTCATCGCCGGATTCATTCTTCATTAAACAGACTCAAAGCTGCTATGATGGAAGTTATTTCTACAGTGGAATTGGTTTGACTTGTTTGCAGTTCTTGTGTCATCCAAAAATGCAAACTGCTGGTTGATTTGTGATTGACCAAGCAGTGTGGGCTCTTAGCATTGTAAACATGTGCTTGTTCAAGTTAGGTTACGTAGCCTATTTTATTTTATTTTATTTTACTTTATTTTACTTTACTTCACTTTTTATTTTATATTTATTTTATTTTACTTTTTTATTTTATATTTATTTTATTTTACTTTACTTTATTATTATTATTATTATTATTATTATTATTATTATTATTATTATTGTTTTAGCTGCCTAATTAAATATTTTTTTTTGTTTTTGTTTTTTTTTGTCTGTGAAAAGTTTGCTAGTTCGCTAAGCTAACAGTATTTTAGCTTAGCGAACTAGCTTAGCTTAGCGAACACTGCAAGTTAGTGCAGTGTTCGCACTAGCTTGCAAGCTAGTCTTGCAGTGGTAGAAGGTAATTCAGTAAAAGTAATAAGTAAGTAGTAAAGTGCTGTATTTAAGTAGAATTTTTAGGTATCTGTACATTTTCAAGTGATAGGTATCTGTACTTTTACTACACTATATTTTTTCACTGGACTGAAAGGTAAAAAATACTTTTCATATGACTTTAAGGGTTGTTTTTACCATGTTTGTGGCAACATCCTGACAAAAGGTTTTGACTTCAAGCTTTGGCTTTGAACAAACAAAAATAAATAGCCCAAATTCATAAGAAAATTAAGAAATTGATTCGTATTGCAACTGTTAACCAAAATATGTACCATTATTTAATCAGTATCACTACATTTTAACAAATAAACAACACTTGAAATACGTTTACTTTTTACTCTTAAAGTGAATTTTCAAACAGGTACTTTAATACTGTTACTTAAATAGATTTTTTCATGTCATACTTTTACTTTTACTTTACTTTTTGCGTCTGTATCTTTACTTTTACTTTAAAATCCATCACTGTTGACATGTACTATCATCTTGTGTTATTGTTTTTGGTTTCATCATTCTATCAGTCGATTTTTGTGTTTGAAAATCATACTTTCTCAACACGTTTACATCATTTTTAGCCTTTTCTGTATTGTATAACATCTCCTCAGTGTGTGCGCCGAGCTCCAGGGCGCATTACAAACACAGCTGATCTCTCTCTCCTGTCACCGCTTTCCAAAAAGAAAAAGAATGGGAGGAAGAAAAGGAATGGCTTGGAATAATAGAGTGAAGTTTTTTCCCCCCAAGGGCGCGGCCGTGTGATGTCACCACGTTGCCGTGGTTACGGTGTAATCAGCGAGTGTTGATGGGAGGGGGCTGTGTGAGGCTGGGAGCTGGTGCCAGGCATTGTTAAAAGTGGAAAAAAACAAGAGTGGAAGTTGGATACATGGTAAAAACGATAATGCAGTGTGATTAGCTGTTATCGTTCAAGTTTTTTCACTGTTATATCGACGGAATAATACTTTTTTTTTTTTTTTAATTATAATTATTAACAAACCCAAGGAAGTCAGGCTTCACACTCAACCAAACACCACCCACTCATACTTAATACAGACCCATAAGGAAAGAATTTTAATAATAATAATTACAGAAAAAATAAATTAATAATAATAATAATAATAATAATAATAATAATAATAATAATAATAATACATAAATAAATAAATAAATAAATAAATAAATAAAAACACAAATTAAAAAATGATGGTATAATACTTAATAAAAAGAGTTTGAAGATGAAAACAAGTAAAGGCAAAACAACACAGGCCTAGAGTGAAAATTCTATTGACAATTTTTGCAACAAAGACACATTCAGATACAGAAACATATTTTTTAATACTAGAATTAGAAAAATACAGTAGTAATAATAATAATAATAATAATAATAATGAGAAGAAGAAGCTTTACTCTGCAATTCATCCCTGCAAGACATTTTACTTTATCCACTGCTCCAGTTAAAGGTGCTCTTTGTAACTTTTCTGGTGATGGGTACACTAGTTGTTTGTCTCCATGGAGATGTGATTACTTGGGAATGGAATGTTGCACAGTAAGGCATTAAACCAGAGACAAGTAGGTGAAGTTACAGGTCAGATCAGTGGGGAGACGACCCTGGTAATGCATGTTTTTCAAGCTCCATAGCGACAAGCAGGCGGCAAACACTCCACAAGTAAAGTTACATAGTGTGCCTTTAAGTACTGGGGTGTTGGTAGCAAGAAGAGCATCTAGCATTAAAATTACACATTAAAAATAGATGAAAAAATATTTGTTTACCATTTTATCACAGAGAATAACGTAAAAACAGTGCATCTAAATGTTTCTTTTTCTCTCCCTCCAGTATGTGGCAGTGAGCTGGCCCAGGGCGGCTTCTTCGTGCGTCAGGGCGAGTACATCTGCACCCTGGACTACCAGCGCATGTACGGCACCCGCTGCTTCAGCTGCCAGGACTTCATCGAGGGGGAGGTGGTGTCTGCACTGGGCAAGACCTACCACCCACGCTGCTTTGTGTGCGCCTCGTGCAAGTACGTACCACTAATCTGAGCTTCAAGGTGTCAGAAATCAGAGCGATGTCTGTGTTTGATTTAGATGAACCCAATTAGTGGTGGTTAACTGAGCAAAATTTACTTTATGCTGATGATTAGAGTGCTGAACTGAAATAAACGTTTGATTTTAATCAGTCAATTTGTACCACTCAGGCTGAATATTAGGACCATGTTTTTTCTGTTTGGTAGGGTAAGGTAGGGTAAGGTACACTTTCTGTGGTAAAGGTTCATTCTGTCTTTAGTTTTAAACTTTTGTCAGACAGGAGAGGTTGTTTACCTGCTTTACCACTGTACCTGCGCCCCTATTGTCTGACAAAACCAAGTAAAACAGCCTACAAGACTATACCAAGACTGACTCTTCTGAATACACCATCTCTTCTGACCTTAACATCACGTGACTCTTCTGAGGAAGGCTGCAGGAAGTACCCGGAACATGTAAAGTAGGTAAACAAACTCACCTGTCTGACAAAAGAATTGCTAATTCTAAGGTACACTTTATTGCGTCCCGTAGGGAATAATAGGGGATTTATCCTCTGCATTTGACCCATCCTTCCATCCTTCAGTGCCTCTGGATCAGCCTGTCAGGAGCAGGTGTGGCTCCATGTCCAGAGGTCTCATTTATAGAACTTAACTTTTTTGAATTCTTACTTAAAGTGTACGTATGGACAAAACACAAACTTCCTCAAACACGATTTCTTGTCTGTTTGAGCTCATATTCCTTCTGTTTCCTCTCTGAAAGCCCCGACATGCAAAGTTCAGAGGTTTTGGATCAGGCGGCTCATTTCAAGTTTTCTTTTTATAGATCACAAACTTAACGGAATGTCACATACATAACATTTTAGTACGTCCGCATATAATAAATGAGATACCATCTTGAGCTCTAAAAATCTGTTTTCAAAAATAATCTCTCCTCCGTGTTCCCATGACTAAACATTTTAATGGTGCTATTTAGCCTGGAAGTATTTGTGTAATTTAAAACAGTAGAAGTATAGTTTATAGTCAGAAGTAAGTCTAATTCAAAGGGCAGAGCGTTTCCTTTTGCCTGGGGGAGAGACAGGAGTGAATAAGTGTTTCAGACTCTGCTCTATCTTCTGGAGTTCTCTTACCTGCTGTATAGGACAGGTCTGATTCATTCTTCAGTTTACTCTCTTAAACACAGTTTTTATTCCCGCAGTGACACTCTCTTTTCTCTTAATGCTTAATTTAAGAGCTCATTGTGCTGTAGAATCTTACACACATTATTTTACTGTCTCCACGCTAAAAGTTTACCTTGAACAAGCAGCAGTAGCAGTAAAAGTACTTAATGGGACTTTTATTCCCACTTGACTATAAAGTTGAACTATTTGAGGCTGTCAGACTACTTCTCTCATCTCTCCTCTGTGTTTTTAAAGTCCATTCATTTATCCAGTCCATCCTTTACTAAAAAGTAGTAGTAGCTTTTTCTGTTCCGATACCAATGTTAATACTTTGGCTTTAAGTATCTGCGGATACCCGATATCGCTTGGTATAAATGCAGAGACAGATTTTATTTTATTATTATTATTTTTTTATTTTTTTTTTGTTATTTTGTAATGCTTAATTATCATTTAACTACAGACCAGCTTAGAAAAAATACGTAAGTATTAAGTTCAATATTACGAGGTGGTTTGGGCAAACATTGACCAGTAAATTATCTTATTACCCCAATTTATTGACCAAGATAAGATATGGACTGAACCGATATCCAATCCATCAAATTTTTCAATATCAGTGCCAATATTTGATGTTGTATTGGTGCATTCCTACTAAAAAGCAGACTAGGAAGTAAAGCTGGTGCACTATTAGCATGCTAGTTGTTGCTATCTGAACATTATTCCGATAGCAAAACTCTGCTTTGGCCTCTGAAAATTGTGAAAAGTGGTATTATGGTAAAAAAAAAAAAAAATGATGCGAGGAATGTGTTTGGAAACTAAATTATTACATTAATGCTATAAATTTTGTAATATTTTCACTTCTAAAATGAATATTCTGAATACCAACTGAGGTTAAACTAATTTGACCGCCCACCACTCAGCCTTTTCTATCATCACTCTCTGGAATAGTATAACATTTCATTTCGGAACACACATGCCATGGCTAACCACAATCACCTGTCCAGCCACACACCCCGTCCCCGTTCCCCATCACAGACACTGTCCCGGGCCGTCTTCATAACTCAGCCTGTCTCATGTAGGAATGTTAAGTGTGGATCTCTTAGCCCACTCCCACAGCTCCCAGCGACTATCTGCAGTGTCTGAACTCTGAACCGCAATGTTCCACTGTGGATAGGCCTGTCACGATTATTACTTTATCGATTTATCGTCAGTGATGGGAAAAATACTTTGAAAATACATTTAGTTACAGAATACTGAATATCTGAATTAAAATATAATGTATTTTGTAATGTATTCCGCTACATGGTCCAATCTGAGTACTGTGTTCTGAATACTTTTACATCGAGTTGCATTTAAAGGTGGATTATGTAACTTTTCTTTTTCTTGTTTCTATGGATATGTCATTGCTCTGCCTGGAATGTTCCACAGTATGACATTAAACAGCTCTACCTTACATTTATTCATTTACAGGTAGTTTTATTGCTCAAAAATACAACAAACAGGCATTCTGACTGTGAGCGGGTCGCCTCTCCACAGATCTGACCTGTAACTTGGTCTGGTTTGGTTTCCACGAAGATAGAAAGGCTTAAAACATTCCAGACAAAGCAGTAACATGTCCACGGAGACAAAGTTTGATGTTCGTGCTACCAGAAAACGCAACATAAGAGTTAAAACAGCTTTGTATTTGTTTCACCATTTTTGTTTTTATTTATCACTGATCAGAGAAGGAAAACTCACACTCGCACTCACCACGACAGCGGTGTTTTATATTTATTATCTCACTAATTTTGAGCAGTTCGAACCTTAAATTGTTTGATCCAGTGCTGTCATGTATTCCTTGGATTTTAGAAAAGTAATTGTATTCTGAATATCACCAAATTAGCCTTAGACAAATTGTGTTGATCCACAAGGGAAAGGACTTGGACACACAATATATTATAATAACAAACAATATATATATAAATGGTAATAATACATTCTAATTAAGCAAAAATATCAAGAGGCTGGTGTCAAATAAGGCATAATTATATAAAAATAAAATAGTAAATAAGTAATAAAAAAATAATAAATAAAAATATCTGGATAATAAATAAAATAGCTATATAGACGTCGTAAGGAAACAGGACAAAGGGTTATCTGTTACATAAGGGTGAGGTGTTGTGCAGTTGTAGGGAGTATTATCTGTTACATAAGGGTGAGGTGTTGTGCAGTTGTAGGGAGTATTATCTGTTACATAAGGGTGACTTGTTGTGCAGTTGTAGGGAGTATTATCTGTTACATAAGGGTGAGTTGTTGTGCAGTTGTAGGGAGTATTATCTGTTACATAAGGGTGACTTGTTGTGCAGTTGTAGGGAGTATTATCTGTTACATAAGGGTGACTTGTTGTACAGTTTTATGGAGGATGGTATGAATATCGTCCTGTAAGTGAATACAGTTACTCAAAATGTACACAACAGTTTTGATGGTCAACATTTATCATTTGTGCTTTTTTCTTTGTACTAGTGGTAAAACTGTGGTTATTTTTCTGTGCGACGATGAGATTTGAGCTGTAGAAGGTTGAATTTTGACCTTGATAATTCTCGATTATCAAGCTGTAAATACAAACTAAATACTAATGTGTTTCATTGTGCTTTTTATTGATTGCAGCTCATATTTTTAACAATATCGTACATTTACAATATCGTACACTTTTGGGCAATAATTCTGCCTTGTGGTTTGGTTTCAGTTTTATCGTTTATCGTATATTTAGCTCAACAATATATCAAACTTGAAAATTTGTTACAGTGACAGGTTTAACTGTGTAATATGATACCCAAAAAAACCCACAAATATAGCTTTTATGGTTACACAGCAAGAGCCTTTTGTTGGTAGTGTGAACATCGGACTAAAAGGGTTGAAGAAGAGGGCAAAGGTTCAGTATTTCGTGTCATTTAAGGCTTCAGTTTTGTATGAAAGATCAATATTGCAGGAGTTTTGCTGTGTGGGCTTTTCTGCAAATACAATATCGCTATTCAGAGCTACATCAGCAAAGCTCACTTTAAAAACACATCAAGAGAAATTATAACTTTTTGGTTGGGGGTCCGTCACCTTCTTGTTTATATGGATATGTCATTGTTTTACCTAAAATGTTCCACAGTATGACATTAAACAGCTCTACTTTACATTTATTCAATTACAGGTGGTTTTATAGCTCAAAAATACCTAGAAAAACAGACATTCTGACTGTGAGCGGAGTCGCCTCGCCACAGATCTGACCTGTAACTTGGTCTGGTTTGGTTCCCATGAAAACAGAAAGGTTTAATGCCATACTGTGAAACATTCCAGACAAAGCAATAAGATCTCCATGGAGAAAAGCATTTGATGGACCCTCCACCGGAAAAGTTACACAGTGCACCTTTAAGTCAAAGTACAGATAATGGAGCAAAAAAAATAAATAAATAAATACTAGTAAAAGTAAAAAGTATCACATGAAAAAATCTACTTAAGTAAAAGAATTAAAATGCCCGTTTAAAAATATATTTAAATTGCTTTTATTTTTCAGTCCTATTCAAAAATGTAGTGGAGTAGAAAGTGCAGATATCTGCTCTGAAATGTAGTGAAGTAAAAGTAAAAAGTAGCCATGTTGAAATCTACTTAAGTAATGTACAGATACCAAAAATGTATACTTATGTACAGTACTTTACTACTTTTACCTCATTACGTTCCACCACTGGTCAAATATAGAAATAAATCTCATAATTTTTAGTTTTTCTTACAGTTTGTGGTTTGTAATGTGTTTATGAACTGATTTGATTTGAACAGGCAGTTGTGGTTTTGGTTGTTGTTTACTCGTCTTTGAATGGTGAGAGGACACAGAGATAACACACAACAGTGTCACAAGGAGAACATGCAGACTCCAGAAGAGAGATTACAGGCAGGCTGCTGGGGATAACACACACAATCAGTTTTTTTTCTCATCGGTAGAGATTTGGGGTTTTACAAAAATGTTTGATTAATCGCTGTCATTTTTATTTGTTTTAATCTGAAACACAAAAATCAGATTTGAGCTTTGGTGTTTATTTACACGAAGAAATGAAGAAATGTGATCAAAAACATCTGGAGACGTGTCAGTTAATTAATCGGTCGTTTTTTACGGTTTACTGTATTTGGAAATCAAGTACAGTTGATTTTAGAATAACTTTCAATCTTTAAAAGTGCATTGTGTAACTTTTTTAGTGAAGGGTTCGTCAAAAGATGTTATTGCTTTGCCTGGAATGTTTCACAGTATGGCATTAAACCTTTCTATCTTCATGGAGACCAAACCAGACCAAGTTACAGGTCAGATCTGTGGAGAGGCGACCCCGCTCACAGTCAGAATGTCTGTTTTTCTAGGTATTTTTGAGCTATAAAACCACTTGTAATTGAATAAATGTAAGGCAGAGCTGTTTAATGTCATACTGTGGAACATTCCAGAGCAATGACATATCCATAGAAACAAGCAGATGGCCTTTTAACATCTCCAAGTTATAGTTATAGTAATACCAATAGAATAGAACAACAGGCTGAATAGGCATCTGGTTTGTTAACGTAACATATGAACAGTTATTCAGATAAATATAGCACAAACAACATAACAGAACAAGTTTACCAAACTCTCCACCTCACTCCAAATTACTAAATCCTCGGTGTCACTTCTGACCAACTCCAGCTTTTTTTGTTTTCTTCATTGCAGTTCGAGGATCCTCCACTTTTCCCCAGTCCTTCACAAGTTTCTCGCTCACTCCAAACTTTCTTTCCGCTGCTCGATTACTGTTTTCGGCTGCATATTTCACCACTTGCAGCTTGTAATCTGCAGAATATGATGAACAGTTTATCGCCGTGTGATAAAATAAGTTCTGATGCTAAATGAACATTAGTGAGTGGGATACGTCTTAATGACTCGTATGTGTTAAATGCAGGTGGTGCTTAAATGACAAGAACAAATGTCTCAAACTTCAGTAGCTGGACATTTTCATACCTGATCGATAAACAAACCCCGACCCCGGGAGAGCCTGAAATCTGCTGAAATCCTACGACATGATCCCAGACCGGACAGTGGCTCTTTCTGCAGGAGACATGCGCAGTAGAGCGCCAAGAGCCAGTGGTACAGGAGTAATAGCGCAATAGGAGTAGCACATACTGGCACACAAGCCTAGAGCGCCCTCTAGCGCGAAAGTAGTGTGAAAATATGAACATGTGAAATTATATATTGTAATATATAAGTCGCAGGACCATCCAAACCATTAAAAAAGTGCGACTTGTAGTCCGAAAAATACGGTACATTATGTTTTTTAATTCAGAATTAATTGATCTGAATTAAATAGTTCAGAATTAAATTATTCTCCTATGAAAAACACGTTAAATCGGCTTTATTTAATTCCGCTCAACGTCTCGGGGTCGGGAAGAGTTCTGATTGGACAGGGACACGAACGTATTTACGTCAACCGGAAGAAAACACACACTTAAGCTGCTACCGGCTTTTTGTCATTTCGGTTTGGTTAGTGTTTTTATGTTTTCTGCCATCCACTGTTTTCATTATTTGTAGTTCTTCCAGCGAACTTATTAAAAAAATTGTTTCGGTTCGAGACCAATATTTGCTCCGGGTGAAGGGCGACCCAACGAGCATGCGCAGAACAACCGGAATTATTTTTAAGAGGAATAAACGTTTACATGATCGAGGAATAAATTGATTTGGCTGTAAAATCGGAATAAACCACCCACTTAATTCGGAATTAAGTTCTGAATAATCATTTTCATTAAGAATTAGGTGTTTACATGGTCTTTTTTTAAAGCGGAATTAATTTTTATTCTGAATTAAATTACTTTTAATTGGAATCAAAGCTCTCATGTAAACGTGGTAAGTGTGAATTAAACTATAAACACATACCTGGATGTGCTGACTTTTATGCGTAATATTCACAATTCCAGATTTGGAACTGCAGCCTGTACTTTTGAATATGAATAAACCCCCTATTTTCAGTCTAAGCAGAGGAAAATCCTTTGCTGTTTGGATTAAAACAGTTGCCACTCGTCGCTGTGTAAGACTTGGGTACTCTTTTTTGCAGTCTGAACGTCCCTGTGCATGTGTCTGTGTTTATCAGCGAGCACAGGGCGGTGACTCTGGGTGACAGCAGCAGCACGTGTCTCCTCCCTCCTCTTTTTCTGATCGGAGCCAAAATCCTGTCATCCCCTCGCTGTGGATCCTGACAGCTGAAGGAGCGGGTGCGAGCATGAACAGCCAAAAGATACTCACGACACTACAATGCTTTGAAGTTTAAAAAAGGAACTTGCATACCTCAAACTTGGACATACTATTTTCAGTAAATTCAGTCACCTTATGAGGTTTGACTTGATTATATTTTCTCTAGTGAGTCTGCCTTAAAAAAAAAAACAAAAACGATTAAACACTGTATTTGCACAAAGTTTGAGAAAGATATTTTGTTTTGTAATGATATTAGCCTTTCTGCCTTATTATCATTACCTTTTTATTCTGTTCACAAGTGGAGGAGTTCAAGTATTTCTGGGTTTTGTTCACAAGTGAGGGAAGGATGGAGCGTGAGATTGACAGAAGGATTGGTGCACCGTCTGTAGTGATGCGGTCGAACGGGGGGGACTAGACAATAATAAAAGATTAATTTTCAAACCTGTCACTTTACAGAATGTTTTCATTTCATCGCAATTCGGGGAGGAGGAAATTCGGGACGGGGGAACTTGAGTGTAATTTTCGGGATATTTAGGGGCGGATTCGGGACGTCTGGTCACTGTGTCGGACCGTTGTGGTGATGAAGGAGCTGAGTCCAAAGGCAAAGCTCTCCATTTGCGGCTCAGTCTCATCTATGGTCATGAGCTTTGGGTAATGACCAAAAGAACAAGATCGCAGATACAAACGGTCAAAACTCGAAATGAGTTTCCTCTGCAGGGTGGCTGGGTGCTCCATTAGAGATAAAATGAGGAGTTCAGTCACATGGGAGGAGCTCGGAGTAGAGAGGGGCATCTATTCTGGCCTGGGAACAGCCTTGGGATCCCCCCGAAAGAGCTGTGAACTTAAATGAAAGATTCATAATGGTAATGTCAACTGCTGCTCAGATGTGGCATGCTCTGCAGTCAGAACTGATGTGCACAGTATCTAGAAATAACCCTGAACCCTGAACATGAACATCCAGTGTTGATGTTAGTTTAATTATCTGTATCTTTGCTTCCGCAGACAGCCGTTCCCCGCTGGAGACAGAGTGACATTCAATGGGAAAGAGTGTATCTGCCAGAAGTGCACTCAGCCCCTCCCGGCCAACAGCCCTGCTCCCATTCAAGCAGTGCACAGTAAGTACTACCTTAACACTCACTGGAAAGTTCCACAAGTCTGTCTGAATGTCAAAATGTCTCAAAATGTCCCCTAAACAATGTCTTAAAGTGCGGATGACTGGTTTTCATATTTTTTTGAATTATGACTTGGTTTAGTGGGATAGCCCCTGTGATAAATACTGATCATAGTTCTACATCAAAATAAGTGGCAATTTGTGGGAAAAAGTTGAAAAGTACAACAAATACATGAAGTAGCAGTGAGTTTGTCTATTCAAAAGGGACATTTTACAAGCAAGGAAGGCAATTTTCTCTCAGTTTAAACATTCAGTTCACATATTTCTTGTTAGTAGTCTAATCATTGTACATGTTTAGAAAGTTTTGACCCTTGTAAAGTAAAGTAAAGTTATGAAAATTCCTGTATTTATGTTATATCTGCTGCCCATGTCTAAACAGGAAGTAAAATTATACTACACCAAAATAAAATAAAAATGTTTTTGTGAAATGAGTCTAACCCGTCACAATCATTTAACACAGCAGGTAAATTAGTGGTCAGAATTGCGCAGTCTTTGGTTTCGCGGTGAAAGTTTGTTGTGTCTGTGTGATTTGAACAGACTGCTGTGGCTGTGGGAAGGAGTTTAAGAATGAACAGTCTCTGGTGGCTCTGGACAAACACTGGCACCTGGGCTGCTTCAAGTGCAAAGTCTGCAACAAGGTGCTCAACGCAGAGTACATCAGCAAGTGAGTACTGTTATGGGGATAGGCCTGTGTTTGGACTGGTCTCTGGTCTAGGTTTGCATCTGGACTGGTCTCTGGTCTGGTCGCTGGAACTGTTGTTATGATTCAAACTAAGGAATCTGTTCAGTACCATATTTTTGTAATAGATTATCATGTTCAGCACAAATATAATCATAGTTTCTGGTCTTACAAGTTTAAATTCAACATTAAGATAAAAGGCCCATATTTGGCTATTTCCGATCTACGTTTCCTCATCAAAAACATTTCCAGAGTTGTGTTTTGTTTCATTCACGCATGTTTAACACAGAAATCCTGCATGGCTATGTTCTCCTCTCAAACTGAAAACACTCTGTTCCACCTTATGACGTCATGTGGTAATACAGGAAGTGCTCCACTGTGTTTTTAAACTCCACACACCTTCACTAGAATCATCTGGATGATTTCAGACCTGGAATTGCCAATCTCTTCTGAACTAATGGTAAAAGGTAATGGTAAAACTTGAAAACTACCACTATATGACATCACAAGGTGGAACAGAGCATTTTGAGCTTTGGAGATGGAGACAGACTAATAATGCAGAATTATTCAGACATGTGTGAATGAAACAAAAGGCAACATTCTAACATGGCTTAGAGCTGCCAAGAGTCAATTTTGCATAATATGGGGCCTTTAAAGTGATTTTATTTCTTTATTTTTAAATGATACTTGCTAAAATTAATACTTAGTTGTTTATACTAGTTGATTTTCCATGCTTTTGACAATCCTGGTCTCTTTTCTGGACTTTGGTTTGGACTCTGGACTGGTCTCTTGTGTGAAACATATTAACAATAGGGTATTGCTAAAATTAACTGATTAGTTTGTCTCATACATTTTAAACATGTGTTGACGTAAAGTTGTTTTTCCTAAGTCCTCTTGTCTTGTCTTCACCAGGGATGGGATTCCTTACTGTGAGATGGACTACCACGCCATGTTTGGTATCCAGTGTGAGAACTGCAAGAAGTACATCACCGGAAAAGTCCTAGAAGTGAGTGACATGTAGTTTTTCCTCTAGCGTTATTGACATCGCAGTGTATTTAAAACTACAGGATAAGTATCGTAGTGGCCTTGATGTTAAAGGACCTAATCAAAAATAGACCTGGAGATGTGTTTTGTTTTATTCACAGAAGTTTAACATAAAAAACCCTGCATATTTAGGCTCAGTTCTTCGCTCAAAGTCCAATCTCTATTAAACAGAAGGTAAACGGTAGCTGCTAACTTGAAGTAAGAGCATTGGAGCTTTGGAGATGTAGACAGACTGATCATAAAGAATTACTCAAACAGGTAAATAAAACATAACACAACTCCAGGTATGTTTTTGAGAAGGTAACACCATTATAATACGGCTTAAAGCTCAAGAGTCTCTTTTGAACCTGGACCTTTAAAGACAAATATCTATAAACATCTATCCTCACTTAGAAAGATCGCAAATTCCATCTCATGTTTCTTAGGACAGTTTCGCTTTCTTTAAAATACAGCTAATTTGGATTCTACTACATTTCTGGTATTATGATTGTCTGTGTTGCTTCTCCTGTTTGAAACCACACATTATCTTTGGTTGCTCTATGTTGTATCACGTTATGCAATCGCTTATGTTATTGTGTTATTGCTGTTATTATACTCAGGATGCTGTGGTGACCTCATTTCCCTGTGGAATGATGAATCTTTAAGCAGGTCAAACCCACCGCCACTTACACACAGGCAATAAATCATCAGTCATACCACACCAGCAAAAAAACACAGATCCTCTTTGCTTTTATACTACTCAGCGTTCCTGTCTTCTATACGGACATTTTAGCTTGGGGCGGATGACTGTACAGTATAGCTCACGCATGCTTTCACCTGTGCACCCTTCGCTCCCTGTGGGCCTTGTTGTTATCTAATCTCAGGTAACAGTAGCTTCTGATTCGAGATTCCCAAAACATCACCAGCTTAGCTCCAGGAAATATTACGTTCACTTTAGAAACCAGATCTGCGTCCGCCGGTGCCTTTTGCAAGTTACATCCAAGGCGTTATAGGGGTCAAAACACGTCACCCTAGTTTTTGGCTAACATGAAGTCATATTTGTAGCATTGTTTAGCGTTGTGTAGCATTGTGTAGCGTTGTGCGGTGACGAGTCTAAGGAAATGACCTGATTTTGTTTGTGTGCCGAATAAAGACTTAACAAAGAAGGGGAGTAGGGGAGCTTATAGTTTTGAAGCAAGCCCTTTGAATTACAGAAGAGAAAAGCGATGTATACACTAGCTGTATTTCATTCGGGAAAGCGCTAGAAAAGACTACACAACATGCCGATATGTGAGCTACCGGTAAGCGAAATAGTTTTTAGCTTTAGCTTTTTTTTGCGCAGAAAATGTAAACGTTTGCATTCGTAGCTGTGTATCATGCTAATGCTAAGGAAGTAGGCTAGCAGATGATTACATGGCGTTGATTGTGAGCCATGTCATTTGGCTCTTGGCGTGATTCAGTCTCATGTTACGGATATTAAAAATAATATTGTTTTATGTTGTAAGAGTTGTTATATGGACAAAACAAAAGTGTGGGTGTTTTGCAGTGGGGCAGAGTTCCATAGTGAATCATTTAAACATTTTTTGTTTGGTTTTGTTTTGTTTATGGTTATAGTTGTTTTCCCTTCTCATTTACACTCTTGAAGTTGTATTTGGAGTGATTTGTGCATGTTGGCGCAATTTTTTATCCCTTATTTTCAAGACGCCATTTTGCCGATCAACTCCTGTTTTCACCGGCACTGCTCTTTACTTATGTCGTTCTCCAATTTTCATCACATTGGCATTTTGGTACCAATAAAAAGAAAATCTGCTGCTCGCTAGTGTGATCTGCAGGAGGTGTTGACAACTTCACGACTCTTTGTTGTGATGATGTTTACTGTAATGTAATATTGACATTTAAAATGTGCAAATTCTAACATGATCCACTGGTGTCGTAAATTATAACTATATATCATCCTCAAGCACAATATGTCTTCTTTAAAGATGCACTGCGTAACTTTTCTGGAGGGGTGTTTGCCGTGCATATTGCATTGCATTGACTGGAATGTTCCACAGTATGGCATAATGCTTATACCTTAATTTTTTTCAATTATAGGATTTGTTTCAAAAAATATCTTGAAAAACATGCATCCATACTGTGAGCAGAGTCGCCTCTCCACAGATCTAACCTGTAACTTGGCATGCTGTGTCTCCTGCTCGTCGCCATAGAGATAGATACATTTAAAGCCATACTGTGGAACATTCTAGGCAAACAAATAACATCCCCATTGAGATAAGAAAAGCTGCATTGCCCTTTAGGTTCTGTGCTCTTTGTGAACGTACTAACCAGTCATAATGTTATCACTACTTTCACTTGTGGTTATCAATACCTAATCAATACCTAATGGACTGCGTTGACGTTGATTTTGCAGAATCACCACTGAACATTGTAATCACCAGGACTGAAGAACTGGGACGAGTATATTTGACTGGCATTCAACTTCCAACTTTGATTAAATTGCAATTAGCCTGCTGCCCCAGTAACCACAAAAAATAAAAAGAACTGCTGTATATTATTGACAAGTTTGGATACTTATTGACATTTTGCTTTGGGACAGCATTAAAGAAGTGGACTAAGTGAGTGTCACGTCAGCCATAGCGTTCGGCTCCAGTCAAATGAAGCTCACAGAGGCTGGCAGGACCGAATTTGGAGCCAAGTTCCATATTGGGAAAAGGAATTGATTTACTGACAAAATAGCAAAATAAAAACAACCTGATCATCTAGAGCAAACTTTAAGACCAAAATTATCTTGTTTTTTCAATACAAAGTAAATTAGAGCCAGAGTCGATAGAGCCAGAAGTATGCCCATGCTCACTTCCTATTTGGAAAGCAGACTCTAGCAGGTTAGCTCTGTCCATTTATATACAGTCTATGGAGAAAACTCACCTTGGGCTGGGACATGAAAGCTTTCAGGCTGGGGGTCTTGTAAGTCCCCCCGGTGACCTCCGAACAACAGAACAGCATTATGGGAATAAACCCCAATCTCTCCTCCATCGCACGCTCCCCTTTCATAAACAGGCTGTATCAGGTTCTGTGTCTGGAGACGAGCGGAGACATGAGAAACCAAACCAGGGCCAATGACATCACCTCCAACCATTGAGTGTTATAGGCCACAAGCAGGAGCCCATAGGAGCTGGTACATGTCACCATATTATTCATGATGACCTTATTGTAAGTACCAGGTCAATACATAAAATATGGAAGGACACGGAAGGAACAGATTCATTACTTTTTTATGAGTTACAGTGGTCGTAATGAGGCCATAATGTAGATATGTATATTTAAAGAAGAAGTGCAAAAAAAAAAATTAAGAAATATGCAAAAAAAAGAGAAGAATTATAGAAGAATACAGAAAAAAATAAAGAGGGAAGAGGGAATATGCAAAAAAAGTAGAACTATGCAAAAAATAAGGACTCCAGATCATATATGAAGCCAATTTTTGTATGAACTTTTTAGTTACACCTCACATAACATAACATAACTCAGAATTGTGTTACAGTTGATTCATGGGTGTTTGAGTAATCCTGTATTGTCATGCATTTGAGGTACAGTGCTCAAAAAATTTCATTTTCCACTTATCCCCGCCCACTTTTCTGTACTTACCTGCAACAAATTCAGTCTCTGGGTCACATTTTCAGGTTAAAAAATGTTACATAGTTATTTTCAACTATAAAAAATGTTGCTTACTTTGATATACGACTATGAAGAGGCGGGGTTTGTCAGTTCTGAACAGGAAGTCGAGTCTGTTTCTATTACCAGGCATTTTGGATCAATATTATCTATGGTTTTTGCATATTTTGCATTGACGCATCCTGACAGCTTCGTACTTGCTTCGTTTTTAGATAAAATGCCAGACTATTGGAAGTGTTTGAGCCCTTTCCAGAGGTTAGCTGCTCTGTGAAACGGTGTCAGCGCCCCTCGATCTCCAAATGTCGTGGCATTTCTATGAGCTCAAAGACTCTGCTCTGGAGGGACACACAAAATGCACTCAGTAACAGGAACAATCGCCCACAGTTACTTATGCTAGTCCAATTTTTGTGTGTTCAGTGGTGTATAGTAGTTGTGGTAGGAACTGTAGTAATAATTAATAGTAGTAGTAGTAGAGTAGTGGCCAGTAGTTGTAGTAGAGTGAGCAGTGATAGTAGTTGTAGTGGAATATCAATATAATATTTGTAGTAGGATTTTAAAGGAATAATAATGTCTTTTTGTTGTAGTGGTAGTTTTAAAGTTGTATTACAATAAATCTTTTTGTTTAGTGTGTAGTTGTAGTAGTAGTAGGAGTAATAGTTGCATTGGTGTAGTGTTATAAGTAATTCTAGTAGTAGTAGTTGTAGAAGTACTTGTAAGTACTTGTAAGCAGTAAAAGAGCAGTCTGGGACCCATTTCCTTGCGCTTGTTGCTAGGCTTGGTCAGCACTGCCTTAGCTGGAGAATTTGACCTGTGGTGCATGTTTTGGCTTGATGGGGGAATTCCTGGAGGAAACCTGACCAAAAACACAGGGAGAACATGCAAACTCCACACAGAAAGACCAAATAGTGGTAGTATAGTAATGGCCACAGTATGAATATTCGATGGAGGCAAAAGCATTTAAGAATTCAATCTCTGCATTTACTTTGCATTGTCTTTGTTACATGCCCATATCATATTTCTGAATGCACCACTTAAACCTGCAACTGTGAAGCGTAATGAACTTTGTGACTAAAACTATTGTCAGTTAAAAGTCCGTAAAAGCATTACCTCTGATGCAAATTTACTTCCTGTTATGGTTTTGTAAAGGAAGGATTTCGCGCATGTTCTGCCATTTGTGCTGCTA
Organism: Taenioides sp. WSHXM2023; assembly: GCA_029959045.1. Lineage (NCBI taxonomy): Eukaryota > Metazoa > Chordata > Actinopteri > Gobiiformes > Gobiidae > Taenioides > Taenioides sp. WSHXM2023. The sequence continues at coordinate 5,245,869 of CM057106.1, forward strand.
AATTCTTTCCATGTTTAAATTTCTATACAATTCCACTATATTTATCTGTTGGCTTCAATGCTGTTAAGTCAACTTCCCCTTTTCCTGGACTATATCTCTTAGGCCTATTGTGGTCCATCAAACTATGAGCTTTTGGCAAGGCATTTCAGGATCCATGCCAGAGTTCACTTTGAGAAAGTACCTTAGCTTTTTCTAAGATAACTTTTGCGGTTTTTACGCCAAAGTTCTGTTATTCTTCTAAGGGTGTGGATGTCTTGTTTTGTGTTTTCACTCCACATCCAAATGATTCGATGAAAAAAGAGAGAGTCCAATTATATAGGAAAGTCTTGAGATTTAAGGAAGGCATATTACGCTTCTATGGAGTATTAATTAACTAACTAACACATAATTAGAGCACCAAGTTACCTTTTATTGTTTTGAAAATGCAATATTTGACAAAAACAAAGTATTAACATGTTTCGCTTTCACTCTGAGACCTCTCATCCTATCTTTGCTCGCTGTGCTAAGTCACTCCCCCTTCAGAGCACCATCACAACACTCACTTATGAAAATACTGCACATCACATTAGGTTTGTGAATTTGTAGCGTATTGTTTTGTATCAGGCTTTTGAATAGATGACGTATGTTTGAATAGGCCCTGGGACAGATCGCTAAATTGCTCACACATGCATGGATGACATCTAAAATCACTTCAGGAATGTTTTTGATGAGGAAACAACATTATAACATGGTAAAAAAAAAACTCAAAAAAATCCATTTTGCATTCCATTTTACGCCCTCTTTAATACTACTGGGAACAGAGAACAAGACCAAAATCAGACGAGTATTAAGTAAGATTGATGATTGCATAAACGTTCCCATCTTGAGCAGCCTAGTTCATTGTTGTGTTCCCAAATTCCACATTTTAGGAAATAGCGTGTGGTTAGTCATTAGATAACTGAGTTTGGTTGGAGATTCTGGTTGTCAAAACACCAAACATGCCAGAAGGGAGGTCACACTTGTTATGATGGGGCTGGTGGGAGATTCCAGTGTTTGGATTGATGAATTGAAAAGAATGTTTATTTCAAATTAAAAGTACTTTGGGATTTTGTAAGAAGGCATAAATCAATTGAAAACATGCCCACAAATACAGACCTAGTCCAAATTTATAATAACGTGGCAAGCATGTTTTCAAGTAAAGGTTTTGTGGTACCTTTTTGCATTGCTTGTACCCTGCACACAGATATGATTACAATTTTAATATTTTTTACAATTTGTTGGAATGACTTAGTTCTGTTTTAGCCCTGGTTTAGTTCTAATATACAGTATAGACCTGCTTTAGATGTAGTGGTACTCACAAAGCCAGATTTGTTTGCACTACACTGAATATAAACTTTATAATATCTTTGTTTACTAAGTACTTTAAAGGTACACACTATATAACTTTTCAGGTAGCAGGTCCACCACCTTTGTTGCCATGGATATTTCATTGTCTGAAATGTTCTACAGTAGCATAAAACTTAATTTTCTTGCATCTTGCAGACATACCTCAAAATTCATTCTTACTGTGCGCTGGGTTGCCTCTCCGTAGATCTGACTGTTACTAAATTGGCCTGATGGTGTCACCAGTATGTATTATATCTCTCTATGGACTTATATTAGGAAAATATTCTAGGAAAAGTAATAACATCTCCATAGAGCCAAGCAAAGTTACCTTTAAATGTCCATCAGTTGCTCAACATCTGTTTCATTGCAAATCTGTTTTAAGCGCGACTTTTTAACCTCATTCTGTGAACTTGTTCAAATCTACAAACTTTATTACCACACGAGAAGGTATAAGCAGTGACCGGGTTAGCCTATACAAGCATTCATTAGTGTTGATCATCTGAAAGTCAATGTTGCTATTCATGCAAGAGGCCAAGTCATGGACAGAGTGCAGGCTTATATGGACTCTATCACCTCGTTGTGAACAGGTCTGGAGTGTTGAAGGAGGACTTTTCGGTTACTGGCAGCACGCCTCCTGTTGGCGCTGCTCAATGTCACCAACACCTTTGATGCAAACTCCATCCCAGATACAGATTATAGATGAAGTGTCCATACTAATGATAATCCTGTTTGGAATTAACGCAGTTGTCTAGGATGCACGCCACCTCAAACCCAAAGAAACTTGAAAAGGTTAGACAGCAGAAAATAGATAGACATTTGGAAATAATCAAAAAATGTATGTTCAGTCTTTTTAAAGGTGCACTCTGTAACTTTTCTGGTGGGGGGCCTGTTTATTTCCACAGAGATAGATTTATTTAAATGATTCGAATTACCTGTAAAAACATGCATTCTTACAGTGAGCGGGGTCGCCTCTCCGCACCTGCCTGTCTCCGTGGTGATAGAAACAGTTAAATGTCTTACTTTGGAACATTCCAATATAGACAGTTACATAATGCGTCTTTAACTGTGCTAAAACCATGCTGATATTACACAGAACATTAAATACAGATTAGATTTTATTACAGGGACGTGCATGTATGTCTATGACGGAATGTTCAGCAGTTACCGTGGTGACACATTAGCAACAACTGCCCAACAAGTTTTTAGAAACGCATTTTCAAGCGCCCTGATCGATACGAGTGTTCACGGTCCTGTTCAGCAGAACTGTTGAGCTTCAGACAGAGCAGTGCCTCCAGTTAGCATCACACCCCCTGGGAATGTTGAGGACATCAGCTGCAGTATCAGTACAGGTCAATACAATGCAGGTCAATACAGATTTCAAGTATTTTCTGGATCATTCAGTCATTTGGCTACTGTGTATTCCCAGTTCTACACAAGAGCTCCACCTGTTGGCAGGACTCTGAAACAGCAGCCTGTGTGGAGTTGTGTAGCACTTGAAGCTAATTGCCCATTGCCTCTCCACAGAGCAGCTCCTCACACTGACTCAGCAAATGTCACTAAACAATGGGTCAATTCAAACATACACCAAAGCCATGCAAATATATCAGGCCTGCGGGGAAGAATGCAAAAATGTGCGAACAGTTCATTATAATAGCAATTTAAAACAGCATTGGTATTGGAAAATTTACTTCATATTACTACATACACTTTTGTTTCGTTTCTTATTTCCCTTTAGTTATTTTATAATCTAATATAGCATTTCTTCAAAACTTCAATTTCAATATTATCTTGATTTAGGATTGTTAAAAGTATCAAAAATGAGATACAGTAAAACTAGAATCGAAACTAGATACTCATTTGAGCAGGTATCGATACTGAGGGTTTACACAGATATAAGGCCACATGGTAGTATAAAAGAAAGTACTATTATTTAATGTTTAAAATGATATTCTACTGTCTAAATAAAGAGAGAATCAGTATTGAGTATCAAGTCTATTCCTTAGTATCGAAGTTTCAGTATCGTGACAACACTATCTTGTATACAATATATTGCTGACATCTGTTGCCAGTCTGATCTATAACTGATTTAGTTAAAGGTTTATTATGTAACTTTTCTGGTGGACGTTACGCCATTTGCTAGTCTCCATGGAGATGTTATTGCTTTTCCTAAAATATTCCACAATACGGTATTAAACTTATCTTTGTCGTATTTATTCAACATTGACAGGCGTTTTTGTACCTTGAAAATATGTATTCTTACAGAACGCGGGGTCATCTCTGCACAGATCTGACCCGTAACTTGTCATGACTGCGCATGTACACAGCCAGGTTACATAGTGTACCTTTAAAAATGGAATTGTAAAAAAAAAAATAGAAAAAAATAAAGAAAAAGCCCATGTTCTGCAGTTGTAACATGTTAAATCCATACCTGCTATTGCCTGTATACTTTGAATCTGCACACATATAGAGTTTCCATATTATCCTGACGTATTGTTTTTGTCCCCAGGCCGGAGAGAAGCATTACCACCCCACATGTGCCCGCTGTGCCCGCTGTGAGCTCATGTTTGCAGAGGGAGAGGAGATGTACCTGCAAGGTAAGGACACACGCATCACAATGTACTACTAAAGCCAAAGAGAAACCAAACCCAACATAAGACAGTGTTTCCCACAGGTTTAGACTGAGACTGACACTGGTGGCACATTTTTGGAGCGTACACGTCCTAACCCTCACCCCAGTGATCGAAAAAGCACAGATTACAAATGAAATAGGTGGTTTTTAGATTGTAGGATGACATAATCCCAGATGTATTTTCATAAGAATGATCAAAAAGTTAAATTCAGATGTTGAACCTGATCATTTCTTTCAGTGACTAGACCCAAGAACTCACTGTAATACAACAAACTTAGACTAAGACAAACTTTATTGATCCACAAGGGAAATTATTTGGATACAGCAGCATCACAATATAATATAATAACAGAGAGTAACAAAAATAGATGGTGTAGCAAAAAGAGCAAGAGACAGGAGTCAAATGAAACATAATTATAAAAATAAAAATAAATGTATATGTACAAGTCAAAATAAAATAGAAATATAAGTAATAAACTATAAAATAAACTATAAAATCACAGCTATAAACAAGAGACAAGAACGACAGTGCAAATAATGTGCTGATTGACAGGGCATAAGGTTTTCCGTTACTTAAGACTGAGTTGTTGTACAGTTGTAGGGAGTATTATCTGTTACATAAGGGTGAGTTGTTGTACAGTTGTAGGGAGTATTATAGTATGAATGTAGTCCTGTATCTCTTAGCTGTAGGAGCCTGTTGGAGTATTATCTCCTCTGTCCCTCTATAGTCTGGTGTTGTAGGGAGTATTATCTCCTCTGTCCCTCTATAGTCTGGTGCAGTGGGTGAGTTGTTGTACAGTTGTAGGGAGTATTATCTCCTCTGTACCTCTATAGTCTGGTGCAGTGGGTGAGTTGTACAGTTGTAGGGAGTATTATCTCCTCTGTCCCTCTATAGTCTGGTGCAGTGGGTGAGTTGTTGTACAGTTGTAGGGAGTATTATCTCCTCTGTCCCTCTATAGTCTGGTGCAGTGGGTGAGTTGTACAGTTGTAGGGAGTATTATCTCCTCTGTCCCTCTATAGTCTGGTGCAGCGGGTGAGTTGTTGTACAGTTGTAGGGAGTATTCTCTCCTCTGTCCCTCTATAGTCTGGTGCAGTGGGTGAGTTGTTGTACAGTTGTAGGGAGTATTATCTGTCCCTCTATAGTCTGGTGCAGTGGGTGAGTTGTTGTACAGTTGTAGGGAGTATTATCTCCTCTGTCCCTCTATAGTCTGGTGCAGTGGGTGAGTTGTTGTACAGTTGTAGGGAGTATTATCTCCTCTGTCCCTCTATAGTCTGGTGCAGTGGGTGAGTTGTTGTACAGTTGTAGGGAGTATTATCTCCTCTGTCCCTCTATAGTCTGGTGCAGTGGGTGAGTTGTACAGTTGTAGGGAGTATTATCTCCTCTGTCCCTCTATAGTCTGGTGCAGTGGGTGAGTTGTTGTACAGTTGTAGGGAGTATTATCTCCTCTGTCCCTCTATAGTCTGGTGCAGTGGGTGAGTTGTTGTACAGTTGTAGGGAGTATTATCTCCTCTGTCCCTCTATAGTCTGGTGCAGTGGGTGAGTTGTTGTACAGTTGTAGGGAGTATTATCTCCTCTGTCCCTCTATAGTCTGGTGCAGTGGGTGAGTTGTTGTACAGTTGTAGGGAGTATTATCTCCTCTGTCCCTCTATAGTCTGGTGCAGTGGGTGAGTTGTTGTACAGTTGTAGGGAGTATTATCTCCTCTGTCCCTCTATAGTCTGGTGCAGTGGGTGAGCAGGAGTGTCCATGATGGAGAGCAGTTTGTCCAGTGTTTTTACAAAAACCTACATAACTATATTCACGTCAGCTGACCCACATCTGTATTAAATATTATAGAATGTTTGATGTCATCTGAACCCAAGCAGTAGAGTTACTTCTATAGTACTATATGTTCATGACAACACTACATGCGTCAAGTATCATTTGTATCACCTTTTTGTGGGGGTAAAAATGAATGGGAAACACTCGTACAGTCATTTTTTGTTGATAAAAATGTATTTCCACAGTTGACATTGTAAAATAATTATTGTATTTATTAGAAGCAACTTAACTATCATCATATCGTCCTTATATCTTAATCAAAACATGAACTTAACTTGCTTATACATATGAACGCCCATAAATCTATATTCCAAAACTGTTTCATTTGCATAATCTAATATATGAAATACACAAAGAGGTTAGCTGACATCATTGACTGCATGATTTTCAGAAGGTTTTATTGGCAAAACATCTCCACAGCTAACATTAGACTTGAGTTTAAATTTGTTGGTTAAATGTAAAGTGTTTTTTAATGAGTTTTGTTCATATTTGTGTCCGTAGGAAACTCAATCTGGCATCCTCCCTGCAGACAAGCAGCCAAGCAAGAAGAGAAGAGCAAGGTGGGTCGAACGGCACCACGTTATCCAAATAGAACAATAGTTTAGAGGTCATTTTCTCGATATATATACACCTGGATCTGGACGCATGCGTTAGCTTATGGTACATACATTTGCTAGCTCAAACCCCTGCCTTCTTCATCGATAACGTTTTTCCCCAGAAGCAGGTGCGGATACAGCTCAGTGACGTCCGTGATCAAGAGGTTGGTTCGTGTTCTGAGCGTGCCCGGCTAATGTTAATGCTAATGCTAATGCTAATGCTCCTCACAACCTGCTGCATGGGTTGATGCTAACTGCAGGTCATAGACTGTATAATGCTGGAGATACAAGGTGTGAATGGGGTTTTTGATTTGCTAATAGACCTTTTTCACAACGGCCGGAAGTCCCGCCCGGTTGGGTTGCAGAACTTCCGCTTGATGGTTTTCTTTGGCAAAATGTCTGTGGAAATGTCTCCCGTATTCTCCACCAGCTTCATAAATCTGCCCCATCGCCAAATCTTCAACCAACAACGTCGACAAAGGATAAACATTCTTCCACTTGAGAATTTATCCACAACTATCAAGGGAAGAAAGACGAAAGCTTAAAGGCGAACAACCACGAGCATTAGAGAACTACATCTGAGTAAAACTAATGTTATGGTAATGAATAAAACATAAGTAACTCGTTCACTCCGACTGATTCTAGAATTCAAATAAAAAATATATAGACAGACTTGTGCAGTTCGAATGTCAAACAGGACATCCGTAAACATGTCTGGTATTCAAACTGCACAAGTCTGTCTATGCTAATATCTTCATCATGAAATCAATTTTTTATTTTAATTTAACAAAAGTTACAAGTTACTTTTTAATGAATTACTAATTACTTGCGTTATACATTATCATAATGTTAGTTTTACTCAGAAGTAGTTTGCTAATGCTCGTCGTTGTTCGCCTTTAAGCTTTCGTCTTTCTTCCCTTCATAGTTGTCGACGTTGTTGGTTAGTGGAGAATACGCGAGACATTTCCACAGATATTTTGCCACAGAAAACCAGAAGTTCTGCAGCCCTACCGGACAGGACTACCGGCCGTTGTGAAAAAGGTCTATAATGATACAACTTTGCAAAGTTTGAAGGTGGCCATTTTGACTTTTCAGAATGGGTTAGTCATTTTATGCACATAGCGGAGAAAAGAAAATAGATTTGAATTGTGACAAACACTGTGAACTCTCTTCTTCACTGCATCACTGACATGTTTGGACTCTTGTGCTTGTTTGCTAGCATTTAAAGTGCCCATGACAGGTTGAACTATTAATTTGACTAAAACACAATTAAGTTCATTATATTTAAGATTTTGTTTAAAAAAAAAAAAAAAAAAAGCCCGTTTTGGCAGTTTTTTAGGTTTAAAATTGTACTTCCTGATTGGAAAAATGCCTCACGCTAGGGAATAACATTTCATAACTGTTACCATGTTATACACTGGGCCAAAACTCCTCTAATGTACACAGAAATTATTATTTGACAAATAAAAATATAAGAAACCACCTATATCTTTTTAAAATAATTGTTCAAGTATCCAAAAAATGTGTTTATTTCGTGTAAATTGTGTCTAACTTTCACCCTAGCGTGAAGTCATCAGTATGGAACTCTCTACTTCCTGTATTTTTCAATATATTTTTCAACTTTTCTTCACAAATTGCTTTTTTATCCGTGTAAAACAATAATTTATATTTACAACAGGTATTATCCCGCCAAATAAAGTACAAATTTGAGAATCATAAAAACCTGCCATATGCACTTTAACCATGTGTGTATTTAAACTTGCTAGCCTTTGATTAAAACTTTTAAGAATTAGTTTGTTATTGTTATTATAAGTTATTGTAATGATTATTCCTGACTTTCTTAAGCCATTCCCAGCATTCTAATTATTCACCGCAATGAGTTTATAAGCACAACCTTTAGTCAGAACAGCATCACTACACTGCTAACAACAACTAGCATGCCAACAGTGCACCAGCATTACTTCCTGGTTCACAGATGATCAAAACGCTTTGTAATAACATGCAGACCGGACACAGTGGTCTCATTTTGACCTTAAGAGCTGCTTTAATATATCAAGACAAATTTTAGTTAGTCTTAATTTTAGACAAATTAAGATCACAGCAGAATCTTATACTGTGAAGTTCTGAAATCCCAGTTGTTGACATTCTAGACAATATTTTTTTTCATTATGAGGTAATAATATGTTATTTTTTGATACTGTCTCGCTCTCATTAGTATGTACCATTGAGTAGGTGTTGACAGACTGAACTACTTTGTCCTATCAGATCTGTTACTTCCACTCTTTGAAGTCATTGTGTATTTGTACTTTGTGTATCAGGTGACCAGGACTTCATCTGAGAGCATTACCTCAGTGCCGGCCTCCAGCGCCTCGGGTTCTCCCAACAGAGTCATCTACGTAAGCCTGCACCACTCACAGTCACCACCAGAGGGCACTAATATCACACAGTATTTTGAACATAATAAATTTGCTCAGTCATATGAGCTTTTTAAATTTTTTTTGAAAATCATCTCAGACTAGGAGACAGATTATTATTATTATTTTATTTTATTTTTTTTTTTTACTTTTTACTTTTATTCAATTTCATTTTCAAAATAAATACATAATAAATTTGCTTAGTCTTATGAGCAGTCAAATATTTTTTTAATCATCTCAGACTCGGAGACAGATTTTTTTTTTTTTTTTTTTTTTTTTTTTGGCTTAACTTACTTTTATTCAATTTCATTTTCAAAATAAATACATACGGCTTCAAATGTGGTTTTCAATCTTGAATGTAAACACAAGATAATCTTTGAATCTGGGCAATTTAACACAAAAAATATGCCAAATTTATACATCTAAAGTCTGAATTTTGCTCCAAACCACATCCTTTTACTGACATATCATTTTGGATGTTAAATTATTATATCCTGATTTGATTAAACTTTGATTACTTATTACAGCTCTATCTCACCGTTTCCTCCTTTCTCCTTCCAGGCCAAACTAGGAGAGGAGATGCTGGACTACAAAGATCTGGCTGCTCTTCCAAAGACCAAGGCTATTTACAACATTGACAGACCTGACATGCTGTCCTACTCCCCCTATGTGAGCTACCCATGTGAGGAAAGACACTATGGAGAGGTACGAATGTTTACTACGTTGTTCTGTGATTGTGTCACTGTTACATGTAGGTCAAGCATGAATCAAATACTGTGTTCTTAAATATGTTTCAAATCTCTCTTTACCCCTAAACTGTTTCAATGGTACTCTTTGTAACTTTTGTAGTCGTCCACGGAGATGTTTTTGCCAGGAATGTTCCACAGTATGGCAATAAACTGATTTTATTCTTTATAGAAACAAGGTACAAGTTAGTATCTGTGGAACGGCGAGCCTGCTCACAGCGAATGGATGTTTTTTGAGGCATTTTTGAGCAATAATTTAATGCCCTACTGTGGAATTTCAGGCAAAGCAATACCATCTTTATGGAGACAAGCTTGTGGTTAACCCTCCATCTGAAAAGTTACACAGTGCACCTTTAAATAAGAAGGATAATGCCTTGATACTAACTCCAGTGTTATTTAAGTAGGATTGATTTGTATTGCTGCTATTTACTGTACCTGCCTCTTTCCAGCTCGTTTTTGCAGTTCCTCTATTTTTCCTTTAAAGGGCACAATCCTCACAGTTGTCACAGCTGTTTGCCTCCATTCTTCACCCCTCTTCTGTCATTTCACTGCGTTCCATTCATCACCACTGTCAGCACATCCAAAGCTTTGTAGAGCGGCCGCAGACCTGTCGCCCTGAGCGCGTAAACTACACTGTGTTCTCCCCCTCCGTACAGTATATCATGAGCTCACCCATACCCGACACTAGCACACCTGGGCCAATGTTGACTCATACAGCCTCCAACAAGGCCATGCACTAGTTATTTTCAGTAGCTTTGCAAAAAATATTAAGATACCTTGTTGATCCTTGTGCACGGTTATAAAACTGAATGGTTAAAGGTCTTATATTAAGTGAAATTGACTCTTGTGAGCTTTAAAAGATGTTATAATGTTGTTACCTCACCAAAAACACACCTGGAGTTGTGTTTTGTTGTTTCACACATTATCCAGTGAATTGTAGATTCTAGTGAAGGTACAAACACAATGGAGCACTTCCTGTGTTTTCAGTTTGAGAGAAGAGCTAAAGCCTGCAGGGTTTGTGTGTTAAACATGTGAATTAAACAAAACACAACTCCGGGTATGTTTTTACAACAGAACATAACGTAATATGGGCCCTTTAACATCTGTGAGGAGACTGAAATTACTGCAGAATGTTTAGAAGCATCACATTGAAGAACATTACTGGTACGTTTTCTTCCCGTTGTGTGATTTTGCATAGACCTACAGACTGCAAATCCATTTTCAAACCACTCAGTGAAAGAAAGCATTGTTGAAGTGAACAATGAACATTTTGCACAAATCATGCAGCAATATTTATCAACTGAAATTAATCAAATTCCCTCTTAACCGGAAGTCCCAACCACAATGGAAGTAGCAGTTAGAAGAAGTAAAAGTGGGTGGGGTAGAATAAAGTATATAGAAGATTAAACTACAACTTTAGCAGCCATTTTGTTTGCCTGATAAAGCTGGGGTACCTGATTTTCACAAAGTATTTAGATCATTAACATTATTAAACATTAATTGCGTTCATTTTCAGGCTTTAGAACAGCGTTTTTACCACAGCAAAGTGAAACTGGAGTGGACCGCCCAAGCGCAGCCAATCAGAGAGCTGCTTTTGATACAGACAGATATGTGAAAGTGCAGTCGATCCATATCCACCGCTGAGTTTTAATCATTAGCCTCTCTCCCATTTGCAGTCCCCCCAGCTGCTCTCTCCTACCCCCACTGAGGTAACGCACAAGAACGTACCCCTGTCTGTGTAGTGCAGCCTGTGCTAATGTGCATTCATGTAAACTGTTCTGTTGATGTTCAGTAAACTCATTTCTCGTCTTTTTTGAAGTGCCTTGCCTGAGATTGAATATTTTTCTTATTTTCAAATTCAGAATGTTTTGATTTTTGTTAAACTGTGCATTCAAGTATTTTTTACTTTAATTTTATGTTTAAATTTTGGTGTACTTCAACTTGCAAATAATATTTTTAAGTCCTGATTTTGAGAATGGTGAATATTGTGTTTGATACTTTAAATTTAACACAGATATTGGTTGCTGTGATCATGGTGAAAATTGTCTAATCCCAAATGTATAAATTGGCTCTAATACTGTATAATCTCTCTACTCTCTCTAGACTAATCTACTGTGTGTGTCTCTGTGCTCTGGTTTAGGGTGATGGGGAAAAGTCTCCCAGGCAGAGAAGACCCTCCAGCCCCAGCTCCAACAGCTCTCTGGGGGGCTACGGACGCTACACTCCCTCCCGCTCTCCACAGAACTACAGCCGGCCAGGTATACAACTATTACCGTGTGCTGACCTTTCATAGTGTACACTGTCACTGGCTTTATTACAATTTATGTGTCCGTTTTTATCTTCATTCATATTCATATTGCATTAATGGTAAAAAATCTGAAAGACCTGTTTTTCTAATGAGATGTGTAGCAACTCAGTAACCTACTTAATAAAGGAGCACTATGTAACTAAACTTCTCTGGTGGCAACCATAATTTGCTTGTCTCCATGTTGTTGCTTTGCCTGAAATATTCTAAAGTGGGACATTAAACTTATTTATCTCCAACCATAAGACAAGGTTACAGGTCAGATCTGAGGAGAAGCAAGCCTAACCTGTCTCACGCCAGACTGATATGTGTGTCACAATTGAGGCTCTCACTAAAAACAATCAGGAAACGTGGAATATCATGACGACTATTTGAATCTGAAATGTTGAAGCAAATCAAATTTTGTTACATCCAGTTGAAAGAAAAGCACAAATATCTCCCCAGTCTGCAGATGAACAAAGCTCTTACCTTCTGCACGTTTTTCACAAACAAAATAGTCTGTATTGATGCTAAAATAGGCTGAAGTACGTCTGTCGACCCCATGTTTTGGTTCATTTTGGCGTCTGCACAATCCTCAATGCCGCGATGTGATTGGTCATCTGCCACCTGTCAGGCGCTATCGCACCAGCGGGGGCATTCAAGATGGATTTTTATGAGTTTGTGAACTCATAAATATTGCAAGATTCCATCTTGTTAAAAGTTAAAGCAACCTGGCTCACTGTAAAAATGTAGTAATACTTGTAAGATGGATAAGTTTAATCCCACGTGGTAAAGCAATGACATTTTTGGAGACAAGCAGATGGCGGATCCTTCACCAGAATTGTTACATAGTGCGCAGTTTTTTGTTTACTCTACACACCTTTGGTTATAATTATGACTTTTGTCATATAATAACTTTATATAACACTTTTCTCTCTTAATTCTAATGTGATATTTGTAATATGCACAAAAATTACAATTTGTGCCCATGTTTTTCTTTGACTTTACTGAAGCTTTTGGACCAGACACAGTCCTTACAGGCAGGTACAGCAGCCTGCCCCGTGACACCGCTTCCCTGTCACCTCCCCCCACTGTCCCGGGAGGACATAAGTACTCCTCCCTGCCCGGGTACCACAGCGGGGGTGGGGGGGCAGAGGGGAGCGCCGGTGGAGGGCTCAGTAGTGGCAAGTGCTCTCCCGTACCACCAGGGGGCACTGCCTTACACCTAAACCCCACCACTCTGGCCCTGCTGCAGCAACACAACTACATCCCGTACTTCAGAGGTATCCAGGCACGCTGAGGCTGGCCACGAGTCTAATACAGAATCAAGAATATATGGGACCAGTGATACTAGAACCAAAATTATACAGAAATATTTTTTTCCACCAGTGCAGCTTCCTTAAGATCAGAATGACATGGTGTAGTAAATGACTGTTTCCAAATGCTTAAAAGCAGCAGTGAAAAAGTAAGAGATGTACTGTATTGCTGCCAACTCAACAGTATTTATGCCTGAAGCTAATTTCATTTTATTAAAAAAAATTCTCCCATGTCATTCATTCTTTTTGATAAAGGCACAAAATAACAAGAATGTTCATAACGTTAAAACCACCATAAAATATTTGTATTATATACTAGGATGCTCCACTTAAAGCTACAGTATGTCATTTTCTGGAAGTCGCATGTCACCTGATGATGATGATTCCGTGGAAATGGACAGTAAAAACCACACTTTGGAACATTCTCCATGGGGATTGATCAGTTTTATCCTATTCTGCGGAATATCAAAGCCAAGGGAACGACAGGTTTATGGAGATGCAAGCCCGCTCAGAGTAAGCATGCATGTTTTCCAGTGCAGTAAAAATGACTAAAATGAAAAAAAAAGTCTATTTTTTGACTGAAAAGTTATATACTGTGGCTTTAATTTCTGCATCCATCAGCAGGCAGCAAATGTTCCTAAACTTTCCTTAACATCTGTCGCTTTTGTTATGTAAACGTTCATTTATGCCATATGTTCACTGGGTCCCCAATAGCGCCACCATGCTGTTACATTCTGTATTAGACTTCATCGGTCTCAGAGTTTGCAGTGCAGTGATATTACCCCAGTACTAAGTCTGTCGTCACTTGGCATGGCGAGGTTTGAAGAACCATATTAACCCAGTCTTGGAAAGTCTGGCTGTGGCCCTCGGGTTTTTGGTTAACCGTAGACGAGTGACTCAATGCAGACCAGTGTCTTCTTGGTGAGGGCCAAGTTCAGTTGTTGTGACCGCCTTTTGATCACACCAAAGCCATGAAACTTCATAGTCTGTTTCATGATACGAGGTGCACAAAACTAACATCACAAACTAATTAGACTTATGTTTTTTTTTTACTTTGTCTATCCACTGCTGAAACTGAATTGAATGAGTTAAAATGACTTAAATTCAGAATAATGCTGGATTCGAGTAGTTTTGACAGTTCACCGCAATGAGTTTTTAAGCACTTTTCACAACTTTCAGAGATCAGAAGATTTGCGTCACGGTAGAGCTAACAACAACTGACATGCTAATCAGGCAATTCCTGATTATCCGACATGAAAGCACATTATAATGAAATGCAGACAGTACATAGCGGACTTATGCTGACCTCAAGAACTGTTTATACAGTGTCTCTTCATGAAACAAGCAGTTTGTATCCTTTTTATATCAATACAATCAAATGAGCTTCTAGTTTTGATACTTGTTAGTTGTCTAGTTTGATTTTTTCATATTTTGAAAACTCTAATGTATGCTACTGAGAACATATAGTTTAAACTCATGTAGATGTGCATATTTCTACAGCGTACCTACTCCATATAACTTCTGTGACTCCCTAGGGTTAAAAGTGGACCCCGAACCCGACCCCACAGCTAAGAACTCCCTCCACCTCAGTTTGCCCCCTCCTGACGGTAACCCATAGTCTTTCTGTAGTCAGTGTACCCCTCCTCTGTTCGATACTTACAGGTATTGTGATGTTGTTGTGCGGTATCGTGCTGTGGTCAGGTTTCATGGTGTACCCCAAGGATCATACGTAGGGCCACTACTGTTCCCATTGTGCTCGCCTTATGTCTGTGGACATGGTGGTTGTTGCATGGTTAAGTTGTCGTATAGTGTAACATTGATACGCTTTAATTTAGTCAAGGTTTAAGATCTCATAATTCCATCGGTTTGCTTGTCCTTCCTTGCCTGCAGTGAACCTCTAGTGTAACTACATTTCATTGTACGTCATAGTTCTTATAATTGGCTCGATGCTGTAAAAATAAAATCTTAGACCAACTTTATTGATCCACAAGGGAAATTGTTTGGACACAGTAGCTCACACATCACTATAAATATAATAACAATGATCACAAATATATAATGCTAATATGGTAATAATAAATTCAAAATAAGCAGCAAAATTAGCAAGAGACTGGTGACAAATAAGGCATAATTATACAAATGTATATGTACAGGTAAAATTTAAATATAGTAATATAAATATATCTCAGGTATATACAAGAGGTCGTGAGGAGAAACATTGCAAAGATGAAATAATGATTTACAGAACATATGGTTATCATGTTAAGGCCTAATGTATGTAAAGTGTATAGTATTTTAACATAAAATCACTGATGCTATTTGCAAACACTAGACCACCCAGGTAATTTCTATTATTTAGATGTAATTTCTATTTTTAGACATTTTTCCAGCAGTCTGAAAGTGGAGTTAAGGACATGCATACTGTCAATAGTACTTATCTTGTATGTTACTTTAAAAATGGTTGATGGCAACTGAAACTGAAAAAGCATCAATACTGTTTGGATTTCATTGCAAGTGACAAAGAATAATGCGTTAAAGCCAGTTGTTGTATAGTGTCTGGAAAGTCCTCTCCTGTTTTGGAAAGCTATTCTAACACCGCAGACTGCCCTGAGCTAACATATGCATTCTTGGAGCATGGAATCGTCTGATTAGAAGCATGAGGTAGAGCAGGGTTACACAAGTCACGTACGCTGGGGCTCTTGGGCAGATTCAGTGTGACAGGCCGGAGAGGCGGAGAGAGGGAGGATGAAAGAGAGGAGGAGAGGAATAGCTTTGCCAGTCCTAGCGGTGTATTACAAACTACACCACTGGACTCAGATGGACTTGGACGCTATGGAAGAATGCCATGAATATGAAGTAGTTTGTCTGTGGACCATCTAAGTAAAATGATAACTCAAATGCATTTTATGTCATAGTCTTAAAGGTATGGTACGTAGCCTGCGATTTTATTGTTTAAAAACGGAACTAATCACTACTGATCCTGGGTTGCCAGTGCTTTAACATGCAGGTTGAGGACATATACAAGTTTTTCTCTTCTGCATATGGACAGGTCATGAAACTGCGTAGTCTGTTTCACGATACCAGGTGCCCAAAACTAACATCACAAACTAATTAAACTTATTTTTACTTTGTCTATCCACTGCTGAACCTGAATTGAATGGGTTAAAATGACTTAAATTCAGAATAATGCTGGATTTGAGTAGTTTTGACATCGTTATTTTTCACTTCACTGCAGTGAGTTTATAAGCACTTTTCACAACTTTCAGAGCTCAGAAGATTTGCCGTTACAGGTTAGAGCTAACAGGTCCTGCCTCCTGTGAAAGCTCAGAGCCTCCATTATTCCCTCACTGAGCTGCAGAGGCTGCACTAGCATTGATTCATCATTGGCTGCCGGTTCTGTGGTTTAGATAGTGAAATAATTATATATTGTGATACTAAATTTGGTGATACTGTATCGTTACGTGGGCTGCTTTATCGATATTGTCAAGAGTACTTTATGGTATCTTCTAGCAATTTTTTGTTTCCGCACTGTGCAATTTTGTTGCTTATTTGGTGATTAAAAGTAAGAGTATTTAATATTAACTTTGCACAAGTAGTGGTTTAACAGAGAAATATTGTTGCTAAAAAGTATTTCGTTCTTAAAAAATAGCAGTATATCACACAGTATCATGTGCATAAAAGTGATAATGGCATATCGTGAGCCATGTATCGAGTATCGTATTGAACCGTGAGGGACCCTGCGATTCCCGGCCCTATTAGTTAGTGATGATTCAGATCAGAGAGAGTGAGTCCTTTTAGGTTTAAACCAACTGGATTTTAGCGTTGAAACTGGCAACTCCAATCCGCTATTATGCTCAGAGTTTTTTTTAACAGCATTACAATTGTTATATGCAAAAACAATATTTGATTACCTCATATATGGGGACAAAAATTTCGTGTTTGTGAAATTTAAAAATCACAATCTCACATACCCTCCCTTTAAATCATCATTCTTAAAGGTGTATTGCGTGACTTTTTTGGTGGAGGGTCCGTTAAATGCTTTTCTCCACGGAGATGTGCTTTGTCTGGAATGTTTAGGAGGTCGGACCAAATCAGACTAAGTTACAAGTCAGATCTGTGGAACTGCAACCCCGCTCACAGTCAGAGTGCCTGTTTTTTTATGTATTTATTTATTATTTCTATTTAACATTCCGGGCAGACCAATGTTACAGTATATCCATAGAAACAAGACGGATCATCCACCAGAGAACGTACACAATGCACCCTTAAGTCCGTTTATATGAAGTTTGGTCTACATTTACGACGTGCACTAACAGTTTTGGTGTGTTAAAGCATGTGTGTGTCTAAAGATTGCTGAAGTGTTGCCTTGTCAGTGATCTCATACACTTTACACCCAGGGCTGTGTGCAGGACCCTCCCTCGCAGCTTTGGGTCTACAGTGTGTGTCGTAGTTACTCAAGGACTGACAGTGACTTCATAACCCAGCTTATTCCAAACTAAGTGATTTTGATTGTGGAATTGAGAAAGCTAGAATAGATCACAGGATACCACGCAAACTGTTGTTTAAGCCATCCACAAAACAACAAAAGTGAATATTGTCAGTCATCTGGTTTTCCTTATGAAGTTGTTTTTGCTTGTGGTTAAAAAGTCAAAACCAAGAACCATCAAGCTTATGAAAATTGCACAAGAAAAAAATTTATTGTTTTTACACAATACATATGTGGATTGAACAAATTTAAACGGCCCATATTACCCTTCTTTTTTTGATCTGTTCTAATGTTGTTTCCTCATTACAAACATGTTGTGTTTCATTTCATGCACACATGTTTAACACACAAATCCTGCATATTTAGGCCGAGTTCTTCTCCCAAATCAAAAACGTTCTGTTCCACTTCACAATGTCATGTGGTAATACTGAAAGTGCTTCGCTGTGTTTTTAAACTCCACACACCTTCACTAGAATCATTTGGATCATTTCAGCCCTGGAATTTCCAATCTCTACTGAACAAAAGGTAAAAGTAGCTGTTAATTTGTAAACTACATGACATCGCAAGGTGGAACAGAGCGTTTTGAGCTTTGGAGATGCAAACAGACTAATAATAAAGTCCAGTTATGTTTTTGATGAGGTAACAACATTTTAACATGGCTTAAAGCTCACAGTACATTTTGCGTAATATAAGATCTTTAATTTCAGTATTTTTACTCAATTTAATTAAAAAAAAATCTCAAAAACTACATTAAAATGGCTGGGTTGGTAAGTCACAGTGCTCACTCTTTCTTTCAAAAAGTTCTGAATTGTTTTATATACTAAGTAGCTAACTTTTTTTTTTTTTTACCACTCCCAATGTCCCTCTTTCTCTCTCCCTCTCCCCTCCACCCCTCTTTATGTTCTCCCCTTCTATCTCCTCTGGACCTGAAGGTAGTGAAAGTGGCCGGAGTACCCCTAGCTTATCCACCTATTCGGATGGCAAGTCCCCCTCCTCGGCCTCTACATACGTGGCTGCACCCAGGCATTTCCACATACCAGGTAGGCACCGACCACCCTGCCCGGCTCCCACCCGCTCCGGAAGTGCTTTTTCTGTTTTTATACTTTGCAGGCTGCTGTATGGGACGCAAGGTAAAACAAAACTCACTGTAGTGCGACTAGTCTGCAGTGATCTCAGAGTTAGTGAACTTAGCTAATAATTTATTGAAGAATCAAGTTGGTATAACGTTTTAGTACTGCTAAGCTATTGATACTTTGCAGTGACGTCATGCTGGGGGTGTTCTACATGGTCCCTATGGTAGAATTTTCAGTAGTCACCATGGAGACACAGTGCAGACATTAGTAAACACTGTCAAAAAGATGTGTCTGAAAATTAAAAAAATACAAAATGGATTTAAACAACACATTTTAGTTTGTTTAGGTGTTTGATTTCAACATTAAGGTGAGAGTGACTAACTGAAAAACTGTGGGCTTATGGACAAATCATCTCGCCTGTTGTAGTTCCAGCTAAATCAGCTCTTTCAGGTCAGATTGTGTTAAAATAAAGATTAAGATTAAAGTCTAACAAGCTTCAGACAAAGCAGGGCTCTCAGTTAGCATCACACCCCCAGGGAATGTTGATGACCTCAGCTGTAAAGTATTAATTAAAAATATTAGGAAGCAAAATATCCAAAATTCAAGCAACATATTATTGTGATCCAACATACAGTGATGCATATTGTCGCCATTGAGAAAAACAATGTCATGCAAAATACAAGAAAATATGGTAAAGATGCACTCTGTACTGATGTGTGTGCTTGTCCCCATGGAAATGTTATTGCTTTATTGAAAATGTTCCACGGTATGGCATTAAACTTTTCTATGTACATGGATACAAGTTAATGAAACCACCAGGTTATGACAGATCAAATGTGTGGAGAGAAAGAATGCATGTCCAGGTATTTCTGCACAGTAAAAACACCTGTAACTAAATAAATGCCAGAGAAAGTTTAATGCTATACTGAGGAACATTCCAGGCAACATCTCCATGACACACTTCCCCGCCACAAAAGTTACTAAGTGGAACAAAACAGCCAGTGCTTATCCACATAATACGTTTCATAGTCTTGTCCATTTTGCTTTTGTATGTTTCAGACATTGGCTGAAACAAGTCAAAACAAAGACGTACTCCGTGTGCTACTGTATGTGTTTCATGTTAATGTGTTGTTCTGTGTCAAATGGTCAACAAAGAAATAATACCAGGTTAGACTAGGTTAATTTTATTTGCATCTATTTTATTTGGAATTATTTATTAAAGGATCCATATTACTCTATTTTCTGATCTGTTATAATGTTGTTTCCTCATCAAAAACAGACCTGGAGTTGTGTTTCGTTTCATTCACACATGTTTAACGCACAAATCTTGCATATTTAGGCTCTGTTCCACCTTGTGATGTCATGTTTAATACAGGAAGTACACTTTCATTATAATCACTTGGATAATTTCATCTCTGGAATTGCCAATCTCTACTGAACAAAAGGTAAAACTTAACTTGAACACCACAGCTTCATGACATCATAAGATGGAACAGAGCATCTTGAGCTTGTAGATATGGACAAACTAATAATAAAGTGTTACTCAAACATGTGTGAATAAAACAAAACGCAACTCCAGGTGTGTTTTTGATGAGGTGACAACTTTCTAACATGACTTAAAGCTCTACAAGAGTCAATTTTGCATAATATTGGACATTTAAAGACAAAAGCACATTTAAAGACAAGTAAATGTAAATTCATGTATATAAATATCCTTAAACCATTATAGTTTTTAATTTAAATGTTAATGCAGTCATAATAAAAACTGGATTAACCTTAATTCTGTAATTGTTTCCATAGCAAACAACGTACTTTGATATCTTTTGCAATGTTTGTTAACGTGAATTTAAAATCTGATTATATGTGATTGATACTAAAATGTGTATTTACAACTATAACTGGATTTATTTTGAATTTGCTGCATGAATAATATTTCCAATTATTTTAAATGAATATATGTTGTTTTTAATTAAGCCTTACCCTGCCCCTGTTTTTACTTTCGCTCCCGATTCTCTCATCTCCCAATAACGGCTAACTCATGCTTCTTTTTCTCCATTCTCTCTGTCTTTCTTTCTCTCTCCCCCATGATGGCTTTTCCATTATTTCTCCTTCTACATCTTCAGAGACTATGGTCAAAGATAATATCTATAGAAAACCCCCCATCTACAGACAGCATGGTACAGTCCACTTCCTCTTTAACACTTCCTGTTCTGGTCTGGTCTCTGCACGATGTGTCGCATGTTGCCTGTCATGTCGTCATCCATGAGCCCCGCCCAATCCGTACCCCCACACACACGCCCTGCCGTCCCGGTTGGATTTACTACTACTACATGCATAGGGCTGCTATATGATGGGAGGAGAACTACTCAAATACTGCACAATTCTTATTTTTTTAATTCTTTTTTTCTATTTTTAGGTAACAGAAATCTATTCGAACCCTAGACTGTATATATAAATGGACATAGCTAATTTATTACTAGTCGTGTTCCAAACTGGAAGTGAGTATGGGTGCGCTTCCGGCTCCATCGACTCTATTGACGCAACTTTCTATTGAAGCAACCTCGCCCCTCTCTCTGTAACCGCTGCAGTGAGCCTCATCGTTTTGGTTTTAAAATGTTCGTATTAACCCGCTCTACATGATCCTGGTGTTTTTATTTCGCTATTTCGTCCGTAAATCAACTCCTACTCCTAATATGGAATTTGCGCCTATAACCGCCAGCCTCAGTGAGCTTCATTTGACTGGAACTGAACACTATGGGCGAAGTCACACTCCCTTACTCCACTTTTTTATACAGTCTATGATTCAAACACATTACTTTGAACGTGTAGAACATTTAATTGAACATTCCAATTTGAATCTAAATTGTAATAGTTTTATAATATATTTTTTATCATTGGATATCTTTTGATGAGCTTTACACTACACAAAAAAGAAATAAGTTGGCATATTCATTTTTGGGGATTATTATAATTTTTTTAATATATTTTGGAAAAAAATTTGGAGCAGCAGTTGTTGGTATCTTCATTTTCAGATTTAGCTTTTCACAATGACCTTCCTGGCACTGCATCATAGCGACATATTCCTTTTATTTTATGATTATTATTACGCTGATCAGTATTTGGTGTTGGTAGATGTCTCCGCCCTCTCCATGCATGTTGGCCTCATCTCACCTGCTCACGTGATGGTTGCTATGGTGATGTGTACACGACTGTATAAGCAGTTAGCTACACGGTCTGTCTCTGTCTAGTAGCATTGGTCTTGTGAATCACAGTACCCAGCACTCTCGGTGTGTGGTCCACAGTAGTTTCCAGTCCTGTGTATATTTATGTATGTTGCATCTCAATGGAGTATAAAGCACATGACGCAGTAACATGTGAACGCAAACGTCTGTGGAGGAGGTCTGGCTCTTGCTACACCTGTCAGCTGCAAATAGCATGATGTCACATATGTTTTTATCATGTCCTACAGTATATTATTAGCTAAGCGATCTGGTTTAGCATTTCCACCAAATTCAATTATTATTGGTGAATGTGCAGACTGTGACTATTCCAAAGCTGAACATTATTATTATTATTTATTATAAAACTGATAAATGTAGTGTTTATATTATAGTAAAAACATGATAGGGCTGAGAACACCACCTTGAGGGCGGCCCAAATAATATAATACAATATGTTTAACAATTTATGGTTAGTTTGTACAGAAAAAGTTGGGGCCCCAAGTCAAAAAGGGCAAGAACCCGATTGCCTGACACTTTTTGCTATAACACCTGAAATGTAGACATGTTTGTATACAACAGTATGATTCTTAAAAATGCCATGGTGGAAATGGATCAAGATGTGTATTTTAAAGTATCAATAAGATCATAGCACTGTTTAAAAAAAAAAACAGGTAACAAGTGAACCTGGGCTGCCAGTGCCTTAACTTGCAGATAGATCTCAGTATATGGAAAGACCATGCCTCATATCAAAGATCAGAACCTCCTGATTTCACTCAGAGAGAGTCCTTTTAGATTTAAACCAACTGGATTTCAGCATTGAAACTGGCAACACAAATGAGAGATCCATGTGAGGCTCATTACGCTTTATGATTGAATTATCTTGAGAACTAGAGCACCACATTGTAACATAAATCAGTGAGACATCATGTCTAAATCAGCATTTATGAAATTTAAAATCTTCAATATTGTTATTTTAAATCTTTAAGTAGCAACAATAGCATCCAGTTGTGTGAATGCTGTCTGCAGCTGACTCTTCGGTCCGCAGGGAGGGTTGCCACTACAGCTTATAGTTCAGCTTGGTTTCTCCACTACTTTTACTCTGACCTCCTGTAACATGTGACTGTCTTCCAGCCTCTAGAACCTCCTGGCAGGATGGGGAGGATAGCAAGGTGGGTCTGAGTCCACTCACTACCGCGCATCTAGTATTTTTCCAAAAACATTTTCACATTTTCTTAACAAATACAAAAAAGAAACATTCATCAACTAACTCACTAACTCCATCCTCACCCATCATCACGTGTCCATGTTTCTATCTCCATGTCTGTTGTCTGCTGTCGCTCCGTACAGAGGACCAGCTGGAGTATGCTAAAGAATGAGATCGATGGGACAGAAGATTCAGATCCACGCAAGTCCACATGTAGCCTGCCCACGGACACCTCGCAGCCAAGTCAGTCGTAAGAAAAAAAAAATGGAAAATAATTATGGAAGTCTACAAAAGTTAACAAGAATGTGCTTTTTATTTAGATTTTCCATATAACAAGTCTGCATCCTTACCCGGTTATGGAAGAAATGGCATCTACAAGGTTAGTCAGGTGTGTGTTAAGACGCTACCTCTTTGTAATTTAATTGAGGGCTTCTTGTCTTGTGGATTTCTTCATCATTTATAGAGATGAACACAAACACAAAAGATCAGTAGTGAAAAAACTGCGAACAATGATACAAAATTAACTGCATATTATTATTATTATTACAGTATATTAAGTTATTGGTCAGGAATCAGTCGTGGAAACAGCTGTGCACAGACTTGTATAAATTAATGAGAGCAAACTGGATGTAGAAGGCTTTATGATTGGTTAGTGCTTCCTGGAGTGGGCGGAGCTAAGTGGGAATAGCATTTTCAGGCATCAACAATTCAGCGCCAGAGAATATGTAGTCCTCAAATAGGTGAGGTTTTGATTAGGGAAATAAAAAGAGATATTTTACATAATCTATTCTCTTTAAAGGACCTATAATACACTATTTTCTGATCTATGTTATAATTTTGTTTCTTCATCAAAAACAGACCTGGAGTTGTGTTTTCATTCACACATTTAACACATAAACCCTGCATATTTAGGCTGTGTTTCTTCATCAAATCAAAAACACTCTGTTCCACCTTGTGATGTCATGTGGTAATACAAGAAGTGCTCCACTGTGTTTTTAAACTCCACACACCTTCACTAGAATCATTTGAATCATTTCAGACCTGGAATTTTCAATCTCTACTGAAGTAGGTAACAAGGGTAGCTGTTAACTTGAAAATTACCACTTCATGACATCACAAGGTGGAACAGAGCATTTTGAGCTTTGGAGATGTTACTAATAATAAAGGGTTACTCAAACTTGTGTGAATGAAACAAAACACATGGGTATGATTTCGACGAGGTAACAACAACATTCTTTTTTTGTAATATAGAAGCTTTAACTTCTAAATTTACAGAAACAAATTTAATGCAACATTTTCTGTGTAATATTTTCGCCAACACAACATGGTTTAGTCTCATTTGCTGTTAGTCCAGTTTTTTATAAGAGTCGATTTTCTTCAAAAGACTTTGGGGACTTGACTTGTGGCCTCATTCCAAATTAGTTCCAGTAGTGTCTGTGTGTATGTTTACGCTAAAGCTTTCCTGAAACAGCCCTGCCCTCGCTCTAAAAAACCCCTTTACCATTCGCTAATCAACACAGGAACCAAAGAACCAAAGAACTGCACTTGTGGCCCATTCAAAACCCTTGTATTTGAAATGAATGTCCCCCGGGGTTTTTGACCTCACTGCTGTAGTATCAGATTACACTGTAGGGTTAGTGACAAGCTTGTATTTAGTCTCTCATCTCGTACGGCAAAAGCACTGGCCGCCGTCGAAGTTTGTTGACAGATTAAGGACGCGCAGACAAAACAGAAAAAGAGGAGGAAAAGAAAGAAACCATGATGGATTGACAGAGGAAATTGTTACTGGGGACAATAGTGAGGTTTGCAAAAATGCTGCCACAAGTTGCTAATAATAGAAGAATAAAAGTTAATGTATTTACGAGCCTGACTGAAAGGTATGCTATGTAACCTTTCCGACTAGGGAGTCCACCACAATGAAGATGCTATTGCTTTGCCAGGAATGTTCCACAGTATGGCATTAATCCATCTTCGATTCATTTCTTCAAGTACAGGTCTTTTTATTGTTAAATACCTAAAAAAAAAAACATGCATTCTTTCTTATTAGTGGATATAAACGGTAATATATACTCCATGGAGCTAGATAGGTTTAATAGGGATGCACTGATTCAGATTTTTCAGTTCCGATACCAATTCTGATACTAGCTTTAAGTATCTGCCGATATCGACCGATACCAGAGCCTGAAAACTGCATTTATTCAACAAAACTGATCCAAATGTGTTATGTATCTGTTATTTATTCCTCATATTCAGTCATTCAAACATTATGAGACTTTCAGGGCCAACTATGATTAGTAAATAGTCTTATTACATCTATTTATATGCCCAATCACGATATCGACTGAACCAATATTTGGAAGCCGATATCCGATCCAGCATTTTTTTCAAGTATCGGCGCCGATTTCTAATACCAGTATTGGATCGGTGCTTCCCTATTTAATACCATACTGTGAAATATTTCAGATTTCAAGCAAAGCAACAAAATCGTCCTTAAGACAAGCAGGTGGCAGGATCTCCACTAGAAAAGGTTCCACTTAATTAAACTTAATTTACTGTATTAATTACATAGGCAAAGAACAAAAGAACATTACTCCTTGCTGTATTCTAATCTTGATTTATGATGTACACATTGTACAAATGTATGCATGTTTGTACAGGCTGCCGACATGGTGGAGGACGAGGTGGACCCAGACTCCCACAGCTGGGGAGGCATGAGAGGTAACAGCCATGTGCAATTTATATCACGTTTACTCAACACCATATGAGTTATCTGGTTTCCAACAATACATCACTCAGTACATTATCTAGTGTTGAAGACAGGGCTTGTATTACTGATTCTGATTCTTTTTAAAGTCTTGAATTGGTTTGCATTTGTGAAAAGAGACATATAGTAAAAGACCTACAGTATATTACGCTATTTTGTCATTTGTCTCCTCATCTAAAACATACCTGTTTGTTTTGTTTCATTCACACTTGTTTAACACAAACCTTGGATATTTAGTTCTTCTCTCAACTGAAAAACACTCCATACACCTTCACTAGAATCGTTTGGATCATTTTAGTCCTTAAATTGACAATCTATACTAAACTAAAGGGGAAAGATAGCGTTTTGAGCTTTGGAGATGTACACAGACAGAAGTGTTACAGAAAACACAACTCCAGGTATGTTTTTGATGAGGTAAAAACATTCTAACATGGCTTAAAGCTCACAGCAATCAATTTTGCGTAATATAGGACCTTTAAAATTGACCAGAATGCAGTTTTCCACTTATGTGCACTCAAAACAAGAAACAGCCAAGCAACAGTGAAGGCCCAGAAGTATTTGGTGTAGAAATTATAATTTTTATCGTGATTTTATTCCACCACAAGTTTTTGATCATTTATGTCGGTAATACGTTTTTGATTAGTTAGCAGTCTGGCTTCTTTAATCTAGTTCAAGATAATGTTTAAAGTTCTGGGGTCATGGCAAACTTTATGCACCCAAAAACCACTCCTTGGGGGATTCCAGCTATAAAATATAACAAAGCATGTCTAATCTGAGGTCATTTTACAGTCCTGGCTGCCCATGAGTGAGCGGAGGTAGCGGTCTCACGTCATCTCTCCAGCTGCACTGTTAGATTGCAGAGTGTGTGGCGTGTGTGTGCTTGTGTGCGTGTGTGCGTGTGTGTGTTTACCAGTGTGCAGTCCCAGCTCACTGTATCTGAGGCCAGGAGTCGTATTGTCAGGAGGCCAAGCTCATAATGGAGCTGGGGTGGTCCAAGCAAAGCAGCTTTTTTATAATGCATTTGACGCCTTTGAAATCCTCGGTACTTTAGGAGATTTAGGAGAGTTTAGATACTTCAAATGGTTTATTGTTTATAATCTAATGACTTTGTTTTCTTGTTTCTTTCTTTTTCAGAGTATAAGGTAAGCATCATTGGAAATATCATATAAAATTCACTTTTTTTTTTGTCTTGGCATTAACGTAGAATTGTGTGCTAGGTCTATCCATATGAAGTGTTGGCAGTGACACATCGAGTCAAAGTGAAGCTTCCCAGAGATGTAGATCGCACCAGACTGGAGGTGAGAGAGAAGACATTATAGGCTTTTAGGGGGCATTTATTAATATACTATAACATACGTACAAAAGCATTATACAGTTTGTTCATTCAAACATCAATATTGATCTAAAACGGCTTCGTAATAGAAATGGGTTCACTGACTTAAAAACTGCAGAACTGAAAAGCCCCACCTCTTCATAGTAGCATTTCAACATGGCAAGAAGCTGTTTTTTTGTTTAAGTTTTGTTGATTTTTTTTTTTTATAAATTTTGAGTAAGTACAGAACTGTGGATTGGGGGTAGGTGAAAACAGACATTTTCTGAGCACTCAAGCTTTGAAAACCGGACAATACAGGATTATGCAAACATGCATGAATCAATCAAAAATACAACTCCTGAGTAAACAAATAATGAGGAAACGGTGTTGGTTAAAAGCTCATAAAAGGTGATTTTACATGATATGCCCACTTTCACTTTCATTTAGAAATAAACAATAACATAACTAGTGCCATCATGTTCTAACTGTTTCTTAAGCTCTTCATCAACTGTTCCACTCTCCAATACTCAAGAGGGCCATAGTTTAAAAGACGAAACAACAAAACCCAAAATGATTTTCAGAATAAGAAATACTAGTAGTTTTAAAGAATAGAGATCCTGGTTTGAAGTATTTTTAAACAGTGAATTTTATGGTGAAAGTTAGGTTTTTTCTTCTTCTAAATATGTTTATAAAGGGTTTTAGAAAATTCAGTAGAAAAACGCAAAACATTGGGTTACCGTTAAGAATATTTCACGGCTTAAATCCCGCAGAGTTGAATTACAGACCGAACATCAGGATAAATAAATTAAACATCCTAACAACTCATTTGTAACGTCCTCACTGAATCATGAAACCACACCATTCCCATCTGTCCTTGAGTCAAAAATACCCCCTGACTCCAGTGTCTTTGCACCATTACTCTTACTCCCGCCGCAAAACTAATATTGCCATGCCTTTCCTAATAGCTAATATTTTGTCATTTACCCCTGAGAATACAACTCCATTTAAAAGCTTCAAGTTCAGCTGTAGTGTGCGTATCCTTGTGGTTAGACTCATGGTGCCACAGTGATGCTTTCCTAATACGTTACGCAAGCCTTTTTCTTCCAAGCGCACCTCCGTAGCCCTGGTTTGACCCCCTCTCGGACTGCGATCTCGGAATGGTGTCCGGGACGGTTTGGACCTGCGGGATACCGAGGTGCTACTGATGTCCGAAGGCTGTTTTGCGGTTTGGCCCCCTCGAAAGGACCCCGTAGTGGAATACTGGTTTACTCAAACAAATTATTAGTCAAACGAAGTGGTATCGAAACTACGAACTACCAAAATATTAGCCTGGAGCTTAGTCCAAAACCAGACGGAGAGGGAGCCAAGATGGTTATGGTATTGGAGAGTTCCTGTGCCGTTTCCCTGTCAGCAGAGGCAGTTGAAAACAAATCACTGGTTTAGCTGCAGGGGTGAAAATTTTCCACAATTTCATCAGGTTTAGCCCAGTCCAAGTTGGTCAACATTCTTTAGCATTTATACTGGGAATCTATCAAAACTAGCCTGGTTGGTAATTGTGGGAAGTAGTATTTGTAAAGGAAGATGTGTTGACGAACTAAATCTGATATCAAACTAATGCTCAAATTAAAGGAAACGTAACTGCAGAATGGACTTGTAAGAGCTTTTAATCATGTTATAATTGTTTTGCCGTCTCATTTACCCACTTCAAGTTGTATTCCGTGGGATTCATGCATGTTTGGGTAATTCTTCTGCAATCAAGACGCCATTGTTCCAAAACAAAGATCACGTTCCACTACCCTAGACACGTACGCACTGCTCTGTACTGATTTTTTTTTCCTTATATGGAAATACCTGTATGACTCAGCAGTGTCCCTAGGTCACTAGTTTAGTTTAGTTTAGTTTAGTTTAGTTTAGTTTAGTTTAGTTTAGTTTAGTTTAGTTTAGTTTAGTTGTGATGAAGTTTTCAAGTGTCAGTGGTCTTGTTTCTTTTATTAATTCGTTTTAGAAGAGATCAAATGTCCCTAATGTAAAAATAATGATCCAGGAATGTTATAGATTGTAACTATAGGAGAGAAAAGTATAATATATCTTCTTTAACAATGCCATGCTGTTTTAGACAAGACAGTACGGGCAATTGTGACACAGACACAGATCGTACAGAAGGATTTGTTGATAGCTACTACTAAGCCTGATTTATTAAAGTCAAAATTAGCATTTTTACCACAATTTTCAGAAAGCTTTAGTTTACTCAAGATTATCTAATATACCAGCAGAATGAATAATCAAGACAGTTTGTTTTCAGATTTGCTTGTCACAAATTGGTCCAATTTATGGAATGTTTTATGCTTAAAATGTAATATTAAAGGACACATTGACAAAAAAAAATAAAAATTGACATTTTTGAGCTTTTAATCAAAAAATGTTCATCCAGTGTTTTTATGTTCCTCATAAAAACACTATTTTGAATTTTCCAGTTTTGTGACATTATAGGTAAAACTCCAGAGGTTGCCTGCCTGTTGCCTGTTTCAAGTGCATAAATCAAAATCAGATTTCTGCTGTTAGATCACATTCACTATATGCTTCTGTTAGCACCGTAGTTGTGATTTTTCAAATATAATTCCCTCTGCTGCCAGTAGATGGCGATATTACCCCAGTTCCCAGTACCGTAAAAACAAGATGTCTATCCACCTTATTCCGGAAGTTGCCGTTTTAGGTTGTATTTAGGTTGTATTATTTTGCATGGGGCTGCCGATCTTGACAGCAAATAAATTTAATCTGGACTATAAAGCCAATTTAAAGCCTCCCAGAGAATCAGTGCAGTGTCACTTGTTGGTGCACCTGAAAATTTAACATTTTACACAAATTAACTAATTTTATGTCATATTTATGATGCAAAACGTTTCCCAAAGTCTCCACTGACATGAATGGGATTCCCGTTTAACTGGAAGTGCCACCACAAAAAAGCGCGGTTTAGGAACATTTAGAGGCAAAAGTGGGCGGGGCAGGATAAGGTGGATCTGTTCTTCTATTAATCCTTTACTCTTTATTCTCCCACAGAGACACCTATCTCCACACGACTTCATGCAGGTGTTTGGCATGACGCTGGAGCAGTTTGACCGCCTGGCCCTTTGGAAGAAGAACGACCTGAAGAAGAAGGCTCGTCTTTTTTAGGCACAGGACAAGAGTATAGTAATGCCAAACTACGTCTCAACTACTATCAGCCTGGACTCCTATGAAATATCTCTATATGCACCGCCATGTAAGCCCTGCAATCCACCTGCTGTCCGCCTGGGAGCCCACCGAGGGGCGCTCTACATCCGGACTTCACCCCACAATCCGACTTTTTTTGTATGCAATGTTGTCTAAATGTTTCACTGGCGGTAAAGAGGAGAGGACTTGGTTTGCTTGTTTGAAAGAGCAAAAGGGACAAATTACATCAACTTGTTTCATTGTTTGTGATGTACTAAAGTCCGTCTGTTAGCCTAGCATTTTGTAGCGCTAGCCTATTGTGTTGCTCCTAGCTTCAAAATCATTTTCAAAGCATGCAATAGGCTAACATACAGTAGCATATACTGTACATTTTGCCTGGAATTCAATAGCCTATGCATGCTTATAGCCTAGTGGATTTTGCTATGTTAGCCTAGCCTTACTGTCTTGTACAGCTAGAATTGCAATACACGATCGGGGTTTGTGCCTTTTCAACTCAACGAGGCCAATCCACATTACAGTAGGCCTTTTTTTTTTGCATTTTATTTATTGTTTTAATCATTTTTATTTATGCTTGGGACTGGCGTAAATGTGACAGTGTGCCATTGTGTTATATTTGATAACACTTTATAAAAAAAAAAGCCTTAATAAAGCATGAACAAGGACTTAAAAGTGCACTGCGCAACTTTTCTGTTTGAGGTTACACTACTGCATTGGATTACTGTATCTGAGTTGTTGCCAGGAATGTCCCGCACTATGGCATTAAACTTAAATCTATCAAATATTTATTAAATTACATGTGTTTTTAGTGCTCAAAAATACAATGAAAAAGCGGCGGGCTTGACTCTTCCCATATCTGACCCATAACGTGACCTGGTGACATTCTTGTTTCCATGGAGATAGAAAAGTTGAACGCTGTGGAACATTCAGGCAAAGCAGTAAAAGACTTATTATGAAGATCAGCAGGTAGTGGTTAAACAATGCACCTTTAATCATTCTTAACAAAAAAATAATTCAGGCTTAAGTAATCGCTTAATTAATACCCTAACTGCCAACATCTTAATTAAGTTACAAAGCCTGAATCCTTGGTCTGGAATGTTTCACAGTATGGTATTAAACTTTTCTATCTCCATGGAGACCAAACCAGGCCAAGTTACAGCTCAGATCTGTGGAATGCCTCGCTCACAATCAGAATACCTGTTTTTCTTTGTATTTATGAGCTGTAAAACCACCTGTTAATTGAATAAATGTGAGGCAGATCTGTTTATCGTCAGACTGTGGAACATTCCAGGCAGAAACGAGAAGGTAAGAAGGTGACGGACCTCTGCCGAAAAGTTACATAGTGCACCTTTCCAACCGTGTATAACGCTATTGAAAAACTGTCACAAGACTGTAGCAAATGACTCACAAACACTACTTATTTCTAACTGTAAATGTGCACAATAACGTTGGTTTTGTATGTCGTGCCATATGTTTTATGTCTGTTTCAACTATGTGTCAATTTCCAGTCTAAATTGTCCAAGTCCTCTCTTCTTCACTGTCCGTGGAGTTAAACTGGATCAGGAGGAGGAGCTGCTTGCATGGCCTGACTACACTCTGCTCCTCTCTACGATTTCTGCATCCACCGTCCGATCTTCTTCCACTGGACAACAAATGCTTTTTCTAACTCTTCCAGTCATCTGTAAACCGTTTCAGACTTAAACTATATCTGACTTCTTGTTTCTATCCAGTTTTTCCTAATTTTGTTGTCTTTTTATTATCAATACTCACTGTGTGACTGTTACACTTTATGTTCATGACACTGCCAAAATGGGAAATCTGAAATCTGAAAATGATTTGAATTCAAAATTGAAATCAGGATTTTTGACAAGTTTATTTCAGCATTTTATGACATTTAATCTGCCAATGATTTTTAGTAAATACGGCTAATTATTATTAACTTTACTTACTGAAACTACTTACATAATCTAAGTTCGGCAAGTAAATACATCAAAAACTTGTCAAAAGTACTAAAACGCTTTACCTTGTATCTTCTATTGTCGTCCTATTGTTCAGAAAATCGCTATTTATACAATGTAATGTGTTGTATAAGACACAAATTATGAAAAAAATGTTAAAATATAGTGAAATGCGTTTTGTAGGATGAGAACCATACGGAAATAACTGTTATGGTTCAAGTGGGCGGGGCTAAGAGTTCAAACTGAGCCATGTTTTACTACAACGGGATTGGCCCTTTATAAGATTAAAATTCTGAGTTCAATTTCGTTTTACTAATTTCGTTTTTTCTTTTTTGCAGTGTAAGCACGTCCTTGCCAAAGACAGTTTCAATCCCTGTCTCCACATTTGTTTTAATTATCCTCGCTAATTATACGCAAACTTATTTACCGCCTCATATCTTCAGCAGGATTGAACAGGGGGTCAGAACATGGCCGCTTTAACCCCGATAGACGTTGTATTATTCTTATTCTTATTATCAGCGCAGATGTCAAAAGTAAACGGACATTAAGAAATTATTTTTGTAAGCTATTTTTGACTTCCAGATATAGCTCATTTATGGATTTTGTTAAGCTTCCTACCCAGACCTGCATCAGCACTTAAAAAGTCGCTTGGTTTGAAAATATATCAGATCTTCAGTGTCGGTTGAACGCTGCTTGGATCAAATTAACATAACATATACGTAAACATGGACATAATAATGTATTTGTCTGTATACAAACCAATGGTGTATAACTGACATGCATGAAGATGGTCAAAGAGGTTCCCAATGACCTCGTATTAAGAATTGTATGAAGCATTTTATCATCTACGTGTTTTGCTTTTAGTTGACGTACGGGATGGCGGCACAGGTCAGCGAGCTGGTTTGTTTTTAGTTATTTATTGAATTGCTCTATCAAGGAAGGGAGTTTTTTAAGCCTTGAAAATGTAGTGTCAAAACGAGTAGAAAAAGAGTTTGATGAGATTTTGATTTGTGTCCAATGGGATTTTTGCGCCTGTAAGTAACACACACTAACTGTTGTCTTCTTTCTAATATCCATCTGCTATTAAAGTGCTTTATTCAAAATATATTCGTACTTTGGCCTGATTTGTTCATATAACCAGCTCAAAGAAGGTTAGATTATTGTTCTATAAATATAACGTAAGAAATGTCATACTTCTTAGTCGGGTTCGTGATGTGACAAAACAAAAAAGGAATCTGATCTTGATACTTTGCAGTGACATCACACTGCACTGGGGGTGTCCTACATGTATCTTTATGGTAGAATGTCCAGCAGATGCCATGGTGACACTGCACACATTAGCACACACTGTCCAAAAAGATTAAATAGTTTCTGAAAGCTCAAGATAAAATACAAAATGGACTGACAAAATGAGAGGCCACCAGCTAAAACCGTTTTTTATGGTCAGATTAAAGTCTAACTTGAGTTTCAGACCGAGCAGTGCATTCAGTTAGCATCACACTCCAGGGAATATTGATGGCATCAGCTGCAAAGTATCAATTGATCCATCAGATATATATATATTTTTTTATCAGAATTTTATCTTTTATCTTATTTATAAAAAAATAAATAAATGGTGTTCAGTAGTGTTTACATTTTCTGAATATTAACAGTACAAACTTTAAATAATTGTCATTCAACATAAAAATATTTGATTTCTACTTCCAAAATCTTAACTCGAAACCATACACTTTTACAAACAAAGGAAATTTAAGCGGTTTTTGCCACCTGCCGCCATATTGGTTCTAGTTACTAATGTAAACAAATGTAAACTCCAAAGGAAACATGCATTAACTACTCAAACATCAGTATTAAACCACTTTTTAAGAACATTTTAGCTTTCCTGTGTCAGCTTTTCCCGTTAAAGTCTATGAAAAGCCATATAAAAACACTTTAATACAATCAATATGGTACCGACTACCCCGATATCTGCGAGTTTGCAAAAAACAATGGAAAAATGAGGAAATTACTAAATCTCGGTCTATCTATCTACTTTTTCCAGCCCGTTACCAGCTTTGACGTGGAAGAATATCAAAATTTCCAATCAAAACATGCTCCTTATTTTGTCGGTCATGCTATTTACGGTAATCGACCTAGAATTCCACATTGATCCTCTATGATGTTTATCCCACATGGTTTTAAATTTCACATAATAAACAAAGAGAGTGGACTAAACCCTACCGGGCTAACACAAGCACCGAGAGCTTTCATCTCCGTGAGCAGAGGTCCCCCATCGCCCCTACGACAACACTACTGTGGACCTTTCACAGATACACGCCGAGAATCAACATTTATTTTAGAACAACTTAAAACAGTGAGCTAGCGTCACACCATCCATGTCCCATAATTTGTTTTCAACTTGTGAAGATTTACAATAGCTACGGGACGATGACTCTCAGCTTGCTTGGGAATACCCTGCAGGAAGCGCCTGGGGAGAGGGTAATCTTGGGGCTCTGTTCACACTGCTGCTCCCACGGCTTGGCTCTGGTAAAGGGGAAAAAGACGGATGAAAATGGGGATATTAAAGTGCGCAGTACGTAAGTGTTACAATAACTCAGCTTTAAAGGGCCATATTAGGCTATTTTCTGATCTATGTTATAATCACAAACACACTCAGAGTTGTGTTTTGTTTCATTCACATGTTTAACACACAAATCCTGCATATTTAGGCTCTTTAGAGTTCTTCTTTCCAACTGAAAACACTCTGTTCCACCTTGTGATGTCATGTGGTAATACAGGAAGTGCTCCACTGTGTTTTTAAACTCCACACACCTTCACTAGAATCATTTGGATGATTTCACCCTGGAATTGCTGGTCTCTACTGAACAAAAGGTAAAAGATAGCTGTGGAATACTTGGAAACTACCACTTCATGACATCACAAGGTGGAACACAGGATTTTGAGCTTTGGAGATGTAGACAGACTGATAATAAGGCGTAGTCTAACACATGTGAATGAAACAAAACACAACTCCAGGTATGTTTTTGATAAGGTAACAACTTTATAAAATGGTTTAAAAATGTGTGTCAATTTTGTGTAATATAGGACCTTTAATAATCAATGACTGAAACTGACACCAGTGAATTTTTGATTCACCCTCGCTGTGTGAAGGAGAGATTTCGCAGGTCTTTCCTTCCTGCTGCTGTCAGACTGTATAATGAACAATGCTAGTCATGTGTCATCTCCATAGCAACCATGTGTCATCGCCATAGTAATAATAACAATAATAACAATGTGCAATACTATTTAAAGTCACTACCTGCTACTTATTTATTTATTTAACCACCACTGTCCATCACTGCACTGTACACAATATTTTGATTGTAAATACTTATTATTATTTATCTTGTTTTTGATGTGTGCTCTTGTTTTCCTATTTTTTCTGAAACTTGCGTTGTGACATTGAAATTTCCCCACTGTGGGACGAATAAAGGATTATCTTATCTTATCTTAATTTATTTATTATTGGCAAAAAATTTAATGGTCAAATACATTTCGCAGCTCATCCAAGCTTCTTCTTCAGTTCTGGTCAGAGAAGCAGCTTGGATGAGCTGCGAAATGTATTTGACCAAATAAACTTTTGTCCAGTTGACAAATTGAATTTATTTTTCTCCTTTTGCCATGGATTCTATCTGGACGACTGAGGGATTCTACACACATCTTATTTATTATTATTATTTTTTTATTTATTTATTTATTTTTTATCGTTAGTGTATTTTTTTTTTATTATTATTATTATTATTTATTTATTTTTACCCAAACCTCGTTGTCCAATCACTGCTTCTTCTGTCCCCGCTGTAAACCTGTAAGCCCCGCCTCCCGAGTTGCAGCCCTCTGATTGGCCCTCGCCGCTGTCCGTCACGGCAGGGCCGCTCTGTCTGACACGCCCCTCTCTATTGTCGCCGCTCTTCCTCAAAATCCGCACTTTTTATCATCATGGAAAAGGACACAAGCGACAAAGGTAAGCCCAGTTTTCAATC
Organism: Taenioides sp. WSHXM2023; assembly: GCA_029959045.1. Classification (NCBI taxonomy): domain Eukaryota; kingdom Metazoa; phylum Chordata; class Actinopteri; order Gobiiformes; family Gobiidae; genus Taenioides; species Taenioides sp. WSHXM2023. The sequence goes on from CM057106.1 coordinate 5,282,283, forward strand.
CTAAAACGTGCTCCCAAACTACTTTCATTCATGACATTTTGCAAGTTTGTATTTTACGAATTTAAACCTATAGCTTATTTTTATATTTTAATTGAGAAATAGCGTGTCTGTATCAATCAATTTATACATAACACGTGTCGTCTGAAACGTGGCAGTGCTGGTGCGAACTTTCATGTGTATTTCATCAAATTTATTCAACTTTTATTGTCATTTTGCCTTAAAAATTGAATTGTGCGATTTTACAGCAGCCTATATGTCACCGATTGCAATTAATACGTAACCATTGTTCATTTCTCCAGTATTTGCTTTATAAAATGGCAGATCTGTAAATGCATTTCTACTTTTTATACCAGTAACGGCGTTTTCCTGGTTGGTTGTTGTCAGTGGGATACAAAGAGCCATGTGCTGTGGCTGGAGCCCGGAGGAGCTGGAGGTGGGAGGGGGGTGGTGATTAATTGGAAGCCGGAGGGTGTGTGCGGTGCCCCGGGCTGCAGCAGAGCCACGGGCTGCCCCAGCATCAGCATCAGCACCAGCAGCAGCGGGAGGAGGGGGCAGGAGGCCGGGGTGGATGCGGAGGACAGCTGGGAGTCTGGAGCCCTGTCAATACAAGCGGCGTGATGACGTCAGGCGCCGATTTAGGATGTTAATAACGTCGTATTTACGTTTTATTTATTTATTTTATTTTATTTTTTTATTGTATTGCATTTATTGTATTTTTTATGTAATTATTTATGTACAATCAATCAAAAAAAAAAAAAAAAGTAATCCATATACTTTTTCCATCCTGGCAATGTGAGCCTAACCAGCTGATTTCAGGCCTATTAAACAATATAACATAATAATACAAACAGGGCGAGTTACTTAATTTATAGCTTTGTTTACGTGACAAAACAACAATGATTGAATTTTGTTATAATTGTTAAATGTGTCTTATTTTTTTGTTAATTGACTGACAAAATGATTCAAATTCTTTTCACCATTTAGCGAGCCAAATGTGTGACAAATGGCGATCCGTGACAGTTGGAGCACAGTGGAGACGTCAGCTGATCCTAGCCCCCCTCGCTCTTTATTCTAACACAGCAGACTGTGCATAGAGGGGGTCTCTCATGAGGGCCAAATCCAATTACTGTGCCACAAAAGACCAACAGATTACGCTCTTGTTTGGATTAAATATTAATGTGGGACAGGAAGTGCCAAGAGGAAGTGGCATTCACACTGGTAATGACTGAATACAGTGACTATGTTCACGTGGACACCAAAATCTGATTATTATCTGATTTCTGGACATGTAAGATGATTTTAATAACATGCAAACCACAAAATCTGATGTGAATGATCAGAGGGACCACGATCAGAAAGACATTAGATGGTTTTGCTGTTTAAATGTCATTTTAATAGTCTTATAACTCATAAAATCTGATAATAATCTGATTTGGATTGTGCATATAACCACAGCCAGTGGTGCTGGTGGACCACATATTGCTGTAGTTTAACAGTAATTGGTAACAAATAAGTTATCAATGTCACGTCATTTTTAAATTTTTCAGGCTTTCCAAAACAAAACCAGCATTAATTTTATCCCGTGGAGCTCGACAATCCCGCCCACTTCAAAATCTTCGGAGTAAATTTTCCATTCCTTTTTCCCATAGACTATTCGAAAAATTAAAATATAGTTTAAAGGCATCACAGAGGCTAACCAAATAGTAACTAATATCTACAATGCAGTTGTTTTAAGTCCAAAATCATGTTTAAAATGTAAGATTTGAAATGTCTGAATAACATAGCGGTTTATAAAGATTCAGAAATTGATTTTACATAAAATTATAGGTCTTGTGGGAAAAATATATGACTGTATATAACTACCCTACATATTTGGACTAAACCATATCACGTTATTTATTTGTTTTATTAAATGAGATATTCAAACCTCCAGAATTCCCTCACTGAGCTGCAGAGGCTGCACTAGCACTGATTCATGGTCGGCTGCAGGCGCTGGAGTTTAGGTGGTGACAGTTCACATCAGAGAGAGGAATTTCAGGTTTAGAGACTCGCTGCTTTTGGAATGGATAATCGTCTTGAGAATCAAAACACCAGTAAATCAGGATCACAACTGGGGACACATTTATCCACTAAAGTAAAAAAAAAACGATAGGAAAATAATTGGATACACCAGTGTTGGTAAGAGTTTTGAAGTCATTGCTGGAACGCGACAGTGCTGTCTCACTCGTGGACACGTCGCTCTTTCTAATATTGTTTATTTGGCAGCCCCTTTCCTCTGACCTCCACTGTTTGTGCCTGCAGCCTGTTATTTCCCTGGTTCGCTCTGTCCGACCACATTCTGTTTTAGGTAACAATGTGAAGCCATCCTGTTTCACTTTAAACATTTACAAGAACATCCTGCTTTTCAACACCCCCATTTATAGCTATAAAACCGAAAAAAATAAATAAAAATATAACATTTCAGACACAATTTCCTTTCTCAAACGAACAGCTGGGCCCATTACTGCTCCTGTCAATAATATCGGTCATGCTCCTTACGTCACTATTGGACATATGGGTCCAGACCGGCGAGTAGCCATATTATGTATATGCGTAACCATGGTAACGCACAGATTTGTTATGTGATACACGATTAGTCGCAGCGGAGCCGGGGAGGGTATTTCATATGAGCGAAGGGTCAGTCAGAGAAGAAGAATGCGCACGAGGAGGAGTCATCGCAGTTCGCTCACGGCTGGATATCCGACCTCACATCGGAGACGTGAATCATTTATGTCATTTTTTGGACGTTTTAAAAGAGCCATGTAGCCCAAATGTAGACAGACATATTCACTTATAACTTCTAAATATGTTGCAAGAATCCCTTTTATTTCAGAACAAGTTTTTTGTGGTGTTATACAGGGCAAGAAAGGAGATTCTGATGTTTGTTGAGGACGTTTCCAGTTATTTTTCTTTTATTTTTTTCTTTTTGGTTGTGATTTGTAGTGATTCTCCACTTTGTTCATAGATACACTCCATAAATTTTGTAATATTGACAAACAGGCTACAGAAAGAACAGCGTGCATACACTTGAGTCCCTGATATTTGATATATAAAGTAAAATTAGTGTTGTCCCAGTACAGATATGATGTAATAAATTGGTACAAAATCACATCTGCATTATTTCAGTGTTTTTATCAGTGGGAAACCCGGAAGTAACAACAAATAGAGACACATTGATCCGGCTTTTTCAGTTCCAATACCAATATTCATACTTGATTCTACATATCTGCCAATACTCGATATTAACCAGTACCAGTGTAGGGTCAGAAAATGGCGCTTATTTGCTTAAAACACGGTTATCTTATTACACAAGAGATCCAGTAACGATTTATCCTTCAAATAACTCCTGAATCAAACATTATGAGTCACTAAATAGTCTTATCACATCCAAGGTCCAACCAGCGGATCGGCTTTACAGATATCATGGAACCGATACCAAATCCTGCAACTTTTACAGTGTCAGCGCCGATATTTGATACCAGTATCGGTATCGGTGCATCCCTGACGATAAAACTGCCCCAGAAACCCGCTTAGAACCCCGCCATCAGACCAAACCGTGGGTGCATCCGAGTTTACAGGGTGCAAGATGTCACGTTTCCAGCGTAATCACTGAACATGACTCAGATGAATTGCGGAAAACATTTTAAATAAGAATGCCATTATTCAACGCCAGACACATAATTGTTGCCATGAGTCAGAACGTTAATTTGGCAAGTTTGTGGAGCCAATAATGATCAGGCTCAGTATTTATTTCTTTCAAAAACAACAAATCCCGCCCTCCATCTGAAATCTTGACATTATCATTTGCACGCTGGACTCTTTCTCTCCGTCCACACAGCTGTCTGGTGCAGCTCCAGAGGTTTGAGTTCCCCCAGTGCAGTTTAGCCTGAGCGTTCACAGTCGGGAATTTAGCAGCGCTGCATCCACATGGCTAGAATTTTTGAAACCAGTGCAAAGCCAAGATGGTTTTGTCTTCAGACTAGCTACTGTGTTCATTTTGTCGACTGAAATATTTTCATCATCGTTTTCGTCATTGGCATATTTTTCGGACTAAAACTTTTTATTATGATTATTCCAAAAAATAAAACAGAAAATAAATTAATGAGTGGAAGTCCAAGTTGCATTTTTCAATCCCAGAGCCCCAAACCAGACCATCCACAAACTATATTGTTGGTTTTCAGATTCTAAAATGTCACGATGTTGTACTCCCAGATGGGGGACAACAGCCACTTTTCCCCTACTTTTTTTTTTTACCCACTTTTTCCCTACTTTACCATGAAATATCCAAAAGGTGCACGTTTAAATCCTGAACCTGATCATTGCGATTAGTCACTAGACCCAAGAACTCACTGTATTTCATCAAAAATCTGCATTTTAACCATATTAACTAGCTGCACCCTGTGACGGGGTTCTAATCCTACGTAATGATGATGACCGTAGTCAGAAGGATATTTTTGATTATTTAATCCCAAAAAGAAAAGTTTGAAGAGTGCTATATACAAGACAGTGAAACAAAAGGTATTTACAACATGTACACAACAGCAGAAATATGCTTCATCAGAACTACAGAGTGTTTACCTTCCATGTGCAACTCCTGGACCAGACTGACTGAGGGAGGGAGAGTGGCTCCTTTTATCCACCAAGGCTCCTCCCCCACGCCAATTAACACAAAAATACTGATTTTCAACACTAAAACCAGAATTAACAGTAATAACAAAAATACAGAAAAACACCTGAAAATACACTGTTCAACATGGCCATGTGTCTGCGCCTGTAGCAGAACCACGAAGAATAATATGGATAATTTAGTGCTGCAAATTATATTTCGTGATGACGTCACTGTGACGTCAGACGCCAATGTCCCGCGCATGATGACGGAAACAGGAAGTGCGTGAGGCGCTCGGTTTGACAGTGCGGCCCGCGAACAGGAGATGGAGACTGATTTGGAGTTTACTGGAAAACAGGATTATGGACATGGATGATTTAACAGTGACTCGTGTGAACCCGAGACTAATGTGGTGGTGAACGGACGGAAAATATAGCGGAGAACGGAGCGGACGGACACGGAGCGGGACACGGAGCAGAATGAATGAAACCAGGTAAGTGGCCAGCGCGGGTTTGTTTGGGCGCGCTTAGGTTAGCGCGGGTTTGTTTGGGCTGAGCGCGCTTAGGTTAGCGCGGGTTTGTTTGGGCGCGCTTAGGTTAGCGCGGGTTTGTTTGGGCTGCTTAGGTTAGCGCGGGTTTGTTTGGGCGCGCTTAGGTTAGCGCGGGTTTGTTTGGGCGCGCTTAGGTTAGCGCGGGTTTGTTTGGGCTGCTTAGGTTAGCGCGGGTTTGTTTGGGCTGCTTAGGTTAGCGCGGGTTTGTTTGGGCTGCTTAGGTTAGCGCGGGTTTGTTTGGGCGCGCTTAGGTTAGCGCGGGTTTGTTTGGGCGCGCTTAGGTTAGCGCGGGTTTGTTTGGGCTGCTTAGGTTAGCGCGGGTTTGTTTGGGCGCGCTTAGGTTAGCGCGGGTTTGTTTGGGCGCGCTTAGGTTAGCGCGGGTTTGTTTGGGCGCGCTTAGGTTAGCGCGGGCTTTGACGGGGCTACTCCGTCACACCATCCTCCTCCTCCACCTGGAAAGGTGGTCTGCAACCAAGTTGGACTTTCCTGATCGGTATTAAATATGGTTGGCCTATAGAACGTTGAAGGAAACCCAGCAATAATTGATCATATTTATATTTTTTCTGGTTGACTAAAACTATAATGGATTTACTTGACTAAATTAGCACTTTTTTGTTGATTAAAACTCTACTAAAAATGTTATTATCCAAATTTCTTGTTTAAAATTAACCCTGCTTTGAAGCCACAGCATCTGGCAGCTCTAAAATATAAAGATTTACCAGTTCATCTGTTTCTTCAGACAGTCTAATAATAGTAATAATAATAATAATCATGCATCAGTTTTTCAGCTTTTCTGGACACTCAAAGACGCTTTACAGTCTGTGATGGTACCAAAAGGCCAAGGCGGCACAGTATCTGAATTTTACTTCCATTTTATTCCCTCTCCGTTGGTAGAGCTCCAGGCTCCATCCCACAGCTCTATCTCCAGCCTCGCCCCTCCTCGCCCGGGCTCCTTTGTCTGAACCTCCCCTGTCTCTGGTCCAGATGTTTGCCTGCAGGTCACTCACTCATAAACAACAAATCCGCTTCTATTGTGAACTGCGCAATATCTATGAGCTAACACCAGCAGTTATTATGAATACCCCACGCTGCATCAGACGGGGTAATTGGCTCCTCAGACTACAAAGCTTTACACAGCTTAGCAGTTCAATAACTCTGGTGTGTGCCCTGATCAGTTTCATATGGATTTGGTCTGTTATTTCAAATGATTCACAAACGTAATGTGTTAGACCACTGTATGGGCATTTGGAACGGGAAAGTCCAGGCTATTAAATCAAAACATCTGCACACTGTGAAGTATTCTCATAGAAATCTACAATACATCTTATTGGCAAAGATAAATGATATATTTGATTTCATCTTAAGGTTTTGGTAAGTTTTAATGTGACACATTTTGTAGAATATTTTTTCTTCATTTTAAATGTTGTAATACTGTATAGATATTGAAAACAGCAAAGGTTTTTCGATGGGCGTTATTGATGGATGGGCCTTGCAAGCAAAAACTATATTTCATATGTAGACTAACACTTTAAAAGTATTGAAAGTCAGATACTAATCAATACTAAAACCAGTACTGAAACTAGATACTCATTTGAACAGATATGAAGGTTATAGGACAGAAATGAACCTTTCCTGAATAGTTTTAGAATGATCTTGGTCTGTATCAGAACAAGAATAAGAGCACACAGACAAATACACGCCCATGGATCAATATGGAACGCACCTGGTCGACTGAGGGATTAAGAAATCTTCATCGTGGTCCCAGAATTGAGTTGAGTACAAGAAGTTCAGTTATAGTCATTTGCCATGAAATAACCCACGTCAGTTTGATCTCTGTATTTAAGGATTCAGTCCATGTAGAGTTCCACAGCACTGGAGTTTGGTTCAGATGTTTAGCTGTGAATAGTGTGAAGTGTGAAGTGCGTGAGGTTAGCAAGGAGTTCAGGCAATCCAGCCAACTTGTAAAGTGTATAGTCCAAAGGATCTAATACCCGTTGTAGCCTACAAACCACCAATAAGGACCATGGACTTGGAGATGGGCTTTCTCAGGTGTGCACTAAACCGAACACGAGTAAACTTAAGGTGCAGCAGTGTGGTTTACCTGGTAATTTATCATCTTAAACATCTTCCTTGGACGTACTGATCTCTTTTAGCTGGAGGTGTTCATTTCTTTGTACTTTCAGATTGATCTCTCTTCTATTTGGGCTACTTTACGCAGCACGTTTGCCTGTCTAATTTAGTCTTAAATCAAGTGCCTATGAGTGTGATGTGTAGAGCGTGTATTGTCTTGTACTGTCTCTTTCTTTCTCTCTTTCTCCTTCTCTCTTTCTTCTGCTCTGTCTGTTCTGGAGCTTGTTGGTGCATGTGGGAGCAGATTTGATATGTTCACAGTTTGTCCGTTGAACGTCAGTCGACCATCAGCTCACCTGGGGACACCCTTCACCAAGTCCAGAACTATTATTCAATCTGGCACTACTTATTTTTGTTCTGTGGCATTATGATCACTATACAGCATAATTAGGCACATACTGATTTAAATGATGTGATGAAAACAAAACCCACATTCCCCTGCACACTTGGTTATAGGTTATTAATGCATTTTCATAATTATTGAATTGATAAAATTATCCTTATCTGTCTTGTCTATCCCCGTTTTTGTCCGTGAGTTGTAGTTTGCTAATTTTGGCTCATGGTGAGATCCTAGGAATGAATAAGAAAAGGTTAGAATAACTTTGGATTGCTGAAAACTGTTTATTTTAGTAGTTTAGTTTTTGCAAAAAAAAAAAGAAGAAAAAAAACATTCACTCTCGTTTTCCCAATTTGGCATTTTTTTAGGTTTAAAATCTTACTTCTCGGTTAGAAATCGTGACATCATAGCAGGGAATTCCCTTATACCCAGGGAAACTTATCTAATGTATACGGAAATTGTTATTAGAGAAATAGGAATGTAAGATAAGGCAGGGCAAGTTTATTTATACAGCACAATTCGCACACAAAGTAATTCAAAGTGCTTCAGAGAATAAGAAATACATTAAAATCACAATACAAACAAATCAAAACATAAATAATCATCATGAATTAAAAAGAGAGAGAGACGAGAGATGTTTCTTATGTGTAAATTGTGCCGATCTTTTGGATAGAATTCTCCGTAGTGTGAGGTATTTATGTTTTAGAACGCTCTACTTCCTGTAATTTCCAACATCTTTTTCAACTTTTCTTTGCAAATTGCTTCTTGATTGGTGTAAAACTATAATTTGAATTCAAAATCTGTAATACACAATGAACTAGTTCTGTTTTTCATGTTTTTAAGACAGTAAAAACAGGTACACAGCCTATTAATATTGCTTTGTTCTATGCAGTGTAATTTTTTTTATTTTTTGCAGTCTTTGCCAAACAAGTTGTCATCAGCGCTGTACGTTTGAGTCCGCTGTACGTCTGAGTCCACCGGCATGTTTCAGACACATCACATAAGACCTGTCACTTCAAAGTCTTTCACTGTCAACTCTCGAGTGTTACTGCACCTGCACACGACCCGAGGATCACATTACATTATTATTATATCTTATACCGAGGCCTCATCTTTGTCATATTAATCCTGAGTGTTGAGTCAGGAATGGCAGTCAGGTTGCTGCAGGACGTGTAGAAAAACATTAGAGGAGTGGTGCGTATAGGATGAGTATTAATGACATTGTGGGGACTAATATCGGTATACACATTAAATTTGTGAGGACTTGGCTCAGTAGTGTTCATTCTCTTGCAAAAATAACGATACTGCGAATCAAATTGTTGTATTCACGTTAGAGCTACAGTATCGTCAACTAAAGAAATTCAGGCTCGACTAAAGATCTAAAAGGGGGCGTGGCAAAAGCTCTCAAACAATTCAGTATCTCCATGATCTGATCCAAACTGCACTCACAAGACTACACCTGCGTGGGAGTTCATGCGAAAACAACCACTGACTCAGAAAAACACAGGATTCACCTGCAAATCTTCAGCTAATCTACTCCTTACCTTCTCCTTTCTGCTGCTGTGCCTAGGCCTGTCGTGATCATTACTATATCGACTTTGTTCAATATATGAAACATGGAATAATAATAATTTTTTAGTCAGTATTTATTGTAGGTACTTTTTCCTTGTACTAGTGGGGGAGTTTTATTCTTTTTCTGTACTAGGATTAGATTTCAGCTGAAGAGGGTTGAATAAATAACTTCTAAAGTAACTAAAGTAGCTTATTTCATTCTACTATTTACTTTTTGCAGCTGATATTGTACAATAGTTTTTTTGGAATAACCTTGACTTTTGTGCATATAATTCCTAATAATCTAGATAAAACAATTAGTCAACTAAGAGAAACTTTGGTTGTCCGATTAATTGACTAAACAACTAAAAGACTACAGCCCTAATTGATATATATTTGTTACATTTTATTGATGCAAAACTCATTGGTATCGGATTGATATTGCGATACTTGCCATAGTATTACTTGAAACAATTGGAGTGAAACAAAAATGATTTAATGTGGTCATTTAAGTTCAGATATGGGTTTAGCTTAAGTTTGGGCAATTGACTGTGGTTCATGTGAGTCAGTGCAATGTCCCCAAGAAGCCTGGAAACCCAACCTGTGTGCGTGTGTGCGTGTGTGTGTGTGTGTGTGTGTGTGCGTGTGCGTGTGTGTGTGTGTGTGCGCGTTTGCTGTAGAGGGAGAGAAGGAGGTGCAGATGTGAGGGAATGTAGCAGATGAAGCGTGCTCTGACTCATGGTGTTTTCAGAGCAGCTGTCTGAGCCCAGGACAGTCCACAGAAAAGCCTTTGTGTCTACTGCACCTATGTGTTTTTCTTTCTGCGCTTTCTCAAATACGGCCAGACAGACAACGCTTAGAAATGTCTCTAATGAGAAATGGTAGAGCTGAGGTTTAGTTTAGTTTGACTGTTTGCATATTCAGTGCTTCAGATTATGCAGGGAGATATGGCGGTGACTATAACTGTTGTACTAGTAGAGTAGTTATTTGATTAGTCAAACAACTGCAAGTTTAAAGCTTTTAAAGGCCTTAAATCTTGTTTTAGTTTTATTGTTACAGATGGCAACTACAATAGTGTTTTAGGGTGATACCACATATTCACAAAAAGTGCTTTTGTACCGTTACACTCACCTAAAGTCACATAGAAGAACTAATTACCAAGCCTAGTTGTTAATTGTAGTTTTGGGCTGTATACCTGAAAATATGTACTCATATACTACCTCTACTGGACCAAACACAAACAGTTTTAACATCTTTACTGTGCTAATGTCTAATAATGAGTCTCATTGACAGCTCATAAAAGTCAAGCCAATGTATGCTTTTGCACACCTCCCAGAGTTCCATCTGTTCTGAGCCTCTCAAGTGCCTTAAAGCTGCAGAAATCAGGCTAAAAATAACTGTGGTAATGACCACAAACCTTTACCTCAAGTGTCTCTCAGCACATGGAAGCCATTGACATTTAGGATGAGACCATCAGCCACATCCAAAGGAAAGTGAATACAGACGTGGTGTGCCCTGGTTTGGCACAATATAAAAGACTCTATTCAAGTACTGTCACCTTGATAGAGTTGAGTAATGGAAGCCAATTCTGCACAAAAGTCTCAGATGTTCAAGTCTGAAGATTGAGAAACTGTTTTTGGTGCATTTGAGATTAAAGAAAAAAGAGGAAGTAGATTAAGTCCGTCTAACTAGTTCTAAGCTCTTACAAATCCTTTGGCACATTGTTAATTTACGTAAGACGTCTTAACGTAAAAAGATGGTAGCAGTTTATTTTGTCACCAAGAGAATTAATTCTACATGTGCAAGAGCTTTAACATACAACTTCATTACTTCTTTATTGTATTTTAACTTCTCATTATGCTTGAATTGATCCTCTGGGTTTTCTACCATGGATCACTTTTGAACTGATTTGAAAGTTTGATCGACAAATACAGAAACTAAAATATAAAACAGGACTAGAATAACACAATGACAAGCCCAACGTCAAGAATGACTTTCTACTGAATTTACTACTTTCATATTTTGCCACAGTCCAGATGCTAACACCTGGTCATGTGTATGGGCCCTAGTTATGAGCCCTGTGGAACTCCCCAACACAAGAACAGCTGTTATGTTAACCATGTGGACAGAATGCGATCTTGCTTCAACATAAACAGTAAATCTTCAGAGGCAAATGTTATTTTCTCAACACAAAATTGTAATTGTGATAATAGTGCAGGCGGGTTACACTTAACACCATTAAATCAACAAGAAGTGCAAGCAAAGTGTAATAAAAGTCGAAAAATTAGAAAAACTACATTACGCCCTTGTGATAAAATATGTGTAAAAAGTTGCCCCAATTCAATTGACATATAACATGTCCGCATATTGTACCTTTAAGGCTGTACTGCAATATTATGCTCTGCAATATTATGCTTATGTAGCTTGTTGATTATTATTGTTGGTTGCCATGACACCGAAGGGCAAGGTGCTCCGTCCTCCCAATTGTTCCCAGCACTTGGGGGAACGGAATGCAAACAATAGAGCAGGATAGGTGGTGGGAGCAGGGATTGGCCCCCCCTGTTCCCCCGCGGTCCTTGTGCCAGGGAAAGAGATAAATAGGACTGGAGGGTAAACCCCCGTTAGAGTCAGCTGCGGGTTACGTACGGACGCCCAGCCGGTTCAAGCCACTCTGCCGGGGTTGTTGGCTCTCCAGCCCAAGTGTCAACAGTAAGAGCTTTGATGATATTGATGATGAAACTTGATGTTTGCTTGAACCAATGTGATGATGAAGGAGAGGTGTCACGAGCGGGGAATAAAATGACACATTTATTCTAGCTTTGTCTCCGTGTTGTAATGTTGTGATGTTGTAATGTTGAAGGAGAGGTGTCCAGAGCGGGGAATAGCGGGATATATCTATTCTAGCTCTGTCTCCGTGCTGTCTGTGTTAAAGGGGAGGTGTCCAGAGCGGGGGATAGCGGGGCACATCTATTCTAGCTCTGTCCCTGTGTTGAAGTGTTAAAGGGGAGGCATCAAGAGCGGGGGATAGCGAGACACAACTATTCTAGCTCTGACCCCGTGCTGAAGTGTTAAAGGGGAGGCATCCAGAGCGGGGAGTGAAAAGGACACATTTTATTCTAGCTCTGCCCCTGTGCTGTCTTTGTGTTGTGACTACCTTCAGCGAACCTGGGTAATTTCATAAAACAGCCCTGGGCACTGAATACTTGTAGTACCACACCTGCACCTCTCGCATTCACACACATAAATCCACGCCTGTGCTGGTGGATTCCTGTAGCCCGCGGGCCGTCTCTCTCTAAACGAAGTCTGTGTCCATGTGAGAATGTCAGGCATGTCTTTCCCTTTAACAGAGCCAGTGGAGGAGACTGCGGGGCGGGTGGCAGTCTCATCACATTCCACCCAATCAGACTGCAGACAGGCCGGGTCTGTCTGAGGCCTGGCACAGGAGTGTGAAGGAATGCACGGGCAGTAGGTGCGCTCCGATACACTGGATGTTTATAGAGACACACTCCTCTATTTCTGTATGGCACTGTTGGTCTAAGGCACGGGCGTCCCAATTATGGCCTGTGACTGACTTTCGTTGGCCCTCAGGTATCTTGCTGAATTGGCCCATATGAGCAGAGGTAGCATTTTAAGTCATTCTACCACTATAAACTCATTGCATTGTGGTATAGACTTAAAAATAATCTTCAAGTCTTGTTTAAGTGAATCTAAATACACTTTTTTTCACTACTAAATTGTGTAAATGGTGTTTTAATAGCACTGTTCCTAGTCATTTTTGCCAACTTTACTGCAAAATTTGCAGCTTTCTGCTCAAAACCCTTAAATCTAAGTTAGTGATGCCTTCAGTGGCGTCTGTAACTTCCAGTAGACTGGACTGGAAGACTGCCCTGATTACAGCCAACATGAAGGGGCGGAGTTTGAAACGTGGTACTTTTTAGATCGATCACACTTTTCCTTATACCTTTAAACTCCACACCTCCTCTCCCCTCAGGCTCTTCTTTAGTCCACAAATACTGCCGAGTTTAACAGCTCTATTTGAAATGTGGTCGTGGGCGGAGTTTAGGTGTTTAGTCCCACTTCAAACTAACATAATAAGGCTGTGATTAATGTTCCAGCCCTATTTTTGGTAGTATACATTTTTGAAGTACCATAAATTCCTCTAAAACGACAAAATATCCTGTCTCGTTTTAGTTTCTCATCTTATATTTCAGTCTTTTTGTCAATTCAGTTCAATTATGGACCCGTTGAAAGTGTGTAAACAGAATCCTATCATTAAAACATAAATCACAAATCGATCAAATAGATATCTGACCATGTTTATATCAATAATTATGGTTAATTATAGCAAAATCCAGAAATTAAAGCTGCCGTGTTCAACTTCTCTCTTCTAAATAATAAATACAATCAATAAATGTCCCCTCCCCATTAGTATTTAGCAACACAAAGTCATATTTCTGCATCTAAACAGTCATAAACCCTCATGACCAACTGTGCACTTGCGTTTCACCCTGCTTCACTTTGCAGTTCAGAATTCGTTTTGGGTGTAAATCAAACATATTGTCAGCAGCAAGTCTTTGGGGTAGTGTACTAGTGTTAGGTGAAGAGAAACAGCTGTTGTTTTTGGTTTTGTGAGGGAAACTCGGTCCACAACAAGTCCAGACTGAGGCTCACGTGAAAAGACTCAGGAGACACCAGGCACGCGAGGACAGGATTTACAATGAAAATCAAAGGTCCTAGTTAAGACCCTTGGTGCACGCCTCTGCTACAGCTTTGAATGTGCCCAATCTAAAATATGTGATGCAGTGTATTTAGAGTAGTAATTAGAGTATTATTGTATAGTATTGTAGTATTAGTATGGGGTCCAGGGTCTATATTTCTCTGTGGGAGATCCACTCGTCTTTCTCAAGTCTTGAGTTTAGATTTTTTCTTTTTAAGTTTTAGGTCCACTGACACAAATGTATAGCTGAATGAGCTTTCATTTTTACTGTAATGTTGTCTAAATTTTGTTTTCTTCTTCCTACTCCTTTTTGGGCAAATGTTTTTGTTGTTATTTCTGTTATGATTGCACTTCGTCACATGTATATATAAAAGAATGTAAATTGCTTAGTTGCCCAAAATAAATAAATTTTTAAAAATAAAAATAAATTAGGGATGCACCGATACGATACTGGTATCGGATAACAGTGCCAATACTGAAAATTTGAATGAATCAGATATCGGTTCTGAGAGATCGGTTCAGTCGATACCTCATTTTGTGCTATACATTTTGTAATAAGATGATTTACTGGTCAGTGTTGGCTCAAAACACATCGTATTTTTTGTCTGTCTCTGCCCTTTGGTATCGGTTGACATCAGGTCAGGGACGGACTGGCACCAAAAAACGGCCCTGGACTTTTTTTTTCCCAAATAGGCCCACCAACTATGTTTGACTAATTGACAAATTATCGTATTAGCGCCCTCTGGCTGTTAGGTGTTAGGCTCTACATTTAGGTTATTGAACAGGGCTCGTCGACAAGAAAAAAAAAAAAAAAAAAAAAAAAAGGGCCGACCGACCAGTGGCCATAGACCGGACGGCCGTTCTGGACTTTTCCAGAACGCACAGATTGCCAGTCCGTCCCTGTATCAGGTTAAAGCCAAAGTATCGACATCGGTATCGGAACACAAGAAGCTGGATGGTGCATCCCTAGTCTAAATAAATTCTGTTAAGTTGTCGAAATAGTAAAGATTGTGACAGAACTGTTAGAAAGACTGCGAGAACTCTATGAACTTGGCCGAATGTTCTCCACACTAGAGCTGTGCTAGTTTCTCAGCGGTGGGAAGTGTGAAGCTCGACTACATCCATGTGTTTCCCGTGTTATAGGTCAGTGCGTGCATTCAGCTCCCTCACTATTTATACAAGTGTAGTGCGCTAAACTAACACAGAGGTTACAAGTCAATTTCATGGTAACTTTCCATCGGGTAGTTTTTCTAACCCACTTTATCCACTGTTTCCTGGTGCAAATGTCAGCTATTCTGGGCACTGTATTTAGCCTGATAATGACAGCGCCACACCCCTAATACGGACCTGGAAAAAGAGAAAATGATGCTAATATTTCAGTGACTCTTTCCAAGGCTTCAGGCTCCAGAGTTAATGATTTAGTGTGCGCTGGCTATTTATTTCTTCATAAATTTGTAAGTCAGATTTAATATTTGTGGCAGGGATGTTTCCATGGAATCTCTGAGCCGCTTGGAAAGTTCAAAACATGGCCCGCGCTCTACGGTCAGAGCCTTCAAATCGTAACTCCGCAAGTCAATCCAAGACACACTGTTGTAACAATTTAATAACTGGAGTTTGTTATTACAGGCATTCAGCTGAAATAAATGTTGCAATTTGAAAATATGACATCAGTTTTAGTTCACTTTGCTATTGAGTCAGCAGAAAAAAAAATAAATCTTTCTTTTTTTGGCTGGTTTTTCATGTATTTCCACAGAAAGATGCATTATGTGGCTTTTTGGCTTGAGGGTTCACCACCTGCTTGCTGTTGCTTCGGTAGAATTTTCCACAGTATGACTTTAGTCCTGTCTACCTTCACAGAGACAAGACCAAAGCCATGTTACAGGTCAGATCTGTGGAGAGGCTGCTCACTGTAAGAATCTATTATGTTTATGAAGGTATTTTTGAACAATAAAAATGTGTGTAATTGAAAAAAATGCAAATACATAGATTTTATGCCATACTGTGGAACATCTCCATGGAGACAAGAAGGTAGCAGACCAGAAAGGTTACATATTGCACCTTTAAATACGCAAAACGTGCATTTGCCACCTAGCTACATTCTCTTCTGCTACTTTCTCAGTCTTCTAACCTTTTCAAGTGTATTTTACTGCCTGCTTGCAAACTCCAAATTCTGAATCATCTAATTATGAAATGACGGAAGTGTTGTGAGATTATATACAGATGACCAGAAGGACCAGGCCAATGCATTGTATGTGACATAAACTGGAACAGTTCTGGCCCCGTCCCCTGGCTTCCTCCCCTTAGTTCAGTGGAAAATAGTGATGTCATCTCATCTCTTCCATGCTCGGGATCACCCACCACACAAATCCTGCACATGGCTTTTATACTGGGCCGCTGCAGCTCAGGGATTGTTTGCAAAGTTACATTTTACAGTGTTGGAATACAGTTGTTTGAAATGTCCCCGGGATTTTATGGTTGAAAAGGTTTCCAAGGTAGTCAGCTGCACAGTGTTTTTGTTTTGTTTTCAATTTTGAGTTTGACTCCTGGACAAATGAGGGATTACATGGACTAGTACCCACGTTTGACCAAGACAATTCACCTGCTGTGTCTCCATTATGATTGTGGTATGTTAGTGAGGCTGTTGCACATAATACCAGCCTCATTTCCAGTCATTTCTGGGGAAGCAGTGGCCATAGAATTTCCTGACAGCTATTGTATGTGTGCGTAAGTAAGTGTGATGAATAATACATATACATACCCGGTGTTTTTAAGGTGAATTTCTGTAAAGGTGTGTTCCTTCTTGTTCAAAACTGAGTAGAGAAAAGCTGTTATATCAGTCCAACGATGTATCAGGTCGATATTTGCATTTTTTTTGCTTAGGCCGATATTTGGTTTAGGCTCACCAATTGCTGCACAAAGCTTTATTTTAACTCTTAGTGCGATGTTAGCATTCACAAAACAAGAAAACACTGCTCCATTATGGGTTATTAGTAAAAATTGGGTTGTGGATGTCTAAAATCAGTTCTTTTGAGGTTAACTTTCCTTTTTATAGTTTAATTATGGAGTGCAGTAAAAGGTATAGACAATATTTATATTTCAAATCATATATTTTTAGGGAAAACAATCCAGATTTTCCCTGCATATCAACCCCAAAATATCAGTAAAACTTATCGAGCTACTCTGGACTCTAAACAATCGGTATCGGCCATGAAAAACCTGATAACGGTCGGTCTCTAGAATGGAGCATCAGTGACCGATAGCGAGACAGTTAAAGGTGCACTATGTAACTTTTCGGTTGGGGGTCCGTCACTTCATTGCTCTGCGCTGAATGTTCCATAATATGACTTCAAACAGATCTACATTACATTTATTGTTTTACAGGTGGTTTTATTGCTCAAAAATATCTAGAAAAACTCATGATAGAAAGGTTTAATACCATACTGTGAAACTTTTCATACAAAGCAATGACATCTGCTTGGAGAAAAGCATTTGCATTTGACAGATCCTACACCAGAAAAGTTACACAGTTCATCTTTAAAATCTGCATTGTCGGCGCGCTCAGCTACAGACAGACCACCATGACTGAACAGGGCCTTATGGATGTGTTAAATGGACAGCTGCGTATGCTGAGGACTGCTGCTAATTGTTTTTATTTGACGTGTTTCTGACGCTCTGGGACGCTCTGGGGAAACAACATGCGTCCAGCTGGTACAACATATCAGGCCAACTGACCATAAACCAAACTGTGACGTAACGTATTGAGTTTTTAATTATTTCGAGATACATAAATCTTTCAAAATTTGCATTGTGAAAACTCTGGCTCGTATTTGTTTTCTGCACTGGAATTTCACACTATCCAAAGCCATATTAGGTGTGGTTTGATTTGAGATCACTTCACAGATGGAAGCAATGTCCACGGAGCCGCGTCCAGATTGAAATACCAACTTTAGGTGTAGTCTTTTCTGTAACAAATTTTTAAGGCTTCTCGCTCTAGCACATATTTTGTAAAATGTTTGACCTCATTTTTGTCTTTGCAGATGGAGCGAGGAATACACTCGGGAAACTTCTAGATAAAACTACGGCATCCACAAAAGGTAAGTAAGAAATAGGCTCGTATTGTTTTCAAGTGCCAAAACTGGTTGACTCTTCATTTTCTGTCTGATCCGAAGTTTTACTAAAGTAAAATTTCAGACTTCAGCCTGAAAATGTTAAAGCAACACAGTGTAACTTTGTGGAGTTGGCACATCATATGGAAAACGAAAGTAAAAAAAAAAAAAAAAAAAATCCTTTGTTTTAAAACTTGCTGTATTTTTCCCTCAAATTTCACTAGACAGCAGTTCTAGCGTAATTCTCGGGTGTAAAAGTAAATGTAAAGTAAAATAAAATAATAAATAAATAAAATGAAAAATAAATAAAATTAAAATAAATAAATAAAAAATAAAATAAAATAAAAAAATAGTGTACTGTTCATGCTAGCCCAGAACATACATATAAAATTTGTCTTCAAAGTTAGCTGCTAATTCAAATCCATATCAGCTTTAGCCTCAAGACTAGATACTGTAAAATGAGTTCACAATGACTGGAAGAACAGGGAATGAACAGCCCCCACATGTGTCATAATCAGTCTGAGGGACCCAAAGTTTATCTTGTCCACATTAGTTTTGCTTAGTTGCCAGATAGCACTAGCAGGAGTCAGCAATTTCAGAATGTATTTACGGTACAGTTGGTACTCCTGTCCATGGGTTTCAAAGGAAAAGTTGGGAACGTTGCCTTAGGAATGCTGTGGGTGCTCAAAATGGTCCCATAACCAGGAAAAGGTCATGTGACTGAAACTATATGAATACTGATACTTATACTGTATTTTAAAATCTCAGTGCGCAATTTTTATTTATATTTTATCACATTTTGATGAACTGAAGGGCAGGGTGGATATTTTTCACATCTGGCGCCTCTTCACAGATCTGACCTGTATTTAGGCCTCATGATGGTACCTGCTTGTTACATTTTGAATGGAGATAGATGGGTTTCATGCCATACTTTGGAATATTATAGCCCAACGACCAACATTTCCATGGAAACAAACAGATAGAGGCCCTCTGCCAAGCCAAATAAGAGTCAGGTTTGTGGAGATGCGAGTGATGCTACTCAGAGTAAAGATGCATGTTTTAATGTTTAAGTGCAATAAATAACATCCAAAATGAAAAACAAAAGAACAAACTAAAAAACTGTTTGTCTGTTGGTCAATCACATACAGGGTGTAGGTTCAATCCCTGGTCTTCCTTGCATTGCCCTTGAGCAAGATTTTACTCTGTACTCTTTTGGCTTGATTTACTGCAAAAGTCTAGCAAGAACTGCAGTATTTGTGAAGGTTTAGACAGATGATTTTGTTCTGTGCATGGATGTCATTGATTTTATATTTCTAAGCACCGCAGTGAGTTAATGGGGAGTTTAATGACACAGCCCGCAGCCGACTTTCTAACAGCTCCTCTTTCACTGTCAGGTAGGTACTAAAAGCTGAAAGTATGTAATCTTAAGCTTCGCCGGCCCGACATGACAGGCCCCTGTGTCATAATTACCAGAGCCAGGGGCCCCTACATAAACACTTACCTGATCAGTACAGAAACACAGTGATATATGTCAAGTGAACCTGCGGAGAGGGGACTGGCGCGAACGCTTTGCTGTAGGTCATTTCCCTCTTGATAGATTTTGGGGTTAAAGTGACCCCCAGGACCACTCAGCTCGACTCAGGTCAAGCGTGCGTGTCGGAAATGTACACGTTTGGGGTCAGTCTCGGGGTCAAAAGCAATAATATACAACTGTTGTTTTAAAAGAAGAATTATTAATGCTCCGTGACAACTTGCTCACTCATAAAAGGAGGCTTTGTTAAAATGTCAGCTTAAATGTCCAATGCCAAGTGACTGCACCTTCTTCTCGAATTATAAAAATGTCAAGTTCTACCAAATTGTGACATTTAGCGTCAGGAAAAAAGCAGAGCCATTCATTTTCTCAGCAGATGGCAATTGGCGTACATTCATCATAGCACGAGGTGACAAAAGTCAAAGAAAATTGTAATATAATGACGTAGTGTATGTATTAATCTGCTAACCTGACCAGCCAGAAACACACGCTTTGACAAAACATGACAAAGACGAGTAGATTTGGAGCCATATCCTGTCCGCAATTTCAGGAGAAAAAACAAACATGGTTTCTTACACGGAAAAAAGGAGAAAAAACTGCATAGAGAACTGGGAAACAGCATGGATTTTTTCAGAATCAAATATCAAAGCATCAAACTATTATTTATCTCAGGTAAAAGAGATTTTGGAGTGGACATGTCTTCCACATTTGAGAGACACATGACACAAACTAGCAGCTGTGGTTGGTCCATCTCAAGTTTAGACGGACGTTTTTCACGAGTTGTGGTCCAATTTCAGACCCTTCTGGACTCAAACAGAAGATAGAAGGGACTGGCTGTTGAGGCAGTGAATCTGTGTAAAGTTATTCAGTGTGTCTCTGAATAACTCAACTGCTCTGTGCTCAGAAACACTTATCTCCGCCCTTTCCTCCTATTGGACAGCCTCTATCATGCTCAAAGTGAGTGACAAACGGATGTAACCACTCGCACGGAAGTGTGAGAGCACATAGAGCACATCTTTACAATTACAATATTCAATTCTCTCACAAACCCTTGGGCACATAACTAGTACTACTAACATGCATGACTTTTGGGCATATGCACAGCTTTAGAACAACTTTTTACAGAAGTGAAACAGTGTGGACAGGAGTCAGTCATAGTGCTTTGAGCTCTTGTGGATTTTGGATAGATAAAATACTTTTTGGAGTGATTAATTTTATAACAAGGGACTTTTACAATATACTCACCAAAATTACAAGAAAAGTTGAGTACCCAACTTGTTAGACTGAACTTGGCTAGGCTATAAGAAAACTGTGATGATGATATAATATTTTCCCACATCACGTACCCTAATTCAGTACTGAACTGAATGTACTTCCTTGTATTACAAAGAGAAGTCAACCTCCACTTGAGTTGATTAATTTCAACATTAAAAAAATGTTATTTGGCCTTTCACGATAACAAATTTTGAAGCACAACATATTGCTACAGATAAATATTGCGATAAACGATAATATTGAAACTACTTTATATCACATATCCAATTCAAATGAAGCACGATAATCCCAGTAAACCATTTTTAAATAGGTTTAAATCACTAAAAGATATATTCTGCAACACATAAATAGTAGAATGAACCATGAATTAGCTATAGAAGTTACTTATTCAACCGTCTACAGCTTAAATCTTATTGTATTACAACAAAAATACCCCAAAATCCCCACTTTTGGAAAGAAAATGTACTAACGATAAATACTGAGCTCCAAAATATATTGTTCCAGCTTTCATATATTGAACGATAAGTCGATATAGTAATTACCGTGACAGGCATAGTTGGTAAAACTTTCTCAAACAAATTAAAGACCAGCTAAAAACTAAACCCCAGTATGTCCTTAATCTTACCTTAATAGTCTATAGCTGAAATTAAGGCTGGGAATCACAGCGTTCCTCACAATTTGATATGATTCACAATACTTGGCTCATGATACGATATTATCATGATACTGCGAAGCGATAATCAATATATTACATGTGATACTCTGTGATATATTGCTGTTTTGTAAGAACTAAATACATTTTAATGACAATTTTTCTTTGTTAAACCACTACTTGTGCAAAGTTAATATGAAAAACCTCTATTTTAATAATCAAAACAGTGAATATGTCAAGTGTATTACATAAACAAGTTTCCTTCCATAAATCAGCAACAAAATTGTAGTGCAGTCACACAAAAAATTGAAACAGCAGCCCATGATAACGATACTTTATCACCAAATTTACTATCACGATATATCGATATTTAAATAGCTGAAATCCCATTGACTGCAGTACAGTCCTCACTCTATTCCTCACACCTACGAAACCTAAACCACCCACTCCTCCAAATTACCCTGAACTCTAACCATCCAAAAACAACTGTGTCTAAAAGTTTCTAGAACACTCCCAGTTCTCCTCGAGTCACCCTAAACCTCATCCTTCTCACTGCAGCCGACCTCTGACCCCTGGCTCCCTCCTCCAAATATTTATCTTTCAGCACCTGACAGAGGAGAAAGGCCCTTCGCTGAGGTTTGCACTGAAAAGTCAATCTTGGTCAGCCCGTTGTTCTTTTGTGGAGACTAGCTGGCGGGTTGGGATAAATTGTTTTAAAGCTTGCAGTATTTTTCCTTCAAATTTCACTAGACAGCAGATTGAGATGACACTATTCCGAGTTAACAAAGATCTGCAGATTTTAGCACACTTTTTGGGTGTTAAAATGCATTGTGTAACTTTATCGACTTCAATATAAGAACGCTGGAACAATATTTTTTCTTTTGTTGCATTTTCTTTGTGCTAGTGGGTATTTTTGGTTGTATTTTTGTATTACCGTACAATTGGAGGAGTCAAGGTCAAACAAATAACTTCTGACTGACTCACAGAGTAATTAGTGTTTTGACGTCTACCTACTGTAAAATGAGTTTCACAACTGCTGGAACAACGGGAAAGAACAGCCCCCACATGTTTGATTCTCTGAGGGACCAAAAGTTTCTTGGTATTTGCTTAGTGGCCAGATAGCACTAGAAGGAGTCAGCGATTTCAGAATGCATTTATGGTAGAACTGGTACTCCTCCTGTCCATGGGTTTCAAAGGAAAAGTTAGGAATGTTTCGGGTGCTCAGAAGTCCTGAAAATGGTCCCATAAAGAGGAAAAAGGTCATGTGACAGAAACCCACATGAATACTATTAATAAGTACTTTAAAATCTGAATTCACATTTTTTTATTTTGTTATTTTCTATTTTATCTTCTAGTCATCTTTAACACATTTTGACGGAGTGAAGGGCAGGGTGGAGATTTTTCGCACCTCCTCACAGATCTGACTTGTATTTTGCCCCGATGACGTCACCTGCTTGTGTCCACTGAGATAGATACGTTTAATGCCATACCAGCAGGGGGCAGACCCTTCATTAGAAAAGTTCCATAGTGCACAAACTTTATTACGTTATTTTGACGCTCACAGTAAGTGTCATGGATCTTTTGTCCCGGGGTGACTAGTGGCCACTCCATTGGTACTGCAGCTTTTACAAAGGACGGACTTTCTAGGGATTCTTATCTACTTTCACAACATGAACTTTTAAAAAAAATTAAATCATCAAAATGTCTAAAGGTTAGCCTAGCCGTGCTCTGAATCCGTGCTAGTTCCACTTTAAAAGCTCTCACTCCGATTGGTCAGAACTAATCATGTTTCTGACGTTTTTGGCCTTTCACGCCAACGAGCTCAGGCCATTAAAAACAACACGACGCCATCTTTAGTTCATCAGATCTTCATGTACTTCCATTGTAGTAGCCCAGTTGTACAGTACACGTGTTACCTGCAAGAACCAGGTAACACGTGTACTGTACAACTGTTACTGTACACCGTTTTAGTTTTTTGTTTTTCCTCGAGTGATGCAGAAAAGAGGGAGCCACTGTCTGTGTGAATGTTCTTGTATGTTAGCTTGCAAGAACCACACACTTTGAGAAAACCTTACAAAGACGAGTGGATCTGGAGCTGTCCTGTCTCCCTGATTTCATAGGGCATGATTGACAGGCGGATTAACCAATCAGAGAGCTGCATGCTCCGTTTGCATCTAAAACAAACATGGCTGCTTACACATAAAAAGGGGAAAAATCTACATAAAGCGCTGAAAAACAGTGCAGATTTTTTACAGAATCAACAATCGAAGCACCAAACTATTACTTATTTCAGGTAAAAGAAGTTATGTTACGAGAATTTTCAAGAGGAAATGTCTTTTTTGTCATTTGAGAGACACGTGAGACAAATTAGCGGCTGTGGTTGGACGCTTTATGGTCCCGTTCCAGTCCCTTCTGGATTCGAACAGAATGTAGAAACAACTGGCTGGTCAGGCTAGTACGCGTGATGATTTTTATACTACCACTATTAGTGTCTATAACAAATGCATACGGCGACTCTTCGGTTTAACATTTTGATCATAAATAGGTCAAAGTCTTGGCTGTTTTGGAGAAAGTCAGTGGCTGTATAAGGACCTGCTCCCTCCTGACCCACTTTCCTTCTCCGTTCTGCCAAACGTTTGTACAGTTTGGACCAGGGCCACGGCTCCATATGCTGCTGACATGGGCCGACAGATCAAATTATGCAACTCCCCCTCACCACAAGAATACTGTGCTGTTTTAGAGATCACTATAGATATGCATGTTTCAAATGAGCCTGAAAGCGTAATTGGAGACTGGATGGCTTGTAATATACGCTTGGAGTAAGAAAAAGTTGGAATGTACAGAGAAGAGTTCCAAGATTCACATATGGACAGAGCAGTTGTATATGCAGACGTATACAGTGAGATTCCATATGGACGCAGAGAGACAGCGGCTGTAGTCTGTATAATGAAGGTAATGATGATGGCACTTCCAGACCCGGACACCTGAGATTTGCTGTAGTTTAGAATGGCCTGACGTCAGTACGATAATCCACAGGGAGAAAGGCATGAAATTGTACCAAAAGTATCGTAGTGATTTTAAGGTTTTGTCTGAGGTTTTTGTTTTGTGTCGCTGGCTTCTTTTTGAAAAGTCTGGATGCAGATTAATGGGAAACATATGTGGTGTTTGGGTATTATACATAATGCATGTGCTATAATGTAACCCAAATAGTACGGAGGTCTAGAATCTGATAGCGGATTTTCTTAGAACACATGTTAATGTGAAGGTTTTTGAGGTTTGAATTCTTAAAGAATATTGTGTGTGCGCCTCAAAATGTAATAGACACTCCCAGGAGTGTTTAGTAAAAATGGTTTTGCTGTCTTGGAAGAAAGAAACATGAAACGTCTTCACCTCAAACACACTGCAGATGAGTACCTTTGGAAACGATTGTTTCTGTTATTTACAAATCCTGCTTTTTGGATATGGATACTTTGAATTTACTTATCTGTTGATATCACCTAAGAGCAGTGCAGACAAAGTATTTTTGTTAAACAGAAACAACTCATTTCACAGATATGGTATTTGTGTTTATTTATTCTGCATGTTCAATTCATTTTTGGCCTGTAAATGTCTTTCTTACTATATTCATTGGCTCAAAACTCAAAATTGATTCCGTGGAAATGATATTGCTGCTTTCCTATTAGCATACAGTCTCATACAGCTTAAAGTGACACTATTTAACTTTTTTGTTTGTTTGTTTTTCTTTTTTTTCTTTATTGCACTGACAATCTTTGTGGCTCCTTGGGCTATATTCTTCCATGATATGGGATAAAATTTATCTATGAAGAATTTTCTGAAGTATGGTTTTAACTGTCCATTTCTGCAGTCATGCAGGTGAATGCCACCTCCAGAAAGTTACACACTGTACCTTTAAACAATGTAGACGTATTTTTGCCCCATGAGCAATGTTGAAATCATTTGTAGCTGCATTGGTGAATCAACAATATCAATACTTTCAAGATGTTGCCGCACCTATAATTTGTCTGGAACTGTAAAACAAGATAATACAAAAAATAACAACTTTGGATTCATAAAGTTTAGAGCAGCAGACACCCTTCCTCCCAGCTGTGGTTCACCAGAGAAGCCAGAGTATGTACACATGCTCGTGTAGGTCCACATAGGTGCTCAGGTTGGCTGTGTTTGGACAGGCGTGCCTCAAATACCAGTGTGATTCTGGGAAGGAGAAACGCACAAATCAAAACAGCCTGGACAGCACTCGCACTCTTCCAGACCTGCTGCTCTGCGTGTCGACTGACTCACTAATGTACAGGTCAGGTGGAGTCAGTTCAGTGTGTGGGTCAATGAAACTCTAATAAAAACAGCAAGGGACATCGTCATGGATTCCTTACGTCTTAGTCTAATGGGTCAGAATGTTAGTCAAACCTTTGGGATTTCTTGCAAACTAAAATAACATCACTGAATTCTTGTATCTGCTTCTAATGTAAAGTCGTCCCCTTCAGATTTTAGGGTTCCATCCGTAGACTAATTTAAAGAAGTGGACTAAGGCGGTGTGACGTCACCTGTAATGTTCCTAACGGTCCTATCAAATGAAGCCCATCGAGGCCAGCAGTTATAGCAACAAATTTGGAGTTCCATATTTGGAATTCCAACTGCGAGTATCAAAGCAAAAACCAAAGAGCCAATCAGGAGCCAGGTAGTTGAAGGTAACGCCCCTTCCTACTCGCACCGCTGGTTTGGCAGGGGGCGGGTAATTAGCAACGCTGTCAGTCAATCTTGTAGATCACGCAGAACGGGTTAATTCTCACATTTTAAGACCAAACTGGCCAACCTGACAGCAGCAGTCGCAGAGAGAGAAGCGACGTTTATTCAATAGAAAGTGAATTCGAGCCAGAGCCGATGGAGCCGAATCGCGCCCGTGCTCACTTCGTATTTGGAACGTGGCGGCTAGTAGGTGAGTTATGTCCATTTATAGTTTTGTTCTTGTTCCTGAATATCTTCTGTACACTCTTTTGTAGGTTTTTGTAATTTTTTGGGTGTATATGAGCAAAAACCCATTTCTCCATTTAAAAAAACAATATTCAAATCTATAATGATATTCTAAAACCCTATCCTTATATCTCTAAATGTCATGGTTAAGGTTTAAGTATTGGAAAAAAATATATATATATATATAATTTAAAAAATGCACAACAAGATTACATGCAAGTTTCTGTTCTTTCGCTGTTCTTTTCACTTTTTTTTTGTTTTACTTTATCGTGTAGACAATATATTGCCCAACTTGTCAACGTTTGAATCCACATTTCAGACTTTCACTTCAGAAAGCAGATTTTACCATCATTAGTAGCAGTAGGAGCTGGCGCGATCATGAAAAGCTATTTGAAGTGGTCTTGTAAAAAGCTTGCGAGTTAAAGGACCCTCTTGTCGAACATGTGAGTAGAAACACGCCCCAACACAACAGGTCAGTCAGTAGGTCTGTTTGTCCAAGCTGTAGGCGTGATCTGGCTGTGGTTTCCCATGGGGCCTGGACAGTGGCACACTCCATACACCAGGACAAAGCTGGCCTTGTCCCAAACCTGAGCTGTGTTTTAATTCAATAAGTCCACGCAGGAGGGGGCGGGTCATTCAGACGGCCGTCATGTGAGACTGGGGATGTTCTGTGGTCTGCTCCAGGGCTCTTCTGGTCATGGGTCTTGTCAATTAAACTTTCACTGGAGTTTTCTTTGATATTGGTTCAATCTAATTAAATGGCCAGCCAAAACGTCACGCTTTTACAATATTTTTTAAAGATGTTATAGTCTGGAACCAGATCCTGTCTCTACAGAAAACTATTTCTGCAGAATCGGCACAAAACTGTCAATCTGAGAAAGTAAAGTGGATATTGCGTTGTATAGAATCTTAAAGTAGGAGTGTAGGACTGTCCAGCTAGCGCCAAGTGATGGAGATCTGACAAAATTTCATGGCCTATTGTTTATTTTTTATGATTCTTCGATGAATTAATAAGGGATTCACTTTAAATACATTTGTCTGTTACAAATTTTTATCTTACCTGATTGCGCAATTTTACCCAGTTTAGTACATTAAAAATACCTTCTGCCCCAAAATATTCAGTTTCTGAGAATTTTTTTTTTTTTTTTCCTAAATGTACGCTATGAAACTTTTCTGGTGATACATCCGCTACCACCACCGAGTTTGGAGTGAATGAATAATGATCTGTAAAACATCTTTGAGTGTCCAAAAAAGCGCAATATAAAACTGATGCATTATTATTATTATTATTACCTGCTTGTCTTTGTGAAATATTGTTGCTTTGCCTGGAATGTTTCACAGTATGGCATTAAACTTATCTGTATTTATTCAATTGCAGTTGTTTTTAGTATTAAAATGCCTTGAAGAACACGCTTTTCTACTATGAGCAGCTCGGCCAGTTGGTGTCACCTGCTTTTCATCAGGAAGGTAAATAAGTTTTAATGCCGTACTTTAACATTCCAGTCAAAGCTTTAACATCTTAATGGAGACAAATAGAGTTACAGTACATAGTGCATCTTTAAATACATTTTTTTCCCATTAGTGTACAGGTCTAGTAGGATTTTCCACACCACATCGAAAGCTTAAGTACTCTTTGACCTTCACTTGGACCAAAAACACAACTACTCCGCTGATGTCATGGTTTATTGTCATAGTCACTTTTGTTATCATTACTCCAGACTTAGAATGTGCATACAGTGACAGGGGCACATGATAAAAATAATAATAATAATAATAATGATAATGTGACAGGTTTATAACTACCGAGGGAATAGAAAGTATCTCCATTTCTATTAGATTTCACCTCAGTCATGTAGCGGCCAAAACGCTGATGTCACTGTTGACTTAATTATTGTACGCCCGAGCGGGCATCAGTCCAACACGGAGCTCTGCGTTGTGTTTTAAAATACTTGCAGTTTTAAATGAAAAATATAGTGTGGCTTACAACATGTATTTTTTCAACGTGACCCAGCTATTCTGTCATCACACTCCCTTTTCATCATTATAATTCTCCCCGATAAGCGACTCCAGCATGAAATCCTCCCATTGGATTTCTCAACTGTTCTATATCTCCTCTGGATCATCAGGCCTGCACGCTGTCTTACAATGACAATGATGAGTTGTTGTTAATGTGTGGGATTAAATAAGGCTCAGTTGTGATGGGGATACTTGCAAATTATTACGTGATGTCATGTTTGTTTTGACACGATTGGACCATGTGTTTGTGTGATTGGTTAATCCGCCTGTCAATCATGCTCATCGGAAGACAATAGAGAAGCAGAGGAGCTCATTTTCTCATTTTTCATCTGTGCTCTATCTGTATACCCCATATTTAAATATAAATATATATTTTATTTCATTCAACAAATATAAAATTTGATTTTTTTTGTACCTTATTTGGCACCAGTCATTTGCAATTTCAGCTACTTTTATTAATTTGAATTTTATTACAGTTTATTTTATTTTATTTGATACTTTTTGTTATTATACTTTAATTGTGTCTTAGTGATTTCCCATGTGGGTCAATAAAGTTTGTCTAAAACAAACCGGACTAGCCTAATAGCTCTCATTAGCATAAGCCACAGTGAGTCCAGGCCTCAGCAGGTCCCTGGGGGCCTGGGACAGTGTCAGTTCAATACTCCATCTGCCACACAGGGATTTAAACAGACGGGGCTGTACCTGAAGCTTTTATTTTGTGATGTCTGAAACACTGCCTCTTCACCCCAGAGCGGATCCATCAAACTGTGTGTTAAAGATCCATGGCCCTAAAGCAATACAAACGATCTAAAACAACACTAAACTAGAGGATTTGTGATGATTGGATGTAATAACGATGAAAATAATGAAAAATAATGATGAAATCTACATTCTTTGGTGCATTGGTGTTGGCCTATGTGTTTAATGTTGAACTGTGTTCAACTAACTGGGTATTAGGCAAATCTTGCCTTGCTAAAATGTGATTGTTTCTGTTTTACTTTGTTCTTAATTAAAATGAATGTTGGAGTTTGGCGTGTCCTGGGGGTCCGTGAACGCACCAGGGGTGTCCTGATCCTGCAGAGTGGAGAGAGAGAGGGGGGGATGGAGAGAGCTTTGGGAGCGAAAGGAGGAGGGGAAGGAAACAGGAGGAGGAGAAACAAGCAGAGAAAACGTTTGAAAGAAAACGAGAGCCTTTCCAGTCGCCGGGACTCGCTACGAACGGAATAAAGCTGGATAACGAAGCGGGAAGCGGCACGAAGTTTGCGTTTGAGTGGATTTTACTGTAGCGGACAGCCGCTGGGCAAGCGCCCGCTCCGTGTGCGACCTGAGGCGGCGTGGATGAATCTGACTTCACGATGAGGAGCGATCCTGTTCTCTTCACTTTCAGCCGGGGTATGTCACTAGAGCAGAGATTTTCCAATTAGAAAACACACGCTTCTCTAAAGAGAAGCTTAGATTGGCTGGTACGATGTGTTACAAAAGTGAAGTCTTCACTGAAAGTAGGCTACAGCCGACCTAAATATGATTCCTTTAGAGTTTATATGGCATTTTGCATCCGCAAAACTCTTGCATAAAGCGACTTTACTTCTAAATATCGGGCCTACATGAAAGCATTTCACGACACAACGTGCGAATTCTCAGAAAGAGAATTGGAATCTGAGAATTGGAGTCTCAGAACTGGAGTCTCAGAATTGGAGTCTCAGAATTGGAGTCTCATTCGCACTTATGTGTCTGTCACGCGCACACGCGCTCCTCTCCAGTGACGTGGGCTGCGCGTGCTTTTATTTTCACGCGTGTTAATAGAGTGGCCCATAGAGTGGCCCATTCAGCCACTGATGATACTTGACCCAGTGGCGTGTCAAGTGTCACATGCTCAATAAGCTTCACAGTTTTGAGCAGGAGGAGTGAAGTTTTCTGAAGTTGTCATCAGCGCGAGTTGTTGTCCAGCACTTAGCCCGTGATGATTTACGACCCTGTGCCATGCAGCAGCGTTCAGTGTGTCAGTGGAGCTTGTAGGCAGTGGGATAAGGCCTACAGGATGTGTCTGCAAAGAGTCCTGTTGGTAGGATGTGTTGGCTGTCATAATAAAATGAGCCTATGTGCTGCTGTGCATTTGATGTTGACTATTGCTCTTCATAGTGTTGCTTTTTGACAGTTTTGGCCATTTGGGTTGGGTAGACTTGCATCTGTTTTTGTCTGTAAAACAAGTTTCCAAAACAATTATGTAGCTATGGGCTTAACTTGTTGTAACCTGTTAATTACACGCTGTATAGATGCCATTCCAGTAAAATCATTATACTTTATACATTTGAACTTATTCTGTCTCTGGATCAAGCCAATGCATCAAGTCAACTTCTCCTCAGACACTTACCTTCAGTGAACTCCTGATCTGTCTCTCATGATGACGCAATGCGCTTCAATAGAACGAGGAATGACTAGCGTATGTTAAACCTGGAGCCTGAGCCAAGACAAGCTTTTTGCCTATTATTTCAGCCTCTCTGCTCGTACAATATGTAAGTCATTGTAGCTTTTACTGCAGCACTTTCCACAGTCTGTTGTTCATTACGCCACAGTTGCCATTGACGACGAATCCCCACACACCCAACAACAAATGATATGTGCTATGAAAAATAAAACAAAGTACGTGGCTTTTTTCTCCATAAACACTGTCAGGCTTGTGTTGTTATTGTCCTTAAATGGCTCCACTGGTATCATTTTCTGACAGGTCTTCATTTCACCCTATCACCAGATGCTCCTGGTTTGCGGCGCTCACATGAACGGTGCAGGTCCAATCAGAGCAGCTGCAGAGGATCAGGTGGCACGTCTCTGCTGTAACATGTGCTCGGCTCCTGACAGACAGCCTTTGTGTACCAGTCCCACCACACCTCCCAGAGTCCACAGCGTGTTTGGGACCTGGGTTTCCGTGATTTATTGGCCGCTACTGCAAGAGTAACTGCGTACGTGGGCTAATACTGATAATTAAGGGGAAAGATGCAGTGGAGCGTCTGAAATACGTAGGGTTTAGTCGAGCGATCTAGTTGGTTGATGGTGTCTTAATCGACCAAAGTCTGACAACAGCAGAAAGGAGATGGTATGGTGTGAGTTAGTTAAAGATTTTCTTTACATAAATACACAATTTAGTACTTTTCTGCTTAAACAGTTGCTTTTGCATGAACTCCCGTGCAGGTGTAGTCCTTTGAGTGCAGTTTGTCTCAGATACATTGAAATATGTAATAGTTTTGTGAGTTTTGGCCATGCCCCATTTACTGTTGACTAACTGATCAGCAGGACACGTCTTTAGTTGACCAAGAATTTCTTTAGTCGACTGCAGCCCTAGAAATAAATTACTTTCTGCCACTAAGAGACCTGTAAGAAGTTGGTTAGATTAGGCTCTTCCACTTGTAATCTTTGAAAGAGCAAAAGATTATTGTAAACAAAACCTTAGCAGATGAAGTGTTAGCACTTGTATCATATCATATTAGAAGAGTAAATACCACAAGAACGAACGGGAAACATAACGTGCCAAATTGTTCCATAATGTGAATCTTTCCAAAGCATCTGCGTCTCCATGGACACAAGAAGGTGATTTATCCCCACCTAAAAGTTTACGTTGTGTATCTTTAAAACATATTTCTAGGCATTACACTCATTTATCTTCCATTAATTCAATTACAGGTTTTTCTATTACTTTAAGTATCTTGAAAAACATGCATTGTTATTGTAGGAGCGGTTGGTTCTCCACAGATCTGACCTGTAACTTGACCTAATTTTGTCACCGTGCTAAGTTAGTAAGTTTAATGCCATACTGTGGACCATTCCAGGCCCAAAAAAAAAAAATCTCCATGGAAACAAGCACTAGGGCTGCAGGATTAATCACAACTGAATCAAAATCGTAACTTGAACAGCAATTAGCAATTTGTGAAAATGAAGTACCACAATTTTCTCCACAAAAAACAAAAAAATCCTGTCTTATCCTGTATAAAAACTGCTAATCCTGTAGTTCCTGTACAAACATGTTCTGAAACGTGATTCTTATTTTAGTTTGTCAGTTCATATTTCACTCTTTTTATCAATTCTTCTGGACTCAATAAAATGTAAACTTTGAACAGAATCCTGAATCGCAAATCTTATCGCAATTCACGTCGGAAAAATCGCAATTACATATTTTACCCAAACCGTAGCAAGTAGCAGACCCTCTAGCAGAAAAGTTACATGTTGCAGCTTTAAAGTGTACTTAAACTTTTGCCCCAGTGACCCATAAACCAAAAAAAAAAAACATTACATTTATGAAAACTATTACCTCCCCTACATTTGGTCCTATCTTCTGGACATTATCTGGACTCTCATTTGAACTCCCCGTTTTCCCTTCTCTGTTTCGGGGGGGCAGACAAATCCAAGTTTCAGGGAGTGAGGCCTGCAGAGAAATGAGTTTGTAATCTCCGGCTCCATAGCTCCAAAGCCTGCTGTCAGTGCGCTGGCATGCACACGCTTTTCATTTCAACTCCACTAATCACAGCTCCCGGCCGTCCCTCTGTCAATATCCATCTGGAAAAACAGCCAGCTAGGTTCAGCTTGGGAGACCCTTTATGAAATAGCACATTTTGTTGGACGCTAGCCGACTTTCTGCTGTGAACTGGGTTATGTTGAAAGTAAGGTTGTCAAAAGTATTGAAAATCTGATATGAATCGATATTAAAACTACAGTAGTATCCAAAACTAGGTACTCGTTTGAGCAGGTGTTGTTACTAAAAAGTCATATTCACCTACCTGGACCACTGAGGGATTATATAGTTATAAAACCACATGGGATATATATAAAAGAAAGTACTTAGATTTAATGTTGTCTACTGTCTAAAGAAAGAGTGTTTTTATCATTGTGGTATTAGAATTAGTATTGAGTATCAGAATCGAGTTTGAAATCTTAGTATCGATAACTATGATATTTTAAGATACTTTTTCTCACAGTAAGTTATGTTAAATAAAAAAATGCAAATTCCTTCATTTACTAGTCAAACTGGGTCAAAAATAACGTAAATAACAAGACCAACCCAAGTCTAATGTTGGACCTAATAAGGAAAATCGTCCATTTTACAGTACACTTTTGTAAAATTGAGAGTTTTGTGTTGCTAATATATTTATTTCCTTGCGAAATCGGTTACCGCATCAGCCAATATTTCGATATGGATATTTTTGCGATATATTCTGCCTTAGCCCTAGTAGAAAGTAGGGATAGGGTAGTAGGGACAATATTGGTGCAAATATCAAAATCAGGCAATATCTGGGGTTGTGCAGTTAATCAACTCAAGCTCATCTTGTTTCATTCAGTAAGAGCATGTGGTCTGGAGCACAGCCCAGACTTTGGAGCATAAGTTTTTCTATTGTGTTATGAAATATCTGTTAACTTCACGAAAGATTTCAAGCCAGATTTGTTCGATTTTGATTTGAAAAATACATTTGAATTAAAATTATGATTGACCAATGCAAGGGAAAACAATTATGATTGATCAGTTAATTTTCCCTGATATAGCTCTGATATTGATATTTTAAAAAATCTTCTCATCGCTTTCAGTTAAAAGTTAATTTGTGAACTTTATTACAACTTTTGAGTTTGAGTGCCTTGCTGGAGATTTTGAAATACTATTAACATGGACAAATATTGGTTATCGGTCTCAAATCAAGGAAATAATTGGATATCGTATTGTCTGAAAAAATCCTTACTGGCCCTCCCTTGTTAAAACTATAGCCCTGGCCCACTTGTTGTAATTGTGCTCCATTAGAAGAGGGTCAGTGGTATTTGCGTTTGCACAGAGCTTTTTAACAGGCTTATTGTTGTAGCAGGATGAGCCTGTTAGCGAGTTAGCCGCTCTGTCTGTCCTGGACAAGGTTTTAGGGATTAGGAGAACACAGAGGCACGGGTGGAATGCCATTACGCTGTGGGACAGACGCAGGAGGCCAGAGGAGCTGGGTTTAAGAGGATGAAGCAGGAGACACAAAAGAGATGTGGAGAATCAAACTTGGACAGTGTTTTGTTAAGATATAGTCCTTGTACTTGTTGGAGGCTAAAATTGCCTCCCAATCAGTCACCAGAGATGGGAAGAATACTTTGAAAGTGCATTGAGTTACAGTATAGTGAAGACCTGCATCAAAATGTATTTTGTCAAGTATTATACTACATAGTCCAATACTGTATTCTGAATACTTGAAATACTTTCACATAAAGTTGTATTATATTATTGTAGAAATGCAGCAGAGGATTAAAACATCTTTCACTAGCGAGGACCACGCCACGACAATGAAATACGATGAAGATATTTATTGACGGTGAATAGATGTGATGGCTGAGGGAGACTCAGGGTGAGGGGCTCCATCTCCAATCCAAAATGGTCACCCAGCTGATTTGGAACAGCCTCCTTAAAGATGATGTCTTCAGGCTGAAGGATGGATGAGAGAGCTGACACCGATGGTGTTGTTGGGATAGGCTGTATAAATGGGGCTTCTGGGTAATTGAAGGTGTGGTCGAGTTGAGCTGTGGTTGGCTGGAGAGGAGGTTGAGGCGCGGTCCAGCTCCTGAATCTAAGTGAATCATATTAACTCCACTTATGCATAGTGTACATGCATGCACCAGAGCAGTGTTCACTGTTTTTCTTATTAATGCCGCACAGTTCAAAGCTTAAATTATGATCAAATACCATAACTGATTCCTTTGATTTTTAGAAAAGTAACTGCATTCTCAGTATCATTAAATGAAAACGTAATTGTATAGGAATACTGCTACTCAATATTAGTATTATGAATACATAATTTTAGTTCATATATTTAGTTACTTCCCTGTCACCTCTCAATCCATTCAAATAAATAAACTTTCGCTTCTTTCATCCTGCAATTTCAGAATTTCAGAATCATCAGCCTCCTCATCCTCTCCACTCCTGTTGGCCAGTACTTCTATTGTTCTATTCACTGCACCTCATTTAGGAAAAGAAGATGAATCAAACTTTAATCTAATCCATTTGCTTCATATTGTGCTATGATATCATCTTGAGGTTTTTCAGACCCGCCCAGCTCTAACCTCATGTGTCTGACTTCCTCTGGTTGAACTGTACTTTTGACCCCTAATCTGGAACCTATTGCATAAATAAATCCCTCTCTTATAAACTAGAACTGGCATGACACCAACATTTCAAACCCAATTTCAATAGCAAGGAATAGACTCAGTACATATAGTCAATACCAATACCACGATGACAGTGAATGGCCGATGCCGATAAGCTCTGACGATATTTTTGGGCCAATATATATGGCTGATTTAGATTATTTTCCTCAAATTATGTCATTTAATTTTACTACAAACTCACCCACAGTCCTTTTGTTTTACCACAAACCTAATTAATGCAGTTATCTCTTCATATTAAAGTTTTAAAATAAAGCTTTGTATGGATTTTTAGGCAGCACATGGACCAAAACTAAATATCAGCTTGTGCAGAAGATTTAAAGCCAATCGCCGATCTGCTAAAAAGTCCAAATATCTCGGCCAACTGTTATATTGGTCTGTCTCTAATCCAATTGAATGACTTTGAAAGTTTTATAAAACCATCTTATACAAATTAGACAGTAAATCATGATGCAAAAGAGTCATAAACTAACTCCAAACACTAGCGTTTTCCTCCCCATAC
This sequence comes from Taenioides sp. WSHXM2023, assembly GCA_029959045.1. NCBI lineage: Eukaryota > Metazoa > Chordata > Actinopteri > Gobiiformes > Gobiidae > Taenioides > Taenioides sp. WSHXM2023. Next base: position 5,318,448 of record CM057106.1, read on the forward strand.
CAAGAACTGAATTCAATCCTTCAACTCCTTCAACGACTGCTCCTTAATCTGAAAATTGTGACAGTAATGCCTCACACCCCTTCCCCTTCCCAATCAAAACCAAATCCCTCCAACCTCTCTTCATCGTGTGGTTTCCAGCCCGGCAGCCTGTAATTATATCTTTAAGAGAGATACCAAAATGGAGCATCAATCTTTCACTTTTGAACGCCCAGAATATTTCTCCTTCTCTGTAATAACAGCCCCTAAACCCTCATCTTTCCATCCCTTACCCCAGTCTCCACGAGGCATTTGTGGTCATAGTAACATCTGCTGCTACGCTGAAACCACCTGTACGCTTCGATAGCAATCAGAGCGTGCCCTGTGAAGTCCGAAAGCAAACTCGCAAAAAAAAAAAAAAATGGTAATGACAGAGCGGCCGCATCTAGCTCCTCACAGCTTGTCTTTCATCATAAACTAATGCGCAGATCAGCCAAGGACTCTACTGGGGTGCGTCCAAGTTCTGCCTCCTTTGGGGTTTGCAGTGAGGTGGGAATGTAGCGTGACTTTCACCATGAAGTAGGGTCGTCAAAAGTATCGAAAATCAGATACTAATTGATACTAAAACTAGGATCGAAACTAGATATTCATTTAAGTAGGTATCGATACTAAAAAGTCACATTTATAGGACAGAAATTAACCTTTCCTCAGAAATGAACCTTTCCTGAGTAGCTTTAGAATGATCTGGACCACCGAGGGATTACATAGATATAAGGCCACGTGGTAAAATAAGAGAAAGCACTACAATTTAAAGCTGAAAATGACATTCTATTGTCTAAATAAAGAGCGTTTTTTATTATCATCGTGGTATTGGAATCGGTATTGAGTATCAAGTCTATTCCTTAGTGTCCAAATCAAGTTCGAAATACCTTGATAATATCTCCAACTCCTAAGTCGAAGTACTGATCAAGAGAAGCGTTTTTTAAGCTAATGGATAGTTTGCAGGGACTCGCTGGGGTCTGAGGCCGCCGTCATACCTCGCATATTTGCGTCAAGATTTATGTGGAGGCGAACTTGCACCTTTGTCCCTTTGAAACTGGCTGTCACTTTCCTGTCATTTGCGAAATTATAGTGTCTGCTTGTTTTTAACTTTCAATATGATGGAAAAATTTCTTTCAAACATAAGTATAAAGTTATATTTCTCTTCTTTTGTGGTTAACGTTATGGTCCATTCACGTTTTTGAACCTCAACCAAGACTTTTACATGGTCATTTTAACACATACATAATGCATTGTCAAAGTATTGCTTGAATATTGTTATTGAGAATTTCTTTTTGTCTATATCGCCAACTTTATGCTAGATCAGTCTCAATCTGCCTTGAAAAGCTTTATGCGTTCATTCATAACAACGTATTTTTGGATCAGGAATGACAGTACCAAAATTCATGCGTCTGTCCTCCCAGGTATGATTTCAACCAGCAGAGACAGGCAGAGGCAAAGAAATGAGGTGCAATAAATAGTTTATTGAATAGATAAAACCTGGCTCGTTAGATCGCTGGAGGTCAGTGATGTGGTGAGAGGCTGATGAAGCTTTATTGTAGATACTGTTGGTAGGAGAAGGTTTTTGCCAAGAACCTCAATGATACAATACACATCCAGATACACACCTATCCATAAAAAAGGTCTTAAAAGTTTATACGTTTGTGTTTTCATAGTTAGAGATGCACGATCCAACTTGACCGAAATCAACCGATACCAGAGCGAAGAATGAAAACCCTGTCTATTTCCTTTAAACAAAAATAAAATAAGACAGAACTGATCCAAGTTTGCTATGTAGCTGTTATCGATCTCTCAAGTAACTACTGAACAACCTTGTTTTATTTATTTATTTTATTTATTTTGATTAGGACAGTGCATATTAATCGACATGTCAACAAACAGCATCAGTGTAAATATTCCGGAATTAGCACAATAGCTACTTTACGTCCGTTGTCCTAAGGCAGGTCAGAAACGGAGAACATTTAGAGAAACACACAGACGAAACAAAAATGCCACAGTTCCTCCCAATGTTTCAGAGGTTCTTGAAGGTTGAGAAGGACCCACAGTTCCTCCCAATATTTCAGAGTGTTCTTGAAGGTTGAGAAGGACCCACAGTTCCTCCCAGTGTTTCAGAGTGTTCTTGAAGGTTGAGAAGGACCCACAGTTCCTGACATGGGCAGGTCATGTGTTCCATGACTGTGATCCTCTGATAGACGTCACCATTTGGCCAAATTTGGTCCTGCGTCTCTGTGTGTTACAGTCTCCTCTGGACAATGCTCTCGTGTTAACTCGGTTAGTAGTTTTTTCACTTATAAAATCCATTAATGGTGGAGGAGCGAGTCCATTTAAAACTTTAAAAATAAGGCAAGCATCCATAAATACCTGATAACTTTAAAGATCCAAAATATTATACTTGTATAAATAAAAGGTCAAACTTTATGAGGCTTTCTGGGCCAACTAAAACCAAGAAATAGTTTTATTATTTCAATTTATATGTCCAACCGGGATATTGACTGAACTGATATTTCAAAGCCAATATCCGCTCCAGATTGATGCATTCCTGTTCATAGAGCTCAGTAACAAAACATCTTGGGATTTCATTACCTCAAAGTCCTAACTATCAGATGAACACAACAATTACTTTATGAATACGTCACTTTTTCAACTCAACTCAAGTTACAGGCAGGCAGCAAAGTGTAACTCAATCAACAACTCATAATGATTCAAGATTACACAACTCGGCATCACTTATTGGTATGTTTATTGCCAAGAAGTCTTTCTCAATCCATTTCTGTTTCAGTATTTTGAGCACCACCCTGTATATTAATATTTAGCCATCACTGCCAATCATCCGCGGCAACTGTGGCTCTGACCAAAGACGCAAGATTAATTATCATCTAATCGCAATTTGAACGGATTCATAAATTGCAAAGGCTGCAGTTTTTTAAGTACCATAATCTCCGGTCTTATTCTGCCTAAAAAAGATCTGCGCAAACTTGTTCTGAAATGTGACTCTTGTATTAATTTGTCGGTTCATATTTCAGTCCTTATTTCACTTCTTCAAGTGACATAAGTGTTTAAAATGTGAACTTTGAACAGAATCTTATCATTAAAACAGAAAAAATCGCAATTATTTTTATTATTTTTTTCCAAATGGTTAAGCCCTAGTGAAGTGTATTGCCCAAAGACCCAAACTATAGATGAACCCACCACCTTTTTTAGTGCAGATTGATTGTGTAATTATGTCAAATCACTGTCAGATCTGTTTATGACTTCCTCCCCGGACCGGCTGCATTATGGAGCTCTGTGGATGTGACGCTAATGAATAGTCTGTGTGACGCTGCTGTAATTTCGGTGACCCTGCGGCGACTGTAACCATGGCGATAACTAACCTCAACAGTCTGGAACCGCAGGCCTTACCGTAACACTCTACCCACAATGCAATTAGGCTTCTGCAGACCACACAGAGCAGGGAGCGGGTGATGTGGCCGGTTATCATTTAGTGGAAGTTGTCTCTTTTTTTCATTTGTTATTATTGTTTTTGTGTATTTTTTGTAAAGGTGTAAAAAAAAATTCATAGTCTATAAAGTGAATAGGTGATTTCACATTAGGGCTGCACGATATATCGCAAAAATATCGATAACGCAATAAAAATAATCATAACCATATCGCACTAGCACAACGTTCTCCATTTTACAGAAATTTACTGTTTTTTGAATGTAAAATGGACATAAAGGCAGATTTTATTCATGATTTCCCTTGGTTTAGTCAAGTTTTTATTTTGACACAGTTTGACAAGTAAATAAATGCATGTATATTTAATTTAACTGAACCAGAATATTGCAAAACATAGTTCATCGTCAACAACAGCATATTTTTCTTATATCATACATTCCTATCGCATATACTGGAATTACAATCATAAACCAGGTTAACTTCTGATTTCCTGCATTGTCTTGTGGATTTGTGGCGTTGTTTAATTTTATTTCTTAGCTTTCACTTGATTAACAACCAAAAGTACTGTATGTGACCAGTATTCCTCTTCTTTATGACAAAAAAAGTAGAAATTTGAGCTGTAGACAGACATGACTCTACAGCAAGCGGCTACAAAACATATTGGGAAATTTCTGCTTTAGGTTATAATACAGTTAGATTTTGTGATAATCATTGGTATTTACAAATGTTCCTACATGCTACACAGACTTTGCCTCATTTTCATGGAAACCAGCTAAACTCTGCAGTTCATTTGTACTTAATAAGATGTTAACTTTGTTGCGTACGCCGGGTTTGTATGTAAATGTTAGTAAATTATGCTCTCAAGACTGATCACGACTTTAAAATTCTGCAAATGCATTAACTCTTCGAAGTTGTTTCAGTTCTAAGATACTTTCTGAACTTATTTTCTTCCATACTAAATCTAGTTTTTGGTACTTTTTGGTAGCGTTGTCAAATATATTGATACTCTAGTACTGTTATCAAAACTACATACTCATTTGAACAAGAATTTATACTAAAATTGGATCTTTATAGAATTCTTTTCCAGAGGTTTTGATTATTATTGTGATATTGAAATCTAGTATGGAGTATTGAGTTTTTTCCCTAAGTATCGAAATATAAAGTTTGAAATTTTAGTTAGTAGTGAGTAAATATTCTGGATATTTTCACTGCACGCAAGTACAAATTGTCAGAGGGAGGGGATCTGTGTTTTGTAAATGCTGGCCTACTTTCTGGCGTTTCAAAAGTGTGTCTCAAGTGTAAATCTTTATGATGTTCGTGGTGATTTACGGCAGGGGCAGCGCTTTACGACACTGACGCTTTGTAATTACACTGAGTCAGACAAGTTTCTCAAAGGAAAGCCACAGTTTGAACTTTTCCTCAAAACTTTCTCCTAAATAGAGTGTTACTGGTGTTTAGGTACGTCGTAGTCTGTCAAAAACTGCATTTTAATTTATGTATTTTTGGGAAGAGAAGATGGGGAGGAGTAAAAGGTTTCTAGCGTATAATTAAGCATATTTGAGCAGTTATGGTGTCAAAACATCTCAGTATGCTAACATAGATTGGGTAACTATTTTGTAATTAATAAAAAATACGTTATAACAGCCAGCAGAGGGCGTATGAAGAAATGTAGATCTAAAAAAGTAGGCGAGGAATTGAGGTGCATTGGACAGTCTGCCACCTGCTTTTCTCCATGGAGATGTAATTGCTTTGTCTGGAATGTTTCACACTATGGCATTAAAACTTTCCATCATCATCAAAAAGGTCAACGAGGTCAGGTTACTGGTCAGATCTGTGGAGAGGAAACCCCGCTCACAGTCAGAATGCCTGTTTTTCGAGGTATTTTTGAGCAATAAAACCATGTGTAATTGGAACACGTGTCAGGTAGATCTGCTTAATGTCATATTGTGGAACATTTCAAGCAGAGCAATGGGATATCCATAGAAACAAGAAGGTGACAGACCCACAATCAAAAAGTTACAAAAAGCGCACCTTTAAACCTGCATGAATTCAACTCCTGGTATGTTTTTGACGACAGAACAACTACATAACATGACCATACCTCCTCTTTAATAATACATTATTTGATACTCAATGCTGCCGTATTAAATCTTCAAATATAACTCAAAACCTTGTCAAATCCCCAGTCTAAACATGTGCCCAAACTGTTAAAAAGCCTGTTGAAGTCACTTGAACCAGACACGCGCAGGTATCCCCTTCCAGTCAATCACCACAGCTGTATTCTGGGAAGAGCTCTACCTTCTAGCAATTTTTTTTACTCCTACAAAAACATGTCTGCACCAGTTAGAGCACCGGGCTTTCAACTTGTTACCGACCCAAACTTGACCCCAAAGCGAGCCATAAAGCGACCCAGGAAAGCCCCTCTGCTGGGACCGTGGAGGTGTGAGTATATGATGTAAAAAGTAGGTGTCGTTATTATTGTGCAGGATTTGTTGACACAGCAAATTGGTTATAGTGGCAAATTACAGCATATGAGAGCTATACTTAAATGTGTTTGCACAATGTGTCTACTAGTAAATTATGTCTGTAATGATTAGGGCTGGGAATCACAGGGTCCCTCCTACAAGATACACGGCTCACGATACGATATTGTGATGAAATACATGCGATATAATGTAAGCATTAAACAACAAGGAGCTGTGCATTACGCACTTTATGCAGTCGTAACAGTGTTTGCAAAGTTTCTCATATCTTTGCGTACAACCATATGAAAGTGTTTAATGCGACAGTAGCACAGTTGGTAGAGTGTTCGTCCACTGATCTGATGGTTGGCGGTTCAAATACCACTCTCAACATGAACACTGGTTTAGAGTTTATACACCAGTGTCCGCTAAAGCGAGAAAATAAGTCCAGCGGCAGAAATATCGATTAAATAATGAGACAGATGTGAGTCCTGCTGTGATAGTCGCTGCTCCGTGAGTTTATGGAGATAAAGACAGCGGGAGATGAGGCTGCAAAACTTTTGTCTCTGTCCACAGTCCTTATTGAAGGTAAGCGCGGATTCACCGCATGTTTTGGAGCGACTTTATTCGCCGTTTTCCTCATATGACACACACACACACACAGTTCGATTGCGCTCACACTGGACAAACGCACCCCGCTTTAGGGGCGATCCGTGCTTGGGCATGGATCTAAAGTCCTAGTGTGAGTGCACCCAAATTATTACAAAGTAAACATAATTATATATTTTTTTTTTATTTTATTAATAATTTGACCTCATGCATGGACTAAAGCTGCATTACTTTTATTTTAGAGGTGTTTTAATGACATTTTTTGTAAGGCAACCTCACTTTTTCATTGCTTAGTCATAACAGAAACTCTTACCAGTCTTACCAGCATGTCAGAACAATGGTATTTACTGCTTTTTATAAAGAAATACAGTTAATATTATGCAGAATTGAGTTAAGCATTTTGGCCCGGCCCTACACAATATTTTTTGTTTCTCATGTGGCCCCATGGAAAAAAGAATTGCCCACCCCTGGCCTTGAAGGTGGAAAAGCTCTGTATAAAACTGTGACCATTTACCATAAGGTTTTTGACAACTCAGCAAAACACTTACTGCACACATAGTTCAACATAGTTCATCTCATGTCACAACCAGCCGCCTGATTCTTTAGAGCACAAGATGAATGACACAGACAGTAAACTGCAGACAGACACTTGTGATGATCACACAGTGCAGTGTCTCTGTGTAAAGCCTGTGCTGATAGTGGTTCTATAACCCTAACCCTCAGGTCCTGTTTCAGGGTGGTCCACCTCCGTCTGCCTCCTCACGTGTTTGCTTATGGAGTTATCGCTTCAGCTTCACAACAACACACACCATCAGTTAGTGGCTCAGATGACCACCCGGGCACCTCTGAAGACACTTTTACACTGTCTACTGCAATGTACTTAACTTAAAGTACTTTTGCAGAGGTCAAAACTTATTCTGTTCTAATTATTTACGAGTTTAGATGCGCTTTTTCTCAGCGTTCATAAATCCTTACTTCCTGGTTTGCGGACGATACAAATCCTTTATAATTAGATGCACACAGTGGTCTTATTTTGACAACTGCTTGTAGGCCTACATGTCTGCACTGACAAATTTTACTTTATTATTAAAAAAACTGTGCACAGCCCCTTTAAAGCAGACGTTTTGATGAATATTGCACTTTAAAATGTGCAAATTATAACATAATGATCCATGGGTGTCGTAGATCATAACTATACAGCAGACACAGGCACAATAGGTCTTCTTTAGACTGTCCTGGCACTGCTTTTATTTGCGTAGCTCTCCAAACTTACATCACTTGAATGTTAAAAATCACACATAACACCCCATAAAAAACAGATTCCATTTTCCATCCTGCACCTTCGCAGTCAGCCAGGCTTTTCGCGTTTTTATTTTTTGTTTCCCAAATCGTGTTAAATCCCCATGTTGACTTTTGCTCCCTGTCTCCGGTTCACCTTAGCTGTCGTATGCAGTTTGTCTCTGTCTTTCTCTTTCTCTCTGTCCCTCTCACTTTCTCTTTCTCTCTCTCTGTCTCTTTCTCTCCATTTCTCCCTCTTTCTCTCTCTGCTGTGGGGTAATCAGATTATGTTTGGAATGTGTGAAAGCAGCTGTAGACTCTGTCCTATATGACCAGAAGTCTGCTCCCCATGAGTTCGAGCTGTTATCAGAAACATAAATAAATTGTCTGCTAGAATGTATGGGGGTATATCCGAATGAAAAATATGCATTCATTATAAGCGCTATTATGCTGGGTTTCCAAAAGCGTACCCCCTGTGTTTTTAGTGCAAATGTTGAAATTGGTTAATTACAAAAAATAAAAGCTACGAGCAGGATTTGTTGAAGCGACTTGGGCTATCTCAGATCAGATATGTTTCTCTAGCTATTTTATGAATTGGAATGAATGTAAATGAGTGTAACTAAAACCTATATTTGCATATCATATTTAACCAGAATTCGAATCACAAGAGTTTGATAAAGGGACAATATTTTTAAAGGTTCTATATGACACGAAATTGACTCTTTTTGAGCTTGAAATCATGTTATAATGTTGTTTCCTCATCAAAAACAGACCCGGAGTTGTGTTTTGTTTCATTCACAAATGTTTAAGTAACATTTATTATTAGTCTGTCTACGTCTCTAAAGCTCAAAATGCTCTGTTCCACCTTGTGATGTCATGAAGTGGTAGTTTTCAAGTTAACAGGTACTTTTTACCTTTTGTTCAGTAGTTCCAGGGCTAAAATTATCCAAATGAGAAGGTGTAAGATTAAGAAGAGATTAAAAACACAGTAAAGCACTTCCTGTATTACCACATTACATCACAAGGTGGAACAAAGTGTTTTCTGTTTGAGAGAAGAACTGAGCCTAAATATGCAGGATTTTTAGTGTTAAACAAAACTCCAGGTATATTGTTGATCAAGAAACTTGATCATAAAATAGCGTAATATGAGCCCTTTAGTGAACAATCAAGAATATTCAGAGTTAGACCTGTCACAGTATAGTTATGGCATTAAATGATCTATCTTCAAGTGTTTTTTAAAGAAATAATAACAAAACATGCATTCTTACCGTGAGAAATTTTATACTCAGATCTCCACAGAGTTGACTTAAGTAAGATGAAACCCATCCCGAGCAACAATCACACGTCCATGGGGAGAACGAGGTGGAGACAGAACCTTTTCCAGAAAACCTTTATTTTTGTATTTGTGTAAAACTTTTGTTAAGAGCAATCCCTTAACTGTAGTATAACAACTAGTGAGCTGAAAAGATAAAGTCATTGTTTGGAAGGTGCACTATGTAGCTTTTTGGCTGGAGGTCTGTCACTTTTTTATGCTTTTTTATGGAGATGCCATTGTTCTGCCTGGAATGTTCCACAGTATGACGTTAAACAGCTTTATCTTACATTTATAAATTACAGGTGGTTTTATAGCTCAAAAATACGTGTGACTGCCTCGTCACAGATCTGACCTGTAACTTGGTCTGGTTTGGTCTCCATGAAGATAGAAAGGTTTAACGCCATACTGTGAAACATTCCAGACAAAGCAACAACATCTCCATGAAGAAAAGCATTTGACAGACCCCTGAAACCAGAAAAGTCACACAAAAATATATGGTATAGCAAAAATAAAAATAAAATAGAAGAATAAGTCATAAACTATAAAATCACAGCTATATACAAGAGACAAGAACGACAGTGCAAATACTACGCTGATTGACAGGGCCTAAGGTTATCCGTTACTTAAGATTAAGTTGAATAAACCAAGAAACTCCATATGTCCTACCCTTTCCCCTACTGTAGCTCTTACTCGTCCTCACCTGCGCGTTCACATGTTGACATCACGCTCCACTGGCTCGATATGCTGTTGTTGTTATCTGGAGTTGGAGAAGAGCCCGTCTGCACTGATAAACATACCCACATAAGTTTGACTTGACTTCCCCCGTTTCTGTTGGCACAAGTTCTTCTCACCTTTTTTTCACGAGCTGTTGTAAATCTATCAGATATGTTCCTCAGGTGCGATGGCCTGGTCCAACTTCAACTTCTCCACTGTCAGTTTGGAATGTTATTGGGGCGATTTTCTTTTTTAAAACTGCAAGAAACAGAACGTATTTCAGTTTGTAAGACTTATACTAATTTGAGTTGTTTTCACCAGATTTTTACAGTTCAGAATGTTTTGATGTTGTGACTTTTTCCTGGTTTAAAAACAAGTTTCCACCAAGTAAAATTATTTGAAGATTTTTTTACATATTTAGTTTAGTTATGAGTCTATTTATTTATCTATATATATATTTTTTGTCAGTGCAATTCTCTTACTCGATTGAAAGTAGAAACAAATACCATACTCTGAAACCAAAATACCTTGAAACATGTTTTTAAAAATGCAGATGAACTAATTATACAAATCTAGTCAAAACATTCTGAATTTCAATGTGGGGAATTAGATTTTTTATGATATATTTATAATGTGTGAATGTGTCGTGTGCAGCGATGGAGGAGCTGGTGGGGGAGCTGCGCCTCTTCCTGGATCTGCTGGACCGGGAGTACCTGAGCGCTGGCATCAGGGAGAAGAAGACTCACCTGTCCAACATCCTCAACAGAGTCCTGGCTGACAAAGGTACAGCAAAACACACGGCTGAAAATCGCAAAGTTGACTTAAGTTATATATAGTTATATTTAAAGACGTTTTAGATGTCATCCACCCTCTATGTCACCCATGTTCCCACACGACAGTTCTCCATAAATATACAAAAACATGATACAAAACTGTGCGGAACAACTTGACAAACCTGGTGCGATGTGCAGCAGTTAACACGTTTGCATGACATTTATGTATTGATTATTTTTTAGAACTCAAAAGTATCGAAAATCAGATATTAACCGATACTAAAACTGCGTAGTATCCTAAACTAGATACGTATTTGAGCAGGTATTGATACTAAAAAAGTCACATTCACTGGACAGAAATGAGGCTTTCCTGAATAGTTTTAGAATGATCTTGAGCTGGATCAGAGCAAGTATAAGAGCACGTAGACTCGTACACGCCCATGGACCACTGAGGGATTACACAGACATAAGATAAAATAAAAGAAATAAAAGAAACTACTACAATTTAAAGTTGAAAGTAACTAAATAAAGAGTGTTATGGGTATTTGAAATTTTAGTATCATGACAAATCTACATGGCATTATACTTTACTGTTCAACCAACTCACAGTAAGACCTTGTCACCCTTCGCGTTCAAATATTTGTGTAACTTTGACTCAATCTTCTGTCTCCTCCCAGAGCCCTGCTTCAAGTCAGAGATCCACAACGGCCTCCCCGCTCCCCCGCAGATGCCCCTACCCGAGATCCCTCACCCCTGGCTGGTAAGACCCCTCCACGCCCCTCCACCCCCCAGACCCGCCTCCCCTTTAAAGTAAACACGACTCTACAAAGGGCTGGTGATATTCCTTGTGCTGCATCACTCTCTCATTTCTCCACACAGTCCTTTAATCAAAGCCATGGCTGCCTTTCGTCTTCGCTTCACTCTTGGCTCCGGGCCCCGCTCTCCGCAGCCAAATCCCTGTCAGAGGCCAGGTGAACCGAGCAAACTTTACCGGTCGTCATGGCGATACTTAGCTTATCTGTTATTGGCTAACCATAACAAAGCTCTCTTCGCGTTACCATTGTGCAGACATTTGTGGAGAATAAAGGAAAAAAAGAAAATGGAGTGAAGTAATGTTGTAAAGATTTTTATTATTAGTTTAGTTCCAATTTCAAATTTGACTTTGAAAGTTGACTTAATTTCACATTTTGAAATAATTATTTAATTTAGCACTCATTTGGGTGTTACGTAATCCACTCTGCACTACAAGTTATTGGGCCTGTATAATTTTCATGGTGCAATTTGCAGTTCTTAGTTGTAAGAGGAGTAAACCTTTTGTGTTCCATGTGCGTGGCTTTGAAATTCTAGACTGTAATGACGTCATAGGGCCACATGGAGGACACGAGCAGGCGCACCAGTGATTTCTTGTGAAAAATGGCATTTTCACAAGAAATATCTTAAGGAAAATCCATCAGTGTGAACCTGATCAACAATAGTACTTAATCTACCCCTCAACTCCAAGCCTATAATGTTATGAATGTTATAATGTCATCTAAAACCTTGCAACTGGCTGAATTTGTTTTAGATGGAAGAAGTATTCACTGTGAAAGGTTACTACTAGTACTACTACTATTACTACTACCACCAAAAATAATACTAGTTCAATAGTTAAAATAAGTATAAGTTTCATACTACTACTATTACTCCTACTACTACTTCTTCTAAATGTAATATTAGATTAGTTGAAAAGTTAAAATCAGATCTAAGTTTGATGCTACTACTATTAGCCTCCTCGTCTTCCTCCTCCTACTATTGCTATTACTACTACTACTACTACTACTACTGCTGTTGCTTCTGATTGTAGTACTAATAACACTACTACCACCACCACTTCAACTGTACTACAAATGAATACTATAATGCTGTTTCGAAAAGTAAAAAAAAAACCCACAAAGACAACCATGTGCAAGTTTGAGGCCACCTAATATTTGTAGCTCTGACTAATATCTGCATAACTTTGTAGTCGTCGTGTCCTTATTTCAGTGACATCTAAGTGTCTTTGCAGATTGTGATTGGCCCTCAGCTCTGTGGGGCCTGTGTGACATGTGTTGTATGGTTTACAGTCTGTAGTAAAACTGTGGGGACCCTGTCATGGCTCCTCTGTGTTTTCCTCTCACTCGGGCTCCATCTGCATCACACTCTGAAAACCTGTTTACTGGGCCAGTCACGATACCACATTATGAAGTATGATATATTTACTAAATAAAATGTATCCGATACGCGATGATACTGAATGACATTATTCCCCCAAAAGCTACAGTATCGTCAATGAACATGAGCTGCAGTAAATGAAACCCTTAATGAGCCATAGAAGAGATTTATTCAACCATCTACAGCTCAGAACTGATCATAGTACAGAAAAACGGCAAAAAGTTACCACTAGTACAAAGGAAAAGTACCCTTGGTAAATACTGACCCACATTTAACATGTATTGAGTGATAAGTCAGAATGGTATTATCGTGACAAGCCTAGTATTTACGTTACAGAAAGGAAGTTCCATATTTTTTCAATTTGTTCACTTAAAAATATTAATAAAATCCAAGTCAAGTTCATTTTAGTTAAAATAATCCAAACAAAAACTATTTATTTGGGATGTAAAACAGTTTGATGCATGATTGTGTGCCAAATATCGTCTAAATTTCCTATATCAGACCGATACTGATATCTAGGAAACCTTCCGATCTGACCATTTTTAACCAATGTACACTACCAATCAAAAGTTTGGACACACATTCTCATTCTTTACGTTTACCTATTTCTATATTTTAGATACTTATACAATGCAAGATGTACGGAATTATGTTGCACAGGAAAAAAAGTTAAATAAATCAACTAAATATTTTTTATATTTCATATTCAAATCCTCAAAGTAGCCACCCTTTGCTTTGTCGACGGCGCTGCAAACTTGGCCTTCTCTCTGTGATCTTCCTGAAGAAATCTCCGGAAATGGTTTTGCTATAATGACGGAACATGAATGCAAAAGTGTGTCCAAACTTTTGACAGTCAGCATCGCTCATCCAAAATAATTTCATCTACAAAAACAGTTTAATACTTGCGCAAATCAACTGACATTTCAGATTTATTTTGGTTTGCATCTCCATCTACAGCATTGTCCAAGTCTAATTTACCGCCATGTCTTTCCGATGAATCTGTTTTCATTCTTCTGGAGTGGGGTTCCCCTACTTTGTGGCGTGCTCTGGTGTACCACTGGTAAAACATTCACTGACATCACCAGTACTGCTCCGTCACCAGCTCCGAAGAGGGAATACTAGCCAGCCTGACAGGCCCTGCACGGGGAAAGGGGACTCCAGGTCTCCATGCCAACCAAACAACCATCGGCGTCGTGTGCGATTTAGCCCGGATTGCCAAGGAGAGCAACCAAGTCTGAAAGTGTTTGGAAAAAGTAACTGGAGTAATGATGTTGATGGAAAACCTATTTAGCCGACTTATTCCTCGACTTCAGCGTTACGGATGGATTTTACAAGGCCAAGTGTCTTCTGATTTATAACGTGATTGGACTGACTTAATACAGCGCCGAAGGATCTAGATCTAAATACATGAGAAAAAAATACTTTAAAATACATGCATTCTTACTTACTCTTACTTATTTTTACTGTGAGCAGAGTCCTTCTTCACGGGCTTCAAGATGAATCGCAGTCGAGTTGAAAATGGGAATTTGAACGGACGCAATTAACGTTAGGGATCCAGCTTTTTCAGTTCCGATACCAATTCGGATACCATAGCTAAGTATCTGCTGATATCCGATTTCAACCGATACCAGTGCAAAGACTGAAAACAGCATTTACTTCCTTATAACAAAAATAAAATAAAACGATACTGATCCAAATGTGTCATGTCACTATGTAGTAACTGCTGAACAGCTTTGTGTAAATAAAAGTTCAAACATGAGACTTTCTGGGCCAACTACAACTGTTACATTAGTGTATATGTCCAACCAGGATATTGGCTGAACCGATATTTGGAAGCCGATATCCGATGGAGCAAATTTTTCAGTATCCGATACCAGTATCACATTGGTGCATCCCTAATCAAAATATTCTAGTCTTATTCTGCCTAAAAAACTGATGACCCTATAGTTTAGCTCTATATAAACATGTTCTGAAATGTGACTTGTAACTTGGTCGGATTGGATCACCTACTTGTCTCCATGGAGATAGATATGTTTAATGCCATACTGTTGAACATTTCAGGTAAAGCAATATCATCTTCATGGAAACAAGCAGATGGCAGAAAAGTTACATAGTGCACATTTAAAGGTTCTAAGCTCCAAGAAGACTCACATCTCCCTCTTGCATACCAACATTAATGAGTCTGTTGAAATCTTGGACATTTTATTGGTAAGTCAGGCAGATTCTATTGCAATAATAATTTGCTGGCATAAGACAAGAGTTTCCAGCTTTGCACCAGATTCCCCTAGAACTCATAGACTGCCCTCACCCCAGACGCTTCCTCCAGCTCCTCCAGTGGGCCAACCAATGTAGGAAAAAATGGACCAAGCGCACCACTCAGTTCTTACGTAAATGGAGCTGAAATTCCCCCTCTATGGCTCCTATTGCAAAACACTGGAAGCCAAAGTTTACTTGACGACAATGCTACTGTTTGAAGGCCACCAACACTGCAAGTTCATCACTCCAACTCACTGGTGGTGCCATGTATTCAGTACGTTTGTGTGGACAGTTGTGTGAGTAAACCGACGGAAAAGACGTTTATCTACAAAGGTTTCGCGTAGGAGGATTTAACATACAGAGGAAGGAGAAAATAGAACCCAAATGGATCCCAGACCAGAGATGCTATAGCCATTAAAGGGTGCACGAGGTCTTTGTGATTCAGTTTTAAATCTAAATGATGTTTTTACACCAGTCAAGAAGCAATTTGTGAAGAAATGTTGAAGAATATGTTGAAAATTACAGGAAGTAGAGTTCTATTTGAGAGAGTTTCATTTTGACATTACAAGGGAGAATTCTATCAAAACGTTCGGCACAATTTACGCAAGAAACACATTTATTCTTGTTTTCTTTTTTTTAACATTATTTCAACAAAATGAAGGTCTTTTCTTACAGCTTTATTTGACAGATATTAATCCCAGTGGCCCAGTGTACAGTACCAGGAAACAGTTATGGAATTCCCTAGTGTGATGTCACGATTTCCAACCAGGAAGTAAAAAAAATAAGCTTAAAAAATGGCCAATCTGGGAAATAAGTGTAAAATGTTTAGTAAAATCTTAACTATAATGATCTTAAGTTTATTGTGTAGTAAGAAAATGGTCAAACAGTTGTGAGTTTATAGAAAATAGTGCTACTTGAACCTCAACCAAGACATTTTTAGCACATTTCTGATGTATTTAAAAAAATATATCTGATTATTGTTATTGGAATAATCAGATTGTGATGTCTTAACTCTTTGGTTTGTTCTCTGAGTGTGGGTTCATATTTGCCTTGTTTGGTCTGGACTTGGTCCTGGTGTAGTCCTGGTCTAGTCCAAGTTTATTTCTAGTTTAGTCCTATTTGTATGTCTGCAAGTGTGAACACAGGGCAAACTGGACTTGGATTTGAGCTAAACAATACAGTATATCACCAAAAATCGATTTCCCAATATTGGCTAATGCAATAATCAATATCAGAAGAAAAAAAAAATATCGAAACAACACAATTTCTCCATCTGACAGAAATATACAGTGTAGGAAATGATCAAAAAGGCAGATTTTATTAGAACATTTCCTGTAAAGTCCAAATATAGCTGTGCTTTGGTCTTGGTTTGGTCTCATAATAAAGATCTTTTTTTTTTTTTGGTTGTTGGGTAACAAATATGGAATTACCTCCACATCATATCTGCATGTCCAACTGTAACAAATCATAAAATCATAACCTTCACTAAAAGGACAAGACTTGCATTACAATCTAATCATGTCAAATTATCATGTCAAAAAGCATACTGAAATCTTACAACAATATCGTTATCACAAGCCAAACATAGTTATCGAATTTAGTTTTTTGTCTTTTTTCATATTGTGCATCTCCAGCTCGGACCAGTACCTCTGCATGGTGTGTTTAAATAAAAGGATCTGGTCTGGATGAGAAGGGGGGAGGGGGTGACACAGCGTTCCAACATCAACACAGATGGAAGCGATTTGTGCAGAGAGGAGCTGCTCCACATTGTGCCTCAGCCCCGGTCCAAGGACTGCTCCAACACTTACCATAATTCTACTGCGTAATGTCATTTGAAAGTTTGATTCTCCTCAAGGGGGAAGTCAATTAAGTGGTATAAGTGGTACAGGAGGGTATGGCTTAACACATCCAGGATTGCGGATTTTAACTTTTGTGTGGACTTTTATGAGGTCAGATTGTATAATGGTACCAAAGCTTGTAATGTTAAAAGGAGAGATCATAGACTGTATAAAGAAGTGGACTAAGGGAGTGTGACGTCATCTGTAGTGTTCAGTTCCAGTCGAATGAAGCTCACGACGCTAGCAGAGAAATAAACACACCAGGGTCATTTAGAACGGGTTAACGCGAACATTTTAAGATCAAAACGGCAAGGCTCACTGCAGCAGTTACAGAGATAAATTTAATGTCAAGTCAATTGGAATCAGAGTCGATGGAGCCAGAAGCACGCCCATGCTCACTTCCTATCTGGAACGCGGCGGCTAGCGGGTTAGCTATGTCCATTTATATATACAGTCTGTGGTAGAGATGCAACAATCCAACGTATTCTGTTTCGATACCGGTTCAATTCCTGATACCAATAGATTCCACTGCAAAGACTGAAAAAAAAGAATACTTCCTACAAGTTGCTATAGTAAAGGTGCACTATGTAACTTTTCCATTGGCTCACTACTTGCCTGCAATGTTTCACAGTATGGCATTAAACTACCAAGTTATAGATCAGATCTGTGGAAAGGCAACCCCGACCATAATAATACTTGTTTTTCAAGGTATTTTTGAGTAATAAAAACAGCTGTAATTGATTAACAGCTGGGTACGTTTGTTTAATGCCATACTGTGGGACATTCCAAGCAAAGTATTGGTAGGTCTGCCTTGATATTTTGAAATCTATACCTTTTCCTGTAGATTTTCCTGTTTTAGAACCGGTACGTTACAAATATCAGTATCGGTATGCAAAAACAATATTCTTACCATCTTACATTGTGTCCTCATTACGCAATCTGAAAGCAGCATTTGAAATAAGACTCTAATACCATTAAAAGTGCCAACATATTGCTTTTGTTTGGGCAACACTTTATTACCAACCCCAAAAAAGTCGACAACATAACCATCAATCATCCTTTCTTCGCTCGGGGTGCAGTGTCTTCAAAGCACCTCAAAGGAGACACAAAAATGCACTCGTCAAACTCTTCCAAAAGCACTGAACGGAGTCATGTGTGGTTGTATTTCAAGACAAGATAAAAAGAAAATCGCGCTGAATAAATTGTAAAAATGGAACAAAAGCATGGAAAGGCGGGAGTTTGCTGGGGGTTTTGGAGAATCAAGTTGGGATTTTGTCGGATTGTGTCACTCTCAAAGCTCATTAGGAACCTATTAAAACCAGGCCTTGTATCTGGACTAGACTCAAGTTTTGTGTATTTCGATGTGCAGTACTTTGACTTCGTGATCCTTCGTCTTAGATGCGAGTAGAGATTTATGGGGCCAGGGGCGTGGAGAGTATCAAAGTGACATGAAAAGATTAGGCTCCTTTGTGTGCACATGCCAGAAGACTTGGTCCATAAATCTAAAAGTAAACCTGCTGGGATTTCTCTCCCTAGGTCATGTGACGTTCAAAGTGTTTAGAAAATGGTGGAAAACAGAAAACAGCAGTATTTTTTGAATCTTTAATTTATGCATTTTTGTTGACGTAGTATGCTCATATGAACTAGTTTGAACTATTTGAAAAGGTTCCCAGTTTAATTATGCACAATTGACTCATTAAGCGATCTTATAATGTAATGTATAAATGCAAAATGCTCTGTTCCACCTTGTGATGTCATGTGGTAATACAGAAACTGCTCCACACACCTTCACTAGAATCATTTGGATGAGTTCAGCCGTGGAAATGCCAATCTCTACTGAAAAAGAAGTAAAAGGTAGCTGTTAATGTGAAAACGACCGCTATATGACCACAGGTGTGTTTGAGAGAAGCCTAAATATGCAGGGTTTGTTTGTTAAACATGTGCGAACGAAACGAAACACAACTCCAGGTATGTTTTTGATGAAGAAACATTATAACACATACCAGAAAATAGCGTAATATGAGTCCTTTAAAGGAGAAGTCCACAGCCAATCCTCTGCCAATAAAAGCATGTGTTTGGAGTTCAGCAGTTTTACTTTTTTAACCCAATTATTCAAAGTCTGCCTTGTATATGTTCAGGAAATTAATACTGAAAGACATTTTAATTTGTTTTTAATAAGACACACAAAAATAAATAACAGAAATCTGATCGATCAACAGGAGGTTATACGGCCCGGCCTTAGATATACACAAGTTTTCTGCACGTTGTGGGGCGTTTGTCATCTGGTAAATGCGTGTCATTGAATTGCATAAACTGAATTTTGTAAGTACTGAAAGAACCCTGGAAGACAAATATTATTTTTCACCCCAGCCCCATCTCCTCTCTGCTCTTTCCCATATTTTCACCTCATTGTGAAGCAAGAGAAACACAGGAAACACCCAGCCCACATTCAGTCTACTTGCTGTTTTTCCAACTCAGCTGAAGTGCAGTAATCTTACTCTAAATCCTGCGTTGATAATGGACTTGACCCACAAATTCCATGTTTAGTAGTTTATACAGATGTGGGTAGTGCTCAGTTTCTGTTTACTTATTTACTTGTAATTGTTTGAAGAAACTGTACTTCTCCATACTTTTACTCCTACTCAAGCAATACTTGACACTGCAACAGTACTTGAGTAAAAGTTTTGGTTACTCTTTGCACTGTGAGTAAGTTTACAAGTAACAAAAGCTTTATGTTAATTATAGATTTGAACATTTGTGATTCTTGCACCACCCTCCTCAGAAATGATTTAGTTTTTTTCATTTTTGTGTCTGTCCTCTGAAGATTTTGTGCATTGCTGTATGTTTTGTCTTTCCAATTACTTAAAATTCAAATTAAAATAAGTTATACGCTTACAATTACTCTTACTTGGGTAGTAGTTCACCCAAATATTTTTTTGTTCTTACTTGAGTGACTTCTTGGACCACTACTTTGTGCTTGTACTTGAGTAACGTTGTTTTGAAGTAACAGTACGTTTGAGTACAATTTTTTGACAACTCGCCCTACCTCTTTTAATAGTTTAGTACAGAGGAACCCAAATGTATTGTTTAAGAAAATAAAAAAGCGTTTCACATGTATTATATTCTAGATTCTTTAGCCTGTTTGCCTAGAGTTGTCAGTCAATTCCCAAACATTGATGGTTGTTGGGCCAAGGTTAACTGGGGACAAAAGGTCGACCATATTGGGTGTGCTCAAAGGCAGATGTGTGGTTAGCACCTCCACCTCTTGCTTCACGCGTTTCATCTCTTCTCCGCCGCCTGCTTTCAATTTGTTGCCCTGTACCTTTGTTTGACCCCTCACAAACGCTTTGAAGATTGCACAGAGGGAGCGATGTCCAATTGTTGACCTCTTTTTCCAGATCTCCGGTTTAAGGAAAAAATAGATCGAAAATAGTTACCTCAAGCAGCTTCACGATGCAGCTTCCAGATAATATCTGTATAAAAAAACTTTGAAATTTGGGAGGAAATTATAACCATGTGTGACAAAAGGATACATATTCTTTCTATACCAAAAAACAATACAGTAATAGAATGATTTTTGCTCTAAAACATGCTTGCAAATGTCTTGATTGACAGTTGTTAATGTAAATGCAAGAACATCCTTGGAAATATTCCGTAATAATATGGCCTTGTTTGAAAGAATATTATACAAATATTTTTATTGGCTCTTATAGAAACTTTATAGGTTAAAGGTGCACTGTGTAACTACTTTTGTGGAGGGTCCGTTACCTCCTTGTCTCCATGGAGATCTTGTTGCTTTGTCCAGAATGCGCCACAGTGTTGCATTACACATATCTATCTCCATGGACACAAAGAAGTGACACCATTAAGCCAAGTTACACATCAGATCTGTGGAGAGGTGAAACTACTCATGTTTTTTTTAAAGCAATGAAAACACCTGTAATTGAATGCATGCAGGACAGATAAGTTTAATGCTATACTGTGGAACATTTCAGGCAAAGCAATCAAATCTCCATGTCAAAAAATCAGATGACAGACCCTTCACCAGAAAAGTTACACAATGCACCTTTAAATACTTGATATTTTGCATTCTTTCAAAACAGTTGCTTTGAAATTATCATAAATTTGACATATTGCCCACCTGAAAGATAATGGTGTACCACAAGGATCCACCATAGGACCTGAGGACTTTGTAGAAAATGTATTGATTAATTAAGTTCTTAGTTTGAAAATGGTACATCTGAAGCTGTTGCTGTCTTGGTTAAGTGTGTGGTAAGTCAGCCTCGTGACCCTGAGGTGCACATGTAGCCTCAGCCTGCACAGGAAGCAGAGCACAGGCCAACAGAAGGCTGCGGTCGCTCTGTTTGACCGTGTGAATGTGTGGAAGTGGGAAGAGGGTGGTGCTGCTGGAAAAGTCTCTCACATCGTTTTTCTTTGTATGAGGTCTTATAAAACAAACCTGACAAAGGCCTTTCAAGACCTCAAGACAAAAGACACTTTAACTAGCAAGGCTGGAAGAACATTTTCATTTAAAGGAACTCTATATAACCTGCATATACAAGACACAAGTTTTTCTCATTCTCAGTATATGGACAGGTCATGCTACAGAGGCTGCACTAGCACTGTTGAATGCCTGTAGGTGTTAGGGTTTAGGTAGTGATGATTCAGATCAGAGAAAGGCATTTTAGGTTTAAACAAACTGGATTTCAGCATTAAACCTGGCAACCCAAATAAGAGGCTCATGTGAGGCTCATTCTCATTCATTTCTGACTGGAGAATCATGAGAACCAGAACAACAAATTCCAACATAAACAACTTCATCATGTCCAGTTTTATAAGCAATCAAGAATAAATCAGCATTACAGTTGTTGTCAGCAAAAAAATACATTTGATTTGGGTCGTGTTTTTGGAATTTAAAATCCAGATCTTACATACTTACTACATTTGTTGAATTAACACAGGAAGAACACCATTACCCGTGATTGTCAACTAGTCGTCGTCATGAATACTTTGTTATATCCAGTAAACGCAAGTATTCCGCAAGGAGTGCTTTGTTAATTCTACTCGGCCTATCCTCTCAAGTGACCCGGGGCAATTCATTTTTACAGCTGTCTGCCTACGCACTGCAAAAATGGATCCTTGTCTCAAATGTTTGGATGTCATTTTCAGGCCAGAAACGAAGCGGCCGACCAACCTCCCACTCCAAGTACTCAGGCCGAGGTCAGGACTCCTCTACCACACTCTAATTACACATTATGTCTTCGGAATTCTGGCTTTTCTGATGGGACTTGAATGCGTCTGCCTGACTGACATCCAGCTGGAGAGGCTTTCAACTGTATTTTTGACCCAGCGGACAGGAATTTGACCATGACAGGCCTAAACTACCCTTTAATGTTACAGGTTATAGTTAGAACAAGGTTGTTCCTCGAAGCTCGATGGACTGATTTTGGTTAGTGGCACCGGTATTGTGGGAATGTCAAGACTTCGGAAACAAATTGCACATAGTTGAAAGTTTAGTAGAGCTTAGACATGTTATTGCGACCTGAGTTTTGTTCAGCAGTGAGAAATTATTAAGAATCAAATTGAGGAATGGGTAGCAGTTTTATATGGAAAGCGGTACATTCTGCTTTTCTGATTTCTTCTAAAAGGCCTACATAACTTAAAGACAAATTCAAACAATTGCTAGGTTTTTAGATGACATCATAACTATCTGATAAATAGCAAATTTTTTGAGCTCAGACTTCCAAGATTGAGCTTTCCCAAGGTGGTCTCAAATTGCATGCAGCGTATAATAGAGACTTTACAAAATAAGACCAATCAGACATGCAGAAATGACTAGCAATTTTCTGCATAAGAATGGAACTTCAAGGAGCGCTGTGTAATTTTTTTGGTTGAGGGTCTGTCACCTGCTTGTCATTTCTCTGCCTGGAATGTTCCACAGTGTGACATTAAACAGCTCTACCTTACATTTATTCAATTGCAAGTGGTTTTATAGCTCAAAAACACTTAGAAAAATAGGCATTCTGACTGTGAGCGGGGTCATCTCTCCACAGATCTGACCTGTAACTTGGTGAAGATAGAAAGGTTTAATACCATACTGTGAAAAATTTCAGACAAAGGAACAATATCTCCACGGAGAAAAGCATTTGACCGGCCCTCCACCAGAAAAGTTACACAATGCATCTTTAAGTTAACATTACCTAGCTGTTTAGTTGAAAGTTTAGACTATAAAGATGATCTGAATCTCATATCTTCAACAATTCAACTTGATTTACTCATAGATTATTGTTGTTACTCTTTCTCCCACTTATTAAACCAGCAAATTACAAAATTGTTTAGAACGTCCACACCAGGGAACGCATTTTGACCTAAATCCAGTTCTAAGAATCACTTTGCAGTACAATCCTTTGAGAACAGATCCAAAGCACCAGGCAGACTTGCGTTTGTGTGTGCCCCTTTCAACTGGTTTCAAGTGTGTGCGCAGTGTAAGCAAACAGCCGTCTTCACCTCAACAGTCTCTAAACTTTGACTCACTACATAGCACAGCGGTGGGATCACATTCTCTGGGCTATTGCAATATCGTCTGCTTAGCTCCACAAAGAAGACAAAGTAGCAGAGTGGCAGAGGCGGGCAGTACTGAGTTAGATTTACTGGAGGAACCTTTTCGTAAAATTCTCAGAACATCCATACTTTTAGTCCTACTTGGGTAACACATTTTACAGTAATCATACTTGAGTCAAAGTTTTGGCTGCTTTTCCCACTGTGAGTAAGCCTACAAGTGACAAAAGCTTTATGTTGGCAACATGAAATATGAATATGAAATTGAATATTTGTGTTTCTTCCACCGTTCCTTCAGATATGATTTAATTTACAATATTTTGCATTATCTAGTTTTGTCTCTATTACATTTTCTTTTATAAATCAGGTGTTTGAGCTTTAGTAGTAGTAGTTTCCCCAAAATACTCTTAAATACTCTTACTTTAGTCATTTCCTGGACCACTACTTTGCACTTTTACTGGAGTATTATCATTCTGAAGTAACCTTTGTGTTACTTGAGTACACTTTTGGCTACGCTACCCACTTCTGCTCTTACTTGAGTAGTAGTTTTACCGTATACTTTTTTACTCTTATTTAAGTCATTTCCTGGACCACTTCTTTGTACTTTTACTTGAGTATTATCATTTTGAAGTAACCTTTCTGTTACTTGAGTACACTTTTGGCTACTCTATCCGCCTCTGCTTATTAGTTTGATAATATTTTTCTTACAAGGAAGCGTCGTTGATATGAAGCAGTACACTTTCTGTCAACAGTCACTTTGCATTCGTCTATTTTCACACCCACGTCTTTAACCTGGAATGTTTTATTGTTTAACTCAAACTCCTCATTTTCTTTGTTTCCTTTTAAACATTTATTCTTCGGGGCTGAGGTGGAGGAGGAGGAGGAGGCTGCTGGCGGTGACTTTGGTGTTTAGTAGACCGGTGTACTTTTGCCAGGAAATGAGTTCATGTATCGCTGCTTTCCCCCTAAGGAGAAGTGATAAGGTTTCGGATAGAGGCCTGGCTCGCCCCTTGAAAAGACATAAATGAGACTGATGAAGAAAGACATTAACAAAAAGGAGGGTGGGTCCATCATCCGAGACGAGAAACAAATCTTATGAATAGCTGTTGCATTGTCTCATCACTCATAGTTGTTCCTGGAAGAATAAATAATAATAAATACATTTTGGTATTTGCTATTTTACATGTTCCTACGCTGCTAAAATGAACATGAACCTGAAGCCCTCAAAGAAGCAAAGATCTCTACTAAGAGCTTGCAATGCTTAAAACATAGAACCTAGACAAAGAAGGTGCACTATATAACTTCTCTGTTAGAGAATGTGAGCTTGTCTCCATGGAGATTTGTTATTGCTTTGCCTGGAATGTTCCACAGTATGATATTAAACACATTAATCTAGCATTTCATGAATTGTGGATGTTTGTATTGCTCAAAAACACCTTGAAAAACTTGCATTCTTGCAGAGTGGGGTTGCCTTGCCATAGATCTGACCACTAACTGAGTCCATGTAATGCCATACAGTGGAATATTCTAGAGGCAAAGCAGTGAAATCTCCATGGAACCAAGCACCTTTATATTTGCAGTCCTTAAGTTTATGATGTTTTGTTTTCAGACAGTGTTCCAAATCAATGTTTATTAATTTCTACAAACTTTACTGCAATATGGAGGTTATTATTTGAGTCCTCGTACTGATAAACCAAGTAACTCCTTTGAATCAATCACGTTGCCATAGCGATGGATTCAAACATGGCGGCTTTGCAAAAAGGCCATAAAGCATAAAGATGTTCCCCTCTTTTGGACGCAGCTCATCTGTGGAAAATGACTGCGCCCTCTAAAAATAAAACTCTAAAGGGTTTTCATAAGAGGAAAGGAAAATGCCTACAGCTTGATCATAGGTTCTATTAAATGTGTGGTCTTATAATTTTTAGGTTTTATTGGTTGACAACATTTCGCCTGCTTTGAAGTTCACTGGTACTGGCTCACATCCTGCTACTTATTAGACTGAGTTCCATGCTGTATTGCACTGTAAAAGCATTAGGTAACTGCAATTTTCACTTCCATTGGTGTGGTCAAAGTCCTTTACATGTGTTGACCATTTTTGTTCTGTATATTTTGCTAACAAAAAAGTCATTGAACTGTACTTTACTATTAGCTCTTTGCTCTTTACAATTTCCTTGCCAGTACTAATGTTTTCAGAGGCCAATCTGATCCATATTTTGTGCAGTGGTTTCTCATAACTTTTCTTAACATCACATTTAACAACTATAAGTAATTAAAATGTGATTTTTGTGTTTTGCAGCCTCCAAATCACGGTCCACCACCTCTACCAAGTTCCTCACTACCCGAAGGATACTATGAAGAAGCTGTCCCTCTGAGTCCTGGAAAGGCACCTGAATATATCACATCCAGTAAGTACTAATATTGCTATATCTGCTATCATTTTCCGTGCTTTTCGATGGGCCTGTACTTGAGCGTAATTTCTTCTGGTTAATGCAACTGCACCTTTATATATTATGGCGTGTAATGTACATCAATGAGAAATAATTGAGGCCAAAAGATAAGGTCCTATATTACACAAAATAAATTCTTGTGAGCTTTAAGCCCTGTTATAATACTGTTACCTCCTCAACAACATACCTGGAGTTGTGTTTTGTTTCATTCACACATGTGATACCACATGATATCACAAGGTGGAGTGTTTTCTGTTTGAGAGAAGAACTCAGCATAAATATGCAGGGTTTGTGTGAATGAAACAAGAGACAATTCCAGCTATGTTTTTGATGAGGAATATGGGCCCTTTAACCATTTTTGTGTATTATCTAATGGAGATGTTTCTGAGGTACAGTTTTCGCCTAATTGTTCACTAATAGTCTTAGAAAATCAGCTGCCTGCCATTACCCAAAATGATTCACTGTAATATACACTTAACACACCATGAAGAAACAACAGCATGAGTCTATCCCAGAGCTAGACAGTTGTTTCTGTGTTGTGGTGGAATAACAGAGGAACAGGCAGAAAGGACTAAGTAGGCAGGGTTAACGGTTCAAATTAAACCATTTTCAAAATCAGGTACTGGGCTCAACAATAACCATCTTAATGTCAGTGGCATCCTTTGTGTTATAGATTACGACTCAGATGCCATGAGCAGTTCTTATGAGTCTTATGATGAAGAAGAGGAAGATGGAAAGGGCCAGAAGATGCATCACCAGTGGCCATCAGAGGAGGCGTCCATGCACCTGGTGAAAGACGCCCGAATATGTGCCTTCCTGTTACGCAAGAAACGCTTTGGCCAGTGGGCCAAACTCCTCTGTGTTATTAAAGACAATAAACTTCTGGTAAGTGTCCAAATGTATAAATGTAGCATATTTAAGCTGAGTTATTCTCTCAAACAAAAAACACTCCACTTTGTGATGTCATGTGGTAATACAGGAAGTGCCCAACTGTTTTGAAACTCAACTCCTTCACTAGAATTATTTGGATTATTTCAGACCTGGAAATGCCAATCTCTACTCAACTAATGTAAAAGGAGCTGTTAACTTGAAAACTACCACTACATGACATCACAAGGTGGAACAAAGTATTTTGAGCTTTGGAGATGTAGGCAGACCAAAACCTTGCTTGGTTTAAAGCTCACAAGAGTGAATTTTGTGTAATATAGGACCTTTAATGTATTTGGTGTTTTTCTATTATCAGTGTTACAAGTCATCGAAGGACCACGCCCCGCAGATGGAGCTAACATTGTCCGGCTGCAGCATCACTCATATTCCCAAAGATGGCAAAAAGAAGAAGCATGAACTTAAGATTGTCCACCAGGGGGCAGATGCACTGGTGCTGGCCGTCCAGAGTAAAGAACAGGCTGAAGAGTGGCTTAAGGTATGTAGCGCCTCCGTAAATTGTAATAATTTTTCTGTCATGCTGGTAATACAAGGCTAAAAATTATCTTTAGACACATTGTTCTTATACTGCTTATAGACAAACTTGACTATGGTGTCCCTCAGGGTGCTATCTTGGGTCCTTGACTTTTCTTACTTTTGCAACTTCTACAGTTTAGCTTTGATACTGAAAACAAAAAAGCATTAATGGTTTTCCACAGGGTACTATCTTGGGTCCTTCTTTTTTTTTTTTTTTTTTTACCACATTGAGCTTTTTTCTTCACATACAGAAATTATTTCTTTAAGTTCTTCAAAACAAGTAAGGTTTAGTACATGTCCCTGATGTAAACCCAGGTTGGCTCGTTGAACATGCACCTAGGAAACCCTCTCTTGCTAGGTTACATTAGGCCATAGCAAACCTCTGGGCTTCCTATAATTGTAAAAGCAAACCACTGTTGCACGCAGCTGATTCAATCAAGAAAACTCAACCACAACTTTCAACATCTGCGGAACACATATTTCAGTCTGGGCCTAAGTTCACGCAGTCCCTCTGGAGGTTTTAATTGAGATATTTTTGAATTGTATGTAAGTATTCAGGTATTTGTATGTCTAAGAATAGCTTTTGTAGTTTTGATAGGCAGCTTCCTGTTACATAACGCGTGGTCCTGCTGGTTTGAGTCTGATGTAAGGATGTTTACCTAAAGTTCTTCCTCTCCTCTCATGCCCACACCTTGTTTTACCCTCTGATCTCGTCCTACAGTCTTTCAGAAGTTCGTTTAAACAATTCCGCCCTTTTGACATGAAATATAAACTAGCTTTGAGTCTGAACCCAATTTCTTGTTTATGCAATGTGAAGGACTTCTTATATGTCTAAAAGTAGTTCTACCTCCTTCCCGTTCACCTCTGCTCTCCTCTTGGGAATATCTTGGAATTCTTGGCTCCTGATAGACGATTGTGTGCTATTTTGAAATTCAGTTTGGGCAAAGGTATTTTCCTAATAGTTGGTTCCTGTTTTCCTCTGCCATTCAAATGGTGCTCTGAAGCACTTTTACTAACTGGATTTTGGACTTTTAGGCGCCCCTAAGAATAAAATATTACCACCAACTTTATGTTTCAGATAAAATTGTAAAACTGCAACAGCGATACCCTTTATTCAGTCCCCAAATAACTGTTTATGACTGTTCTAAAGTATTCTTTCATATTGGCTGACATCCTCCCCTTTAATTTGAGTCTTCACTGCAGCTGAAAACACCAGACATCAAATTCAGAGGACAAAGTTCCCTATGGGGACAATAAAGTGTACTTTAGCTTACCTTTGTAGTAATAAAAGGTTTGGCCTTCCAGAAAAATCAATACGTTTTTTCCCAGTGTTATCTTGATTCTGTTCCTCATCTGTTAATCAGTAATTGTTTATCATTTAGCTGGGGCAAGAAAAGTACATGTATCCACAAGCAATCTCTCAAAATAAACTGTAGCTAAACTTTTTAAACAAAAATTGCCTATTTATTGCCTTGTGAAAGTGATTCATTGTTGTAAGCGTATTCTGTTCCTTTTCATAATCCAGCTCACTTTGTGCAATCTTCAAATGCAGCCCTCAAAACATACACTGTCATAAATCTTTCATGAGTACATTTACATTACAAGGTTTAGGGACAAAAATACACTTCATTTGAAAAACTGAAATACACTGTAGTACAAGTACATTTACAGTACGTAAACTGTTGTCCAAGTACTTCATAACTGCAGCATCCTGGACAGTGATCTCTAGAGAGGGCTCTGTTACAGTAATGCCTTTCACAGACTGCTAGCTAACGATGTGTTTATGTAACACACATTTCAACACTGACCTCTGACCCCATCCCTCTAAAGCCATCGACTTTAACCAGGCTTTAAAAATGATGCTATTATACACTTACTTTATTCAAATGTTCAGTTCTGACAATTCTGGCTAAGTTCCCATGCGCACTGAAATATGACCAGTGTCTGATTTCCAGTATGTGAGTGATCAGATTATTGAATGTCATGTAAACAGGTAATCTGATCTGAGTAATCTGATTTCTTCGATTGTTCACCTGTGCAGGCTTTGACAAGGAAAATGGGGCAAACAAGAAAAATCTGATTATCAAGTTATCTGACTCTTCAAGATTTTCACTGGCCTTGCAAATGAACCCGGCGTATCCTCAATAGACCTTTTCACATTCTTTACATTGCTGTATTGCCCACCCTTAGCATTTGTGGATAAAAATGTCCATAAATACATATTGTGGTGGGTATTTAAGCTATGTATGCAGAAGCGCCTATGAGTTTGAGTTTTTTGTTAGAACCCGAAGCCACTGATTTTCATAAACAGATTTTATCAACACAAATATAGTACACGGCGAACTATGTGTGTGTGTGTTCTCTGTGATATGGTTATGGCACTGTGCGTATAGTCACTTCAGTGTCCTCAAATTAACATGCCAACGATAATGCTTTTGTTTATATTAAAAGTTGTGTTTTAGCCTTAAAGATGATTTGGTTTGACATGTGGGGAGACTATAGGTTTGTGTGTGACCGCCACCGCTTGGTTCCCCGAAGTAAATTTAACGTTCATTTTTTTCCATAAACAAAAAATAAGGTTTTGTTGTTTGTTTGGAAACTAATGACCACAAGACCTGTCATTTTATATAAAATCTATTTTGTGAAACTATATAAATCACCATTTTTTTTGTTGTTTTGTTTTAAATGTGTGTTTGGAGTGAAAACAACCGATGGACACGTGGTTGGTTAGCCTCCATTACACATTTAGGTACACTGTGTAACTTTTTTGCCTTGAATGTTCCACAGTATGGCATTAGACTTAAATATCTTGCATTTATACAATTACGGGTATGTTTGTGATAAAAAAAAAATACATTGAAAAACATTTAGATTTAGAATTTGATTAAACAAATTGATTCATGAGGAAAGCCGTTGACCACAGTTGCTTAAAATACAAAAATTAACACAACAAAGAAAGATTTTTTTGTCAAATTTAAAGGTGCATTTTGTAACCTTTCTGGTGGAGATGTTGTTCCTTTGTCTGGAATGTTTCGCAGTACGGCATTTAACCTTTCTATCTTCATGGAGACCAAACCAGACCAAGTTACAGGTCAGATCTGTGGGGAAGCGACCCCGCTCACAGTCAGAATACCTGTTTTTCTGGGTATTTTTGAGCTGTAAAACCACCTGTAATTTAATAAATGTAAAGTAGAGCTGTTTAATGCCATACTGAGCAACGATATATCTATAGAAACAAGCAGATGAGGGTTACATAGTGCACTTTTAAATAAAATATAAGTTCACAAATTGAAATAAATGTGTACTTTACCTATTGGAAGCGATCACTACTTTTATATTAGATCTATATGAGATTTCCCTCTATTCCCTCGGCCTGTGTTTTAGCATAACTGATAGACATGTACTCGCTGTCTGTCTGTCCGTCCTGCTCCCCGGGCCTCTCTCTCCTTCTCCCAGCCAAACCCATGGAGCCACAGCCTGTCATTCCCCCCACAAAACCCAATTATGCCTGTTCCCTGCCAATACCGCCGACGTTAGCATGCTTGTGGAGAAGGGCCGGGGAGTTTAGCATATGAATTAGCTCACTAACGTACATCTGCCTTCTCATTTTCCCCTCGGCACACTGTTCACATTGCCAGATCTGGTGGTGGCGGTGGTGGCGGTTGGGTTGCCAGGTCTCCAGTCCGCCGGGGTCACGGTAATGCACGGCGGCGCCCGGTCCGAGGCTCTGCAGATCTCATTCGGGGCCATCGGACACTGTTGCATAAGGATTTCATGGATGTAGTAAAACGCACTGTGGAGCTGATGTGAGAAGCAGACAGCGTAGTGCCTGCAGTTACTCTTAGCTTAAAGTGGTAAATGTGTATATGTATATGTCTGAACTTGAGTTACTTGGAAAGAGGATGCATAATATCACAGAAGGGCGCCACGTGTTTTTCCTTGTAGTTTTGAGAAGTACTTGAAATTTGGATTTTTAAAACTATAATTTTCTGGTCCATTGACTCTACTTCAAGTATGGTACATTAAGATCGAATATTAGACCAATTTAACACAACTCTTCCATAATGCTTTTCGAACCTAAAATAGTCATTTATGATGGCAAATTAGAGGATTTTTTATACTATTTTGCCTCAAAATAGATTAAAATAAATGTTTTTTACATTAAAACTTTTCAAAATTATTCCTCACTTACCTTGTGCACTCTGAGTATTTTATTATCCTATTCACCACGGCGAGTTTATAAGCAATTTTCACAACTTTCAGAGGCCAGAGCGACGTCTTGCCATGATGGTAAAACAACAACTAGCATGCTAACGCTTTACAATTAGATGCAGACAGCACACAGCGGACTTACAGTGTTTTGATGCATTCCCCCCTTGACAAGCCCCGTTAAAATTTAAGTTATGGAATCTCTCTCATTCTATTGTTATTTCCTTATTTCACGTTTATACTTTTAATACTAGGTTGATACTGGTATTTCTCTTTTACAAATATAATTTTGATTTATTATTTTATTTATTTATTTATTTTTTTTATTTTTTATTTTTTCCAGGTGATGAGGGAAGTTTGTGCCAATGGCCATGTGGAAGTGGACCCCACCCGATCAGCATCTCCTATTTCTAAACCAGAGTTAGAAAAGGTAACTTGACATTATGGCAAATGTATACACAAAATATAACAATAAAATATAGTAAGTAATGTAATGTAAGTAAATTAAATTAAATTAAATTACACAAAAAATGTCTAAATTACAATAGAATACTAAAATACTACTTAAAAATCGATGATAACAGCACTTTTTTCCTAAATAATGTTGAATCTGTCAGAAAAATGCGTTTGTTGTGCTTAAATGTGTTTGCATTTTGGTGTTTATGACATAAATAGAGGTCTGTTTTACAACTCAGCGCTACTTCCAGTATTTTTCTACTTTTCTTCTCAACGTTTTTCCCACAAACTGCCACTTAACCGATGTAAAACTATGATAATTATTTACCACAGATACTACCTCCGCAAAACCAAGTAATAATTGGAAAAACATAACAATCATATGCGGTTTGACCCTTTAGTGATGATCTCCAAAAATGACATCTTAATCCCACTATTCATTTCTGGATAAATATTACTAGTTCGAATAGATATGTGCAATGTGGGGAAGTGTCTTGCCTAAGAACACAATGACAAATGAGTTCTTTTTTACCACTGGCTCCCCACTGTGGCTCCTGGTATTCCCACTTGTCTCCCATCCGAGCGCTAACCAGGCCCAGCCCTGTTTAGCTTCGGAGATCTGACGAGATGAGGCTTTGACAAGGACAGCTTTATG
Organism: Taenioides sp. WSHXM2023; assembly: GCA_029959045.1. Taxonomy (NCBI): domain Eukaryota; kingdom Metazoa; phylum Chordata; class Actinopteri; order Gobiiformes; family Gobiidae; genus Taenioides; species Taenioides sp. WSHXM2023. Next base: position 5,351,140 of record CM057106.1, read on the forward strand.
TACAAAAACAGTATACCTGAGTTTCATGGACATTTTTCAGCATATGCACGGGGCTTGTAAAATTTTTCCAAATAAACCATAACTCCATATTGCCCATGAGGGAGCACAGTATATTATAGGCTTTCATTAGCAGAATACACTGGAGCCTAGCAAGACTTTAACATTCTGTGCTGTCGGCTGGAAAATGAGCTACATCTGAACACTTTAACACGCTGAACCACTCCTCTCTTGGCAACGTAAACAAACCCAGGCTCTTAGTATTTGCCCGTAACATGTTGCAGATGCCCCTTTAATGCCTTTTACTGTTGGTATTTGGTGCTGCTTTCTTATTGGCCCATTGCTTTTCTGTCGTTGTAGAAGACTTCGTGTGATAGGCCGAGCTCGGACGGGGAGGCTCCTCATGAGAATGGAGTCAGCGAATGCAAAGAGCAAGGTGGGTACTAGAAAGGATTGTAATACGTTTGATTTCACGTCGCATAAGTAGTGCCAGTGTTTTGCATAAGATTTGGACAGATAAAAGTGGAAGGTCTTAGAAAATCCACTTTAGACCAAATTTCATGGAATGCAATCAAAGTAGTCAAAGACACGGGCACTTCAGCAGTTATCCTTAGTTTTACCTTTGTGACTTTTAAATATTTATGATTAAAGGTACACTGTGTAACTTTTCTGGTCTGCTTGTCTCCATGTCGATCCTTGTTATTGCTTCACTTGTTCCAGTCGATTGCTTCCGTCTTGCGTTTATTCAATTAAGTGTTTCTATTGCTCAAAAATACCTTATTAAATCTACTTTTTTACTCACCTATCTGCTTGTCTCCATGGAGATGCATAAGTGTAATGCCATACCATGGAACATTTCAGGAAAAGCAAGGCAAGGCAAACCCATTTTGGCAAGGTTTATTTGTATAGCACAATTAAGTAATTCAAAGTGCTTTACAGAATAAGAAATACATTAAAATCACAATACAAATGACTCAAACATAAATAATCATCATAAAATTAAAAAGAGAGAGGGACATTAAATGAGAGAGAAGAGTGCAGAATAAAAACCTCAGTCATCTGCACAGATAAACAGAACTGTTTTGATCCTGGATTTAAACATGTTCAGAGCAGAGGTCTGTCTCACATCTTCAGGAAGTTCCAGGTTTTAGCTGCATAAAACTGAAACACTGACTCCCCATGTTTAGTCCTGACTCTGGGCACCAGCAGGAGGCCGGTCCCTGAGGTCCTCAGAGTGAGAGATGGTTCATATGGCACCAACATGTCACAGATGTACTTTGGTGCGAGGCCATGGAGAGACTTGTGCACAAACAGAGCTGCTGTAAAGTCTTTTCTCTGGGCCATAGGGGGCAGTGCAGAGACCTGAGCACAGGACACATGTGCTCGTACTTCCTGGTTCGAGTCAGGACCCGAGCTGCAGAGTTCTGTATCTACATCAGGAACATGTAGACCATATAGACATGCAGGTGATGGACACGCCGCCTGAAGAGTTACACAGTGCACCTTTAATTTGAGTTTGGGTATAAACAATTAAACAAATACATAGAAATTAAACTGTATCCTAACTGTATCCTAATACCAAAGGAAGACAACTTTTATAAAAGGTCCTTGTCATGAAATAGAAGTTCAGTGGTCCAACTTTATCTTAAAGAGGGAGTAAAACCATTTTTTAGCTTTTAAAAACATGTCTGAAGAAGTTTTAGATGTCATCCGTGCATGTTTGAGTATTTTGAGGGAGTGACTTAGCATGGAGAGCAAAGGGAGGAATCAGCGCATCAAAAACGAAAGTGAAACTTACAAAACATGCTGCAGTTGATTTCGACAGATATAGCATTTCCAAAATAATAAAAGGTTACATGGTGATCTAAATATGTCGCGTGTTAGCCGTTAATACCCCATAGAAGTGTAATACCCCCTCTTTAACTTATTTACAGTTTGTCCAGCTGGCAATCGTCCTACATTTTCTCCCCCCGCTCTTCTTGGATACTCTTCAAAATGTAACTTTTATTTATATCTCCCCTTTAAAAATCATTCATTACCCTACATTATGACAGCAGATTCCAGAGCAGTCGTTAATCTGAAATCCACTGGGTGCAGTAGAGGAGTTTGAGGCTCTGATTCATGGCCTGGACTTGTGTAAAACCTTATGTAATCCCCCTCAGAAGAAGTGAGTGTTGATTTGTGTGCGCAGTGTCAAACAGGTTTCATCTTATCACTGCGTTTTTAAGTGAGGGAGGATACGGCTGCTAGAAAGATAAAATACATCAATTACACGGCACGGTGTGGACATGTGGCTGAACTAAAACAACAGACATTTCATCACTTATGAGGGAGGGGAGCATGTAACAGTTAAGAAGCAATGATAAAAGACTGATTGTGAATAATATGTTGAGATATTTTAATTGTGAGAGACGCGTCAAGACTAGTTTTGGCTGTTGTACCAAATGATACTCATATATCGTCTTTCAATCTAGTGGTTGACTCTGAGCTTTTATAGTTATAAAAATAAATAAATACAAGTTGTATAAACATATTGGATCAGTTTTGTGATCAGTTGCACAAATGTGAAGAAAAAGACCAAAGTATTAGTTGTTTGTTTTCTGAACTACATATTCTGAATTGATCTGTAATTGTATGCTGTTCTTAAAGCAGCCACATTAAAATTGGGACTAAACTTGTACTTAACCCGGACCTAAAGCTGAACTAGACCAATACTTAACCAAAACTATAAGACTTAGACTTAGACTTAGACAAACTTTATTGATCCACAAGGGAAATCATTTGGATACAGTCGCTCAAACATCACAATATAATATAATAACAGAGAGTAACAAAAATAGATGGTGTAGCAAAAAGAGCAAGAGACACGTGTCAAATGAGACAATTATAAAAAATAAAAATAAATGTATATGTACAAGTCAAAATAAATAGAAAAATAAGTAATAAACAATAAAATAAACTATAAAATCACAGCTATAAACAAAAGACAAGAACGACAGTGCAAATACTGTGCTGATTGACAGGACTGACTATAACTCCAAGACTAAACTGTGCAATGCAGCATAGATGTCCAACACTTGGAAGTACATTTCCCAATCACTTTTACCCTTTCAAATAAATACATAAATGAATTAATAAGTTAAAGTTTAAAAGCTCCCTGATTCGCTGTGTGGTAACTAATAACCATCTCTGTTTCTGAAACGGTATAGTTATTGAAGTTATTTAACATATTTTACAAAATTTAAGTGTTTTGGTTTGAAAATTTAAATTTACATCCAGAACCACGGTGAGCTCTGAAGTAGGAGAGTCTAAGTATATAGAGGCCAATGTGAAAATCATGAATGTAAATGTATGTATTTATTTTGAATAGCCCCTTGAAATGCATCATCTCTTTATCAAAGTTTTCCTCAAATGTTTCCTTCTCATTTCCGTACTTTACACTCCATAAAGACATTGAAGTGTTGGAAGGAGTTTGACTAAATCTAAAAGGAGAGACACAGATACGACTTTCCTTACAAAATCCAACTGTTTCTAAAAAGCCGGTGGTGGTTTTGCTGCGTAACCATTCGCATACACGTCAGCTGTTTTGGGCGCATTCCTGGAACTAGCCTCACATTACGGCCCCGCACTTAGCTTAGCCGCTAGTTAGTTTAATCAGGCGCATTCTTTCCACGGACGGTAATGAGGAATCGAGTTCACCTGATCACACTTTCCTCCGTTCTGCAAAAAATGGCTTCCACATCTGGGCCTGTGCTTTCCGCGACCGGTCCCTCCATTGTGTTTGGTGTCATCTGTGAGGTCGCCATGGTGACTGTCACGTAGCATCGCAGGGAAAATAGAAATGTGGGGAAATGCTTAGAAGAAACTGAAATTGTTTGACTGTAAATCTACGGGGCGGGTAAGGGTGACATCACTGGTGCTGCTGTTAGGAAATATGGACTTTGTCAAAACCTCCTCCTGAAATCATAAGATAGAAACTTGATAGTTAAAGTTATATTTAAAGGAGGGGCTATTATGCAAAATTAACATTGTTCCTTCATCAAAAACATGAGACTAAAGAGGTTTTATTTCATATTATAAAACTAAAAGTATTTTAGCGATCTCTCCCAAGCCCTGTTTAAACCCTCTTTATGGTTAGCCTACATGACACTTCTCCATAAATATACAAAAACATGATACAAAACTACACAACAACTCGACAAACCTGATGCAATGTGCTGTAGTTTCGCTCTGAAGGGGGAGTGACTTAGCGTGGAGCTCAAAGGGAGAGGAGAGGAGTGTCAAAAGCGAAAGTGAAAGCTATAAAACCTGTTAATACTTTGTTTTCGGCAAATATAGAATTTTCAAATCAATAAAATGTAACATGGTGATCTAAATATGTTACGTATTAACAGTTAATACTCCACAGAAGTAAAATAGCCCCTCTTTAAGCTTAGATAATAAAATATACTCATTTATTTAATATTTTTTATCTGAAAAACATGCACAGATGAAAACCAGAGTACACGTATTGTATCATATTGTTCGGATCTGCCAAAAAAGCATTTATCTTGACTAGAATAAATTAAAATCAGAAACAGACCCTTTAACAGTCCATAGTTTTGCGTTAATCATTTGCATAAGGAGAAGTCCATGTGTTTTGCTTTTAAAATGAGGAGTCAGTAAGTACAAACCTAAAAACTAAAAAGAAAACTAAAGAGAGAAAATGTGTTTGTATCTTCCCTTATTTTATTTTTTTTGTCATGTCATATTTTTGCACTCATTGACCTTTTGTTAACATCTTCAGAACCTCAAGTGGTTACTTCAAAACCCAAAGTACTGCTTGTACAACACTGGTCTGACCACTATTTTAAACCAGTCCAGCCTCGTGTACAAGAGACAGAGAACTTGAGCTCTTCTCGTGTATCCGAATGTGCATGTGTCATTCCTCTGTCTCACTGTGGACAGAAACCAACCCCCCCAATGCATGCTGGGATGAAAACAGTGGTATTGCATTATAAATAAATGACTGGTTTTAGCGAAATAACAGAAAATCAGAAATATGTGGAATCTTCTCTCATTTTTTTGGGGTTTGGTTCAAATTTGCTGTATTAAATCTTATGGTTTACACTTTCTGAAGCCCAAAAAAGTGACCACATTTTAATTTTTTTCACTAGTTGCTTTTGCGCTGACTGAGAACACATTGAACCAGTTTTTCTTTCATGTGGACAGGCCTGGTAATTACGGATATAAGCAATAAACCAGGTCAAACAAAACAAATTCTGTCATTGAATTCTAACTTAATTTTAAACTTTTGGAAATTCAGAATGCTTTGATGCCATGTGAACAGAGCCTATTCACTATTGGTGGTTTTCAGACTCTAAAATGTGATTATGTCATACTCCCAGATGTGGGGGAAGAGCCAGATTTCCCTGTTGATTACATTGTATTTTCTAAAAGGCAAATGCACAAATGTTGGACACAGTCGTTTCTATTTGTGATTAGACCATAGCCTGTATAAAGAAGTGGACTAAAGGAGTGTGACGTCACGATTACAGCGGTTTCCAGGGCGAAACTGGAGCCAGCCAAGTATCCTCCTTATTAAAAAATATCTTCACTGAACTTGCAACATCTGGTTGTTCTTTTGTTTAAACAAAAAGGGCATGGATTTGAAAGAGTTCTTGTCCAAGTGCCCCGTGTCTGTGTCTCCAGGAAAAGGGAAGAAGAGCTCAAAGTCGGAGCAGAAGAGCGGGACCGTGGGGAAGGGCGCGGGGAAGAAGATCACCAAGATCATGGGCCTGGGCAAGAAGAAGCCCTCCACAGACGAGCAGACCTCCTCCGCCGAAGAGGACGTGCCCACATGTGGTAAGCACCGGACTGGAGCTATACAAGTGACAAAGGCATGGTTTTATAGCAAGTATTACAGCAGGGGTGAGTAAAGTTCAGAGAAAGCACATCTGTTCTTGACCAAGACACTTCACTGCCATTGGCTTTGTCAGAAAGTGTGTGAGTGATGAGTGCGTGTCACATGTCACTGGCCCATCATGATAATTACAATATCGATATATGAAAGATGGAACAATATTTTTGGGGGATCAATATTTATATTTTCTGTATTACTGCTTATTGTCTATATATACATGAGCAGTATATCATATTTCACTATTTGGTATCGTGACAGGCCTGGCCACGTTTGTCTGTTCAATGTTAAGCATCTAGAAAAGTACTGAGCACTAATGGGCTGCTTTGTTATTATCAATACAAATGTGTTAATTATGAACAGCAACGCTGCAATGGAAACTACACTTGAACCATGAGCGTCAAGGATAAGAAAAGTAATCTATAATTTTGTAAGTGTAACAAAACAATAAAAAAGAAGTTGTATTTTGTTCAATAAGTGATATACAGTATGTGTTATTGTTCGTGGGGATGGTTATTGAATATTTTTTGTCATTTCATGTGTTGTAGCCCACCGAACACCAAAGCCTATAATTTTACATTGTTCACTACTGAAAACACAAAACACTACTGACAAAAAAACATTTAGTTTCTTTAAAAATAGGGACAGAAATGGCTGTACAGTGTGAACATGTCAAACTGAAAATACTCATTATACTACATTATATACTACAT